>LR736877.1:0-671915 GCA_902654985.2 Oryctes borbonicus
ATATTAAAAACCGTAACGTTTCTGTTGTGTATTTTTGCAACGGTGCTAACCCCACGTTGGGCGTCAAATTCCAACGGAAGTGATGGCAAACTAAATAAAATTTTAATGAAAAAACTTTTAAAATGTTTATTTTTTAATATTAATGGGACTCTTTCTATAATTTCGTAGCAAGTAACTTTCTCAGGTCGTGTGGTTCTCGAGTCATACACCACTAAATAAAAGAAGTGATTTCAATGATAATGTTTTATTACAAAAAATGGTAAATATTAGTGAACAGCAACAAATATAAAATATACTAAAATAAGATCTTTTACTGAAAATGGGGCCCCCGGAAATAGAATAAAATTAATATTATTTCAATCACGAAAGTTCACGGCAAAAAAGTAGATATAATTTTAAATGACTCAGAGCAACAGGTTGGAATAAATATGAATGTGAAAGTAAACAACAGACTTAGCATGATGATGGATACAGTCCATTGGAGGGAGACGGACAGCATCTTCTAGCTCCCCTGGCGGCGGAAAAGACTCTAGCTTGCGGCTCTCTTTAAAACACTTATTAACTCACTTGAACCACCATTTAGGCTTGGAATAACGCCTATATTTTGTGGGTCACCTAGTATATCTTTATACAATATAGCTATGGTCCAATTTTGTTGTGGAAAAAATCGATTTCAGCACAGATTGATACAGTTAACGTTTTGGCTAATCCACTAAATGCCATGCTTATTGGACCATACTTTCTTCCACCTCGAATGGCAGGTGAAAATTATTTAGATTTTCTTTGACATCACAGTTGTTAAAAGCTGTTCCTGTTTATATGTATGCGAGGAGTTCACGATTTAAATAATGCATTTCTTTACCGCCATCTAAAAGAATTAATTTATCGTAATGAAGAAATAGAGCAGAAGTGCTCGCTGTGAATGGTTTTGGAGATGAAAACAGAATACTGGGGATTGCAGTAGATCGAAATAAAAGACTCTCTTCATCAGAGAGAAAAAAATAGCAGACACAATGTCCAACAAACAAGAAAACGTCAGTTTAACATCGTCGATGATTGCAATACATTAACATTTTCTGAAACTTAAATAATGCAAAATATAAAAGGGTTTCAAAGTGATAGCAATCCATGAGGCGAAGACGACGTGATGCTAAACTGCGAAAGCTTCAGATTTTCAAGGAAGAGAGTCTTTTATTTTAATCGGCTGCAATCCCTAGTATTGTTTTTCCATCTGCTAATCGTTGTCGCAATGAAGAAGTGAAGATCGGAACCATAATTGTTGTATATATATAATACCTCTGTCGTTTTGCAACTTTTATGTAAGCTATTTTTTTTATAAAATGATGTGTATTTACAAATTCTACAACCTATTAAATGCCTTAACACTAAAAAAAATAAGCATGACATTAGCAAACAATTTAATAGGTCTTAACTAACCGAATTCAATAACCAAATTCATTTATTGACTATGCAAAAAATGCTCTCAAAAGAAACTCCATTTTAAAATAAATTAAATACTTATTTCGAAGAATTAGTTTAATGGTGAAATACCAAATACCGCATCGTTCTTGCTTGGCGGTTTTAAATTTTAAATGCGAGCTGGAACGTTGCATACTGATATTGAGACATTTCGAAAACCTGTTTTTCTCGAGAATTCTGTGTATAAAGGTACATACAAAAAAGACGACATCTGGTGTTAAATAATTTATAGTTTGGCTCATTTAAATTTTTATTTACGGTTTACGTTTTGGACATGTGTATATGTTTATATGTCGAGTTCGAATTATCCTTGCAGTTAGCAGGTAACTTATATCAAATGCGTGAATGGTGATCATTATGGTATCCGGTTTAAAGATCTCAAATTTCTCGTTTTATATTTTCTGAATGTATTACGTTTCTTTTTATAGCATCATCTTAAGTTTTTTGTGGTCAAAGTAATCGTATGGCTATCGATTGCTTTGCTTTAGGATAGTGGGTTTGGGGACTCTGAAAAGCTTTGAATCTAATAGTCCATGTTCAATATGACCTCCATTTGTTGACATAAAAGCACCAATCCTTTCTTTAAGTTACTTGCCGCACTATATAACATTTTGGATTGAATTGCGGCAATTTGCTTCCAAATACTATCTTACAATTCTTCTAGCGTTTTTGGTCGTATCCTAAACACAAAATGTCTTAAATAACCCCAAAGTTAAACATCCTCTGGATTCAGATTAGGTGATCAGGAGGTTATGCATTTTCAAAATGCTGCTTATAACGCAATCTTAAAAAACAGCAGTTAACAAGTCTTTAAGAGGCTGGTAGATGTGCAAGGCTGCTATCCTATCCTATATAAAAATTATGATTTTTTACATGTCTACAGAGAAAAACACCCAATCTTTATTAAGTGTATCACTCCCCTTTTTGGCATCTTCTGTGTAGGCAAATCTTGTTTTTGTTGCTTTTTGAATATATTTTTGCCATAAAGTACAAGCACCACAGTTAATTCCAAAGTTGCTCTTGTTATGTCGCACTTAATACAAGGAAAACCATTCGCAGGTTTCACATTCCGCTTGACCCAACTTGGCACAAGAGATATTCATGTCTTTACTTACAAATTTTCGGTGTATTTCATATGAACACTGCGCTTATCTGTTTAAAATCATTATACATTATTTTTACAGTAATGCCCCTATGCTCTCTTCTGTTGTGCGATACGCACGGATGAAAAGATTCAAGAATCAAAAGGAGTCGTTCTTGATCAACCAGAGCAGTTTTTCTATGTTTGCCTCGTTTATCGTCTTTAGACAAAATGTAATTATGTTTTGCTTTACACAAGCAATCCTAAATAATACTGGATCGCTTTTTGACATATACTAAGCTAGTTAGAAAAAAAAGCGTTGCATACTTTTTTTCATTCGCCGGTGATACTTTTGTGACTTTTCTTTCTTTCTTGTGTTGTTATATGATCATCTGCGTTGTACATTTACATTTATAAAAACATGTCATGTTAACCATTGCGTTTTCCAACATTTTTCTTTTATTTTCTTCTTCTTTCGTAAATTTTTTATGACATTTCTTCTTACAATTATTACAAAATGATTTGATTGAATGCGATAATCTCACCATTTTTAGCCAATTCTTTCTTCTTTCCTTTATTAGAATTTTATTTTTTACGTTTTATGTGATTCTGTTTAGTAAAACGGTCTGTATAATTCTCTTCTCCTTTACTAGTTGTAGTTTCTTAATTGCTTCTCTCAACTTAGTCATATTAAGGAGCTGATGACTCTTGGAATGCAATTTTTGTCAGTTTGGATCATTTAATATTAATCCTTCAACAGAAGAGCTTGGAACTGCAGAGTGTGTATTTTCTGTTGAAAGCTTTTGCATTTCATTACCAGGGCATGGTATTGCAACAGGTACGCTCAATATCTTCTAAAAACTGTTCTATAGTAGAAACTTTTACCGGCATTAGATTAAATGCAGAATCAGTTTGTTGCATTGGCTTTTTTGAACACAAGTTTCATAAGTATGAGTAAAGATTTACTATTAGAGTTTGAAATTTTAAATGGAGATTCTACGCATCTTTTCCATATTCTTCTTTTATACTGTAATCGTCAGCTGCATAAACGTGGAGCCGGCATTCATTTAAACCTGTTTACCTTAATGACAAACTGCTCGAGCACTTTTCCGGGAGGATGCGTTAATATTTATATTTTATGTTTGTTTTTCACGTCTGCAGTGTTGTACATGATGGAAGGAAATTCTGTAATGTTACACCTTTATACAAACATTCTTCAAACCTGCTACGTAATAGACATGGTTTACAATGAAAATAAGAAAAATGAAAGGAAACATTGTAGATATCGAAAATACCGCTAAATATCTAAATCCGTAAGCAAGCCTTCGCCTTGTCTATTTAGTAAATTCTCATTTTAACAGTTCGAAAATGTTTCCCCACAAGTTTACATTTCAAATCACAACATACTCTTGTATATCTACACGCATATGCTTGTATATAAACTAAACATACACGCATGTAGTACATAGTTACTAAGAAATCGGCGCACATTTATTTTCGAATTAACAAATTATAACAGCCTTGTCTTTCGACTGTTGAAACGATCGTCGATTTTTATCCCAAACGGATCAAGGCCAACGTACGTAGCAGAAAAACGTATACAGAGAGGTAAAACATATTTTTTTTATTTTGGAATAGAGACTTTAATCCGACACTAGCAAATTCGTTGGATTTTTTCGTTGAGTTATGGCGAAAAATTCCTATCGTTACCTGCTGAGGAATGTCGCAAAAATGTTGAAGATGGTCTTCGAATTGAATTTTGGTTTGTGGTTGCTGTTGGTGGAATGTGATAGGCATTGTTTTTTTCCATGATGTTTTTATTGTTGAATAATTGTCGAAGTTACTTATTGGTAAAAAGATTATAAAAGACCAACAACTTTAAGTTGACATGCTTCCATTATTGCAAACAATGGAAATTAAATTCGAAATATGTTTTAAAACAACCAGGTATTAAATTAGATTAGCTTCTTATTACAAAAAGATTAAAGATTAAAAGATCGCTCTTGACCTTACATTTTTAATATCAAGTTGATACGGAGTCTAACATGCTAAAGTGCACTTACAATTTTTTTTATAGAAGCACGGTTTCCAACCTGCATAATACAGTTACAGGATAATGCACTAAACGTAAAAGAGAATGTTTGATATTAATACTTATCACGTTTAGGTTTAATTTTTATTACTGGAGATCAACTAGTTTTAAGCCAACTTGGCTTAAAATTAGTTGTAAAACAATTTATACTGCCTTAAGAAATAAAACAATACAGGAAATATTTGATTCAACTGAATTTGTTCTAACAAAACTACTTACCAATCCATGAAAAAAGATTATGAAAGAAGTTAAAGTAACATTCCGCGATTTATAATATATCAATATTATGCAATTTCTGTTTTAGTATTCATGAAAAGATGAAATCAACAAATGGGCGTATCTAACGACCGAATCATATACAATAAAACGTGCTTGGCATGATTGCCATAATGGTGGCAATAAAAGCGTGGTGTTATTGCAGTAATAAAATTGTTTTATATCGGCCATAATAAAAACATGCAACTAGATAAGTATCGGAAGCACATGTAGGTATTGAGATGTGTTTAAAATTGCAATATGAAATTTAAAAAACTATGTGTCCGCTTTATATTCAAGAATTTATCCAATGATCCATTATTTCAATTGGGCAATGACCTCCCAAAAACATTTATAAACTGACAACGTTTTTTTTTAAGTTATAATTTATTTCTTCTTTAATATATAATCATATCCTATATATGTCAACAGCCTAGTCGAGTAAAGCACGCGTTCGCGCCTTAGTATATAATTTTTGTGTTCAAGTTTTGGATTTGTTTCACCGGGTTATCGATATAACAAAAGTTTTGAATTTTAAGTACTTAGTTATTAATTTTTTTGTTGTGGGCATGTATGCATATATTGTAAATAATGTAAGTGGCGCAAAAAATTAAAGAACTAAGAAGTGAATTAAGTTAATCCCCAGCTAAAATTAAATTCGTGATTAAATCAATTAGTATTTACATATATTTATTTTGATCTGGTTTCGAGATTAATTGGCTAATTATAACCCCAAAATGCCATTTGGTGGCACTAAAATATTTTAGCGTATGTTAACGAGTTCTGTTCTATTTTAAAGAAATTCTTGTCAGATTTATGCAAGTAACTTCCTTGGTATTTCTGTTTTTTTTCACGTTAATATTGGCAGATTACTGATGTTACAAAATTGAGCTCCGGTTTACAGAAAGTGATTGAAATATTTAATTACGAATTAACACGTTAATCTCTAATTAAGTTAATTTTGTGACTTCACTAATCACAATTAAACTAATTCGTGATTAAACCAAATGTCACTTTGGCGCCTGTCAATCATAATGTGAGGAAATTTAAATATCAAGGAAGTAGCTGTTATTTGCATAAATCTTACAAGGATTTCCATAAAATAGAACAGATGGTCAGTTAAATAAAACCGTTAACACAGGCTAAAATAGTTTAGTACCGTTCATTGCGCCAATGTCATTTTAGTTCTAATTAATTAATCACGAATTAAACTTTAATTCGGAATTGAAAAGCGTTTTGTAAACCGAAGTTAAGTATATCAGATATTAACGTACTAATCCATGATTAAATATTGAATTCATTTTCTATAATCCGAGTGTTAGAATGAAATTTTGAGAAACGATTAGAACTGAAAAGAAATGATGGTCTTTTACCAGAACTTAAAATTACGCAACTTAATAAAGACAAAAATAAAGAATGAGTGCTTTGTACTTCTGATATTTCTGTTGTTAGTATTTATAAATGCTTTATTTGGTAATTCAAGTACTTTTGTAAATGGGGGTATTAGATATTTCTTGCCTTAAAGCACTTCGGCTCAGTGTTTGGAATATTTGAGATACTGTGGATTGATACTCCTGCGGATCAGATAAGCAAAGAGACAAAAAGTAGTTTACTGTAAAACGATAAAAATATTATAATATATAAGAAAGTTAGGTTACAAAATAAAACAAGAATAGGAAAGATAAGAAAATGATTAAAATGTTAACATTTTTTGAACCATTTGATTTGATATTTGTAAGATATTAGAAGAAATAGGAAATTCTTTCTTCTTTTGCTTTTGTGCATGCCTGTTAGTAATTAATTTTAGAATAACGTAAAAAGTCACTTTTAACATATTCTCAACTCAAATTCGAGGAGAAATTAAAATAACTTTTTCACATATAAGCATACTCTAACCATTTATGATATTGTTACCTAATATGCACGTAAAGATTATTGAACCTCATTTTAATTGACATTCAGACGATTTTAATTGATTTTTAATTAAAAGAATATTCCATAAATATTCATCGAACGCTGGAGGATCTATCTTGTGAGAATTTTAATTTCCATTGTTAGATGGAGACGCGAAAGAACGTTCTAGACATGTTTCTACGACTTGTATAGTAAGAAGCAAGAGCTGATTCTATACGGCATGACCTTGATGAGACCATAACCCGTTTACTACGCTCCGGCACCGAGGAGGAATCCGCGCAAACAGTTTTCCATTCTTTATTCACGTAATCTGTTGCGACTTTGCTCATTTAACTTCGCGAACAGGATGAATAAATCGAACCATTACGGAAATATACGTATATAACGCGCAAAACAAATGGCAAATATTTGCATGTATGCCAATTACTGGTACATACATTGCAATTGAAATTGAAAATAATGGCGTTTCTTAGATATGAGTTATATGACAGCTTTAAAAACACTTGATGTATACATGTAAAATGTTCATTAGTGTCAGTAGTGTTATGAAGTAATTATTTTTGCTAACTTATACATCTGCAACTTATCGTAATGTGTGGAAGAATACGATGGTATTTGAATATAAAAGTGGAATTTATGAATTTTAGGTACAACAGTGACATGTGGATTAATGTACACGACTTAATATGTATTAGCTTCTGCCCGTGAAATTGAATATCTGCGTTTGCTCTAGACTTCACTTGCTTCTTTCTTGCAGCAAGCAATTACTCGTTTGTTTCTTGAAATGGTTAACATAAATTAACATCCTAACACTTTGAATTTTAGATCTGACATAGTAGGATTGACCAATATTTATTCATATTTATTTTACTTAGGTAAAGATAAACATTTAATCCTCAGGTTCGGTTGTATTTTGATTTCGTAACTCAGCGGATTAGAATTTTTAAAAATATTGGTTAAATCATGTTGGGCATATCAGATACTTGATTTTGTTTTTAATTTATAAGATTTTCAGCGTATTATTTGTTTTGCTTCAATTTATTCAATTCCAACATGCACATCAAGTTTCGTGGGCACCTGTTTTCAAGTGTCGTCGCCTTCAGTTTTTATCTACTTCCTCATTTATCAATTAAAGCTTCTACGTTGTATTGCCATGTGCACTAAACTCTGAATATTGGCCATTGTAGGATTGTAAGTTACATCTTAATCATTTTTAATTTAAAAAAGCTTTTGGTCGTCATCTTAGCATCAAACCATGTGTTAGTTTCTAACGACCTCTGTACTCTTTTGTACTTTAATCAAGAAAATTAACGCACAAAAACAAATTTGCTAGACTTAGCAGCCTTGTGACTAGGTTTGGACTTTTGGATATTCCGAGCCCATTTCTGAGAGCCGTATTCCTGTCAGTGCTGTGCGGTCACACAGCACATGGACGGCAGTCTTTTCTTCCGCCTGGCAGAATCTATATGCTGTTACTCATGTGTTTTTTGACCATACAGTGTCCTGTTAGAGAACCCACTATTGTTCTTACTTCTTGACTTCCTGTCCCTGCTTAGCAAATGTAGGCCTCCGTCTAATCAGAAATTCCTTGGCCTGACTGACTTGGAATATTCTTCCACCAATCTTGAGATTCTTTATCTTTCCATTGTTTAGTAGTTTCTTTAACTGCCGTATATGCTAATCCTGCAGAGTGTCTTGGGATTTTGTCAGCAGTTGACGAGTCAGCTCTGCCTTTACATTCCATCAATAGTGTTCGTGTTCCAGTGTCCAGGGTCACCTTAATTCGGCTTCCTAGCGTATTGAGCTCATTCATGTAGTCCTACACAAGTTTCGACTTCGCCTGTGCGGAGTTTAGGGGTTTTGTCACTGCTTAACTGTCTGAATAAGTAACAACAAATCGATAATTAACTTCTTGCCTATCCAATTCTTTAGTACACGCCAGCACTGCTGTTATTTCAACTTTAAATACGGTGGCGCTTTGAATTAGGGATAGTGATTTCGATATTTTTGGTTTAATTCCATAAATTCCGGCTCCGACTCCATTCTCTGTTTTTAAGTTGACTGTGTACCAGATAGATTCGACTTTAATCCGCGGGACTTTCTTCGATTCTTCTCTATCTGGTATTACCGCTTTTGTAATTCTTATCGAAGCCGTATTTGAGACTGATGTCGTCACTGGGCTTGGTTGTTATTGGCCCCATCTTGAGTTCCTTTAACAGCTTTTGATGATCCGCACCATGCGGTCTAATTATAGAAGGCTGACTATTCATTAGTCTGTAGCTTATTAGCCTGGCCTTTCTTTGAGTGTGTACATGTAGTGGATCAAGGATGACTTCCAGAGTAGCTGAGGGTGTGGGTTTCATGGTTCCCATGGTGCACAGTGCACAGTTGCAGTTAAATATGACGATATGCAGCAGTAAAGGTTTTGGTAAACTGTTTTTGTTGTTACGCAATGTTAACTAGGAAAGACCGTCAAATTGATTCTTGTGTCGTCAGATTAATGTAAACTGCTCAATTACAATTTCAAAAGCGTAAATTATTCCTGTTTTTTTTTGTTATTGTATACTGTATACATACTTCCCGTTCCCGTTATTCTTTTCTCTCAATTTAGCTTGTTTTATTAATGGTTGTTGCTTCTTTACTTTATCGCAATTAATTATCAGTTCTCTTTTAATACATCAGTGAGTAATTTGGTCCCTCTCATGACAAGCGTGGTGGGAAATATTGATGATTTGTTGTTTAAGCAGCCAGAATTATAAGATTGTTAAAGTCTTAATGACTTTAGTGACACTTTGTTCAATTTTTGCCTCAACCACAAATTCTAGCTTGTTGTTAAAGTTATTAAAAACATTTAGAGTAATTTGGATCGTTTTATAGCAAATTCTCTGCATCTCAGAAAATTAACAGTTCATAATCGACAGCTGTACTATAATCTAGTAAATAGTACAAAGAAGTGACTATTAGAACAAAATTAAGTAGAAGTAAATAAGAGAATGATTTCTAGAATAAAAAAAGCAATGTTCAGAAACAAAATGAAAATTATTTATAACGATTTTAAGAACTAAATCAAGAAAATTTGTGAAAGGAGAAACAAAAATATAATTGAAAGTTGTTAAGTTTGGGAACAAATTCGAAACTATCGTATAGTAGTCTCGTTTTTGACCTCAAACAAAGCTGATAAATGTCGATCCTGCAGGCATCTGAAGGTGTCACGCGCTGAACATGCACTACGCCGTATTTGCATTACAGTAGATTGTACAATTTGTCGTGTGGAAGCACCGTCTTCGCGCAAGCCTACAATACGTTCCCTCTTAAATTTGCTTATTTCTTAATAACAGACTCTTACTCAACGACATGGCATTTTTACGCAAGTACAATACATGGCTAAAAACATTCACTTAATTGATATTCTTATAATCCCTAAAATATTCCAAATATTTGTTTTTATCTTTCGACATATGATTAAGGTAAGTATCTATTTACGATGCTAAACAGCAAAAACCTTCAAAATTCACGGAAATATGTCTGGGCTCATAATTAAGTAACGTAAATTAGTGAAATCTTGTGAAATATGTTGTTTATACTTAACAAAATCTCATTATTAATAGCAAATGAATCAGTTTACCAAATTTACCTAACAATTACTCATACTATACAACTATATCAATAATTCTTTCCGAAAATTATTCCCATCGTAAACTTGCGTAGCTTTATAACATTCTTGAAGTAAATTTAAGAGATTTCGATTAGCATCCGATTTACTGCATTGTTTCTAATTGCACGGCACGATTTCCACTTACCTCATTCGTATAAATACAAGATATTCGTAAATCCACATCATCGGTTCAATACATGCATATTTGCCGGCCGTATCGTCTAAATATTTACGTATAAATAATCTGGAAGAAGTTTTATGTTTTTCTCGTATTCACACGTCGATCTATTGACATGAATTAAGTCAAAAAAAAAATGAAAGGGAAAATAGAACCTGGAGATCAACGTTTCCAATAGTATGTATATACATATCTATTATACGTACTACAACACGCAAATTATCCCATGAGTATTACGTTTGTACCTACCGGTTGATGATCTAATATCTAATAGAATGAGGTATTTTTTTTAAGAGTTTACGATTAGTTTACTTAATTGACTTATTGATTGTAAAATTTTGCTTGAATAGAACGAGTTTCGCTTGTTTTTCTAGTGTGGGCGATTTAGATCTTGTTTTCCATTCTTTCCACTTTTATTACGTCACGATTTACATTTACAAATGAGTACATTTTCTTTTCCACTTCAACGCGATTGAGTTATAAGTTAACTAAATATTTAGAACAATATTACTTCCAATATTAATTTTCCAGGAGATCATATTTTACTTTTTTGAAAAAAATATCTCAGAAACGCTTCTTTTATAATAATATTTCTTTAAATGCTGAATCGATTCAATAGTAACAGTTACACAACGTATCTATCTAGTGCGCTGATGAATGATAATTCCTTCCTCTAGTAATTTAGAGAAAATGCTTTTCAAGCAGAAATTATTCTAAAACAAATGCTGAACGATATAAAATTGTATTAAAGTACACAGGTGTTTAGTTTTTTTCCAGAGCATAATACAGGTTTGGTTCTCTAATAGAGCATCCTGCGAATTATTACGCTTTTTGAATATCTCTCTTCAATTCATGTCAATTTTTATCGTTTTTATATTTCCGGACTAAGCATGAAAAAAAAGAAATAACAATATTTGTTTCTCTGGTGTTGTTCAGCTTTAAGTATTTTATTATAGCTAATTACTTGTATTGTCGTGACTAATAGCTTCTATGCCAGATAAAAAAACAATAAAAACGTTTTTTTTTTTCGTTTGGTTTGTTTGCAAAATACACGTTTCAACGGCCGCTATAAGTTCGTCATCGTGCATAAATATTATTCCTCTTACAAGATTTGGAAACAAAAACATAGGGAACTGTATCTGGACTATAAAGTGATCAATTTCTACTAAACGACATTCAGCATCGGCAGCTTTTGGAAGTCTTGACTTGTAGTTTGGTGCATTGTCGTGGAGCAACAGGATACATCCTTTTCCACGAATTTTATAGAATAGACTATCTAAGGCGATTAAGCTTGCATAATACTTTTCTGTTACCGTATTACCCTTATTTAGATAATCAATCATTAAAATTCTTTGATAATCTCAAAAAATAGTTGCCACTATTTTTTCGGCGGAAGGGATGACTTTAAACTTCTTGATTCTTATTAACTTGCTGTAGAACAATGTTACTTCGATAAGATGTTGCAATTGTACAAAAAAAGATAACGTTAAACATTAGTTTCAATGAACATTTTTAGCAAAACAAAAATTTATAATAGTTTGTCGCAGTACTCTACGTTTTTAAACCAAATTGTAAAACACTCATTCAACCCAAACGATAGTAATGTTTGAACTTGCGGACAAACTTATTGAATCAATGGACGATTCTTTTTTCTTTCGTATTCTTTTTCATGAAGCGATGGAAATATTTCTGCTTTTCTTATTAAACACTGCTTTGTTTCTAACATTTTGCAACCACTACTTTATCTGTTCAGTTTCTTTGTTGCTAGCGGTGTTTTTCCTTTTGCTCTAGAAGTCGCTGTAACTAGACCCATACTCAAAGCTAATACCTCAATTTGTAAAAATAAATCACAATAAATAAAAAACTGTTGGTCTATTTTAGCGGTTTAGACCGAGGCCTGCAACAACAATACCGTTTTAAGCTCTTTTCCCAAAATTGACATGATTTTCGACTGACGTAAATCTTTACTATCATTTTGTCGTTTGCGGAACTATAAATTACTGGCTTAAATTTTATCTTCAAGATAGAAATAAAATAAATAGAAGGAGCAGAAATGAACGAAAAGGTCCATGTCTCACAAAATTCTATATTTAATAATAAGGGCGACTGATTTCGTGTTATATAGAACATATCCTCAGGCCAGCTACAAGGCATAGGATAATTATAAAGAAGTAGTTCCATGTTCAATTATTAAAACAGCAAAAGGATTTTTTTATTGTAATTTTTCATGGCGGACGAATCTGTCTTTTATCAGCTATTTTCAATGTATGTGTAAGAAGAGAATTTTTAAATTTTAAAAGTTTAGTTAGAAATAAAAATGTACATTAGTCAAGTATAGGTTTTCACATATGCTTTCCATTGAAGTAGTACCTTTTGAGTTTTGCCGTGTTTGTTGCACTAATGTACTAGACGTACAGTGTTTAGAAAACTTCTGAGCAAGCTGACTAATATGTTTCTTGTCTTCTTCTTCAAACAATCTCATTGTTATAATGTATATCCAGACTATAAAGTTGGTTGCGCGGCCTAAACCTCAGCGGGCAAGATGTGAGGCAAGTTCCGAGAAATCGGTACTGTCTGTTTTCCATCTATGGTTGCGAAGGGAGAAGGAAGGCTCACCGGCGACCAAGACTCGGTCTCGAGTGGGCAGTTTCTCGTTGGTCGGTAGGAATCGGCTGAATGTTACAAATTTATTTAAAAAGTTTTCTAGGACTAGTTTCGGCTTACGATTTCATTAGTTAGAATCTACGGCATACATAATATTTAAAAAACGGAAGCATATAGTACCTATAGTTAAGTTAAAACTTCACAGTTTTTGATGCAAAAACTATTTTATACATAAATTATTATTTCTTTTTGGTTGTCAAATTAAGAATCCACTTGTTCTCCGTATGACTAATCGGAATCTATGCTAGCGTGCTTTTAGAGTTATCTCTCCGACACCAATATATTTTCACCGTTATATGTATATATGTTCACATAGTACTTCTAATATCTCTCTAACAGGCTGTCTACACCGGTTTACAGCAACAGGAAGTCCTATGTATGCGGTGTAAATGTTACATGTATTTGTATGATATATTTATATTTGTCTAAGTCCACATACCATTCCTTTTTCCATAGCTGAGAGCCGATTATGACAAATGGTCGGCTGTTTAACGTATCAGATCGTAAATAAACCATCATTAATTTGTCAATCAACTAGAGACGTATGTTGCACTTGCTCGTTAGGCAAAAGAATTGAGTATGTAAGTACACGTTTGCTTAGCGCGTTAGCTTGCAGACGTATGTATATTGTGATGGAAGTGGCCTCGAGTGTTAAAGAATTTAGAAAAGACGAGAAAGAACGTATCGAATAAATTAGATTTAGATCTTGCTGATCGTTTCGATCTCAACAAGTGTTGGATGTTGAATGTTCTACGCTTGAAGATATAAGAAATATTTTCGTTGCATACTTATATCATCAGTACATAATTTTTGTGTGGTCATAAGATATTTGTATATTATTGCTATTTTAAATTTACATAACAATTTATAGAGTAAAATGAGACATCAAGCAGACCACAAAACTCACATTAACATTTCCACTACATCAAATGAGAATCGTGTGAAGAAACGAAACAAATATAACGTGTAATAATGTACAAAAACAAGGAAATAACATAAAAAGTATACGAATAACGGAATATCTACTACTATTACTACTACTACGGTAAGAGTCGCACATTATATGCTACACGCATCGCTAGACAATTACGCAATACCACAATATTACGCTATTCTGTTACTACCGGAATAATATTCCACAATGCGGCTACCGAACCACGGTGCCCGCGTATTGGATGATTGGTATTCGATGTTGTTACGCTTCTAGCGCGCCACGTCGCGTCGAAGAACGTAAGATGCACGGTAGGTGTCCGATTCTGTTTTCTACGACTACCATATTAATTCTCCAAGCACGTACTGTTGAGCTATGGACATCGATAGTCGAAAGTCAATGGCCATTGTGTTTTCTTTCTTTTAAGAAATGGCATGGTTTATGTGGGTAAAGAAACTAACTGTGCAGTAGAAATAGCGTAGTCATTTAGAGTTTCAATATATTTAATTCCTAGATTAATAAAAAATATATAATATAATTCATTATTTTAATACCTTAAATGAGAAAAAAATTCAATTATTCAACGAATAATTCATTCAGCCAACGAAGTTCTGGATTTAAATATGCTCAAAATATTTCAAATTTTGAGTGACACCAAATACGAGGTATTTCATTTATAAATATTTGCTCATTGCGGTTCTAGTCACCTACTAAGTGCTTTTCATCTGCACAAACACACTTGCTTCAAAAACTTCCCCGTTGTAAAAAGCATTCTGATGCTCCTTCTTCACTTGGAATAGACCTCAAAGCAGTAGTCACATTATCTTTAACCAGTATAATTTTAGACATTTCAAAGAAATTTCGTAGTGTGGACCATCGAACACTGATGAGCTTAAGAAGATATTAAGAAGATGGGTTTTAGAGGATCTATCTGCAATATTATTAATTCTTACCTCAGCGGCAGATGTCAGCGGGTAATCGGAATAGAGGAATGATTCAAACAGAACAATCTCCATGTAAATGTTACCAAAACTAAACTAATGATCTTTTTCCTTAAAAGAGGCGATAGGCTTGATGCCACATACCATAACAGTAACAAACGAAGTAAAATTCTTAGGTTTGATTATGATGAAAAAAATGGGTATTTATGAATTCCCACTTAAACTGGAAAAATTATATAGAGGTTCTTGTTTCTAAATTGTCCAGCTTTGTATACGCACTTCGCAGAACAAGCTGCGAAAGTCTTGCATAAAAAGTATATACCGTCTGCACAGAAAGTTTACATATGCGAATGTTTTTCAAGTTAAGGACATACTTAGCTCACTATGCATTTTCAATTTTGAGTGTGCTTGTTTTGCGAGGAAGAACTTTAACTTTTTACTATCATTTGACATTCCACATGAGTATGGTATACATACGTGATAACGAGAGACTTCTCTTGAAGATTCCGCAGTTCACGTTGGCTAGTATCCACAAAGGATGTTCAAAATTTATAACTACATACCTGCCAGCTATAAAAACGAATCTGTAACCAAGTTAAAAATAAATTATATTTAATTCAAATTATTTTTTTGACACATGCAGTGTTTACATAATTTAGGCTAACTTTCCATGAAAAGCAATTTCACTTACCTTTATAAAAGAGTAATTTAATTATCTTTAATCTTTATCAAATTTGTTTCGCAGCCAGGAACTCAGGAACTCCTGGCGCCTTATAGCCTGAGGCATTGCCCCGATACAGTTTTCAGCCAAGACACCGCATTTGCCTTCTCAATCGTCGTGCTTCTTCACGCAAAAATTAATGGTTTATCTCAGTGATATAAACATATACGACAGCATATTTTCGTTGTCGAAGAATGTTGTCAGTATAATGTTCACATTGGGTTTGTTAGCTGGCGGCATCTTTGGCTGGGAAGATGTACGTGCGGCCCACTCAGATGTTGTTTTGTTTCTGGGGGTCATATCCAAGCATTCAACTCTCATTCTCAGGATGAGATATAGAATGCTCAAACAATTCCGAGGTACATTCATTTGTTCTTGTGTCGATACATATGAACCAAACGCACACCCACGTCTCATTTGCTACTATGGTCTATATTGAGTCCTACAAAATTTTCACTTCACTTCGTTAGCAAGCTGATGGACGATAATTTTGTAGTCAACACCAGTAATATTATTTTGATAATCATGTTTATGTAATTGCGAAACTTGTCTTCAACCGGCCCCCATCAATTCTTGAACCATTTAAACCGCTCGTACGCAACGTATTTCTTCAAAGCACCACCGCCATATATTTATTGCGAAGCATAAAGCATTTCTATTGCCGTTAATTAAGTTCTGGTAATCTCATTAGATCATTAAGTTCTTGATACTCTATTCAATGAGATGTTCTCATTCGTGCAAAGTTAATTTACATCTTGTGGTATGTAATCCCTTTTGTGATTTCCTTACTATGTTAGCCAATCACCAATAACCATCTTCTTACAGTTTCGCTAATATACACCGTGCGAAAAGATTAATAAACCGCTACTGCTTAATTATAGCGCTGATGACATATATTCTATGTAAAATTTTTTGATATTGTTATTGTTGATAAGTTTTTTGAATAATTTCAACCTGAAATTAAACTGAAGAAGGTTGCATAAAAAATAGCCAGAATAAAGTGCACTTTTGATTGAAAACCTTCATAAATTGCTTGATAAGTCCTAGTCTGATGATTAAGTGTAAAATTGGTTTCGCCTCAAATCAGCTGTTTAGATGTTAAGTTGAGGTAAAAAAATATAAAGGCGAGCAAAAAATTTGATTAGTTTTTACCGATTTTAAAATTTATGCTGTTTTGATTTTGCTATTTTTCCGAGCTTTACTTCGATATTTATGTTTTATGGACACGCAATAATAGATACTTTTAATGTGATCAACTGCTTAACTCAAGAAGAAGGTACAAAAATAAAAAAGACTAAAGAATACTTTTAAACGTTGGTATTCTAAATTCGACAAATCAAGAAAATGTTTGTATTCAGCGGATAATACTGTATTCGATAAACAGAGAATGTTACTATGGTCTACACCAACACGATTAAATCCACAATATATCGTTTGATGAAATAAACGTTATTACACGCAACCATAATAAAACTTTACACTCCAGACGTAGTAAGGTTTTCTTTTGTACATTAATGTATGCAAATCCTACAAATAAACACACGATATTGTAAGCTACGGTCATGGTTAAATTTTTCATTACAGCTTGTGTACCTGGATCCGTTGAGGCGTGAAGATTTCGTGACATCACGTTCGTGTAATAATTCTAATCCATTCGTTCATTATTCCGAGATCAAATCATCAAATCGTCGCGTGCAATGTGCTGATGAACCCTAAAATGGGAGTGGGTCTGCTTAAAATCGGATTCGTGCTACTGCTTCGCGATTGTTAACCTTTTTTGTAGTGCGGCATTGTATCTAATATATTGTGCTGTGGTAACTAGTGGGAAATGAGCAAATGCATTAGTGGCAAGTAAATTTTTAATTATTTTTGTGTATTTAAGGTAGATTGTTCTAGCGACTTTGTAGCTAGCTGAAATCTATATCTATCTAATCTATAATTTTAGTAAGGTGGTTCTTTACCGAAATTTCTCATTCAATTTCATTGTGAATTACTATTCCATTGCTTTCTTTAAAATTTGTATTAATTAAGTAATTTTTCTACGTTTTGAGTATCCACCATTGTTCTCTACAATCATATATGTATATATAGGAAAAGTAGTGGAAGCAGAACAGTTCACAGACATAAAACTTAATGACCTACAATAATCCTGAATAAAAAGAATGATGGTGGCTAATCTAGATCCATAAACAGCTTACTTACTATAACTTTCGTAGATTAAATCAACGAGTGTTCCCTCTTGAGAAGTTTTTTCAAACAAAAAAAAACTCTTTAAACGTGAATTTGAAATTTTTTGACGCGGGAGAATACTGAAATATTAATCATTTTCGTTTAGATGGCAATGTTGCATAGAGATTTTCAGGATTTGTTCTTGAAGTAAGAACGCCGGCAGATATCGAGAGAGTACGATTTGCACTTGGATAAAGTCCCGAACGCTCGGACTAGCTCGCTCGCATTTGCTTTAGAAATTTCGGACAGAAGTTTTCGTCGAATATTTCAAAATGAACTTCAATTCCACCCTTACAAAATTCAAGTAACTCATAAACTGAAGAACCGGCCAAAAGGTTCAGATTTGCGGACAGTTTCTAGAAATGTGCAATAATAACGCAAACGTTCTGAGGTGTGGAGTGCCTGTACTTCTTTGAGAGTAATATCCAAACAGTCGCAATCAATTCAGACCGATACGTGACTATGCTGCAAAATTTTCTTATCATGGCGCTTCCTACTCTTGAATTAATAAATTGAACACAATCAAAGAAAAACTCTTGGCAATTATTTCACAAATTTGCGAAGTGTTTTTCTTTGATTATGCAAGAAACGTTTCACCGAGAGTAATTCATCACTTCGTTTAATTGGTCTGTCACCTTTTAACTATTAAAAAACAGATTATAAAACTTTATTGTGAAAGTTATGTGACCGTAATATTAGTAGTATATTATATATAATAGTGGAAAAATGTATAATTTTACGCACTATTCACTTTCTAGTAGTAGTAACTTTCACTGTCGTTGCCTGCGTCTGTAACATTAATTACAAAAGATCCCCTTTAATCCGTATATCTGCTTTTTCTATTGTGTGCTGTATGAAATTTTTTCATTTTGCAGCATGGACACTTCTAAAGGAACTTGACGTACGCCTACTAGTTTAAAATCCGTATTTCGGGGAACGTCTGTCCATTTTTTTAAGACCACACTAACTTAATGAGGTTTAATTCAAAATGGTATGGTGGTAATCTTAAAACAATCTTTTCTGTCTTCGTTACCATTTCATCGACAATATAACCATTAAATCCTATGTAAGAAGAACTAAGACAAAATCTTGATTCGTGAAATTCTGAATATTCGATCAATACAGGTGACTAGTTTCATCGACATCCTCAGCTCAACTACAAAGGAAATCCAAAATAGTTGCCCCGATAATATGCATCTCGCACGAAACCGGTTTTAATTGAATATGACAGAATTTTGTTAATCATGACCTTCTTTTCCTTCTTCTCAATTTTATTATGAGTAATTTATACAGAAAATAAAAGCAGAAGAGAAGAATCAAAAGACCTCGTACTAGGAGGTAGTTCCGGGACAAAAACAGGCGAAACCATTCATGGCTGTTACATTCCTCACGGACTAAAACCGCCCCTGAGGAGCTCTTCCCTTTTTTTACGGTGAATTACTCCGTTTTATCCTTGTTTCGTTTTGATTATTGAATCTATGTTTCCTATTCGTAGTTTCTTACGTCCTCTCTGACTTGGTCTTCCCATTTTGCTTTCGGTCTTGGTTTATCCTCTATTAGTTTCCAGACCTTTATTCTGTTGATTACCGATTCTTCTTCTTTCCTTTCTATATGCCCTAACCATCTAAGTCTTTGTGTTTTAATGCTGTGTACTATATTTTCTTCTACGAGTTCTCTTAATTCACGGTTCTTCGTCGTTAACCTTTTTGTGGCCTAAAGTTCTCGTCTGTAGCTTCTTTTTAAAGATTCTGATACCTTCTTCATCTTTTAAGGTCAGACACATGGTTTCAGCGGCGTACGTAACGATTAGTCTAACTTATGATTTGTACATTCGTAGAGTAATAATGATATTTTTGTTAAGTCGTTGTAATTGTAAGGACAGCAACAGGGAACGAATTACATCTACACTGAAAGAAATATTTTTTGACCGTATCGTTCCTGAATGTTTTTCAAGTTAGTGGTTGGAATCTTTTCATTTTTTCGTGAATGGTTATTCACCACAATTACAGAGTTGTGAGGTAATATGTTCACAAACAATTCATCAGAAGCAAGAGAGCATTATTCAAGTCCTCATGATAGTTAGCCAAAATATTTCTCACATGAAAACAAAATATCTTCGGTAACTTATTTTTAGTTTAAGGATGGTTATTTGCCTTTTTTGGGGCTGTTTAGTTATTATGACTACTATTTTCTTCATATTCTGAAAAATTATTCATTTTCTTTGGAATTACGTAACTTTCTATCCATACATCACAAATTTAATATAAATGGTTGAAGGTGTAAGAACTAACTGAATCATAAAAACCCAGATAAAAAAAGAAACATAATGGAATTTAATACAACATGAATTATGACTTTACTGACAGTATCTACCACTGGATTGAAGATTGATTCAATTTAGAATGTCACATATATGTTTTGAGAGTAATTCTTATATATTTTCATTTTCCAGAGAAATTGATTTCGGTTTCCAAATGTTTCTACATAAGGAATCCGGTGTTAAATCTGAGACATTGACTATGTACAAAATTAATTTTTTTTAAGATGTTTTTCTCCAGGTGTAGAATAAAAATTATTTTTTAATATAGGCTTAATAAGACGTAATCAATCAACCCCAATCAAAAAGTCATCTGGCTATTGCTAAAATAGGTAAAAGGTGGTATGCGCGTTAGACTAAACAACATCCACCTGATGTTTAGAAAAATTCCGTATTCTTCCTTCTTCAATGCGTTTGTTACTTGGACGTCAAATGAAAATCAGAAAGTTTTGAGTTCCATTTTTGTAGCAAATACGTATTTAAAATTATCAAATCTTGAGTTATCGTTAACTTTAGCGTTTTACTTGCTTATTGTTCCCTACTTTGGTCAGGACTATCAAAATTTGATGATCAAGTTCTTTACACTATAGTTAGTTATGTTAGCTTGCCTTAATTCTCAGGGCTCAACTATTTTGAACTGTATAACTTCCTAAAACGAATTGGATTTCACAATACCTTATATTGCGTATTACTAATTACTAGAGTTTTTAAAACTAGAAAGTCTAAACACAAATTACTATTCACTAAAAGTAATAGATTGCTTTTGGTAAAGCATTTCTTAAACACAATGAAAGAAAATCTCACTTGGCAATGTTTCACAATATTCTATTAATACTCTATGTACGGCTATTGACTGTTAAAGAAAATATTATAAGTGCACAAATTAAGATTTAAGATCAAGTTCCACTTACTCATTGAAGAGGATGTTTAACAGCCCACTTTATTTCCTTTTAGAATGAGTTACTAACAGCAGTAGCATATGCATCCTGCCCACACTATAAACAACAATCCTACACAGAAAGATTAACCCACTAGCTTGGTTTTTCGTCATCCTTTCTTAACTATAAGACGCTATTTAATGGTTACAATCGTTATTTATTGCAGCTACAACCACTGCGATATAAATTTAGGATACGAAACACGAACAAATAATATTAACTTGATATACTATTTCTATTTGAAGCCGTGTCATCTTGGGTGTTAGCAAGAATAAATCCTTAATCAAGAGTAGCGAAACGTCTTGGGTTTTTCATCTCCGCATCATGAATTATTTAAAGTGAAACGAGTCGGCTCATGCAGATTTGAAATTACAATCGTACCGTATCTTCTAGAGTTTAAATCTTTCGCGTCGTAGGTCGCGAAGGAGTTCAAGTTGTATTTTAATCTCGCATCCAGTTTTACATATAAGAAGCAACATAACCATATGTATGTATATGGTACTTATATGTAGGAGTACAGTCTTACATAGGTGGTCTTTTGTTCAGGATCTCTTGCTGCATGAAATTGAATACTATTACCTCTGAGCATGCAACAACCGTTTTTGTAACGTATCTCCATAAATATCCACATTTGATGTACTTGTATACTCGGCATGTACACTTCGAAAAAAAGGAATCTTTAGAATTCCAAAGCGAAATGTCCATAGTTATCAATACGCTCTCTGCAATTGGAAATGCATCACATAGGAGTTTGTTAAAACGGGTCAGAACGAAATTTATAGCAAAGCGCAGAGAACCCAAATTAGGGGTGACTTAAAGTTAAAATGAATAGCGTCATAAGCTATATTGTGGCTTAGTGCAGAACGCTGATGAGCGCTTGATATTTCCATTTGTTTCTCTGTGTCTTCAGTGCATTGTTATTCTACAGCTCCATTTCTTTTGCCACAATCTACCGCTCTAAATGCGATAATTGAAATAAAAATATTGGTAGAAGAAACGTACTAAAATCTAATAACCTGGTTGATTTTATAAGAAAGGTATATGAGAACAAAGTTTATATTATACATTTGGTAAGAACTGACTTGATAGAAGAAGATATATGTAATTCTTCATTTTCAAAGTAGTGTATTTTGGTGCCATTTAAAGAAATTATTCAACAGAAATTAAATTACCTAATATTTAAAACATTCTTACCTTCGGTGAAAGATACTATGGGTAGAATGAGATATTTTATAGTTAGAAAAATAAAATAATAAAAAAATTGCCCGTAATTCAGTTCAACTATGGAAAATGTATTTAATTTCGGATTAAAGACCATGCTAATATAGTCACATTCCACTTGTTACTTTAACTTATTTTTTAATAATTAGGGTATTGGCATCATTACCAATTTTACCACGTTACGTACAGATTCGGTAACGGTAACAATATTTCAAAGAATTAGCTCTAACAGTCTATCAAGGAAAGGACTAGGTTTGAAAACAGGTTTCACCTCCTGGAACCTGTCAGGAAGACTTTTGCAAATATCGCCTATTGGATTAAACCAATCTTCACAAAGGTGAGAAATGAAACCACGAATATATAAACCTACAAGTTCAAATCCTAATCTTTGTCCTTTGTAACTATATCAAGATCTGATCATACACGCATTTACGGTTATTGTGCAAGAAGCAGGTTATCTTTGCTGGTGTATCAACTCTCATCTCTAGTAAACTCTGCATTAGACCTTTCTGATGCTCGTTATGCAGCGGACATCTTCAATATTACCTCCAGAAGCGGCTGTATCCAGTACACTAACGTACGTGAGCAGGAAACTGTCCATGATTAACTTTATTCTTGCAATCGTGGCATAATAAAAGCGGGATATTTTTTGATTCGGATGAATTTTTGCATAATTGCCATTGATTTTTCAAAATATTGCTCTTTAGTAGAAATAGTATGTTGTGGAACAAAGACAGCACACCGGCAATCTTGCTGAAACTTAGAACCATCCGTAAATATACGCAGTAAATTCCATAATATCTGCATAGGTCTTACTGTATGTGAACATGGAGCCTCTTAGACGGTGGATATGATATTCGAAAAGGTTGCTGATATACCATATTTCGCTGCAGTTCTTTAACTTAATTCTACATTAAATTTTAATTCATAAATGTGCAACTGATCATTAAAGGAATGTTGGGATTGGCTGGGATATTACAAATTCATTATTTACCATATTCAAGTAATCCAGTTAAGTACCGGTGGGGAAATGAATGACTTCACTATTAAATATGGGTAGCCAAAAGCTTAGGGGTAATTTTATTCAGAATTCTGCTGTCTTTTAACCTAGAAACTTAATTCTTCAGTAAAATTACCCCGCTTTCTAGTTATTCACCCTTTTCCCTCCGTGTTTCGTTTAACTAATTCTACTTTGATGAACAGAGTCAACCAGAGAAACAAGAACATATGCTTTGATCGTAAACCAGAAAAAAAAAATACTTTGATTGCTCTCTCCAAAAAGGATGCACGCGTAGGATTCTACAGCTATTTTGCGGCATCTTTCCGCAAATAAAAATAAACGTTAACTTTCCTTTCTGTGTACATTCCAGCCGATTTAATCATTCCATTAGATCACAAGTTGGTAATATTATTAAGAGTAATTGTAATTACTCACAGCGTTTTCAGAGACTATAAAAATACTCCTAAACGTAAATACAATCGTTAAATTGTTTAAAAATACTCTAACAGAAAAATACTTAAATTTCGAAAGGGGGAAAAAAAAAACATTTGAAGCCTCCTCTCGGTATTCAAAAATTGTCTATTTTCGTTAAGTGAATACGTTCCGTTCTGATATTCTATATAGAATCTTATTTGTTTATACTTGCTGTTTAAGTGGGCCATATCTATTCTTTCTGGTGTATTTTATAACGACAACATAATAACGCAGATAATGGATTTTCTTTCATGTCGTTTTAATACACTCACTCAAATGTTTTTCGCATACACACCTCTGAATTCTCGTTCTTATTTCTCTTCTACCAGTGTCAAGATTATTTTGGTCATTAAAATAGAACAACATTCGTTTCGAATGTGTTTGGGCATTTTTTGGATCATCGTAAATACGTTAGTTTAGCTTTGAAAGATTGAGAAGGTGTTAAACCTAATTTTAGAAAAGAACGTTGCGAAATGCAAAACGCTAATAAATAAAAAAAAATCACAAGGAAATTACTTTATTTTTGCAACCTTTATTTTGAAACTTGAACCACCATTTTATAGTTGAAGACGAGAAAGCTTTTTGGATGTTATTTTAAACTAGTAAGTGCTTATGCAAACAGAAATCCGAACATTTTTCGGTTCACACGCTTTTCGAAATCTTTTCAAGCACTTATTTATGGACCTTGATGTTTGATTAATGTGTACGCTCATGGTTAACTACTTAACTTAAGCCGTATATTTCGATAAATACGCATTTTAGAAAAATGTTCCTTGAAGTGGTGTGCAAGATAAAGTGCTTACAGCTTACAATTGCTGAAACAGAACCGCTGCTAATTCTTTAATGGACACACGGTACCTATAATACTTATTCGTAAATGCCTTCCAATAAATGAAGCTCCTGTACAAATACAACAATTTCTGATAAACAACAGTTCCTGCCTATTCTTCATTAGTTTTCAATCCGTATGGTTCAAGATGTTTCTGCCATTTTATTGATTTCTGTTGTTTTATCTTGTTTAAAAAATTGTTACTGGTTTGAGTTTTCTAGCTGTATTGTACATTATTGTTATAAACAAAATTTTGTAAAGTATATTTCCTTGTTTTACACTGACAGTACAATAAAAGGTACTAGACCTTGCAGTAATAGAACGATATAAAAAATATGGACAAGCGCTAGAGCTTTGTAGTTAACCGCCTATTCTTCAAAAACTAAGTTAGTAAATATTAATTGGCTGTATTAATAAATGGGCGTATTAAAGATTAAACTTTAATGAACCGATTTATTACTTCTATCAGCCTTTTCATTGAGGCAACAACTTTTTCGTTGCTTTCATAAAAGCCGCTAAATGAATTCGGTTAATTGATTCTGTGTGTTCTCAGTTAAATTTTGTAACATTCTTACAAGGGAATATAAAATAGTTCACAAAAGAAGGTTTTGAAGTGACTGTAAATTACTTTAGTTTAGTTTAGTGGAAAGCTGTGGAGATTTGAAAAAATTCTCGTATTACATTTGTAAATCAGCAGGGTTTAGTTATAGTGACAGTTATTAAATATACTTCAAGATTTTTAAAACGCATAATTTTAAAGTGATCCTTTCCTCAAGAAATCATGAAATTAAGTAAATAGCGCGATCGAGCTGTGATTTCATGGGTAGTTTAGGGCATAAAGAGTGTTTTGAGGAAATCAATTCAGTGTTTGGTGGCAAGTCATGTTTCTTAACTACATAAAGGTATCTACGAATTTCAACTTGGTCGACTTTCCTTAAATGATAAACTTTGGAGTTTCCAAGCCAAATACGGCAGTTGCCGAGAGAATGGTCTTATAGAAAACATGATTGAAGAAGACGGACATGTTACTGCCAGGAGTATTGAAGTAATTTGGAAGACCGATGTGAAAGCAAGTGACACCATTTTATGGAAACATTTGACAGCATATAAGCCTTCTCGCCGTTGGATTATCTACAATTTGTTCTATAGTTTAAACAGGAAACTTGGCACGATGCATATTTACGCTGGATCGTTTTGATCGTCTTATTTGGTGTGTATTACATCATTGAAGATGATGATGAAACAAAAAGATGGTCGTCACATGTTTTTTGAATCGCAGAACATGTTTCCCCTTTAGCACTGGACGATCATAACAATGTTAATGATGAATAGTCCACTACAATCTGTTTGCTTCAAGTTCTCCAAAACACTCTCGAAAACGTCCAACTGGAAGGATCATATTACACTAAGGTGGGGTGCACACTGCTGTTGGAACGATTGAGTATTTGAGTGGCCACAATATTGTAATAATAGGTCATTCGCAGTACAGTCCACGCCTGGTGATAAGGATTTCTTTTCCGCGTGAAGAATAAGTTATTGGATTTACGTTTTACATCGGCCAAAGAAGCAGTTGCCACTTTTAAAATTGAAATAAAGGCAAGAAGATGCGGAGAAAACGCTTTGAAGATGCGTTCAGTTTTTTTTCTGTTTTTACATTTCGAATGAAATTATTTAATTAAGAACAAAAATATTACGATTTGAAGTTCATAAATTAAATTATATGAATGTTGTAATTGCAGTGTTACTTGGGTAAAAATGATTTATCCAGTGCACACGCACTTATTTACAACCTATTCACGATGTTATTAACCTTTCGATAATTGGGCGAACGCAAATAGCTACATTTTACGTTATATCACTCACAACTAAAAACCATTTTTCATCGCGAAAGATGACGCAGATTTAAGCCGCTTCATAATTCGCCGCACATGTTCCAAATGTTCCACATCAACCGTTCGAATGTTGATTGAAAATCTACGCATGTAGCTATATAATTGCATGGCATGGGATCCATGTATGTTCGTACATATACATTAATTCTTAATTAACGCATTAGGTAACGTCGTCAAACAATTCGCTCTCTCTAACGCAAAATGGCGTGGTATGTCTTGAAACTAACACCATGGAAGATTATTTACGATCGAAGAGTGCCAGATGGAAAGCCGCGAAAGGTGAATGGTTATATTCGGTAAAGGAATTACTGTTAGTCACGTAAGGCGTTTACGAGCGTTTAGAGATTGCTTAAAACCAACAAAAATTGCTATGGGGATTAATGTTTCATATTAATGTCAAGACCGCGATATTGTCGATAAATTAGTGATTATATCACTAGAATACTTGTGGTATCAACGGTAATTATATACAATCGTATGATAAATACCTGTATTAAGGAAGATAGCGCAATTGTTTTACATATTTCTGGACATAACACTCTTGTAGCTCTATACACTTAGTCCAGCCCTCTGTTTCGGAGCTGACTCCTTCATTTGACGTGAATCGCTTTCCGCGGTTTTTTCAAATTTGGAGAAAGAAAGAACTTACGGTGGGCCAAATCTGGCAAATGTGATGGATGGGATTACTCTACTAAATCGATTTTACTGTCGCAATTGACGATGAGTGGACCGTAGCGTTATTATGATAGTAGAGAATTTTTTCGTCGCTAAGTGCGGCCTTTTCTCTTTTTCAGCGTTAAATTAGCATAGTACTATACTGTGAATATCCTTCCCTTCTAGAAATAATGTACAAAGATTATGCCATACGAATACCATAAAATCCTCACCATAACTTTTCGGACTAATGGAATCGTCTTCACCTTCTTTAGTGCACGTTCGCCGGGAAAACGCATTTTTGGCGATTAACTTTTGGCTTTTGGTGTATAGTGAAACGCCGCAAAAATTCACTTATATTACGCTTAATTATGTCCGAATATTATGCGATTCCGTTTTTGACCGTCCGCCCTTTTCGCCGATAACTTCTTCATGCTCCTCATAGACTTCATCCAACCTCTCTTTAATGTTTGCATACCTCTTCTCCTTCAAAAAAGGAAATCGAATCACTGACAGGTATTGTTCTTTTTCTATGGTTCCACAAATACTTGCTCACTTTCATTAGCTCTCAAGCAACACTACCTGATGAAGAATTTGGGTTTCCGGGTTGAAACCCAAATTCTTTAAAAGAAAATAATGACCACGGAAGTCTACAACAACACTATCTGATGAATTTCTTCGAAATTCTGCGTATATTTGTGTAGTTTTAGTTCTTGCGTTTATAAGTTTAATGGTAACTTTTAGTGGTGTATGTCTTATTTTTTGTTCTATTTTTACATAATTTGTGAAAGCAGAGTTAAAAAGAGCCAAAAAAATTGGCAAAGCCAAAACGTTTCCAAATGCATACATTTGATTTACACATGTTCTATGATGTAAGTTTTTGTTACAAGCAAGAAACTTGGCCAGAAAAAATTCTCTTGGACAGCACAGTACAAAGCTGGACAGATACCTTTTTTTTTCAGAATTTCTATAGTCACTTATAATCACAACCTTTGGCGAACACATATATATACTTCTCATATATATTACCCCTAATAACCTCTCATTTTCCAAAAAGGCCGACTTTACGGTAGAAACAATATATTTACTGCCCGATAGAACATTTGTCTAATTTAAAATTTACGGAGCTTTATCACTACAACAATCACCAGTATTAATGTTATCCAAGTTTGTTTATAAGATAAGCCCGATATGAAAGCTGTAACATATTATTATCTTTTACAGAAGATGCTTCAAATACTAACTAATTTTATTTTTAATTCAATTCTTTTAAGTAGATGAAACCAACGTGCATTGCACGTATGTTGAAAATGAAGAGTTACAACCAATTCTTCAAGTCAAGCAATCCAATAAATGTTTGCTTTATTTGCAATATAAATATCAGAAGTCGACCTCAAGTATCTTTGTAATCATGTATTTTTGCAGCAACACCTTTAGAAAACATAAATCGAAATGCGACCGATGTACAGTCTATTCTAATTAATTGACGATTGTTGTCGAAAACCTATGTGTTAGGTTTGGTAGGAAAGGTGCTGCTAACGTAAATGATCCAGCAAAAGGGAAACCATAATGGATATGAAGATCGTAGTAGCCAAGAACCACCTCCAAATCAGCTAACCTAACCCTCTCTACATATATCACTGTGATCATTCTATAAACCTAATTAAGCAGAACAGATGATCTAATTAGACCTTATTATTGCAATAAATACCTACTAATAGGCTATGCATTTCATGAGTTGACAATATCCATGTATATCCACACCGGCAAAATGTTTTACAGCATCTGCTTGCTTTTCATTTATTTAATTAATTGATGGCGACACTGCGTGAGTTAATATCATAAGGTAAAATAAAAGATTGCGTCCTTTTTCCTTACAAATTCTTTAATATAATACCATTGCGACCGGTTTCGTTTCCACAATTTAAATTATAATTGTTTAATAACTAACTATATAGATTAATTTTGTTATATTTTATAATTCTCATTTTATCATATGGAATTTACTTTTTAGCTGGCGTGATAGACACGATTAATTGTCTCAGCATTTGCTGAAATGTGAAAATACGCTTTACCACAAGTTTCTACGATATTCTTGCATACTGTTTGTATCTAGTTATCCTAACACATCCTATATATAAAACGATCCCATTTTTATAATAACCCAACTATGAACGCGATTCCGTTTATAAAAGTTTCTTGTTTCCATGTCGGCGAGGAGAGATGTAGGTCAAAACTGAGATCGTAAACCATTTTATAACGGTCAAGAATATTAGGTTTATGGGGGCTCTTTTTTAGAGAAGGTGCTATCGGCATATGGTGGGACTACATAAATACATGAATTGTGTAACGATTATGGCTTTATTAACTTTTTCTACTTTGAGATGGAGTCGCGAAAATAATAATGGTTACCGTAAAGCGTGATATAAAACGGCAATCGAGGAATTCTTTATTCTAGGATGTATTTTGTACATATCATCAAAGGAATATTTATGTATGCTTAGCGAATAACTGTGATTTATTACGTTGGTTAAGTATTTTCAGATTAGTAACAATAAATAATTTAAGTTGATTTTTTTTATTATATAACATTCTAATTTTTCTTTTGGATGTTAAACAGTCTGATAAAATTTGGATAAAGTACTGATGTTACTACAGTTGTTTTCTTAAGATCAAGTTAAAAAAGAAATATGGCAACAGTAGCCAGAAGATTCTTCTGCAAGACAAGGTCATTTAGGAATACAACAATCCCTTACATTTGCCATTTTTTCATTTTTTTCTAGAAAGGCAATGAGATTATAAAAAAAAACCTTTACCAACTTCGGAATTGTAAAGACTATACGCTGTATAAGTCATACAGCTAATCATAACAAACAATATTAAAGTATCGGCACAGTACTGATTCCAGAAACTATAGAATATTTGGTTGAATACTTATATTACTACTATATATATATATATATATATATAGTAAGTATATATATATATATATATATACTTACTATAATACTTTGCACGAATCAAAAGCGTTTTGAAATAGAGGCCAAGTACTGTGGACAATTAGAGGCTGGACAATACAAAGCACTAGATTTAATGAGCACATTAGGTACTACAGATACGGAAGTTAGAGTCATCAACTGTGGCACAACACGTAAACGGAACCGAGCATGATATTAAATTATAAAACTTGAAATTAATTACGAACAACTTGGCCGTGGGAATTAAACGCTTAAGAAACTTTTTACATAGGAAGGAATACAAATTTTATGAATCGAGATTTTTGATTTGTTAGCGTAAAGCGGACGTTTCGTGCTGCAATGACAAGAGACCTTTTCGCTTATTTTTCCGTATTTTTCACATGTCTTTTGGTTTTGGGGTGTATAAGCAGCAAAAGTAGATACTTGTAAATAAATATTTTTTTCTCAAGAGTAGGGATAGAACAGGCATGTTAGAATTACAGTTTTTTCTCACGTCATACAGTTGGTAATGAGAATCCACGCGTCCTTGAAACAGCTTGCCGGATTAATTAGTTAAACTTGTGTGGTGCGGAGTATGCCCATACTACCTTAAAGTCCTTGCTACCATTATTGGTTATTGGTGTTATCAAAAATGGGAGCTTAACTTAGAACTTAGAAGCTTCAGAAAAATATACAGTGCCCAAATTAACTATTGGTAGACATTTTAAAATAAAATATAACCCAGCCAATGGCTGAGCGTCCATATGTTCTAGGAGTAAGGAAGAATCCCTAAAACAGACACAATTGTAATGTTATTTCTACTGATTCTGATAAAGTTAGTACGGATTTAATCATTAAAAAGCTGCTCACTACGCCGTTCTACACAGTTCCCAAATAATATCCCAAAAACCTTAACCTACTTTTTATGTATTTATTGTTTTTCCCCGCACGAGGTGTTAAGTTAAGCTATTAAATGGGTAAAATAATTCCTTTTTTTTAATGTGATTCGTTCGTTTATATTCTTATATAGGATAATATTGATTCTTCTTTACTATTTTTTTTACCTTTCACCAAAATTATTCCTTACGAACAAGAAAGAAGTGCGACGAAAATAAAGAAGATAATTGGAATGTTGCCTCGGCCATACATGTCAAACGTCGCGTTCACCGGTTTGTAAACAAGAGGCACGTCTGTTGTTTTTTCGCGATAATTGTTCCTGGCGAATACAGTGCGAAGGGCAAAAAATATACCCAGACACTTAGAGGCAATTTATAACGGTATAATTTATAACTTTAATTAAGGTCTCGCTTTCCGTTCTCTTTTATTGCTACAAACTCTTGATAGTCGATACTTGAGCTCGGGATACAATAAAGCTGTTAGGAAAACTTATCTATGACTCAAAAACCCATTAGTTAAGTTATTGCTGTTCTTTTTGTCGTGTAAAGGTAATCAATCTTTGCTAACGATCTCACTTTGGCCATAGGTACAAGATAAACCTTTTATTAATTGTTACTACTTATCTGTAAGGAAATAGAGAATGAAAAGGAAAACGAATTTGGACCTCTAATTGTTATAGTTTTTCTTTAAAGAAATGTAATATTGTATGTTATTTTTACTATTTAAGCATATTAGTGCTGGCCTATTTATTTGATTACAAAATTGTTTTTCAGGAATTTATACAAAAAGTATTTGACAAGGAATTATTGAATAATCGATGGTGTGTCTGTGTGAGGATTCATTTCGAAGGAAAAATAAAACAGGTCTTTTTATTCACAAAATTATATATTAAATAGTCAATAAATTGCGATCGGTTTCGTACCTCAGGCAAGCTTCAATCTGTTGTATATGGTCCTCAAGCACAAATGAATATAATTAATACTAGAATAAATAAATCTAATTTAATTATTGATTAATAGTCTGCCTAATGTACGCAATCTTTTTCTTGAAGAGCAAAGTTTGCCTGAGGATGTGCTGCCATTTTGTGCGAAAAAAGACCAGTTGTATTTTCCCTTCGATATCAATACCTCACACAGACTCACAACTAATCATTTGAGTTCTGCAGGTCTGACACAATTGACTCTAGAGTTTAAAGAAAATAAATGCGAATTGTTCAATATATTTCAATAACAGCTGCCTCACATTAGATCTCATTCCAAAGTTTGAACATATCCTTAAGGATCAACAGGACTAACCATACAAACTCTTCGAGAAAAGGATTGTCTACATTAAGAAAACTACTAATCAAGGGTCAAATTAGATTTAGTTATTCCCAGTATTCATTATACTGATTTGTACTTGCAGACCATATACAGCAGACCGAAGCTTCCCTGGGGATGTGCTGTTAAGCACGAATTGCAATTTTTTTGATTATTTAATATATAACAATTTTGTGAGAGAAAGGACCTGTTTTATTTTTCTTTCGATAACATTTATTTATCTCAATTTCCTATGATTTATCAACCAGAAGGTTTGCAATAATGGAACATTTAACGAAACTTTAACTTTAACAAGGAGTAAGAACTGGAACGTAGGGGCTCTAATCCTATATCTGAATTGATTAAAATGTTTTTCCCAACTTTCATAAATTCTCGTTTGTGCCGACGACGTTATGCAATCTTGTGATATTTATTGTCAACAAGACAATGGGAATCTTCAGACGAACATTAATATACTGATTAATTACATTGACATTGGGATGTAATAAGATTAATTTTGTGTCTTTCACAAGAAAATGATAATTTTATCCGTAAAATTTCTAATCTCAAAGATCTAAGTGTTACTTTTGGCCCAATTTTAATATTTAACCTGCAGATTGACTAACTTTCCTCATTCGACTCTAAAATGTTGGGTTTTCTTTAAAGGACATTTACATATTTCACTGATACATTTGTGTCAAAATTTCTTTTTTTTTTATACATTTGTACTCTCCAAATTGGGTATGCCACTATTATTGAGTATCCTTTTTATGTCCCATTATGCTTTGATTGAACGTTTTGTACGTCGTTTCGTCGTACAAAGTTAATTGCGGATATCCGCCTTGGTGTACTACTTACAATATTCTTTTTGAGTTACATCAGTTTCGTTCATTATCATCCCATCGTAATTACCATATTGCCTGATCTCTGCACAAATTACTGATTAATGACAAGGTCCATTGTATACAGGTGATCTCTTCAATGTACCCCGATAGCCTAATGTTACGCCTTAATCTTTAACATGCCGATACTAAGGACACATTTTTTTTCAATTTATCGCATGATTGATTAGCAATGCTGAAAGATATTTAGTGAAATTTTTACCAGAGAATTAGCGCCACGATATGCAGAATATGCAGTCTGTTTCTTTGTATCTTTTTTACGTATGGTGGAGGCCCAAAGGGGTATATAAGCTTCTACAGCTTGTTATGTCCTGACAGTGACAACACATGAATCGGCTGAGTAGTTTGCTTACTGTTAGCGTTTAACTTTTGGTAGTTTCGGTAGTTGTTTCGCATGTTTGCAGCATGATTCAAAAGGATCGGCATGTAACTTATCATGATATAGAGGCATTCCTAGGCAGATCAAAGACTGCAATAGATTCGATGTGGATGAACATTTAAGTGTGAAAAGGACTCCTGCTAAACGTAACGAAATCTTTAACCAATTCGGCGGAGGCAAAAGGTGTTTTTTTCTTTTATTGTTTTTGTAAAAACTTAATCGGTATTCCTCGTATTAAAAAAAAAAACTCCGCATTTCTAACGCCATTAAATTGGATAAATTCCTAAAACATCTGTTACTGTTAAACATTAACTTCACTCAATTAAGGAATTCAAACGCTTATTTGTATAGCAGTCCGTTACATAAAATAACAAGACATAATAAGGAAATAAGAAGAAAAGATTGTTATTAAATAGCGAAAACAAAAGAAATCTACCGTAATTTATTACACATTATACCATAATATTACCTTTTGTTAACTAAAATTTAATACCACACTAATTAAGTATAATGAAGAAGATTGTGCCGCGAAACGAAACGCACAAATTGTTTTAAACGTTCGCGCCATGTACTGCTTAATTTTTGAAAATAAGGTGGTCAGAAATCCGTGAAATACGACGTTCTGCGGCACGCAATTTCAAGAATGTCATGCGAAGCTATCCCTAGTAGCAAACATATGGTATATTAAATTCCTTTTATGGGTTTTATTCAACAATGCTGATATATTTATTTTTCTTTAATTTATTATAAGGATGATTTTAGAAACAGTTAAATCAGTTGACACATTGCATTTAAATAAAATAATAAATTAAATAATAAATAAAAAAAAAATAAATTAAAAAATAAAAAATTAATAAAATAAAGCCACGTTCATTATTTTTATTTCATCTATGGACTTAGAAGCTTATTTAAGGCTCCCAATTGAATTAAAATAGAATACTCTTAGGAATCGTGCACGCCAAATCAATAGGTAACAAATGATATCACTTCCACGCATGCTGCCTGTTAGTGTGTTGTTTATCGTTGATTACCAATTGCTTTGATGTGCAAGATTCCTTATTAAGGGATATAAGCACGACAATTGGCAGTTAAGTTTAGAAATTCAAGTGTTATAAAGAAAAATTGTGTATATGATTTGTGTCCTACACAATATGCGTTAAGTAATTAATGGGATCCCTAAAGATCTTGAGATGTCCTTTGAGTTCTTTGTTTTAGCCAAAGCCCCCGGATTTGTTGAAGCTATTTTTGCACAATTTACGTAAGTTAGATATGCATAGATTATCATGTTCTTGTAACAGTAACATCGACTAGAAGTAGTATTCTTTATTCTCCACAGAGGATATTTTTCTTAGCTTATATTCGAAAACCAAATAAAACAGGGTTTTCCATACCCACTTTCTATAATCTTCCGCATTTATTTTCGTCAAGCCCGAACCGATTTCAAACTTATGACGTATAGTGTACCTCTTCACCACGCATTAACTTAATTGAAAAGCACTTCACTATCGGCCGTGCCCATAAAATCGCTTTCGACAATGTCTGCAAGCGCAATTGAGTTGAGTACTCAAAACGTAAACTTCCAACGACCACTTTCAATCCTATAAATTTCGCCGCGCTATTTTTCGACCAGTTTTACAACAAGAAGAGAGAGGAGGTTTCGGTTGCGAAAATATTTTCAATGCATTACCGACAGCTGCAAGAACGCACGTATATCATGCATGTAAATGCAAATTTATTCTTTTGATTTAAATGTTTCGTTTTTTTACAAGGAAACATACGAACATCAGAAGAATACCTATTTTCTAGGAATCATATTAATAAGTTTATGAATTCCTTCGAGTAAACATTATATGAAGTCAGATTTAAAGAAGCGTCTTCTTTGTGTTAGTTCTTCTTTCAACGTTTCTTTGTCTGCATAATCATTTAAAATCTTTTCTAACACTTAATAGTGTATACATGAAATAATATTTCTTTGAAATGTAATAAATTAAGGACTCTGAAATGATGCATATCAAATATTTAATTTCGAGTTATTTAAATAAACAACTCATCTGTTAACTAGTAACAATTTCATCCAGCTTTCGAGTATTGTGTTTTAGATTGTTTTGTAAAGAGGTTTTAGATAAGAATAATATTTTAAAAGATAATCAACATGGTTTCCGCTCAAATAAATCAACTGTTACTGCGCTTATGAACTCTAGGCAAGTGGCTCCGTGGGTGCCTTTTGTAAATTTAGTAGGGCCTTTGATTGCACCGATCATTATATGCTTTTGTCTAAATTATATCCATATAGTGTTGGTGGTGTAGCATATGACTGGTTAACGTAATGTAAAATATAAAGACAATTGGCATGTTTTCCACATTGTAAATCGTACTATTGAGTTACTACCTTAGATGTCCTATAGGGTTCTTTGTTGATCCCTGTACTGTTTTTACTACTTTTATGTATGCAGATGGTAACACATTTCTTATGTATGGTAAAAACGAGAATTATTTGCAGTTGAGGTGCCAATCAACATTGAATTCGACGAGTAATTGGCCTAGTACAAATTCGTTGCACTTAAATGTAAGTAAAACCCAAGTGGTCCGCTTTCGCAATAAGCAGAGGAATTGTGCTGATATGGAAGTGACTGTTATCTGAGTTTGACTGAAGATAAACAATTAAATTGGAAACACCACTGTAGTGCCGTGGTTACTAAATTCCGTGTAGCCAATTGGCAAAAGATATATTTCGTTAGATGAGAATAACAAATTCTCTAGAATTGGGAAAGGAATTGCCATAAATTATTTTAAAAAATACAAGAAAAATAAAATGTATTTTAAACATTTCTATATCTTTTAAAGTAACACATATAGTAACACATTTCAATTAAAAAAAATCACAATTTAAACAAATATGAATATATATATATTGTGTAATAACAAAGGAGGCATATCATAGAGACTCATACAATAAGAAATCAATGTTCTTCAGTTGCAGCGTAAGTCTCATTTGTTTTAATTTTTTTTTTCTAAGGTTATGTCAGATATTTTATAACCATGATAACATTTATTGGCTGTTGATTTCGAACAACAGCATATTTGGACTGCCGAAATTCGTCTTTTTCAGGAATAGGGTACCTGTCCAGCGGGTTCCGATTCCGGGTTACCCGCGTTCTAGAACCGGATACGCGGAAGTTGGTATTCAACTATTCAGTTATAGAACCTTTTTGGGGTACTCGAAATCGGGTAGAACCGATGCTAAAAATGTTGAGTACCCAAATTCCCTTTTGTGTATTACAATTTGCATGTGTTACTTTCAAAAACGTATATACAAATGGCATTTTATTTTGTGTATTATATATTTAATGCAATAATACACTTACTTATTTCTTGGACATAAAACAATAATTTATAGCGAAATATAATTATATAAATTGCTTTATAAAATCATAGTACATACCAACTACATATTTCATTTTATATTTTTATAATTTCATCTTCATGTTCAATGAATTCACCAGATTTATTAATATATATTTCTTTGTAAACATCGGTGCCTTCATAACAAATTAATTATACACTGCGGTTTACGTTAATCAAGAGATTAACTTTATGTTACGTTAACATTACGATTCTTTGAAGCATATTTAAGACGGCACTAGATTTCTCAAACCTACTTCAATTCAATGAGCTAGATGATCTTTGTACCTCACTACCATTAATCTTTTGCCCAATGGTGGTCACAATCTAAACATGGTTTTCAAGGTCTCCTAAAATTTAAATAATCATTTTGACATGATTATTTGACCCATTTTCCATTTTCCGTTCAACCATTCAATTTATTGGTTTATTTTCATCATTTGTTCTTCTCGTTCTTCTTGATGCTTAGAACACTTTGTATAGAACTGTACAAAAGAGCTAAAGTTTATGCCGTTACAAGAGAGCATGTATTTGTGCTTGACTCAGGAAAATTACTTTCATTGCAATATCGTTACACCCACATCCGATCTTGGCAGTATTATTTCATCATTTTATAAAGATTTATTATAAAAGACAGTAAAGAGTAAGGAGGAGGAATATTCCTCGGTCAATCTGCAAGTAATAGCCTTGAAAAGAGTAGGAATGTGAACGTGGTCGCCAGTTGAAGCTACGACAACGACGCGGTTTCAACCCAGAAATCAAGAGTATGGTAACAGTAGGTGTTTTTGCCAATACATAACATTTAGTGTACGTTTTTCCCTTGTCATTTACATGCACTATGTTTCATTTGCTGTTAACAAGTTTTCTTCTTATTATTTTTGCAAGAAAGTACCAGAGCATTATAACATCGGCTAAAAAGGTTTATTGTAAATGATCAATTCTCCTTTTGTTATTATTTAAAATAAGATCAAATTTCTTCTTCTGGCTTGTTTAGTTTTACTCAAATTAAAATGTATCCTAACTTATGGGTTACGGTGTACACACACACACACACAGTAACATTTGAATTGAGAAGGCCAGTAATTGACGCATACTCCAAATGATAAAGTCTTCCCGAAATACATCCAAGTTTATGTTTTCGTATCGATTTAAAAATAAACTCTTGAGTGCATCAAGTTTATACCACGAAAATATATTTATCCGGTTTGTTTTTATATTTACATACGGCTTCTATTTTGTTCCCATACATCTTAGAGATACCCTAATAGAAGCTAGAGTTCGAAATTTCCTATTTTGACAGTTTTACTTCAATTGTTGCATGTGCCATGAAGATTTGTTAAAATAAATTTTGAGTCACCATGAGAAAACAAACAGATCGGTTTCATTTCGTTATGCAAATTAACAATGGCATCGCTTGGCCAAGTTTAATTCTGTGAAAATAACCCCGTTAGAGCGAATCAGAGACGTTACTTGGCACGAATTCTACAACGAATTAACTTCTTGACAAGACAAATGGAGTAAAAATTGCGTATTATTTATAAAACGCAGAATACAAAGGAGTGCATTACCGAGAATACATCCTATGACTTTGAATTATTTATTCTGTTGCATAATCTTTAATTATATTTCTTTAGCAACGGCATACTTTTGTTTCTACGGTATTGTATTTTTATTATTAGGAAACGCTGACGTATTACTTTGAAAGGAGAAGGTGTTCACCATCAAAATTTATAAATAATAATATTATGTTTTATTCAGGTTGATACATTCGGTATGTGTATTGTCAAGCATTATAATGGTGGAGCAAAAGCTTCTTCGGGTTGGTAGCCTTTGAGTTTATAAAACTGTAAATAAAGGTAAAACAGTTGTCATTATTAATGATAATTAAATACATCCTATATTAAGCAAACTGCTAAATACAAATAAAGAGATTTTGGAAATTTCGCGTCATTTCTAAAAATTAGGCGGAAACGCTGTTAACGCTGGTTGTATATTCCTTGAAGTTGAAAATCAAAATGTTATCTCAGATCGAGCTGCGAAAAACTGGTATAAAAAAATTCAGGAAGCTAAGAGGTTCTTCGGCAAAAAAATGAGGACACTCCGCAAAGCTTGGCCTTTCCAGGTGGGCACCATCCTCACAGTCTGGGGAAGGTAAACAGACGATGTAGAAAAGTGCCTCGTGAATTGATTGTAGAAGAGGCATAGGTATTGGTACAAATCTGTAATCAACTTCTTGTGAATTCACAGAATCTCAATTTCTATCGACGCGTGACGAATCTACCTTCGTAATGCAAACAAATCAAAGTAATGGGGATCCCGTGGACCTGTGGTCAAGCGCAAAAGCTTTGAAGCAAAGATGATGTCATGTGTTTGGTAGACTTGCGGTTATTATTATGTTATCCGTTTTCAATTGGTACCAAAAGCTAGGTCGTTAAGCTCTGACCTATACTGCCAGCAATTGGATCAAATGTATGCAGGTTTAGGCAACAGAAATTGCATATTGTTTCATTAAGATAATCCTAAAAAGCGTACCGCCCAAACGACTCTCCAGAAACTGGAAGAATTTAATAGGGTGAAGTTGTCACCATATCTAGCTTAAAAGCCGGACTTATAGCATCATTCAATTATTACCTTTTTAGATCTATGGCACACTTTCTCGCTGGGTGTGTTTTTGCTAATGTCGTGGAGCTGGAAGAAGGATGCCCTCAATTCTTCTCCTTTAAAACGGGAGAATGGTACAGGCATAGAATCAAAATCTTTACCACAGAATTATCGATTACATATTTTCAATATTAATTACCTTTATGTTTTTTATATTAAATTAGATTTTGTTCACCAATAACGAGAAATATTTTGCACCACTTTATTAAATAGAAACAAAAGAATCACAGAATAACAAGCGAGTGCATATAACAAACAAAAAGAACGTATAACTAACAACAAATATGTGTATAATATATTTCAATTTTAGAAGAGGAAAGTAGGCTGTATTAAATTTATAAGAAACGTGATTGATATGAATGTTTATACCAGGGCATCTTTGTTCTTTTTTGTTTTCCAATGTAACATTCAAAATCAAATAGTAAAACGCTGTGGCACTGGAAAAATCAACCTGGGTCTCGATAGTTAACCTAAGATTAAAAAACCATAAGAGAATATATATTCAAGAATTTATTTGTGCAAAAATTATCCATTTATTTCAGAATCTAGCGTACCCGAATATAAAAAGAAGCATTGTCATTCAAACATAAGCCTGCAATAATAATAACTTTATTTTCGGAACGAAACCGACATCAAACTTTGCAAGGTTAACAATCGAAATTCAACGTCGTAAAACAGAGGAAAGCGGGCTGTAGGAAAACGACATCCGTGGCCTACGACCGTAATTCTTTCCCGAAAAACAGGATGCCGTATTTTCTCCAATCATCAAGCCATCTGCAACGGTACGAAAGCTTTGCCAACTGCGTTTTATTTAGCAATAATAATAGTAACTGCACATTGAGAAAGGAAAAGAAATGAAAAAAAAACAATGGGCGCTGGGTACGGTCTCGCTATGATGCCAACGACATTCGTTGCTGAGATCATTAATATTCCGAGATTCAAAGGCTATTGTTTCGTTGCAGCGATTAACTATGTGGGTCCCGCCTAGGCGATGACAACTTTGTCTTCACTCGGCACTCAAAGTTGATACTGGGATCCGTAGTTGTTTCATCACTTTAATTTTTGGAGATCTTCCAGTCTTCATTTCTCATTAAACGGTATTGCACGATACATGATAGTAACAAGTATTCCATTTTAATTTATTGCATAATCTCTTCACGTGAATATAATTAATTGATTTAAACACCAAACAACATTAACTTTAACCTGACATCTTCTAGATACGTTACTCTTACACAATTCAGACTGACGAAGATTGCATGGGTTAAAAATTATCCGCCATAAAAGAGCGACGGATTAAAAAACCAAACCGTTGTTTTAAACAGTGGGAATTGCTATAAATTAAAGCTATCGTGAATGGACCGAATGTTGTATCTCGGAACAAGTTTTATCCTTTTACAAATCTATCTTACATCGAAGGTTACTAGACTAAATTGGCATTGAAGAATTATATCAGAACCTAGCATCTGTTGCGTGGAAAAAAAATGATGCGCAATGCTTCTAGCGAGATAGTTTTTGCCTTTACTAAGAGCTTGAGGAAGATACGCCAGCTTGCTGTTAGAAGATTAAAAATAAGATTGATGTACAGGTTGTAATTACAAACGTAATGGTGGAGTAGAAAAAAATTGAACGTATACTTTCTAAATACGTGTTTCGTTGCATCTGGATTGTAAAATTTATTTAAAATAATGTACAGTGGGGTACTAGAGGATCGTTCATCATATACACTATTTTTTAAGCTGAGCATCCATTTGCGATTTCTGGTCGCAGCGACTGTCACAAAATATCTATATGCTGGGATATATGAATCGTTAATGAAAGAGCAGTTTTCCAATAGATAACAGTGAAACTGGTTGCGTTTTGCTTGGCATATTCAATAACAAGTCGAAGGTTATTGAAAGGACAATTCTATAAATTATTTGAAGAATTATGTAAGCATCTTAAAAAGTTTTAACGAATTGTTAGGAATATTTGCTCCATCAATAACATATAAATTAGTATCGGCCCATGACCTCCAGTAGATTTGTTGTCAGACGTATTAGCAGCACGGTATGTTTAACACAATCACTAAAACAAAAGATCTTATCGTTAGGCATGTTGTGGCAATAATTTTAATGATTTCATCGTTTGGCAGAAGTTTATAAAAGTAAAGAACTAAGTAAAATGAAAGATATGAGCAGTTTCCGCTTTTAATATATTTCTGCAATATCAAACGAGAGCTCGTGAAAGATGTTAAAAAATGGTACCGTAAACAATATAACCGCGCCTGTCTTATTGTTGTATTAAATTAGCGTAACTCCAAAAATAAGTTCATGCAAGTAGCAGACGTTACTCCTGCTGCATTTAAGAATAATTATTTTTCTTCTGATTATTATGGTATAAAAAAATAAAATTACTTCGTCGTTAAGCAGAATACGTTAATCATTATAAAAGACAAGAAATATTACTTCTGTTACCTGTATTAAAAAGCTGTAAATTTGTTAAAAAAAACCTGTTAACTATGTTTTCGTTAAGAAAGTTATATTATTAGAAGCGGTAATTGTTTCCAAATGCACCCATCGCATTTCTTTTGAAGTACTATTGTTAATACCAACTCCCCTCCATTTCAAATAATTAAATGGAAAGTATTACTAGGCAATATATATTTTTTATTTTTTCAAAAACGAAAAGGGATGAAAGGAGCTTTTAAACTTACAAAAAATAAGAAGTTGCATTTGTATTCTACTTATAAGTTCAATCTCCAAGCTTTGTAGTGAGAATTTAGACCGTATATGAGTAAAAGCAATATCGAAAGTTACACTTTTGTCGTTGCTCGTCACCACAGCAATAAATGCATTCACCGTCTCCCACCTAAAAGGCAACATCAAGAGTAACTCTAAAAATAAAATTATTAAACAAGTTACATGTATCTACGTCATCTTTAATAAAATCGCTTGCCACATAAATTCTTGTAACATTTTTGAAAGGGAGACCTGCAATAATAATTGAAGCGTGCCACTTCAATGAAGTAAGGGATGTGCCGCATTTATAATTGTAAGCGTTACCATCTTGTATCAACTTGACCACGAAATTTCAGAATTTCTACTTGGGTTGTTACCATTTTATTTTTCTTTTAATTTTATAGTAAGGCAACTAATAGGTTTAGGAGTTACCATAAGTAGCTCCTGAAGAAGTTCGGAATGAAGAACGAAATATTGACTAATATAAAAAAAAATAAATTTTAATTAACCATTTATAAAGAGATTGCACACCTCAAATTTTCAATTTGCTATTTTACTTCTCAATAATAATAATAATAATAGTACAAAGACAACAGAATAGAATCCTAAAAATGCAGCACTTCCTAAATATACGAACATCAACGGGAACTTTATATAAGAAAACTCAGGAACTAAACATCAATCAGTTACTAGTCCCGAACAATCTCCTGATACTTTATAAAATTGAAAAACGTTTACTGAAAACCTGAAATTGACAACGAATAATTTACGCACAGAAAGAGTCCCACGTTCCTACAAACGTTAACAACAAAAGCAATAAACATATATAACAAACTACTTAATATAAATAAAACAGCTCAAATCTGAAACATATAAAAAGAAAATAAAATATATCTTGGACACAGCATACGACAACAGCAGCCTTTGACACCGTTAGACCGGGAGGGACCATTGGCCAATATACCCCCAGTCGAGGAAAGAGGGACGCATAATTTTTGTGTATATACAATTCTCTTTTTTCTATTTCCTTTGTTACGTTGTCTTCTGGATGTAGTGTTTTGTGGCCTTCATGTTATCGTAACTTTCCTCTTTGTATGACGTTTATCCGACACTTCTCCAAATCAAATTCGTATTGAAGCCTAGACTGAATTTTCCAATTTCTCAAATTTGTTGTTTTAGTAGTGGGGTAGGTGATTTATGGTTTTATTACTGTCTTTTATCTGATACCCAGCTCCCTTCTTGTTCAGTATAGGGGAAAAGGGGTTTGCTGACAGAACGAGACCACTTAACGAGTCTCCTTAAAAAATTCCGCCTTTCATATCAATCATCCCTAGGTATTCAGAGTTAATTTTGTTTCCCATTTTACCATCACACGTGTAACAAAATTTTACATTTCTGGGTTAACTAATTTTAAAAATTTCTTGAATCCATGTGTGAGGAACACTGCCAAATGCTTTTTTCATAATATATGTATGCGTCCAGAATAGCTGACTTTTCTTTTTCATTATTAACGAATCTATTATGACATAATTATTATTAGAAATAATAAAATATTATTAAAAAGTAACCTTAGTTCAAATAAAATATTACAATAATCTCATAATTTTAAATGCCTGTAATTAAGTAATCAATTAGTTAGGTCGTATGATATCGTATGTCATATCATCAAGACTTCAAAAATATAAAAATATACGGGGTAGATCATTAGAAAAAAACACTTATCTTGTACTGCATTTGCGTAAATCATTCTATATATTGCAAATTTCGTTTAGAAGGCGTACCCCTTAGATTAAAACTGGCCTGTTCAAGAAACTAAAATAACATCAATATTAATTTTACTCCATAAATAGTTACCACGCTGTATAAGCTTGATAAAACTAGTACAAGCAAACCAATTAAAAGGCTTCATAGTCCTATTTCTTAAGAATGTCATTTCATTTACGAGAACAACACGAATATGGCTGGTCCGAGCTAAATTAGCTTTCCTAAGCATTATTTATACGCTTTTAAAGTGATAAAACGTCACATATATTATACATAAAATACGCAAAGATGGTACATATTTACGTAACGATACACAGCTCGACGTCTTAATAACCACGCGAAGGAATATCATAGACATAGAAAATTGCTAATTTAAAAGTCAAATGTTTAGGTGAAGTGGTCCCCCGTAAAAAAATAAAAAAGAAGCGAGAAAAATATACCTATAATTACCTATTTTATTTCATGCGCATTAGTAGTAAACGCTAGGTAATCGTATACATCTGACTAACTGCAAACAAATTGGCTTATAACACGCGAGAACTACAATTTATCGCACTTCCATAGCTTCAAGAACGCTAGCGAGTGGATACTTACTAATATTTAAATCAATATTCATTAAGATCATAATAAATTTAATCTCAGAAATAATTTGGTAGACTTTCGATTAAAAGGAAATTAAAAGCTACAGATTGAACTGGTTTAAAAAAGTTTTATTTCAAATTATATTGGACAATCATATTTTAACCGATTTTCTCTAACACAAAAGAGGATTTAACGGATTTCAGCAATCTAGAGCAGATTCCATTAAGATATATTGAAATTGAATCAATTTAAACGTCTTCAAACTAATATGCAAAAAAATGCGGGAATCTAAACGAAACTCCTAATCAGTACTAAGTGTGAAAACGAGTTATGTTAATGACTACGAATTAGCGTAATTTATGGTGATTTATTATGCTCCCAGCTTTAATGTATATAATTAGCTGTTCTTTATGATTCCAACATTCCATTCTCTATGCGAGAAATGTGCTGGTAATATATTCCCCGCTAAGAAAATGAACTTATAAAGATTGGCATAATTAGGATCGACCTTTTTATGTTATACTCCATCTGTCTTTTGGATCTTATTTTAGTCCGAAAATATTGTACAATTGTAAAACTACTCGCTTACAAAGTCAATAATACATCTAATTAACTATAATTTTATTGTAATATGGGCTAATATGGCTTTATCCACAGCTACTTGGGAACAGACTAAAGTAGTTAGTAACCTTTCCTTATGACAAACCTTAAGTCTTATCGATATACGGAGTCCTACATTAATTTCCTCCTTCTACTATCATTGTCAATGCTGGACAAATCTGCATTATTAATCTGCGGTTTCTCCTTCTGGTTTGTCGAAAGGCTTCTAAACATACTCGACCAATTCGTCGAATATATTTAGAGATGCAATACGTTAAAATCGTTAGTATTTGACGGTTGTAGTGCAAACTTTATAGACCAGCTACCTCTAGTGCACGCTTTTACGTCTTCATCTTCTCCATAGCAATGGAGCTTGGGATTATCTTGTTGTATTGCTCTGTGACTATGATTAATGGGGAAATTTGGATTTGATTGCTGGAATCATTTTCTTACATTCTTTTGCAGTGGTAAACTCAATATGTTTTGTTATCAAAATTCTTCTCAAACAAACGACGGCTTCCAAATTTTTCCATGAAAGTATTGTTTCCTATGGGTATCTTATCGTGGTCTTGCTACCGTGGCTTTTGTTATTAAGCGTTCGTTTCACATGTTCTATATGGTTCCCCTTTTTCTAACAGAATGTAGTAAGCACGTTTGGTTTGGGTTAAATAAAACCACTTTTCATCAATATGAACACAATCATAAAAGTTTTCAAGGAAAATTTCAATCTAGCTGATTTATTCGGATCTGTTACATCTACAAGAAATGCGTTTAAAATAGTTTCCTTGCTTAAAAACATGAAAACGTATTGATTTAGGAAAGTTAACAGGAGTTGACAGGCTACGGATTGATCCTCGACGATTTAAAGAAGATTCTTCCAGTTTTCTGAATAATTCTTCGTTTCTGCATTTCCTACCACATTTATTTTTATTTTTATTTTAGGGCGTCCACGAGTATGCGTCTGCGGAAGTTACATTCATTATAAATAACCAAAACGACGTCCTATTTTATATTATTTTTGGCATATTTTTGCCTTTTTTCCTGAAAATCAGACGTTTTTTAGAGTGGATAATTTTCATTAAAATGCTCTGTATATAATCCTTAAGCTTAAACATGAAAATTATCGTAATTTTCATAATTGTAATTGAAAATACCCAAAGATAATATTGAAACACAGGTGGAGTTTTTTTAATTTAGCGGACAATTTAAGTTTTGAGATTAGAAAATATATTTAATTTCTTGGCGCAATATCTGACAATAACATCTTTATTGCGGAAATTACCAATGTTAAATCGTTAGCGAGCTTTAAACATTTTCAAAAATGGATATTTTTAAATATGTTATTTTTTGTTTTTTTTTTTCGTTTAAGTTTCTTTAAAAATTAATGTATCACTTCAAATAAACATTTAAATTGCCGAAAGAGTGTTTTAGAGACACTCCCGACTTACACTACCTTAAAAATCGCCCTAAATTTTCCGCAATTTTCCCATTCGCAAAACATTAAAGTATATTAAATATATTGGTCTGTTTTTATATAAATTTAATAATTCTCGTCGGAGTCTAAAGATATCTAAAAAAGTGTCTTATCCATCTTTTGAAAATTACATTTATGCCAATAATTGTTCCCAAATATTAGCTTTTACTTTATCGTCTAATTATTTTGATTTGATAAACTAAGTTTTTGAATTAGAGCTGCTTCCTTTAAATAAATTTCTAAAAAATGCGCGTAATGTATTCTGCTGTTTCCAGATCTTCTTAGCATAAACGACGATTTGAACGATTTGATCTTCAGCTTTTCCTGGGAGGCTATCTGACTTATCAAAGACCCAGCCAATAACCAAAGATCTCCTTTGCTGAACGATAGCACTATTTTTGCTGTTTTTGACAAGCCTAATGACTGCTTTCGTCTGTTTTTGTCCTAGAATACTTCCCTAGTACGAGGCCCTTTGATTGTCCTCCCACGTCCTTGTTGCTTGTTTTATGTGGCCCTTTCGGGGGCCACAAAAGGGGTTAAGACCAATGAAAGGCATTTTCGCCGCTTCTTTGGTCAGCTTATTACCCAATACAACCGTTTATCTTTGGTAATTAATAATGATTTTCAGGTACATATTTGAATATGAAATGGAAAATCGGAGAAATCCCAATCTTACATGTTATTTTAAATGCTGCTCTCGAAAGCTTAATATTTAAGCGTTATTTATAACTTCACTCTTGCTAATTATTCCATCTGGCAAACGATCCACACGTACCAAGACCAACTAAAATCTCATCATTTTCCCGACGTAAACTTGTTAATTTCCAGCTTTCACAGATTTCGTTTTAATAACGCTCGTCTCCGCGTAACCAGGTTACTAATTATAGACAAAGACCGACTCAAGGAAATCGTTTGAAAAAGAGAAGGATGTAAACAACGACCTGCAACGCATTGGCGTACGTTCAAGCACACCTGTTGCACGACCTTCTCTTACACATACATACATCTCTCGCTGTTTTGCACTTTTATATTTATTTGCTTCTTCTTCTTTTTTTGTACTTCTTTACTATCATCAATGGATGAAACGGATTCTTAATCTTTTATTCGAAGATACACGGTATTAATGGCTTAGTATAAGTCGTTAAAAGAGTGCTGCTTGTCAGTCTTGCATTGTAATTTCTCAATTGACCCGATTTCGCGTAAATAAGAACGGCGATTAATGTTGAAGAGAAATTATATCTTTCGATCCTTTTTTACTTTCAATTACCTCGAACTGTAAGAGTAAAAAAATTGAAGATATTAAGTGGAATTTTAAATACAAGTAGAATGTATTGGTGTAAGATCCTTTTTAAAAAGTTTGTCACTTTTAGGGATTAATTGAGGTTTTAATATACACAATTGTATAATGTAGTCAAATTAGAAATTCGATTCAAGCAATTCTAAATAAACACAGAACAGTGGTGCCTGTCCCCAGCCCCGCCCGGAATTTAAAATTTCCTACACGCTAAAAGAATAATCTATACTTTATAAATCTTTGACATGCGGTATGTATAGCCACAAGCATGTCTTCAGCTCCGCTCAAAAACAAACGGTACGAAACGAACACAACATGATAACGTACATGAAATTTCAAAATGCCGAGGTGGTAGGATTCGCATGTCCCCAGTCGCGCCAAAAGGAAACCGTTATAACTGCGTTAATATTAAAGCACCAAGCTTTTTTCCGGCACAACAGTTCACAAAGTGATAGCGGACACGAAAATTTAAAACGCTGAGGTGGCGGGGCTGGTATGTTCACAGCCTTGCCAAAAAGAAACCGTTAAACTTTGCTAATGTTAAAGCACAGAATTTTCTTTTTGCGGCAGGATATGCACCCGTAGTAATTTAAGGTTAAGGTAATAAAATGTGCGGTGTAAAATGTTTTTTTTATATATAATTTCAATAGTTTCCGCTACAATTTCAAAATAAATGAAAAACGAACTTGTTTAGCCGAACGGAGTTGGTGGCCTTCCAACCCGGCGTGGCTCGAATAGAAGGAGTCGGGACGACCAGAACCATTTCTGTAACAATAGTTTAATCATTAGAGAGATTAAATATCTGCTAACTCAATTTTTTTCTAAATCACTGTTTAACTCCATTAGGTTTCTCTCATATTTCACATGAATACCCGCGCACCACTAATAAGACGTCGCCTGCCAAAATTAATCTCAATATTTATTGAACCTAAATCCAAAGCAAGCTATTAGCTATCCTCTATCTAGAAAAATAAAACTGGACTAATTTTTTGGATTATTTTGTGTTTCTTGTTTTTTTGTTTTGGCTTTAATGATAAAGGAAGCACTAGTATGTCAAAATAAAAGTGAGACGATTTTACTTTTTTTTCATATTAATATTTTTAGATTTGCATTATTTAATTTTGGGAACTTTAAGAAGTTTTAATGTATTCGTCCAGATTAAATAAATAAATAGATAAATAAAGAGTACTCGAACTGAGGTACTGGAACACTGAGCATTTCACTGAAAAACTTACCACAATACTTTTCTCGCACCAGACGCACGTTTCAATAGCCAAGCTATCATCAGCAGCAATAAAACTGTTTTCTTTTCTCTTTTAATTTCTTGTATTTCGCCTTTGCTTCTAACTGTCTTATCGCGTCTACTAAGTTTTTCTTATTTCTAGCTACAAGTGCTGTTGAAACGCTTCACTAAAACCTTACCACAATAGCTTTACTGCTGGTGATGATAGCTCGGCTATTGAAAAGTTGGTCCAATGCGAATGAAGTACTGTGATAGTGGTTCTAGTGAAGTATGCATCGAAATTATTGCTTTTGTAATAGTAAGAATAGTGCAATATAAATGAAATATACTTTCTTGAAGAATTAATCCTTCGAAATAGGCCCGACAAAATTTAACCGTCTGAGCAAACTTGTCGGCCCGAATGATCTTGATGGGTCGAACGGACCGACGAGTTAAACGGACTACATAAATCTGTCTTGCTCTACTAGGCATTGATTTTACCCAGATTTCTTCGATATTTAACGATTTCTAGGTAAATACGTAATATTTTAATTTGCTCCCAAATAAATAAATGCTGAATTTAGTTAAAAATTGTTTTGTCTCTTTGTTTACTCAATAGTCAAGTGTTAATAATTCAAATACCGTTAAATACGTCACTAACAAACTAATTAATACATTTGACAATTTAATATGTACAAGATAAAGTAAAGTAAAATACTGAAACAACGTTTTAACTCTTGCTTTCTTGCTATAAGTAGTGAGCATTGTATTTCTAGATATTTTTCACGTGTCTAATCCCGTTATATAAGTGTACCTAATGGCAGTCGATTTCCTGCGAGGACAGAAATTTAGTTACGTTCGTGTAAACCAAAAGTAATAGAATATCGTAATTACTGTTAGACACATACGTGTTGAAAGCGTAAATATCGTTTTTACTGCCCAATTAAATATTATACTGCTCGGCCCGCTGAAGAGTTGTAAAAATAAAACACACATATGCGAAAGAGATTGCATGCATGCATGCGTTTGATTGACGGTTGTTGCGTTTTTGATATTTGTTTTTTCCTTACAAGCGCTTAATGGCATTTGCCTTTGCAAAAGTTAAGTAATTAGAGTACTACGATAAATTGTACAGATTGCACTATTAAGACGAAGTTGGGTATCTGAGTAATGGGACTTGTCGAAGCTTCCTTGATATATAGTGGTTTACTGAAAAAACAAACAAGATAAATTAAAAGCTTTTGTTTAATTTCCCAAATTTTTCTCTGTACAGCGCAATTTTTAAACGCTTATAAAATCGCTGGAACGGTTGCTGGAAGTTAAATTTTTCAAATATTTTAGTATATTTTTTGTGCGAGAAATTTGGGAGCAGTCTGGTCACAATGAATTAAATATCAAACCAACCCCTATAATAGTACAGCTGACCGCAGCTGCCCTGTATACAAGAGTAGCATGAAAAATTTCAAGTTATCTCAAAATAGGTGCTTGAAAAAGTCGGCAAACGCGACGACGAAACGTAACACAAACTTCCTCCTCAAAGACCTCAAATCCCAAAGCAATACAATTAAATAAATATGCTCGTTAAGTAAAGGTTGCCTCGTTGCACATCGCTGATGGTTTCCTTTTCCGTTATCTTCAGGTGAAGCGATGCCCGACACCGGATGATCGGCGGCGTCTCCTCCGCAGGTGCAGGCGGAGCGGCACTTCGAGCTGCGGCCGGGGCCGGCGATACAGCCGCGTGTGCCCGCTTACTGGGCGGCGCCCGATCGGTCCGTTTCTCCAGGGATGAGCTCGGCCGGTCGGCGCTGCATCTGGCGGCGAGCGCCGGGCACGTTGCGCCTGTGCGACTCCTGCTCAACGCCGCCGCGCCCAGGGAGGTTGACAGTCCCGACGGCGCCGGCTGCACGGCGCTGCAAAGAGCCGCCGCCGACGGACACGAGGAGGTGGTACGGTTGCTGCTCGCCAGAGGCGCGGATGTCGATAAGCAGGACAGCGTGGTGAGTGCTTTTGTATTAGCAATATTAATAACTTATTTAATTGTTGGGATTATATAAGATGATCCGAAATATCTCTATCTTACAATTCTGTGGCATTGCTAAAGACTTGTTGGTAATTTTTAACCGGATTTTATTTGTTTAAAAGTTTTAATAAATATAACTTATTGCTGCGGAGGATCGTTTTTATATTCTTGGACTTCGCTATATCAAAATTTCTGTCTCACATTTTGTTCTATAGTTGTCATTCTGGCTGTTTCTTTGGGATTATACATTACTTTCTGTTTTTGTATTTATCTAGTTTACCATAATTTATGTTAATTTTGATGGCAATTTTTGCCGCTGCTGCTTTGCTTTTCAGGAATTTTTCTAATCCCTATAATTTAATTTCCGTTAAACACCAATGTACTCATTTATATACTTATCCTTTACATTATGGAAAACTGCTTCTATTTCAATTTTTTTTTAATTTATTAAAGCTTTTGGTACACTCACGTCTTTTACTAAATCATTTTACTTTTTTTTTAAGAAGGTGGAGGTGGCATGAACAGCTCTTTTCACTTCGAGACCGAAATAACGTCCGATTAAGCGCATTTACATAAATATCATGTATTATCTATTATCAACATATACAGGGCGTTCAAATATATATCAACGCATCATTACTAAGTTCAGTACTAGCGTATTTGTAATACCGATTGCAATGGCAAAAATAAAAACTGGACAGTTTGTTTTCGATATTTTTACATAAAACATAAGAAGTAGGCCTTTCGAAAGCTTTTTTTAGACTCACCAACAAAGTTTGTGATTGATTTACAAGTAAAAGCATTTTTTTTGTGAAAGTCACACACGAATGAATAATACTACCTTTTATTCTTCCTCCATTTTTATAGTACGTAAACTGAGAAATGGGTACAAGATGCAACCTCGCTTGCAATCTACCGATACTACCTTATCGCTTGCTAGTCAGCCAAGTTTACTTTTGCTTCATTGCGCATACACATATGTATTTAAGTGAAATTCGATCAAGTCAATATTACACTGTTCTTTTCACAATGTATGCTTAAAAGATACATAAACTGAAATGAATTTAAAATCGAAACAAAAAAAGAATAGTACACTATGAACATACTTAACCCTTGTAATTTTTAGTGTACTAATTAATAGCTGTGCACCAGAGCTGTTATCCGGATAGATTATCCGAAACCTTAGATCCGGATCCGTTACTCGGAACGTAAGATCCGGGTTCATTATCCGAAATTTTTAATTCGGATTCTTTATCTGATTGAATCCATTATCCGACAACGTGGATCCAGCCCCGTTCTCTGAGAACTTTTTCGACAAAATACCTGCAATAGACAGAATAATTATCAAACAATATAGTATATAATCCAATGACCACCAGACTTTATTAAATAAAAAATAAAAATAATGCAAACTTTGAATTGTGTGTATACAAACAATATCTCTCCGAATGCACTTTTTCTCCGTGTAACTCGATATTTTCTTTATTAAGTACTTTCTCATCATTTACTTTCTATACTGCAAATAATAACGAACTCGGATCACAGAACCGGATAATAGTTCCGGATCCGGATCCGAAACGAAAAATATTAACCTCAGAAACTATTTGAAAACAATATCCAAATATAGTACTTGTAAATATCTGTTACTTTCAAGGTAGGATGTATACACGGTACCTACCACTTAAAGATCGATCTTTTAGTAATAAATAGTCTGTATATTTCGAAGGCTCCCAGCAGTTGCGTGACCATTTCTATTAAACACTAACGTGTTTAAATCATTTAAAACCGCTCATACGCTCTCCAGTTAGACGGTACCCTTAACATAATTGGAATGCTTAAAACATAACTGACAGTGGGGAATTTCTCAAATTACTAACTATAAATAATTTTTGAAGCTTCGAGGTTAAAAACTACTAATTGTAAGTAGTATAAAGTTTATTCAATTCATACTGATTTTTTCAAAAATAAGTACGATTAAAATTATCTACTCCTTTTAGCATGGTAACAGCGCTTTACACGAATCATCATGGAAGGGTTACAGCAGAACGGTACGCATCCTCGTTACAGCAGGAGCCGACTTATCCAAAGTCAACGCCGGCGGTTTCACCGCCCTACACCTGTGCTGTCAGAACGGCCACAATCAATCCTGCAGGGAGCTCCTGCTGGGCGGCTGCGATCCGGATATCCAAAACAACTACGGCGACACCGCGCTGCATACAGCGGCTCGGTACGGCCATGCCGGCGTCACGAGGATCCTCATATCGGCTCAGTGTAGAGTGTCCGAGCAAAACAAGAACGGAGACACCGCCTTGCATATAGCGGCGGCGATGGGCAGGCGAAAACTGACGAGGATCTTGCTGGAGGCGGGTTGCGATAAGAACGTTAGGAATAAGCAGAACGAGACGGCGCGGGACATCGCTTTGAGGAAGGATTTGAACGAGATCGTAGCGATATTGGACGAATGCGCTAGTAAGAAGGATAAGAAGGCGAAGAATAAGAAGAGATCGAAGAGTAAAGTGAGATTCGATCCTAAAAGTAAAGGTAAAAGCAAAAGCGTTTGTTTAATGCCAGTAATTGATGGTAAAATGTTCTTGAATCATATTTTCTTTGCTGGACAGTTGGTAGTCTGCTTCACGTTTTAGATCGTCTTATGGATATAGCACGAAACGTTGCCAAAAAATATTAGCAAAATATGTTTTTTTTTTAATGACAAGTTTACGCGTGCAAAAAACAAAGATATAGAATAAATCAATTTTAACATTTGTTATTCTTATCGAAATACAAGTTCAAACGTAATTTTATGATGTTTATTAAACTAAAAACATGTGCGTAGCATATCCAAGCAAATACACACCGACAAGTTTAAAGGAACGATGATAAACCAGAATTTGTTTTTTCATACTTTTATTTCGTAATTGATCTGTGGACGTGGTTAATAAGTACGCAATAATCTCTCTGGATGCACTAGCTACCAACCATAGAAAAATGGGAATAACTTATTTAACATCTTAAAACATTAAGAACCTTCTGATACACTACACTGTCAGCAATTGAAATTGCACCACATTTAGATATTTCGATATTCCTATATTTTGTTCAAAATTTTCAAAAACGTTTTTAATAACGAGACTATGAAATCATTACAGTTAGTGTTACCCAAGATACCTTAGATGCAGCAAAGTGGCTTTTTTCAATATTAACGATTAACCTCGTTTGAAGTGTAGAGTAGCGATGTTCGATTGCATGCAGAAAAGGTTCAGGAACTAAGATTTTCTCTGAAAACGAATAATCCTGCAATGCAGATTGGGTAAAAGAGTTTTGCAGCGCATCAGATTTTAAACTATCTTCAATAATTGTAACACCTTTTTGCAGCAAATCCCTAGATGGTGCCCTTTCACTTGCGAACAGTGTATATGTTTTATTTATTTATTTATGGAGAAAGTGATTTTCTCTCAGATGAAATTTATTTTATTGTAGTAGAAGAATATAGCGTGTTGAGTAGCTAAGTTAACTGAAAGATAATTAAACAACTTGACAATTTTAAAGCATATTAAAAGTATTTATCTTATTTAGATCACATTGTACATATATGTGAGTTTCCGCACTTTAAATTATACAGGATGCTGCAGCACCTTACATGAGAAAAGTGGTAGCTTATTTTTAAAATATTTTTGTTTGTTAGGGCTATGTAGGCCCATTGGAAGCAAGTTTTAAAATTATTTTGATATATACTGGGTAATTTCAATTAATAATAGATTAATATTATTTCATATTGTGGTAGTACGGGCTAAGTAAAAGCAAGTTAATGTTATGTTTCCTAACTCAAGCCGTCTTTGATAGATGTAACCATTCTTGAAAATGTAGGCAATAATTTAAGAGACGTGCCTTACATATTACATTAGACTTTGTGGTAAAATAAAAATAATCCCAAAAAATTATACAGGTTGAGTGAAAATATACTTTTGATTTGGACTATCATTAAAGACAAATAACTTTCTTATATTAAATGGAACATCCTGTATCATGATCGTGTTTATATAAAATTGTTTTAAGGTTTCTTATCATTTCCAAATCAAATTCTGGCTACGCCCATGAAATTGCTTTTTTGTGAGCAGTAATAATAACATCATCTCTGTTAAAGCTTCCTTTTGTAAAATAAATGGCAAGAAAGTGAAAATGCAAAATTACTAAAAAAATATATAAGATATAGGTTTAGGAAACCTTAATACAATTTTACAAATGGTTAGAATTGGAATCTAAATACAATCATGAATTGGACATTATCTTTTAATGTTGAAATCAATTTTATTTCCCTTTTTTTTAGTAATATTTGACTTTTGGTAGGGATTCACACTTAATTGTATATTTTTTTTGATACAAATTGACGTTGTCTAAATTAAGTATTTTAGAAACAACCAATTTTTAATCTACTTGCTTATTTAGATCAGCCTGAAGATCTAGAACGTGTCAAACATTGGTCACCCTACGGTTGCCATTATTATCCAGATCCAGAAGCTTTTCCGGCACCCAGATTAGACTCCCTCCCACCGGAACCTCTCAAAAGAGGCGAACAGTATTATTTAGATTTAGCGGGGAATATCAGGAAGGGACCGGTGGGTGTCGGGTACACTTGCTACTGCGCACCACTCTTCAGACATCTCGAAGCTAGAATGGAGAAGGATAAAAGGGAACTGCAAAAGGCACAGATTCGTTTGGGTCAAAGAGTAGCTGGTTTAGAGCAGAAGATTAATAGAGGGGTCCATGGCAGGCGATCGGAAAGGGTTATCGCTAACAGGGAGACACAACAGCAGACCTTACCGAGATCGAGAAGCTTGGAAATGTTGGATAATAATGAGAAGACGCATCTGCACGCAGCAAGGTATGAAACTATTTATTTTATAGTTTAGTAAAGTATCGATACTTTGATGGATGGAACGTTTGAGGTAGATGTAAATGAACATTTTCTTTGTTTTCAAATTTAGACCTTCAGGTAAGAATTATTTCACTTCTTTAGTATACTTTGCATGCAGTGGCCAAATACCAATTAATATTATGAATAGAAAATATGTTAATTAAATCTTAGAGAGGACGAATCTGTTTTTGTTGTATTAGGTTTTGCTTCTTCGTCGCTATGTATAAATTTGCTTAATTTATACGATTGTTGTCGTACTGAAGCACAGATGTTCAGATTTCGGTACAAAGATATCCATTTTCCAAAAAGTTGGATATTTCTAGGATATTCGTGATAAATTACTAAAGAATGTCCATGGGACTTATTTATATTTTATGTTTGTTGTATGTGTTATTGTTTATATTGAAAAAACTTGTTCTGTTTTGTATTATCATTTATTGTACAACTACGTTATAAGTCTCATCTAGTGACATCAGGGTCAGAACTTTTTGAATCCATTGCCACTGTCTAACTGATTTTTCCAATTTACAGGAGCATGGACGAACTAGAAAATCAAGAGCGAAAAGAGAATGAACCCCGAAAAAGTGTTAAAGAATTAATCGCTCAAATCCAGCAGAAAGAAACCGAAGTGGCGGCAAGCACAAAAGGTGAAAACAGCGAAAGCAGCGATGACGAAGACAGTCCGATGCGAATGATCCAACATCGTGGCCCCATGGGTGAATCTAACCTAGCATCCGCCGGTCCAAGCTACGAAAACGTCCCTTTAGACGCCCTCCCACGAAGCAGATGCGGGATGTACAGCCCGACGGTAGTCAACACGGCTCTAGTCGACCCCAACGTTAGACACGTCGAACCCGTAGTGCGCGTGCAAGAATGTGGCGTTCCGCGATACAACGAGAACTACCAAGGCCTTCCACCGTGCTCGGAAGCAATCGGATTAAGACACAATCCCTCAAACCCCCTCGAAATGCGTTACGATCCCGCCGAACTGCGCATGGAAGGCTACAACGCGCGGTATTACGATCCCAAACTCTCGGGTCCCAAGTATTACGAACAGAATCCCAGATACACTGAACCGGGAATGAAATACAGTGAGATAAGTACGAGATTCGCCAAATTGCGCATGTTGGACAGCTCCAAACTGTTCGAAAGTTCAAAAAAGCCCATGGAGGGCACCTCGAGGATGCTGGACACGAACAAGATGTTCGAGAGCACCACGAGGATGCTCGAGAATCCGCAGGATAGTGCCGACAGAGATACTAACAACGATTCCGGTTATAGCACGAAAGTTTACGGGAGTTCTAAAGGTAATTCGCCTAGTTTATCAGGACAGATAGAAGGGGATTGTTTAGGAGCGTCCAGTTTAGTCTAGTTTAACTTTTCCTCCTTTTCTTAAATCTAAAATTTCTAATTAACTTTCCGTTACGTTTCCATGCTTACAATATTTTCCAAAAACTTGGTAAAACCATGTACAGTGCCGCAGTACACAGTGCCGATCGTTAATGTAACACCAATTTATTGAAATATTTTCCGAAATCTATTTAGAATTGTAAAGCTAAAGCCATAACGCGAAAACTTCTCCAGTTAGTTGTGCTAAAGTAAATTCTTTATTTTTAGTATGAAAAATATAACGGAACTCAAAGCTTCCTGATTTTCATTTGCCGTCCATGCGACAAACGCATTCAAGAAAAAATAACACGGTTTTTTTTTCTAAACATCAACCTTTTAGTAGTACCCAAAAAATTCGTTATTTGGAGATGGCTGAGCGGTAATAGTGTACCTAACCTACTCGATTAACCCAGGTGCTATCAATTCAATCAATCGAAAAGCTTTGAAAGGGTTCCAAAAAAGCTTGAGAACCTCTGGGTTAGATGGCTGTATGGAACGATGTTTAAACCAACATTTCAATCAAAATTAATATTGATGAAGATTACTCGAAGAAAATGTTCGAACAATTTTAAAAAGAGATAATTTAAAAACGCACTTTTATTGCTCAACTGTTCAATCAAAGATTCGAGCAATAGCTAAAATCTTTTGACCAACTGCATTTATTGCTTACGTGAATTTACCATAAATTTAACGTCATATTATTGCACTGAATAACAATAAATATGAAACGCAGATTCACCAATTGTACAGCCTTACCTCATTTAAATCTCGAAAAACCATTTAATTTTACCAAGTAAATTATTCCACCGAACAATGTTGCCAACATTAACGAAGTTTTCTCAAAAATAATGAAAACCGTAAAAATTGACAATTTTAAGAGATTTTATATAATTATCATTTATAACCGAACTATTTTTCAATTTCCGCAGTTCTACTTTAAACTTTATTGAATTTGTACTTAGTTTGCAAACTTAATCAAACATATCCGCTTATAACTATATTAATCACATTAACTTATATCATTATATTTTTAAATTATAAATATCCATATACATTCCAGTTAGGTTTGTTTTGCTGTTTATTTATTAAAAATAAAGACATTGCGTATCAGAAAATATTTATTTTGTAAAGTTAACTACAATGCATTGGGTATTTGGGGAAATTTAGGTATGTAATGTTTAGTTAAGGAAAAAAATATATGTTGGCCATATTGTTCAAAAGAATTTTAAACTTTGCAAAAAACAAAAAATTCCCTGCATTTTCAATTAATCCATAGAATTGTTTCTCTTTGTCATCATTGTATTTGGTGATTACAATAGTATTATTGGTACATAACTTGGTTCTTGGCATTTTTTGAATGTTGCTGACGATATAAGTTGGTCATTCTTGCAATAAAAGAATATAATTTTTATTGCCGGAATCACCAACTTAAAATAGCCGCCACTCTCACTACGTTCAAATCCCAAAATTTAGTCGGGAATTCCCAATCCATTTAATTTATTTTCCTTTTGTACAGTATATGTAGAAGAAAGAGTTCAATATCGTTGCTAAAACTGGATACATATTGTTTTAATCCATATAATAGCTTTAATAAGTAAACAAATTTCTCTTCCTTTTATAAATTTTTTATTTGCTACAACCTTGAAATCATTTCCATTTAATTTTTTTACTTCATAATGTGCCTTAATTTTGTTAATAAAGTTTTAAGTCGGAACACTTAATATGTAATATATTTATGATCTTTTATTAATAATATATAACGTTGTAAATTATTTTAAATTAGGTTAACAAACGTAAGATGTTAGCAGATTTATTTTACTTCCAAAAATTGTGATTGTAAACAAGGCAACATTAAGTTTCTACACCCAACTTATCAGAGTCACCAACTTAGTATGTTGGTGACATTGGATCTGTTGCAGTGACTTTGGTGACATTAACATTAGAATGAAATGACGTGCCATTTTGATTTTTATTAATTCACAATCTTTCTTTAAATCTACTAGCATCATACTAATTTTATTTAATAGATTGTAAGAGCAAAACAATTCTTAAAATGGAGAAGCGCATTTTTTTTTATTGCAAACGATTGTTATTAAGGATAAAATATATAAAAAAATATTATAAATGGTTCGTCGATTTTAAATAATTATTACTGTTAAAGCGTCTTTAAAGATTATTTTTGTATACATAACATTGCAAATTTTTTGTTGGCCCCTTTTTCTTTTTCATTTCTCTTTTCTTCGAAGATAGTTGCCATTTTCAAATGTATACTTAGAAAATATAATAAAAAACGAGGGAAAAGATATTTTTTTCTAAAAGAATATTATGTAATATATAGTAAATATTTCAATCTGTATACGTATATTTTATTTGAATAAAGAAAATAAATATATTTTATTTATGATCGTTAGTTTTTCTTTACTATTAACAGTAATAAAAAACAGTTTTTTATACTGTTTCTTCCTTCTTTAATCTCTGTTTTACCCTAGTGATTCTCAAAGTGTATTCTAAGGAGTCCTGGGGTTCCGTTGAACTACCACAACTCAAAACTTTCTCATTTTCACTTGATATCTAAACAATAAAGGCATTCAAGAAGAAACAGGAACTTTTTTAAATATCAACACCTGGTTAAAACACACCTTAGAACGTATTTGCATATCTTAGTAATAGCTAGCAATTTTTTTATTGGGGTGGTTTGAACTGTATCAGTGTGGCCAACTCCTTTCGTTGATTACTCCAAAACTTGTTTTTTAAAGGCTTCAAGAGCTTCTTGAAGTGATAAAAATAGCTATCCATGCATTTTTTGCTTAACATTCGGGAACAAAAAAAACAAAATAATGCAGTCTCCGATATGTCGATCTTTTTCAATCAGCATTCATGTGTTTTGGAATAATAACCAATTTTATTAATTATTGACGGAAGGACGACCACGGCGAAATTCTGCAAACAAGTTGTAAGCAGTCTTTTCTGATGGTGCTTCATTACCAAAAGTTAAACAAAGAAATTCGAGACGTCGTTCCAACGAAAGTTTTCACGGAAAATGTCAATTTTTGCTCTTTTTTAACACTCTCAGTGAATAAACAACTCGACCGATATCTATGTTGCTGTCAGCGCTTCAACAACAAATATCCAATTTTACGAAAATAATAATGCAAAAAGCTCAATTGCGCCATCTAGTGGTCGTTCATAAAAACTTAAGGCACTACCCTGGCACCTGCTAACTTCCTGTTATCGCCTTATAGGTAAATAAAAATAAATAAGTTACTAGCACCACTTGCATAACTTATCGACAGTAAAAAAATAATTTTAATAAACGTTATAATTAGTGGTCTCGTTACGCAATCTATTGTTTTTACAAAAGAAAGCAATGGTTGCATCTTTGGAAATCCAAAAATAGGAAAGGAAACATATAACCTTCTGTTCACTAAGACACGAAGCAAATTCAGAGATGAAATTACTGACTTCTCTTTGTAAAGGAGTTAGTATTTAAACACAGTACCCATAGACAATTTGGTTCCAATTATTTATTTTCAAAAAGTTTTTTAATAAATAAAAAAATCCCCATATAATACAAATTTTTACATTTTATGTCGCAAGCAACAGTTACTTCAAAGCATACTAGTATATCTAACATAATCATCATTGCAACGACTGTAATTACTTTTATGTTTCTTATTGAATTCCGTTAATGTTGTGTGATACAGTGGGATTCCCTTCAACACCTGTGAGGTGATATCGTTTATTTGCACCACAATATAATCCCCTGGTTTTACGCCTCTGCACAGACCACTACTTTCTTGAACCGGTATTTCTCCGTTGGGGAAAATTACTTTGATATTAGCGTCGTTCCTGCCAGCTAAATGTAATTTGGACCGTTTGCTTCTACCTTCCACTAAAAGTAGTTGTAATTGTCCAATTTTCTGCCTATTTAAAGTTTTTACAATGCTCCTATGTAAATGTACCATCCTGTCTACTCTTTGTTGTTTTATATGTTTGGGAACATCGTCTTGGTATCTTCTATGTGCCGTTGTTTTCTCTCTCATGCTATATGGGAATAAGTACGCAGTGTTATATCTTTAAAAAAAAAACATATTAAACACTATATCTCAAATAAAATGTTCTATAAGGTTTACTTTACTGTTTCTATCAAGCTCAAAGTATCCTGAAACTCTTCTTCTGTTTCGCCGCAAAATCCACATATAAAATCTGAACTTAAAGCAACATGTGGCAAGATTTCCCTGATACGGTTGACCAACTCTAAATAAGCTTCACGCGTATAACCTCTACGCATGCGCTCTAAAACATTACTGTTTCCCGATTGCGCTGGAAGATGAAGGCTTTGGCAGATGTTTGGTTTATCTTGAATTAACTTTAAAGAAATCTTTGAAATGATGCAACAAATAAATTTTATGATGATCTGAAATCATACCTGTAGAACTTCATCGGGAAAATCCTTAGGATGTGGCGATGTAAACCTTATACGTATTTCTGGATTAACATCCGCTACTTTTTCTAATAAGTCGGCAAATCTTATACCTCCTATTTTAGCTTTATATACAGTTTTGAACCCTTTGGCTAAATTTGTCGTCGTAGCTTTTAACTCTGGATTATCTATATTGGGAAGGTATCTGTAGCTATTTACATTCTGGCCTAGAAGAGTGATTTCCTTAACTCCTAAATCGGATAGATATTTTACTTCATCTAGAATGGAAGATATTGGCCTTGAACGTTCTCTGCCTCTTGTAAATGGAACTATACAATATGTACACATGTTATCACAGCCTCTCATGATAGAACTAAAAATAAAATATTACAATACACCCTCCTTGAGTACCCAAAAAATTGTGTTACTTTTCTTTTAGATAAGGTTGTATACTCGGTAACTATAGTTCTATAATTTTGGTCACCGCTGTATAAAATCTCATAAAATCGTAAAAGCCGGTACTACAAATATTCAATGAAAATGATATTTATTATTGAGGTAGATCATTAACATTATTAAAAAAACAAGTGAGAAATTTGTTTATTAACTTAGATCAAAGATATATGGAAAATTTTAATCCAAACGATGTTCAATTTTTAGGTTATGTTTTGATATGATTCACTTGGATTTATACAGAAAAGCCTAATTTTTCACCAACTTGGGGGCGAATTTCCACACAGAAATGAATTCCAACGTATTCATTTATGGTTTCGCCTTATTTATACGGATCTTTTTGATTTATTCAGAATACAGAGAAGACATAGCTGATAGGATTGAAGTGTCGACCCCGCTGAATTCTTTTAGCAGAATCTTGGAAAGTTGCTACCGAATGAACATCGGAATTGACCCATATTCAAGTGACGTTCTACATGAATCCCCAATACATTTATATTTTTACAAATTCTTCGTCGACAATACAGGATTATATCTTCCGTTAATATTTGTATTCTGCGACTTATTAACTGCATATTTTCTGTATCTCTTTGCCAAGGAGTATGTGTTTAATCTAAGAATTCAACAGTACGTGAATGCACATTTGTATTTGAAAAACTTGAAAGAACAAAGACTGACCGCAACGGATAATGAAACAATACCAACATTCGTTACCGCTATGTATTTGTTAAATCCCTATATAGTTTTTAATTGCGTTGCATGTACAACAACCACATTTCTGAACCTGTGCTTTGCTATGTTTTTATATGGAATTAGTTGTGGGTCTGTAATAATCGGAGCAGTGTCTTTAGCATTTGCAGTATTACAAGGCTTGTATCCAATAACATTAATATCATCATTGTATTTGTCAGTGTTAAAATACCAAAAATGTGCCGTTAAAAGTGCTCTTTCAGTTATTCTGTGTATAGGATTACTTGCTGTGTTAATATTTGCTTCACGTTATATTATGAACAGTTGGAATTTCTTAGAACAAACTTACGGATTCATATTGCAAGTAACAGATCAACAACCTAACATCGGAATCTACTGGTACTTCTTTATGGAAATGTTCGAGCATTTTAAAGAATTATTCATTTATTCTTATCAAATTAATGTTACCATTCTATATTTCGTGCCTCTAACGATTAAATTCCGAAAGGATCCCATTCTACTTGCAATATGCTTCATCATGCTCATTAGTATTTTCAAATCGTATCCAAGTATTGGAGACTTCGGCTTCACTTTAGCATTATTACCCGTTTTAAAATATATGTATAACTGTATGCAGCAGATATTCGTAAGCATAGTGGCTATTATCACAACGACAACTTTAGCACCAATTTTATGGAATTTATGGATATATTGGGGCAGTGCAAATGCTAATTTTTTCTTTGGGGCAACGCTGGCATTTATAACTGCTCATATCTTCATATTAACAGATGTCTCTTTTGCTCATTCCAAACATGAGTACTTATTGAAGTATGGTAATGATAGAAAGATAAATGGAGAACCTGCAAAGCTGGTGTTAGGATAATTAGTTTAATGTATGGTTAAATTTTATAATTCTGTTTATACTTTGTTTGAACATTATCTTTAATAAATGTAAAATAAAGTAATATTAGTGTTTCTAAAGGGACTGCACAAAACGCTGTTATACATTATTAAGTTAAAATATTATGATTTAACCTAACTGAAGCTACATATGTGTACATAAACCCCCCCGTGAGGGATGTCTGACTATAGCAATAAAAACTTTATTCTCGCAACAGTATGAGAAACTGTGTTGTTGTAGATTTCCGCGGTCGTTACTTTCTTTTAAAGAACGTTATATTTCCTTGTTGAAACCGCCTGGAAATTGCAAGAGTCTGCTGACGTTTCGCTCTTAGTTGCCTGGAGCTTCTGCTTGCATGCAGCAGCCCAGAAAAAGGTCCATGTAACTGAGAGCGAAACGCCGGCAGACTTGCGGTTTCAACCAGGAAACCTAAATTCTTTGAGTTTGGGAACCACTTACAGGACAAGAAAAACGTAAAAATTGGTTCCAACGGAAAAGTGTATAACAAAATACATATATTAATACAAACATTTTGACAAAAAAAAAGGAAAGGACAAACAATTGAGAAAACCACAAAATAATGCAAAATGTAAGTAACTGAACTAGATAAATATACCATTACTACTCTAGTTCAACAAATACATTATTAAACATTAATTTTGAACTTGGGCATCTTAAATATAGTGTGAGAACGAATATCAACAGATGGAACGCAGAAATTAAATGCAGCAAAAAGCATCGTCCTGAGAGACTTTGAAAGTTATGAGCATCCAGCAAAAAAAAATAGTTAATTCTGCAATCAAGGTAAGTATCATTAAACTGATAAGTTACAAACCAAGAAAAAAATTTTTTTTTCAATTTTACAATAGTTAAGCCTTGACATATTAAAGAAGCATAGTCCAGCCATCCAGTTCGTACAAAAATGCAGCACCAGGTATTGAGTGCAAATGGATTATGGAAATTTGTAATAACAAAGTCAAGATTTTTAGATGCAGGTAAGCATATGACTGAAATATCTTTAATAAAACTAAGATGATATTACTTTAACAAGTAATTGACACAGATCAACACTATCCAACATTGCAAGTAAAATTTGATCATCTATCAAATAAAAAGCCTTGCTGCAATGTGTCTACATCATCTTGTCTATGTTGCGTGGGTTTAAAAAAAAATACCAAGTTCTGCCATGATTCCTCCAGCAACAAAAAAAAAGCAAATGGAAAATGAAGTTAATTAATGAAAATTTTCATTAACCCTAATAGGATTCGAATCTATCACTACCATTTGTCGAACAGGTGCATAAACCACCTACACCACAGAGTCTATAAGAACAAACCACTTTTAAAATCTTCATTTCATTAATTAAATATAATCACATCAAAGAAACCAAGAAAAATCTATTTTTCACTACTCGCCCACAGCACCCAATATATTAATTAAATGCTAAATACTTACACAAAAGCTGTAACAGAATTTTCATTTAATCTAACAGGCATAATATCAGCATATGTTTCATCTAGTGATAATAGAACATTAATGGCACTTTGATTATTCTCAGTTAAAGCTAATAATCGAGGTAAATCCTTATAACTATCTGGCCCTGCTATTATATCGACGGTTCTTTCTTTTTCTAATATCTTTTCCTTTAATCTTTCAGCCATACAACCTAGTATCCCAATTCGCATCTTGGATCCACCATTCTCAAGTTTCTTATTTCTGAGCCCTTTCAAATTTTCCAATTTGTTCCATATCTTTGTCTCAGCGCCTTCTCGAATTGCACAAGTCATAATCAAAACAACATCTGCATCATATAAATTGTTCGTCTTGAGAAAATTTTGTGACTTTAAAATTGACCAGACTATTTCAGTATCATTTAAATTCATTTGGCATCCATGTACATCAAAATATACTTTTCTGCCTGCTCCAAAACTTGTGTTATCCAAATATGGAATATTCTCATTAATTAACTCATCAGTTTGCTGTGGATCTGCTTTCGCAATAAAATCTTTTAAATGGGGACCATCTAATAAGTGCTTTGCATGAGATTTCGACGTACTTTCCGATAGATTTTCTTGAAATTTATTTTTTTCTGGTTCTGGGAATTCTGTTGTTAAATGTCTACAATTCAATTTACCCTGGTTATAGCGGCCAAATCTTTTACAAAGAAAATAAAGGGTTTTTACGTGCGGTCTCATTTTCATACACTATTGCATCCCCAATTTTTTAAATCTCCCTGTAAATTTAAATTTATAAAAGCGGAGAGTTAAATCATAATCATAACAATTACAAAATTTTACTTATTTGACAGAAACATCAACATTACAAACAGAAAACTGTAATTAGGATCACCAAGTAAAGGTTGTGCTTACTAGATGGTGACACATATTTTTTAATTTTTAAGAAGTGTTAAGTAAAGATATTATTTTAAATTCCAGAATATATAATAAATTTTGAATTTAATCACAGCGGAACACCTTTTTAGATTCATGGTATTCAAATTAAATAAGAGGATTTTTCTAATTGTTGATAACACAGTTACCGATTCTGTTGATTATAACCTCTATATACCGATCGAGAATAGCAACTGTCAATAATCTAAAAAAAAATAATATTAAAATGGATGAATTCCATCTGCCAGATGCTCTGCAGAGGTATTTTAATAATTATTTCGTTGCTCTAGATGATGAAAAATCAGGAAAAATACATATAAATAAAGTCGTAGAATTTATCAAGTCAGGAAACGTACCAGACGATGTACTGTCGCAGGTAAGCAAATGTCTTAGCCTTTCCATTTAAAGCAAAATAAACTCCTGTAAATGCATTTTTCAGATCCGCGAATTATTATGTTGGAATCAAAACATCAATTATATAAATAGGAAACAATTTTATTCTGTAATGAAACTAGTAGCAGCCTATCAAGCCAATATTCAATTACGCGGAGAAGTTTTAACATCATGTGTAGATTTACCTCTTCCACGATTTTCCTGGACGCCACCAGAGCGTACGAGTCCGATTCCAGATCTGATAGAGTTACAGAGTAGTGATTTAAATGAATATAAAGAACATGTAGATACTGCGAGTACAGATTCTGAAATAGATAGTGAAACGTTAAGTGTCGGAAGGAGTGGTTCACCAGGTGCTTCGAGTGCTGCATCTGATAGTCCCACACCTACGAACAGTGTACAGGATCGTAGTTGGTTAGTTTTTGGGCTTGTTTCAGAAGAACAGAGACAGTTATTAGGTATTAATCAATTTAAAATGTTTGAAGTGTATTTTGCATATTGCTTACTAATTTATAAGATTTGCTATGCATATAACCTAATTGCTTTTAGGTACCGAAGAAGAATCTTCTGATAGGCATAGCAGTGAAGAGGATACAGAAGTTTCGAATGAAGTATGGACTATTACACCAGAACAGAAGGAATATTATACAACACAGTTTCGTACCTTACAACCAGATGTCAATGCGCTAATCCCTGGGTCAGTAGCACGGATATTCTTCGAGAAATCCCGATTACCTGTAAACGAATTGCGTAAAATATGGCAGCTGGCTGATGTCACGAGAGATGGAGCTTTAAGCCTGCAAGAATTCAGCACGGCGATGCATCTGGTGGTTTTACGAAGGAACCACATCGAATTGCCAGATGTTTTGCCACCACAACTGGTGCCTGGGAATGAAACGCCTATGTCAGTCACCCCAGAGACTGAACCAATATTATCGCCGCAAACCAAGGACACCGCGAAGGAATGGACAAAGTTTGTGGATTCTCCGACAAGTAGCGTATCGTCTCCAGGTCCCAAGCCTGTTAATTTTGATTTCCATAAAGGTGCCGTTGAGAAAGATCCAAAAATCCTGCATCCTGTAGCTCTACGTCTAACTCCAGAAACCTCTTTTCAAAATCACGAAGAGAACACTGATAGTTCCAGTCCGAAAAAGTTCTTAGAAAATAATTTAGGAGGAAATTTACCGAGTGCAACAACTAATTCGCAGAATAGCGCAATACAAAGGCCTCAACCGAAGAAGATTAGTGTACCGGGCCCTGGAGCGATTCCACCACCGCCAACGACGCAAAATAATCAAGAAGAAGGACCAGTAAGTTTACCAGCTTTCCCACCTCCTAAAAAGGAAAAACCACCTCCGCCACCCCCAAGACCCTTCAAAACGCACGGCAGGAGTTCCTCGCTCGACCTAAATAGACTGAACAAGAATCTTGCACCTCCCTCAGTTCCCCCTCGAATAAGTCCGAATATCCAGGGCTCCAAAAAGCTAACAAATCAAAAATCGGAAGGAGATAGCTCGCAAAATGGTAGCGAGACTCAATTTGCGAATTTCGAAGAATTCGGCAAATATGAAAACGTCCAAGAAGGTATATTCCCTGGGGAACAATACGAAGCCGAAAGGAAGAAGTTATTCGCGCAGTTTTCAGCGCCCGAATCGAATTTGGATGCGGGGGATGCCCCGAGGAAACACGGAGCTTTCGAAATATACAGGAAACCCACGCCTAAGAATCAGGAGAGTCCAACGAACGAAGAGAAACAAAGGTATGAACTGTTCAGGAAACTGCAGGAGCAGAATACGGTCCTGTTGAGAATGTGTCAGGAGTTAAGCCAAGAATTAGCCGATATCAGGGAAGAGAAGTTATCTTTAAAGGTGAGATTGGAAAAGCAACTCAATGGTGGATAGCTGGAGATGCTAAGCGGTATTTTTACGGAATTGAAAAGTGATTAAATACCAGCGGCCACTTCTTTCTGTATATTAATTAATTTACAGCTCAAATCTGTAAGGGCCAATGTGCCATACTGCCTCCTCTCACAAAGTAAAGTTTGGTTTAATAAGTAATAATCATAACGCGATATGCGCAAAAACAATATAATACAAAATACGAAACTGTATTAATTAATTTAATTGAAGTCGTCTTTTTCATTCACCTACGACAAATCATCTAGATATGATGATAATAATAATTAATTATTATTAGATTTTAAAAATATATTTATTATACATACAAAATTATTATTATTACTATTAATGATAGTGTTAAATAAGAAAAAAGTGATATTATTGAATATTTGCAAATTCTATCTACCATGAGCTTTCTTATTCTTTTGGCGGAGCATCCTACAATACTTTAAATTCTTCTTGTTATACAAAAGTCTTTATTGTTGTTTTCTATAGCTGAAAAAATGAATATAACATGTATTTTGTGTAGCTATAGTCAGACTGTATTTTGAAAAATCGAGAAATAAAAATATACAATTTCAAAGGCGTTTCTTTTGAATCGAAATATTTTTGTTTAGTTTGGGTGAACATATGGGGAAGGCTAAATTTATTTACTGATATTGTCAGGAATTTTTATATGCAGTTAAAATATAATTGTCTTAAATGGGGAACTTCCATTGTTGTGAGCTGCTAGAAGTTTGACCATCCAAATATTTTCGAGATAAATTTTTCACGTTCTCTATCTTTTTTTTAGCTTTATAATACGCAGCCACAGATTATAATATTCAGGTGTTCCGAAAGATATGATTCCAACTTTAAGTGAACTGATGTCGTACCTTCTTAGAGAACTTCTTTAACCACATGGAGGTTATGTGGTTATAGAAGTTCCCTATTGAATATAAACATTTATTCTATCGAAGGATATATCAAGCTTGAATTAGTTTTCTTTATTATTAAATAAATATACAGTTCTTATTCCCGCGTGCAATACAGCAACCGGCGTATATCTTGGCGAGCGGTGAGGGATGGCTCTGAACGACTTTAAACACAGGGTTCTCGGTTAATGCGGCTTAATGTAGGTTTGGCGTGTTAACGAGTGTTTACAGTATTGCGTGTAAGTATAGTGTTTAATATGTGATAAAATCGAAGAGCAGTCACTAAAAGAATGAGCTTCTCGAGCAACGGAGGTGTCTGCAAGAATGATACAGAGAATTATTCAAGAAATGAGCTAAGAATAAATCCTGAAGAACAGAAATTTCGTAGTACTGGAAAAAAACGACAGACAAACAAATCCAGTAACTAATTTACTGAAAATTAGAAATGTTAGTAAAAAAGAAGATATTGGCAAAATAGAAATTCCATTTCATAATTCCATGTTAAAATGTAAATTATTCAAAGTCATCAAGCATCATAGAAGTCGGCATATCTCTTATAAATTTGATGAACTTAAAACTGAAGAGCAAATAATATTAAGATAACCTCCATATCATACGGACTTGAATTCAATAGAAATGATATGGGCTATTGTAAAAATTAATGGTGTTGCTGAGAATTTGACTTTTTAAATAGATTATGTGACTGTTAGTAATGGAAGAATTTTGCAACATTTCTGTTGAAGATTGGCAAAAGTGATGTCATCCTGTTTGAAAAATTGAAGATAAATACTTAAAAATTAGCCTGAATTTGGTAATATAGTCCTTAATAAAATCATTTTTTAATAAACGTTTTATATCAATATATTGTGTGAAACAAGTTGACGATAAATATTAATGAAAGAAATAAGTGAAATTGCCCTTTCTCGGCGCTACTGATAATCGAGTATATTTCAGAACAAATCGCTAATGTATGTACCTTCCCTCACAGTATCTAAGGACATGTATCCCCATCGCTCGCCAAGATATACGCCGGTTGCTGTAACTAAAAATTATAATCCTTTGTAATGCAGAGTGCGTTAAAAGATAAGTACATTTCAATAGTAACTTAAAATTTTATCACAACCCACTGTCAAGTACAACTAAAGTACAAATCGCATTTACGTCTCTCCAAGCAGTATTAAGCAAATTTCTTTACATCATGACATGATCAATGCGTTTTAAAAATATTTTCGACTGAAGATACTCCCATAAGAAGCAATTACATGTATCGAAACTTGATGAATCTGAACATCATTCAACGTTTCCACGAGAAAAAATTAGCTTCTCCCGATCTCTGCATATCCCTCATTTCTTTCTGATGGGGTCGTAAGAAATTTTGTGGCATTAAAATTTCAAGATCCAAAACGGCCCTGACCATTGCGTCCCATTTTTAAAACAGTAAGAAGCCAAAAAGGTTTTGTCAATAAAGTGTTTGTTCCAACAAGCGTTAGAATTAGTTCAGAACCGTGCGGAATATGCGCAAAGGAAATTAGCATGCCAATAACCATAGAACTACTTCCGAATCAATTCCGAGATCATTCCAACAGACACCGAATTAATTCTGAACCGATTCAAGATCGTTGTTATTCACGTGTTCAAATTGAGCTAGGGAGAAAGCCGTTGTTCCCTCACAGAACAGAATCAATTCAACGCGCGCGCTTGAATGATTCATTACCGATTCAACAACGGTGAAATCAATTCATGGTTCTGAGCAAAAACCGATTCCTACATTATGTTCACACGTGGCAAATCCAGAACTAGTACTTTCTTAACACATGCGCCTAAAACAATTCATTACTGATCCAAGAACGGTGAAAAGGGCTAAAGCTTTGTCTGTTGGAACAAACCTAGAATCTAGTGTGAGGATGAGCTTTACATTGTTCACAATAATGCGTTACTAAGAAGAATGTTTTCAAATGTCCCGCATATGTAATTAAGAATTCTAATTATACAAAACTGGCCTTTTATTGGAACGCATTAAATCTGAGATCCGATTGTAGTAAATGCGGTTAAAAATTATAGCGATAGTGATATTGTGGTATTTTTACATAACTATATATATAAGAAATTACAAATCTTGGATACCTTTTAGTAAGCTTCTGTTTATTCAGTGTATTCATATGTATTAATTTTTGAGTTTAATCCAGAAAAATAGCGTTTCTCAGGTCATTCTCTGGCCTTGGCTTTTAAAACAAAACTCGTTAGTTACATTTTCGTATTTCTACGTAAACAACGCAATTAAAAGAAAAGCTCAAGTTAAATAGCTTACGCTAGTTGCCCCAAAATGTTTAAATAGATCTAGTTTCGTTTGATCTTGAATAAATTGAACATTCACTTTTTTTAGTGCGTGGAAATAAATATAGCGATTGCAATTCAGTGTTTTTAAAACTTTTGTCGCGACAAGAGGTTAGAAAAATCAGTGAGAAACAACAAAACCCTTGTGCAATTTCCCGCATCTTCAGGTAAGCATCAAACTGAGGTAATCTTGGTAAACATTTCCCAATCTTTAACTGAAAGGATAAGAGCACTTCGTGAATCTTTTGGCAAGCATCATAAAAATATTTTTACGTTTATCACTTCAAATATTTACTTAGGAATTTATTTGTTGTATTTTTTCTTAGAATTGTGCCATACGACAAATACTTTTTTGTTAGCTTGACCTTTAACACATTGTTAGAAAGAGAAGCATACCCCACGGTAGATTCAGTTTTTCTGAATCAGGTCAGGGTCGTATCCACATTTAACACTTAACATCTAAATAATTGTACACATTACTATTACCGACACTATGTTTGCATATACATGTAAATAGGTACCGTATGTAATAAGTTTTAATGCACCGGTTTTAAAAAAATTCCAGATATGGATTCTAAACCCCCAATTACGAAAATGAATGGTGAAGTAGATAACAGCGATAGTAATTGTGAAGGAGATAAACCGCTCAGTGTTTCCAGTAGAAATCCCAAATTAGCTGAAAAGTTTAAAATAGAAAAGGCAAACTTATTTCGGTAAGTGTTAAACAGTGTTCGTGAAAGATGAAGTAATAGCCCGGGTAGCTCAGTCGGTAGAGCATTGGACTTTTAATCCAAGGGTCCAGGGTTCAAGTCCCTGCTCGGGCGCACTTCTTTTTGCTCAGGCGTTTTTTTTTTAATACTTTAAATTTGAATACTAACCTTTTTTTTGCACATTTGTAAGTAAAAATAAGTCAATTTCCATTACCTTTGAAACAATTTTAATAAAGATATTCTAAATTATATGTATAAGAAAGACACATTCTCGTATATAGTTGATTTTTAATGTTTTTATTTTATATAAATTAATATTAATGAAGTTTATTATAAATAATAGTCTAAATTTACCTAATATGTAATTTTTGGAAATTAATTCATCAACCTTCGATAGCTCAGTTGGTAGAGCGGTGGACTGTAGTTGGTAGTACGTTGTACAATAGAAATCCATAGGTCGCTGGTTCAAATCCGGCTCGAAGGATTTTTTTTTTTTCTAAAAGAATTTTTTTTAAACAAAAATAATGTTAGCAACTAATTCAACTTTTTCAAATGGTGTTGTGTTGTATTGTTTATTATTTTTACATACATTTTGTTAAAATAAGTTGGTTTTTATTAAATGTCAACTTCAATCGGAATATATACCATTTAGGTATTTGATTCTGTTAAGCACTGCTAGTGTAGTGGTATCATGCAAGATTCCCATTCTTGCGACTCGGGTTCGATTCCCGAGCAGTGCATTTATTTTTTTTGTTTACACTTAAATAAAAATAAAATAATTATATGTATTGATTATTGGATAAATTAAAAAAAAATAAGTTACACATTACCATAAAATAGTTAAATGTTGAGGATAAGTAAAACAAGTTGGTCCACTATCTGACAATTCTATACTAAACAAACTAAAAGCAATCGGGTTCTTGTAAAAAAAATTATTATTATTACTGATTATTAACACGTTAGAGAAGTTAAATGTATAAAATTTTGAAAAACTAATTAAATCATAATTAAAATATATAAAATATACTTACGAATTTATCGGTACAAAATGATCGAAAAATCTAGGACTACGAAGGCAAGATGTTTAGAAGTAAAGTATAACATTGTTTATTTTTTAAAGAACGAATAGAATAGATCCTTAAACAAAATCTTTTCTTTCTTTTTAATATTGTTAAAATAATTGCAAATGTAAAACAGAGGAGCAGAAGTTAAATGGGCCAGATTTCGTCCATTTAATTTCTCCTAAACTATTGGATTTTAAGAAATAAATTGCTATTATTGGTCCATAAGTACAACTCACTATGTAAATATAGAATCATCATTCAATTTTCGACATTTTAGGATATATTGCATAGCTATAAGTTACATTTATAACATTTGTACAACTTTGCTAAACATTGCGTTGTAAAAGTGCTCCATAATACAGAAATATGAAATAAAAAAAAGGAATTCCGGTACCGGGAATCGAACCCGAGCCTCCTGGGTGAGAGCCAGGTATCCTAGCCACTAGACCATACCGGATTATGTCTTTGTAGTTACTTAATTAAAATGGGTGTTATATATTGCCAGCCTATTTTGATAAAATTAAAATAATTTTTTAATTCTTGCAATACAAATATTTACTAAATATATAAATTTATTTTAAGTTTTAAATATAAAAATTTTATGCTAGTAATAATGTTGATAAAACCACGTCAGAAACACTTTAGTACGCGAGCGATTGGTGTAATGGTCAGCATAGTTGCCTTCCAAGCAGTTGATCCGGGTTCGATTCCCGGCCATCGCACTTTTTTTCCATTCACAAAAACGCAATTTTATATTTTGTAGGTTTTAAAATGTACAAATTTATTTAATATTTGAAAAGTTTTAATTTTAAGATAGTAATAGATAGCTTCAAAAATGCAATATCATGTTCCATTAAATAAGAAACGAGCAGAGCCGTACTATAATCCTATGTAAGCACATGATTTTTTCTTTTGAAGGACGATTTTAAAAGCAAATATTACATTTTTTCATGAAAAACTTTTTGGATAAGGTGCGCGAAAAACTTTTTGCACGATATCTAGGGCGCGGCACTGACTACGAACCCTAGATTTTAATAACCGGTCTCTTAACAAGAAAAGAACCGTTTTGAAGAATGTGCATTCATAATCAACGGAATCTGTAGCAGAGTTGACTCATTTCGTGTATTTTTTTTTATGTTAATTGAAGACCGAATGAGCGTCACCAATCAAGGGGTATTTCCCCCTTCTTCGGGGAATTTTAACGCTAAAAGATAAAAAGGGTGTTTTTTTAATTAAGAATGCACTCTGGTCATAGACTCTTCGCTACTTCATAAAATATAAATTGAGTTTCAAAAATGATGAAAAGTAGAGTAATTATTTTTATTGGGTTTGGATACTTGTGGCGCCACCTATATTCAGTAAATTTTCTCAAACGACTAGTGTTGTGTCAGGACCCATTTTAATACGATTAAACCAGATATAGTACAATACTATATTTCTTAACAATTCCGTACAATTTTTCATTTTTTTTTAATTTCAAATAAAGATTAAATTTCAATGCCACATTAAAACACGCGAAAATTGAAAATGGGGTGTCACAGCCAATTTAGAGGATCAATTTTACTAATTCCATACACACAGATACATTTTGTAAAATAATGTAATGTTTAAACGGTTTAAAAAAAAATACGTAGAAGGGGAATTCTGTTTAAAAAAGGGATATTTCTTGCCAGGAAGAGGTAATATTATTTTGAGTTGGTTGGCAACACTGGGTGCCACCTATTAGGAGACGTTTAAACTAATGATCTGCCTTACATTTTTATTTACATTAAAAAAAATAAAATCAAGGTATTTATAATTAATATGATTTCAACAGTTTTATACCTAATAATACAAATATGATCTATTCTATTGCATGTTATTAACAAACTTTGTATTTTCTTTAATCGCAAAACCACTTGGTGTGTGTGACGCGCGCGAATTGAAAGTTAGTTGGCGAGAAATTCAAATTATGTTAATTGAAAGAAATGATTGCGAGTCTGCTTTCTATTCTAAGCAATACTCTCTCCCATTCCTGATGTTTCGAACAGAACACCTTCGTGGACTTAAATCCTTGGACACGGTAAAGAAGCACGCTCATAACCTAAGTTCTCGGGTTATACCGCCTCCAACTATACTACACGTATTACAAATTGCAAACACATATGTTGGGATTTGGAAAGTTTATAGTCCAAATGTTGATGAATGAAACCTTGTCGTTGTTGTCGCGTCTTTGTTATTGTTTATATTTTGTACCGTTGACGTCGCGATAGCCGTTGTAATGGAGTCGCTATGGATCGGTTCGGACGTCGATCTGTCCGTTTTACGTAAGTGCAGGATGGCGGAAAGGCTTGAATTTCGGTTGGAGTGTTTGCGGAAGAACGGGAACGTTGCGAAAAACGGCAACCTTCCTTGCAAAATCATTGACGAAATGGGCGACGACGATGAATTTGAGTCGAACATCGAAGATTGTTATCGTAGAAGGCGAAGATCGGGTACATGGCCGTGAGTAATAATATAATTCTTAAATGTTTGATGATTATATTACAATAATTTAATTTAATTTTAAACAAAATTTTCTTATTCATTTCAATAATGCATCTGAATGTTTATATCACCGGTTTAAGAAAAGTGTTGTACCAATCCGGTATGGTCTAGTGGCTAGGATACCTGGCTTTCACCCAGGAGGCTCGGGTTCGATTCCCGGTACCGGAATTCTTTTTTTTTTTCCTTATCTACTTAAATTAATCTTTGGTATTTGCATAAGTAGATTTCGAAATCAATGATGAAAAAATAATTATCATTGCGCTTACCGTACAGTTTGAGTGTTTGGTTTGTCGATAACCGAATTTAATAATAAATATTAAATTTCTACCTTTATTGGTATCTCCAAAATTTAAATTCTGCAGGGTGATTCAAATTAAGCAAAATTTACTTAGTTTTGAAAATGCTTAGAGACCATTCAATTTCTGATTTCTTACAAACAAATTTTAAGAAATAAATAATAAGAAAGTGGCAATAGCCTGTGTATGTTTATACATAGTTGGATTGGGTGTTGTCATTCTATCTGAAATCAAATAGGAAAAGAAGTACATTTGCGGGCAATTGCAAAATGCAATATACCTTCTTGACATTTCAAGGAATTTCTCTTCAAAACAATAGTTTATAAGAAAACGTTTACATCAGGAAATTTCGAATTTTAGAAAATATATAATGTTTATTTATTTATTTGTTTGTTAAAATTTAATGCGTGTTTCTGTTAAATGCATATTAACCAACAGTAGATACACTACTAGTTTTCCTAATTTAATCGGTTTCGTGGGGTTAATAATAATAAGCAGTCCACTAATTTGTATCATCCTGTACATTAGTTAACTGTAGATTTGGAATTTTAATTTTTCAAACAATATTAATTTTCATACTCCAAAATAATTTGTAGTTCAAACATTGCTTGAGTATCCCCAGTAGTATATTTTTTTTAATTTCCTATTTTCTATTTTTTACAAAACAAGATAAAACGATTTTGATCAAATGCGAATGTTATGCTTGTTTTAGTTTAGATTGTTCAGAAATTAATGCAAATTTTTTAGTTAAATATGAGTGGAGTTTTAAGAAGAGATTAATACACAGTCAAAGTACCGGTTTAAAATATTCTATCATAGCAAATTTGGCCCCGAAATTGAGGAAGGTTTCAATGGCGTTTTTTTACAGTTTAAGCCATTGATAAAAGCAAATTCATGCGAAAATGTTTTGAATCTCCTAGAAGGTAATGGGCTGATCTTTCACTTCACCAATTGAGCCCATATTTCATCAATTTCATGTCTTTCTAAACCTCAGATGTTTAAGCTACTACACAGTTTGATAATTTAACAATCTAGCGGGTCAAAAATATTGTAGCGAGTTAATAGTGGTCTTGGTTATTTTTTGTGCAATCAATAAAAATTAGAATGAAGTACACTTTCGCACATAAAAAGATAGGACACAAATTGTTGTACAACTCAGTTGATAAAGCTTTTTTTCGTTGAAATTTATACGTTAGAAGGGAACCTTCAAAAGAAAGAACCCTTTAAGATACCATGTAGCTAATGAATAACGAATAATCGTTAATCAAGACTGATGAATAACATCTCTTGTGACTAACGATTATTCATGGACTGGTGCATAACGTTTAGTCATGACTAAATGCATGAGTAATGACCAAATTAGTCATGGCCAAATTTAGCCATAAATTTAGTCGCCTTCAAAATTACAGCCAATAAACAAAGTAAACGTCGTCTAAATCGAAATCATCAAGTACGTTCATTACTACTCCACTTGGAATGGAAATAATATCAACACGATATAAAATGCGATAATGTATTAAAAATCTGTTTGAACTTCAAAAACAGAGACATACTTACATTGATTACTATATTGGTGTAAATGTAAATACAAACTTAGTGAAACAATAATTATTGCGAACGCGGTCTAAATAACAATAATATAAAGCAAATTTAGGTGGGGCACATACCGTTATAACTAAAGTTCGCCACTTTCCGTGAGCTTCACATGCGTCGGTATGGAAGTGGTTGTTCGGGTGTGTGATATATATGCAATATATAATATATATGCAAGTTTATGCTTCGCATATTAAACTATGCGATGAAGGAACGCGAGATGTCCTTGTTACCGATGTAAGTATAGAAGTAGAGAGATTTATTCTATCTGGAAGAATGAAATGTGCATTTCGTTTTCTGCTATCAAAGCAATATGCATATACATACGATAATAGTACATATTATAGCAGCGTTGTATATATAAATAAATTCGATTATGTATGAAATCAGTGATTTTATTATATGCAGCACTTCGCTACGCTCGCGTGCATTCCAACCGGCCGCCAAACACATACTGGGGGCGTTACTGCTGCAATAATAAGAGATCGCTTGCGCATATATTACGAATCACACACCCGAACGACCCATACTGAAGGTGGTGAACTAACTAAGGTTCTCTACTTTCCGTGCGCTTCACGAAATTAGCAGAGACTAGAGAGATCCCGTTTTGTCGACTCTCCGGGAAACCAGTAGGCAACACGAACCCATTCTTATGAGACGAGTCTGTCTAGTCTCTGCTAATTTCGTGAAGCACACGGAAAGTGGCATAACACAATGCAGTCACCCTAAATATTCAGAACACATTTAGCAATACTGTATGCATTTACAATTACGATGAAGCTTGTATTAGAAAATATAATTTGACATTGTTCAACTCAGTCCTTGACTTTTTTCTAATTTGACCACCTCAAAGAAGTTAGAGTGGTAGATGCATTTGCTTACGTTTACGAATGTCATAAAACTAAAATATTTACATCATTCCCTTTGAGAGTGGGGCTAAAATAAAGTTTATTTAGTAATCAATAAAATATGACATAAGTTATAATGTGTGTTTTTTAAGTTTACCATACATTGGTGCTTGGTGTCTATATTCTTTTTAATTCATATCTCTCTCTGAAGTTTAATGAGCTTGTTAGGTATTTTTCTTTCAGTATTTATATTCTTTGGATATAAACCTTGTTTACTACAAGTTGGAACGGTAGCATTATATTTTGAACGAGTTTACTTCTTAAAAACATGCTGCTGCACTCAAATTTGAAATTTTCTCGTCAACATTTCAGTATTTATAACTTTATTCATAGAACAGAGATCTGCAGTAATTAATAATTAAAAAATTCATACTGCTGCACTTATATTTTCTGGTTTGGCAAATTCTTTCTGATTTTGTAGTAGTTCGTATATGTTAGTCACTTTCATTACATATACAGTTTCACAATAAATGCTGCGAAATCCCATTTCTTTCATTGGATGTTAAATTGTTTTTTTGCTTGTAAAAAAAACTGGAAAGCTACCCGTATGTTACTAGCTGATATTTTTTCTATATAGTTAAAATTGAAATAATTTAATTTGCATTAGTCAACGAGGAATAAAGACAACATGAAACTGCTAATTATTTCGCACACACTGAATATCAAATTAATAATATGGATTTGGAGGTATTTTATTGTTTTATTAAATAATTAATAATCTAAAATAAAATGAAGTTCTTAGATACGAAAGTAACCAAACGTATGTTCCGCCACTGGTGAAAAAACTAGCAAACCTGAGCGAAACGACACGCTGCTGAGTTAAGGGGAAAACGCCATATATGGTTACAAAATCGACCTTGCGTTATGTAGCTATTACCACACCGCTTCTATTACTTTAACAACTTCTTTGGTCCACCTAGATTGCTACATGCTAGATGCTACACTGTCTATCGGAGTAAATAAGGCTATGTTCTAGGCGCGAAAATGTTTTGGTTACAAAGGATCCTTGTAAATTATAGTTTTAGATTTCTAGCACTTTCCTTAATTTCTGAGTAATACTTAAGGAAATGCCATTATAAAGATAAAATTATGCGGAATACAATAAAATCCTTGAAGTAAAACTACTTAATTCCCCGTACACGTTTATTTACATATTAAAGCAATTAGTACATCTATGCAAAACGTGTAGAAAATGCTGAGTTTGTACGTATATAAGTACAGTGAAAGTATTTAATAACCATGGTGTTGCGAGTTAAAAAAGATGCGTATATCTAGTGACGTGTATCTTATCTTTGTGGGATATTATTGTAAATACCTGCGATATTTTTCATATCACAATTTTTTGCTTGCAAGAATATTATTGTAAACTCTTAATTTTTCGGAAATGTCCGTAATTAAGACAAGATTTAACGTTTTGTAAATAAAGGAAGTTTATTCCAAAAATACTTTATTATTTGGGAGGGTCGAAATTTCATTGAAGGATGAAAATCTTCCAAAGGAAATGAACATCAGATATGACAAAATAGGCGTTTCATTATTTTCATGTTTTATTTTAACATATCAATTTACTGCTAATTCGCGTTTTAGATTATTAAGTTATTGTCTAAAGCTTAAATATTTCATTAATTTGAAACAATTATCTATACTAGGTTTTTAATTTAAATCATTTAAAAATTGCATGTAAAATCAATATTTCATTGCTATTATTTACTGTTGGAAAAAGGACACCTTCAAAAAGCTTCATGACATCGAACCATTCCATAGTTAAATGTGTGAATACCAAATGTAAATGAAACTTATTTCAATGCTGTTTATGTATTTGCAAGAGACATCATTAAAAATAATATAAGTTTGCAAATATTTTGTATAACTCTTACGTAGATTAGGAGTTAAGTATGTGAAAATTGTTTATTTAATGGCAGTTAAGTGTATACATACTAAATGTAAACGTAATATTTCTAGTAATGGTTATATGTATATATTACTATGCTGCTCACCTTTCTTAAATAGTTGGAGTTTACGAAAACAATTTCTGTTCAATAATAATTAAACCTATGAATGGTTAGATGTACATCTAATATTTGTCAATAAACGCTGTTTCATTACGCTGCTTACTTCCATTTGTATTTATTCATCAAGAATAGATGCTTTATTTTATATTCAACAGAGTAGGTATTTACAATATGTCCCACAAAGATGAGATACACGGTTGCTACATTCACGTACCTCTTTCTTTACCGGCAAACACCGCAGTTAGTGAATTCTTTCACCGTACATTCATATAACAGAGAACTGTATAATAATAGTCCTTAGTTTATTTTTCTCGGTACGTTGGATAGAATGAAGTAAATAACAAGTCTACTATTTGATAATCGATTTGTTCAACTTTATCACGATTAGTTACCAAAATAGACATTATCCGCGTTTCCACTTTTCACTTTCACTCCGTCGTATAGGCAAGATTTCTGTTTATTCTACAGACCTCTTTTGCTCACGTGTTTATTTCCGATTCTAATTTTATTTCACTATTACTAATCGGATTTGCGGGAAAACAAAGTGCCTATATAGCCAGTGTTGTATGTGGTTTCGCACGAAAATTAGTTCCATTTGTTCCGCGATGTCGAAGTGTTTCAATAGATGCATTAGTCTTATGGATGAGGAACATATGAGGTACTAATATTCTTAGTTTTTAATATGTTTAGTGACTATGTTTAAACGACAAATCTGCGTTGCTGTCTTTGACTTTGTTTGTCTAGTTTGTCAATGTCTGGAATTTTATTAAGTGTGTAGATGTTAAGTTTCCTTTTGGGTATTATCATATGATTTAAATTTCTATGGCATCTATTACTTTAATAGTATAGAATTACCCAAATCACTGTAGTACAAAGAAAAGCACATCAATTCTTAGAACAATAGTTTTCTAAAGCAATAACTTATGTTGGTTTATACGTACAGCTAAAATTACTGTATTGTATAGGCTATTTCACAAAGCTCGCCAGTTAGAATGTTTAATCATGTTATAATGAATGAAACTTTGAAATTTTGACATAGGCAGTTATAGCATCCGACCTATTAATTTAAAATATTCTCGCCAAGGGTAATAGGTAAACTACTTCTGGGACCTTTTGTAAGTCAATAGTGTTCCGGTGGTAGAATCGTATATAAACATATTTTGTATATGTCGATTCTGTATGTGATATGTCTTGGACGGCCCCAGATATGAATCTTTTTGTGTAAGTATTTTCGGTATCCCTTGGACTCTTCGCTTTAGTACTAGGGCGACATACGAATGCGAATTTTATGTGTCGCATCTGTGTTTGAACTTCGATCGATATGATTTTTTTTTCGATTTCTCCAAGTTGCTGCTGTACTACGGCCGCCACTGGACGTTCCGGTATCATCGGAAAAACTGGCTGTTATCTTTGGCAGCTCTTTTCGCGCCGGTCAATAAGTAGGTATAGTGCATTTTACTTAAATGCAATATAGTTTTACATTAAAAGTATCAAGATGGCTGCCAATTTTCAACATTTCCGGTTATTATTAAAAGTTTATTATGACATTTGAATCAGCAATGCAAATCAATATGGTTGCGTATGATATTCAAGTTTGTATAATTTACAAGAATGACTAATTTGAGCGGTCCTGAATCGGTTCAACCATCGAAAAAGAATAGAGCCATATGTTCTGAATTGTTTAGGGACTACACCATTTTGTTAAATTTTCTAAATTCGAACTTGACAAATTATCGAATATTTTGTCAATCTGACATTTGTTACTGCACTGTTAAAAAAAAATTAAGTTTATGAATTTTTGTTATTCCAAATATTGTGTTGAAACTAATTTTTGCATTGTTAGTAGGACCTAGATGACCAATATTATTCAAATAATATTTGATAGATACATAATGCTAATAGAAAATATGGAGGAGAAATATGGAGTCTCTTACATTGTTAACCGCATTATGTCAGTGACACAAAATTCGTGAGTTTTATTTTTTCTTTTCGAAATAAATTGCGGATAGGGTTGCCGTTATCGGTACTAAAATTAGTCTAATACGCAGTATGCAAACTCAATAGTTTTTGAAATATTTGCGTTTAAATTTATCTCAAAAAAAATCTGCAATTTTCAAAAAATCTATTTAACCACTTTTGAACTTTTTTACTATTATTATTGGCGTAACTTGCCGAGAATTCGAACGCCCCCATGCTCACGTATTCAGTACGACATATCGGAATAGCGCAAAACGTACACGTTTTATAGATCTTGTCCCTGGCGCTCCTCGTGATTATCAACCAAATAGTGAGGAAAGAATGTTGATACATTTTGAAGAAGAGGTCATGAGTGCGCGCAGTAATTTAGCGAATTATTATTGGCGATACTATTTGGAGAGCACCTTACCTCTTTACGTTTCCAGAATAGTACAATCTGTAATAGAACTCGTAACTATGGCAGAATTGCTTAAAAGAAGTGATTCGGTTGACCCTCAACGTCCAACAGTGATCGCCAAAAACGAACTTCTGGAAACTGCAGCTTCGACAGACACGGTTGCGAAAAAAACTAGCAAGACTACGCCCCTTGACCTTAATGAATCAACGAATTTCAACGAAATAATCTTGGAGGCAGCAAAATCCATTCAGATGATATGAATAGAAGCCTTGCATGTGGATTATGCGAATTACTCTTGTTTGAGCTCTAATTCTTCGTGAGTTGATCGTTGCGGTATCTTCTGCCAGAATTAGAATGTTTTTTCCTTCATTTACATCTTGTCGAGTTCAGCACGTTTAGGTGTTATGTTAACACTAATAAGGATTCTGCCTGTCTCGCTCAATACATTGAAGACTCTGAGAAATACATTTTTGGCCTGAGTTATCTGATGTGAAAGACGTTCCCATATTTCAACAGCGGTTTTAACATTTTCATTATAATGACCATAAGTAAATGACCCAATAATTTCTAAATAATTAAAAATTGGATAATAATATTTAAGCTTTTTTGCGTTGTTGTTACGTATACAATACTGTACTCCTCTTAGTGTGTTCATTTCGACTCAATCATATACATATAAACTTGCTTAATTTTTGCTCCTGTAAATTAATGGCTATTAATTTGAATTCCATTGAGAATCAATAATTCATGCGTCTAGAATATTCTTAATTAAATTCAGTTCATTGTTCGCCCCAACCTTTGTATTAGGCTGTTGAATATGTAAAGAGAGAGTTTAAAGAAAGTGAGGATTACGTATGCGAAAATTATTATTATGATGATATCTATTTTTTTTTCTGTTTATTTGCAGAAGAACACGCTCTCTGAACGCACCATCGCCGATACAACAATTTGGACCATGCGGGCGGATTATGAAAAATTCAGCAATGGTCATGTAAGTACCGTTTCTTGTTCTTTCTTCGAGACATTGATTTACAACTGAATGATTGCTATAGGTATTTGCTATGCAGATTTATCCACCTTACTTTGCAAAAGGAGTTTGGTAGGAAAAGAGGGTTTTGTTTGATATTAATCTAATATAAGAAACGATTCTTCCAAGTGGAATTGTAATCAAAACAAAAGGAACGTCGTTGGTTTCGAAAAACGATTCATATTTATGTTCTAGGTATAGATTATAAATTATTAATTTACTTCAACAATTCAAAAATAAAAGCAATAATCGAAAAGACAACACCAATACACCAAATAGTAATAGCACCCATGATATGTTTCAAAGCCAATTTAATTTTCGAGTCGGAACATCTTTGTTTCCATCTGTTTTCTTTGACGGCCTTTTGGATCTTTAAATCCATATACTCGACAACCATCTGTAAATCGAAAACAAAAAATTAAACGTTTACATTCGAAGATCTTCCCTGTAAGCTTATTAAAAGACCTTATACTCCCAAAAAGACACCAATCCAGATTCAGTAATAGAATAAATTAGCTTATTCAGCGAAGGTTGTAGTATGGAATTTTTCCGCAATAGCGCTATTTTATGTTCCCAGTAGAGGTCCTCATCTAGTAAACGACGTGCCTGGGCACCTCGTAGGGTTACATAGTCTTGAATTGCTAAATTACCTAAAACAAATATCATTTCAAGGATGGTGCGAGCTATCGGTGGTCTCACCTACCACCCTGCAATCTTTCTATTGCATAAGCTAGGTATTTATCGTTAAATTCCGAGAGTTCTTCTGCAGTAGCAGGTATAAAATTGTCGACAACTTTTTTATATGCTTCCTGAGGAAATTACGGTTAATACAAGTGAAAAGTATAAGCTTTTTTGAGATACCCTGTTCTCGGAGCTTATACCAGCACTCCATGCGTACGACGTAGCACTCCATTTTATTCCAGACATGGCAAGATCATTTACGTCGCGAATAATCCCTTGGTATCTAGATTTAATGCAAATAAGTGACGTCAAAGTCATTATTTTTATTTTTGGAATTACCTAGGAACTGTCATGGTGCTTGATAATCCACTGTTATATATGGTGTTCAATAACCAGCATAAAATGAGTACTAGTCCTAGGAGTAATCTAGGCTGTTGCAAGAATAAGTTTTTCCTTAAATCCTGCAGTAAGAATATTCTTCCAGAGAAGCGAAATGCCATAAACATCTTGCCGATTTTACTACACCTTTTGCCGTTTCTTTTGTTAATAGACCTATGCAAAATAGTATCCGGAAAAAAGAATAACAAAGAAGGGTGGGAAGCTTACGTAGATAACACCGTATATATTATTGCAGACACTACTAAATAAGATAGGGCAGTCATGACCCACATTTCACCAGAAAAAGGCACGAAAGGTATCATCAATCCAGTTACAAGTCTAAAAAATAAAAACAAGTATTTTGAAATGATTTTGGTCTTGTTTTGAATACCTTGGAGCTGGTGTTATGCATGTAACTCCGCATCTCATAAGTGGTATTGTGAAGTCTAAGAAACGATAATTCTCTGCTTGATTTAATGCAGCTAAAAATTAATTAGTGAAATAAAATGTCTCCGTTAGCTTTGCGAGTTTGAAATCCCAACCTACACCTACGTCTCCTTTATCTTCAACCATTTTCCCAACGATACCAAAACCTGTTCCATTGGCATAGAATTTACCCCAATCGCTGTTTTCATCCACTATTAATTCGGTGGACATGTTATGCTTTTTGGAGTATTCCAACACGACTAACATGTCTACTCCATCTGGAGGATCTAAAATTATGATTGAATTATGTGACAATATTGGCAATATTTTAAACACTTACCAACAACGGTAAAAGGTTTGTAAGTAAAGCATACTATCCTCAAAATTCGTCCTTGTTGGTCACAAATTTTATCTGGATATAGATTGGAGTTTAATAAGAAGCTCTGATTTCGATAATACCATGTGTTTAACCAAATTATATCCGTTAATTGTTTTCTAGGCCCGACAAATTTATGAGTATACAGTTCAAAAGTATACTCGTCTTCCTCCAAAGAGTTTAAATTCCGATTTGAGATCGAGCAAATTATCAAGATATCTTCAACAAACATCATAGCTTTTGACCGAAGATTCTTTAAATTGCTTGAGCAATGGTGTTCAGTGGATATAAATAAATACCTTCTGAAATTGAATCTGTCTTGAGCAAATTTCATCTTCAATTCTACATTTTGAAATATGGTAATTGGATTCTCCCCAACGATTATGATCCCATGACATCCGTAATATCTGAAGATCAAATTTTCTGGTATATTGCTATCTTGTAAGTTTACAAAAACGGAAGGTAATTTTCCATGGTAATTAAAATAGTCTAGCCTATCATGGCTTAATATTATTAAGCAGCCAGTATTGTTAAAATATTGATTAAGAATTAGGTTGATCAAGGTATTTGCTCGAAAAAGCATTTTATCAAACTTGAAGGAATTGCAGCAATGTAGTCTAGTTGAAAACCTTATATAACTACACCAGAATTTTTTTTTTGTAAATAGTGCTTATGATATCTAATGCATTTTTTCTATAAAATGCACGTTACTTAATGCAATATTCTGTTTAATGGAATTGTGGAAAAAACTGAAAAGTACGTCATTTGAATAAACAGGCAGGAACCATAATATTAAGAATTAAGAAACCGAATAGCCTGCTAAAAAACTGCTGTTAATACTACGGATATTTAATTGTAGATTATCGTCGAAGCGAACTTTATAATACCTTTTTATGTTGCATTTTACTTGTTAATTATTTTGTAAAGGACGACTGTATATTGTAGTCAATATATTACGGCTATTGTTTGATAATGCTTTTGTTTTATGTATTTTTCGTCGTAATAATGTATGTATGTAGATTATATTAATATTTATGTAAAAGGTCTCTTCTTTGTAATCCATCCGCCATATACGTCAGCACAATCTTTATTTGTAATTATTCATTAATTCTTATAAGTTATTCACGTGCAATAAAGTAATCTATGGATTAATTAATATTAATAAATTAATCCATAGTTAATAATAATTAATAAATTTAAAACAGTGAACAGATCAACCATTTAGTCCTTGAAGGTACGACGACGATCTAAATTACCCCATATCGCGAAAGCTCCAGTAAAATAGTTTAAATTTTACTTTATCCTTGTATAGGAACTTTTAGATTGATTTGTTTTAAACGTTTGCTTAAGGGCCTTTTGAATATTTAAATTTGTATATTTCATGGCGATCTAAAAGTTACAATTACAAATTAAAAAAGAATATCAGAAATACCTGTTGCGCCTAATAAGTCAGATTTAGTAACGTCAGAAATTAGATCATCAAAACTGCATGTATAGATTTAGAAGAAAATAGTCGTTAATATGTAACTTACATTGAAGTAATTATGAAGGTCATCCACGGTTGTTAGAATAAACTTTTCTATATGATTGCTAGAAGAAAATGCTAATTTATATTTATCTAAGAAGGCACAGAATTTGTAGACATACCCCTAGGATCGAATTCTATGGCTCTTGTTACAAATGCGTATTTCCAATTTATTTTGGCATCTATGATATAATATCTAGAATCGTGAATGATTATTTAGGGTTTAAAAGGCCCTTATTTGGAAAATTATTGCCTAAGAACAGTCGTAGTACCAAGGGAGACCAAAGAATTTTGGAATATCATCATCGACGTCAATCTTCTTAGTATTTTCGTCAAGAACAGATCTACTACAATTTAGGAAATTATTTTAAAAAAGAATGGTGGCGGAGCTCTTTCATACAAATAATATAACACATGTTGCCGCAGAAACTACGAAGTAGAACAAAGCAATCATAAGCCACATGTCATAAGAAACTAATTTAAAAGGTATCGTTGTTCCTACTTGCTAATTTAAAAATTAAAAAAAATACAAATATTAAGTATGTCTGGGCAGTCTTTGAATTTGGAAGCCTCGGGGTTCCAAACATACAACTCCACTTCTCATCACCGAATTGGAGAAGTCAAAAAATTCATGGCTGTTCATCGGTAAACAGAGCACCTACCAAATATATTTTTAATTTCCTTAGTTTTAAAGTTTCATATTTGAATTCTGACCTATACCAATGTCGCTTTTGTCTTTGACCAAATTTCCAGAGAGACCGTAACCAGTCCAATTGTAGAGATTTCCCTCATTCACCATGAGTTTCGGAGTCATATTCTGTTTATTTGCCTACTCTAAGGTCTATAAAGTGGGTCTGAAGATATTGATATTCAAGAAGAAAATGGACTTCGATAATATTTTTAAGAAGAATTGTGAATATTTTGGAAGGAAAACAAGTTATCCTTAAACGTTTTCCATGCTAATCTTCTAATTTATCCGGGTAAAGTTCGGCGTTTGTTAAAAAGCTATGATTTTTTGAATACCATGTACCTATCTAAATGATATTAGTTAATGTTGATTTGGCTCCCATAAATTTATGGGTGAATAAGTCCAATACACTCTCATCTCTCAACGGCGTTAACATATTCACTTGAACATGCACTAACTATTAAGACATCGTCAACAAATTTCATTGGTGTTGATTCAAGATTCTTCAAATTCTTTGCGAAATAGTTTTGTGTTTTAATTAAGAACCAGGTTAATTAAAATATTCACTTGGAAAAACACTTCATTATGTACTTTTGTTTTGCGTATGGTGGCTGCAGCAGTAAATTCAAGGGATTTGAATATTTTTCAATAGCTCCACTTGTAGGTTATAAAACTGTGTGGTATTAATAATTACAAAAGAAACCTTGTATAAATCGTACCTTACGGCTTTAAGGATGTAGTATTGTTGATTGTTTTAAAATGGTGTTGTACATGTGATTTGTAGACATTTATCGCTATTAATAGAGGTCATCATTCATATAAAACTTAAAAAATAATTTGTGACAGTCACAATAGAAATTCAAAGTATTATAGTGTTATGAATGTAATTACTGTATAAATAAACTGCATTTAACAAAGTCACTTCCAATCTTGTTAATATTTATAGTTAACAAAATATTGCTTCAAATGAAATGATTCAGAAGTTTAATCATTCTTTTTCATGAGTGCAAAAAATATTGTTCTTTTAGTGATGTTGTTTGTTAATCAGCCTACCTTGTGATCACGTACTGAATATATTATTAATATTAATTCTTAACATCAACATTTATTTTTTTTATTACTTTAGTTTTAAATACAATAAATAAACTCAAGAGCTTCCTATCATCAGCTCAAACAATCAGTCACGCACTTGATTTGTAATCTAGTCTAAGTTCAAAATTAACATATTTCTGATCTGGTTATCTCTGAAGATTATTTTTATTTTTATTTCCAACAGATGTTCGTGCCTGGATCATTTGTATACTGTATCCGTAGGTACACTCTTATTCAGATTTCTTGTTACCGCTATGGAAGAGAAAAAATCAAAACTGTATTTCCTCTACTACTTCTCTTGACTTCCGCATTCAATCACTTAAAATCTCTCATTCAGATAAAATAACAAAAGAAGGTAAGTAGTTGAGGAAATGAATAATGCGTCTATAGAAGAAAATGCATTTGCTTAACTCTCCGGCGCACGGGTTGGGTTTTATAGTCCCTGCGGTTTGATCCTGTACCAATTTTTTCACACGCGTACTGAAAGGCTAATAGTGTGTGATTGATTAAATTGTTTTAAAATAATTTAATTTTTTATTATTATAAATTAGAAAAGACATATAGTGGCACATTAGTGCAAGTAGTTAATATTTATTTAATGCTTCTTTCAATAGAAAGAAGGTGAAATACATAGTCTTAAATAAAATAAAAAACAGTAAAACGGAAAAGTAAGAACGCAGCTAATAGAGGTAATAGAGGCAAAAAAAGTATAGGTACTATAATAAAGAGTTATGAATGATTTTTTACTACTTTCCTGGCAAAAACACGCGTTATTAAATAACGTAATAAATAAATAATAATAAGAGCATAATTTTAAAGCAAGTTGAAAATCGTTGTGATTTTATAATTTGGTTTTATTTGCGTTTCTCCTTGCTTTACGTCATTGTATACTGCCTAAAAGCAGTTTATCACAAAATTTCGAATATTTTATGTTTATATTTTTCTTTTTATTTGAAAATCCATGGGATAAACAATTAATTTTGTGCAATTATTATTATTATTATTTTACTTTTTTATATGCTTGATATCAATTAAAACAATTAGAAGTTTATGAAGTCGGCATGATCAATATTTATTCCTTAAATATTTTGGAAGCTCCGTCAAATATGTAAGTAGCTGCTTATAAGAGGCAAACATTTTCTATATGTAAATATGTTTCTATACTGGATTGAGACTCTACTTAAAAATGATTAAAAATTGAATATTCAGAGTTTCTTAGTATTTCCAATCGTGGGATCTACTTTTCTATTTGCAAATTAAAATTAAATCTACCTACCCGATAGCTAATTTTTGAATTGGCTATTAAATTTAGAAATTGAATTTTAAAAGAAAATTGAATTTTTGTTTTATTTTTGGCCAAATGTTTAATGTTCGGTACCTGTGATTTCCTAATCTTCATATCCAGACCCAGAAATCCTTCCCAGTCTTGAAATCCTTGTAAATCCGGGTTAGAATGATCCAAAATCCGTAGATGGTGAAATGTTATTGAATAAATGGTCCAAATGGTTTTATCCAGTGTTAATTTGTATTGTTTACGAAGAAAATCCCATTAATGTATTTTAATTTTTAACTTTAATATGTACGTATTATACAGTTAGCAGAAAGTATGAAACCATTTGGGTATCTTTGTAGTGGTTCGTTTTTTGTGAATAAGATTGATTGTTCTCATGCAAGACTAAGACCCGACGATTTGAAAAATTATATTATTTTTAACATAATCTGGCTTCCGTCAGTAAAAATCTGGAATTTCTTTGGTATTTTCCGATGTATTTCGACAGATATTTTTATTCCTACGCGCCAAATACAATAATCAACTAATATAATCCGGCTTCCGTCGGTAGATTATGAAAATTTGGATTTTTTTCATATAATCAATTACGTCGGACAACGCCAAGGAAATTCCAGATTTTTTTATTATTCTTGGTTTTTTTTTTTTATTTTTTATTTTTTTTTATTTTAATAATAAACAGGATACTTTGTATTTTTCTATTTTTTTTTAATTCGCTGTAGAATTTTGGATTTTCATTTTAAAAAATATTGAATACAGATTAAAGTAAATGTTCAAAACGTTGCCCTTGTAGTAATTGACAGTGTCCTAGATGATACTCGAATTCTGTTGTAGCAAAGAATTTTGCAAAAATTAGCCTGGCATTTGAAGAAATACATTTCTTGTAAAGATCTTCAGCTTATTTAACGCTTTTTTAAATAACCCCTCACGAAAAAATTCAGAGGCATGAGGTTAGAAAAATCGGCTGTGCTATTGTCCTTGTTTTTGCTATCCATCGTGCAGGAAAAACTTCTCTTGCAATTCCGGAGTAATGTACAGGCGGACCATCATGCTGAAACCATATGTCATCGGCAGGAATTAGCGGATTGCTTGAATGAAGATAAAGATCGGCAATAGTAGGTACAATATTGTCTCTCATCAAATCCAAGTAACGAGGCACAGTAAGACTATCTTCAACAAAGAAAAGTCCAATTATTGTCTATCACGCTCGTGCATGTATACTGAGTACGTATTTATCATATCCATCTCAAGACCAAGTGCGATAATTTTGTCTGTTAACCTGACTGGCAAGGCAAAATGTTGTTTCATCTGAAGGTACTCTATTCTGTGGTTTGCAACACCTTCCGTCAACTCATGGTAAAAATGAACATTGTAGGGCATCGGTCAGTCAGACTTCAAAATGTTTAACTAACCTCCGGCATATGTTATGATTAACTGCCTAGCTGACGTTTCTGGATTTTCTCAATTGATAAATAGTAGATCTAACTTTTTATCATCATTTGCGCCAGATTTTGGATTTCCTAATTTAGGTCGATGATTTTACGTAATTGGTTTATATTTAGCGACTCACACCACTGCAGATTCTAGTAATTCGTATATTTTGGCCGAGTTCATTGAACAAGCGTAGAACTTCTGTAGCCCCACCACATTTAAATGTGTTTTAATTCACTTAGAGGCACCATGATGAACAGAACATAAAAATAAACAACATGAGAACATAAAGTTACAACGATAGACGTATTTAGAGAACCGAAATGATAATTTTCTTTGACAGTTAAGGTTGCAATAATAATAATAATAATACTGTTTATTTTGTAACACGCAAAATACAGGAAAAAGTAAACAGCATAAAAGAAAACAAATTAAACAAAGAAGAGGAAATACAGTTGTAAAAAAAATCTTTCCGGCTATAACCCAGTAACAATTCTTTTACCTTGAAATTTATTGTTACATCCAATTACTCTTATCTCCTACGGAAAACCACTAAAAAGTCTACACTCTATGTTCTTGTTGGAAGAGTGGTAGTGGGAGTACGGCGAGGAGGTAAGAGATAATTGGCAGTTTGAACCAATGAAAAAAAAGTATTTTGGTGTTTAAAGAGGTTTTCTCTTAACTAGAAGTTGGAACTTTTTTGTATTTCATGAAATTTTAGTAATTTTTGAACTTTTATTTTAATTTAATAATTTAATCTTACGAAAAGGGGAGCCAAAAAGTCATAAATACATGTCTTAGATATTATTTTTTTCCATATTCTTGAACGACATTCTCTCTTTTGACTTCATTCATCAACTGCGTGCGTCAAATTGTAATGCCATAAACAATCAAATGGACTTAAGCATGCAACAGGTCACTTATTGACCTGTTTTAATAAATATTTACTAATGCGTGTAATTCCTTTTTTTTATCTCGGCTTTATACCAAGCAGATATAACGATAAATTATGGATTGGTTTCTTTTTTTAATAGATAACCTATAGGTTAATACTAGTTCACAGTATGTTCCATGAGCTGGAACATTGGGTTTTACATTTTAACCTGAATTCTGATGCGTCTCCAGGATAAGTTTCTTCAAAAGAAATTCCAAATTCCAAATAGTTCTTTACTAATTTTTAGAATTATGGCCAACATTTAGATCTTGTATTGCAGGATAATTTCTCGTTATTATCATGTATACACAAAAAATTAATCGTTTTCTTTGTTCAACATAAACATGCGAACCCACAAAATACATGCATTGATGATGTACAGATTATGATGAGTCATCTATCTTATTTTTCGAATTGCATAAAAAAATTAACAGCAAATACGTCTAAGTTCAGTTTTTCTGTTTGAAAATGTTCATGTTACGACGTTTATCTGATAACCTCATTGCGAGAGGTGATCGATAAGTTCTCCGAACTTCTTTTGCATGAAGAGGTAAGTTAATATCGTGTGGAATTAATCACGAAAGTGGTAGCAAGAATCGATATAAAGAAATTGTATAATGTTTAGTTTGACCTATGCCTAAATATAATGCAATTATAACTATAATTTGTGAATTTGTCTTTGCTTCACCAATTCAACAACAAATGCAATTGCAGAAATTAGAATGCCAACAACCCATATAGCAAAAACTCCAATCACATGTTTCAGGCCTAGTTTGACCAGCATCTCTGAAGTACCACGTGTCACTGCCTTCAAACTTTCATGGACAGCTTTTTGTGTATTCATATCCATATACCGTACAACAGCCTAAGAATTAAAGTTTGTATTGCTTCTCAAATGTATGTTCTTCAATTACCTGATATTCCCAGTAGTATACCAACCCAGATTCTGTCACAGCAAGGATTAGATCGTTTAATGGGGGTAGTAGTATGGAATTTTTCCTCAGCATTAGTACGCAATATTCCCAATAGAGGTCTTCATCAAGCAAACGACGTCTTTGAGCTGCTTCTAGTGTTATGTAGTTCCCGATTGCTAAATTACCTAAAATGTACTCACAATTAGTGTTTGGAGAATTTCTGAAAGGGTGAAATGTTCGTCCATACCCCCCTGTAGTCGTTCAACAGCGTACGCAAGATTTTGATGCTTATATTTTGCTAGCTCTACGTCAGTTGTGCAAACCAAATTTTCGACGACTTTTTTGAAGATTTCCTGAAATAAATAGTATTAGCTGATCTAATCAATAGATTGCTTTTAGTATACATTGGTATCTGATTCAATAGACTCTATCCATGCAGTAGATGTAGCTCCCCATCGTATATTAGCTGCTACCAAATCATTGGCGTCATGTATAGTTCCATAATACCTTAATGCTTCGTATGAAAAATATGCAAAAATTCTTATTTGAAAAATTACCTAGGAAAAGTCATTGTGCTGGATAATCCGCTGCTGTAAGTTGTGTTTAGTATCAAACCCAAAGTCAATGCTAATCCAAAAGTGATCCTTGATTTTTCTAAGTTTGGTACTTTCTGGAAACTCTGCAGCAGAAAGATTCTTGCTGCTAAGTTAAAAGATATTATAGCATCTTCAGTTTTTCTATTCTTTTTGTCAGTTTCCTCTTTGATAGACCTATTAAGTTATTCTTTTGTAAGAAGGTAAAGAAATACATGAAATGACAATTAAAACATACACAGAAAGTACCACATACATGGACGCCGACACTAAGCAATATGATAAAGCGGCCATGATCCACATTTCATAGAAGAATGCTACAAACGGTGTTTCCAAACCACTCGCCAATCTAAAAAAGATAGACTAAATATTAGGAATACTTCTTAAAGATTTTTTGAAGACCTAGGAGCTGGCGCTAGGCAGGTGATGCCGGATCTCATTACTGGTTTGGAAAAATCAAAGAAGTGATATTCGTGTTCCCAAGTATACAAAGCACCTGTAAACATATTAAATCTTAAGGGATCTAGTTATGTTTGATTGGTATTTTGACCTAATCCTATGTCTCCTTTGTCTTGTCCTAAATTCCCTAGGACACCAGAACCTGTCCAATTATCGCAGACTTGACCCCATTCTCCTTCTTCATCTACCACAAATTTTTGAGTCATATTGTGTCTTCTGGCGAATTCTATAGCAATTAGCATGTCTGTTCCATCAGGTGGATCTAAACATATAGAAAAATTCTTAGTTTTGTGATTTTTTTAACGTCAATTAATGAAGTCGGCAAAAATTATTATTTTGTCCACTCCATGTGAAATACGATAATTTACGATATTCAATAATACCTTTATCAAGTCTCGAGATATGACTCTACAATTTTTAATAAATAAATAATTAAAATTATAACATCTTGCATTAGCAAGTAATATTGTTTACTTACCGATAATAGAGTACGGTTTATAAGTAAAACAGATAATGCCACAGGATCTTCCTTGCCAGTCTTTCAGTTTATTAGGGTATAGATTAGAATTTTGCAGAAAAGTTTTATTGGTCGAATACCATCTATCCAAGAAGATTACATCCTCGGAATTCTTATTTCGGCCTACAAATTTGTGGGTATACAAATCAAAAACACTTCCTTTAGAAGTAGATCTTTGAGTTTTATTGAGCACGATAGCCAAAATATCGGCTACGAATTCCACAGCTTTCGATTTGAAGACCTTCAAACCATTTTCTGGATGGTCTTCTGTTGGTAAAAATAAATATCTCCTGAAATTAAAACGTTCATCTCCCAATTTCATTCCCATCTCTAAATTTTCAAATATCACAGTTGAATTTTCACCAACTATTAAGATACCCTGGCAGCCAAATGACCTAAAGACTAGGTGATGTGGTATTTCATCGCTGCTAAGTTTTATGTTCACATAAGGAAGTTGACCTACATACTCAAAGTAATTATTTTTATCTGTTAATATTAATACACAATTGCTTTCATTGAAGTAATTGGCTACAATGAAATTAGCCAATATGCTGGCTTGAAAAAACATTCTTCACAGCTACTAACGCTCTAGAGTTATTGGATCTGCTTTTATATTAGTTAAGGGCTTCATTTTCAATTCATAAAGTGTTGGATGATAATCGTTTGATGACTCCTATATTATGTGTCAATATACTAAAATTGATGAGAAGTATTCTGTTAAGCCAACAAAAATATTATATACTGTGTGGTTAATTTCCTGAATGTCTGGAGATAAATTGTCATGTTTCAAGTTTTGTTACCTCTCACTTGAAATTCAATATTCATATGCTTAATTATTTTCTAAATTCAACTGTGTGGTTGGTGCTTTCTTGTGTTGGCAAAGGATTTTTGATCACCCAATAATCTTTCAGTAAAAGTAATTTTATGTAATTTTTTCGACACCATGAGGTATCAGAAAAATCCAAAAGGAAAATGTACTTTATTTGAAAGACCAAACATCAAAGTACCTTTTCTTTTGTTATATAACAATGCGATCAGTTTTCGATACATCACACAGTATTTTCACCTACTACATCGTGTAAAACAATTCGCTGACAACCAAGGTATTATTAAATTAATGATACTCACACATTTAGATCAAAGATATCCTCGCTGGAAAACAAATCCGTTTACATATTTATCATCTGTTTGCATGGATATCTTTTGACATTTTAAATGTACACCACCTATACGTGGTCATTGTTGGTATATATCCGTGCTATTACGTTTGTTTGTCCAGGTAATGATGGGTTCAATATTGACAACTCCAAAGGAAAGTCTCTATTGAATAATAGAATAAAGGAAATTGAAAAAAAATAAATTAAGGATTATTTAGATTATATTCATGTAATTTGAAACGTTCTGCCTAAGATTTTAATAATTATTTTTAAAGAGGATTGTCAGAATTTAATGCTAAACATGAAGGTTTAGAATGAAATTCTTCAAAACTATCCATTATTATCGAAAACTTTGAGCATATTTTAAAGAAACTAAGATATTTTCAAAAAGAACCGTTGCTTCCAACAAATAAAGTTCGATAAGGCATTACTTTTGAAGATTTTAAAATTTTCATCGTTCAATATAATTTCGACCCTCTCAAAGTACTTTTGGAATAAACTTACTTTATTTCCAAAACGTTAAATCTCGTCCTAATTATGGGCATTTCTTAATACTCAGATTCAGATATCCTTGCATGCAAAATATTTTTACAGATTTAATTATAATTAAATGTAATAAATAAATATTTTCTAATATAATCTTTATATGTATTACTATGTCTGCTTATCAACTTTTTTAAACAGTTGGAATTTATCTGAAATTCTCGATTCAATAGTGATTAAATCAATGAATATTAAATGCAGACGTAATATTTGCTAAGAGTCCCTCTTTTATTATGCGGTCCATCTACCTGTTTACCTCTATTTGTATTTATTCATTGATCCTTTTATTTTATATTCAATAGCGCAGGTATTTACAATATATTCCACAAAGGTAAGATACACGTTCCTATATTTACGTACCTGTTTCTTTACTGGCAAACGCCGCCGTTATTAAATTCTTTCACTCTATGCCGTTGATATTTCAGGAATGAAATGCAGAGTTATGATTCTTTACGACATCAAAATCAGAAGTTACATAAACATTATAATTGCATCCGTAATTAGGTTACAAGTGATAGTAAAACAGTGCAAAATAAGCATATTTCTGCACATCTTCTGGAGCCATTGTACCAATTACGTACACTTCAGGCATGTTTTCTAATTTGGAACGGTAGATCCCAAATGGTCGAATTTGGTACGTTTAGTTAATACTTAACATATCTTAAACATCATTAGCACTGTAAAAATTGTTAAAACTTTCAGAGACGTTCAGCGTGAGTTGTACCATGGTCTGCAAATTAATTTAAAAATTAGATTAATTAATAGATATCATCATTGTTTCTAACAAACAGATTATATAGAAAAATGTTTACTTTTTTACATGAACGAACACAAACAAATGGATGTAAATAAAGGGAATCAATAGACTGATTCATGGATCTTTCCTTTTTTTGTAATTATAAATAATAATAAGGATAATAACAGAATAGCAGAAAGAAAACAGATAAAAGAATAACGTACGGCGGATTCGAACACTGAACGTTTAACGTATTGTAGCCTATAAGACCGGAGACCGAACGCTCAAAGCTCTCGTCCAGCGTCTCTTCGTGTATGTATATAACAGGTATTTATACTTAATAATGTTATCTTTGGCTAATTGTTCAATACCAAATTCGGAATAAACACTTGTCGATTTTCTGGCTTAAATGGACTAATTCCTGTGTTTGAGAATCTACTTAATGCGTTTTCTATAATTGTAACCTTAATATAAGCCTTAGAAAAAAAAAGCTCACTAACTTGGTACACAGTAATGACACGTCCAGGGCAATTCATTAATCATACACTGCAAGCTTGATTGTAGTAAGCTTTTACGGGGTCGAAAAAAGGACATCAAGCGATTGCATGGACTTGTACAGTGGACTAAACACTCTCATTTATACTGTCTTTAATGATAACATCTTCAAAAAATTAGGTGGCTTATTAAATGCTCTGGTTCTTGTAGCAGACGTTGGTTCAGGCTGTCGCAAAAATAATTGTGAATTCTTTTAGATGGAGAAGCAAAATCTCTTTATAAACATTTCCATATATCTAAAATGCACTCTTCTTAGTAAATTAAATACGAAGTTATAGTTGTTGATTAATACACAGAGTGCTACAACGAAATATTATAAAATTTTATTTCTCTAAAAATATTTATTAAAAATAATGTGTAAACGAATATACTCCAAGACCATTCTTCTACGTACATTGTCTGGCAAGTTAATAGGCACACATAAATAATAAATAGCGAAAATAAGCAGACAAATACTGGAATAGCTTTTCTAACAGAAAAATAGAAAAATTTAAATAACACGAAACAAATTTGGCGGTTTTCAATAGTTAACTTGTACGATCTACTTAATTTATCTAAATTATCTCAAAAACACTTATTCCTATTTTTCCTCTCAAACGTCATCAACATGCTCAGATACCATATAAGGGGGAAATTTGGGGAATATTTACGCAATAATCTCAGTAAAAAAGGACGTTAAAGATTTATCTATGGTTTACGAGAAGCAAATTTTAATAATACTGTGCAACATGTCAAAAGTAAAGTTTATATAATATGACATAATCATGTTTGTATTATTTCAGTATGTGTATGTTGTCGTGGTTCCTTCCTAATTCATTATTACATAAACGGAAGTTGCAACAGATGTGTTGTATTAACCTTTAAAGTTCCTGTTTTCTCAAAGATTTTTTTGTAATCAAAAAGGCATCAAATATTCCTTGCTTAAACGAAGCATCCTTTGTACTGATTACTTACAACTCATCATCACGATGATCTATAAAATTTCGCCAACCCATTTATATCCAAATAACTATATATAGTGATATGGAAAACACTTCAAAAGTTCACACGTCATATCCCCAATAGCAACTCTACTGGATCTGCCGGACTCCCCACCGCTAGTAAACGGCTCCACAACGTTATTTAATATATACATACACGCGTTTGTAGTATTGTATACAGTCCGCTTATAGCATGTACGTGGATAATTATTAAAACATACACGAGATAAAGATATTAAAATATTCTTTGATGTCTGTCCATGCGTGGTTCAAACTCGTTTTCTTGAAATTTTTATTCCAACGACCAATTTACTTAATAAACGTTTTTATTTGACAGTTCGGCTTTAAACATAGTTGGTGTGTTGTTTCGTGCGTTTTGTGGTAACTCTGGTTTAGAGGTTATTTATTCACTAATTGTTCAGAATTCTCAACGAGTTTCGAAAATGAAAAGGATGTAATAAGACAATCTGTCCAATTTCATGTAAATCAAAGGTAAAACAGCGCTTTCGTTATGTTGTACAAACAAATCAAGCTTGCATTTTCCTATCCTGTATATTTTATTTGCTCTCATTAAGTTCAAATTCAATCGTAATCAATACTGATGATATGAACTTTTTTCAAGGATGAATTACATTGTTGATGCTATGAATACGGGCAAACTGTATAGTCTTGATGTATGTAATTAATTTCGAAGTTATTATACCTGAAATAGTCTCCTTTCAATATATTTTAATTGATTCTTTGATCAGTAAATATTTCGGAAAGTGCGTCATAAACTTGACTATCGGAATGCAAATAAATTGATACTGTAGGGAATTGTCGTATATTTAGTGTATTTGCTTTAATAAGCAGTCAGGTTCAAATAAACTCGCAAACTTTGTGTTGTCAATTTTTACAAATAACTTAATTGAAATTCCCGGATTTTTATGAATGTAAAAAAAGTCATATTTAATTTTTTTTAATTGTGAGTGCTAGAGCTAAATAATAAAAAAATATATAATTTCAAATATGAAATACGTAACATTCTGCGCTTTTAATCTATTAACCCTCCGAACTCCATGAGAAGAAATGTTTGGATTTTTTTATCTAATTGGAGTTAACACAAGAAGAAAATAAACAAGATTTCAACTATGTGCAGAGTTTTATATTTTAACTTCTAATCATTAAATATAAAAATGAAAGATAATAACTTCTCGATATCATTTTTCGAGAAAAATTCAATGGTGAAAAGGGAAATTAGCTACCATCTTTTGTTTCTGTAAGTTTTTAGACACATTACCATCGTTAGGGAAACAATTTTGTTATTCCACGGCAGTCTTATTTCGAAATAAAATTCATTGATACAGGATTTCATCAAACTTGGCTGATCATTCTGAAAATTTGCATATGATCATAGCTTTTCATTCTGAACAACTTTACTTAGTAACACTTTCGCTTTACCTGCGACGAAAATAGTTTTCACTTCAGTGTCAAGGCCGACTTGTTTCGCAAGCAATTAAAATATGTTAGAAATTAGTCTGTAACCAGGCAGGCTAAACCCAAAAAAATGAATCAAATTGAATATTATTTACCTTTTACATAAATCGTTTCACCTATCCAGGGACAGACTGTATAATCTAATATTCAAATTAAGAGCGATATTTACAATGAGATGCAAATTCGGCATTTAGATATTTGCATATAATTGGTTTTTGGAGTTAACAGTATTTGATTACTATTATGACTAAACAAATGATATTTGACACTTGACATTGTTAAACTGTTTTTTTTATGCTATTTTGTATTTTTTCTATATTTTTGTAGAAAAGAAATGTAAAATTGAATTTTCGAAATACGAACTTGTTCAACTTAAAACTAGTTATTTTTTCATTTTGGAGTCAAATTTGCTTACATCGTTCGTTTTGTATTTTTCTATTCCACGTCCATAGTACGTTCTTCACAGTATCTACTTATTGGTATTCTCGTATGTACATTTTTTTTACATTTGAGTAGGGCATATTGGTAATAAATATTTAGAAAAATGTTTTATTGGTTTTATAATTAATTTATACACAAAATTCCTTTCAATACGGATAAATAAGTATTCATAGAATGTTATTCGCTATTTCACAATTTGATATATCCTCAGTCTACGATCTCAAAGCAAGCTATATATCAATTTATTTAAATACCACAACGGTAATTAACAGCAATTATAATCCAATTACTTATGAATTAAAAGTACTGGGTTATATGTGTTTCATATTTAAATACGAGGGTAGTCCGAAAAGTTTCCAACCTAACACAGAAATAAGTGTTTTTTATTTGTGAAATATAAATAACCCACAATTCTACACCTCACATTCCATCGATTTTGATAGTCAACTTCTTTGCATCTACTGTGGATTTATCTGCGACCATGTGCATGTTGTGCAAATTTATACTACCTGTATCACGAAAAGTGGCCTTATCTGACTAGTTAGTAGCTAAACAACTTTGTCTCTACCTTACTGGCCAGTCCTCGTATGGTTGCGTAATATGGAGTCTTTTCTTCTCATGGAATCGTATCCTTCCATTTAAAAATAAAAATAATAGCCTTCGAACAGCGCCCCTTCGGGCTTGATTACAGAAACATATGTTGAAACTGAATAACGTTTCTTAACCCTCTCAAATTTCGCTTTAAAACGAATCCAAGTTCTTAAGAATCCACTAAGATAATTGAATTGTTTCGAACCTCGTACTTTGAGTTTATTTGAAAGAATTCGCCATTAAGTATTAGGACAAACCTATGCAACATCGCACTGACAGTGACATCAGCCCACCATTCCATTTGAATTTTTTCGAGAAATTATGCCTTTCCTACTTTCTCACATTAGTTAAGTCCTTTAGCCCGATCATTAAAACTATTTTTAATGAAATGCTCTTGGTTACTTTTATACTTGATTTTTTTTAAATAGAAATTACCATTGCTAAGATAGAGCCACTGTCCATCATTAAACAAACAGCCGGTATATGCAGCTATATTAAACATTTTATTCAGTCTAATCAAAATGTTCATTATTTAGAAGCGTATGCACTTATGTGGTAAATCATGAAGTATGTGCCATATGTCAGGAATACGAATATTTATACATGCAGAAATATGCATTATGACAAATAATTACGATTTAGTACTATATATGGTCATAATTAAAGTTGAAATTGGATTATGTAGTCTTGGGAAAGTGTACCATATGTCTAAAAGGTTCCAAAATAATACGTTGCCTCAATAAATAAAAACTTATTCAGAATGTTAGAGAAAAGAAAAATTATCCTTTTGTATTTTCGACCTTGAACCACACCAGTTGTTTCAATAAATTCAATTTGAAACTGGAGATGACGCCTATTCAGGGTTTTTTGTTTGAATTTAACATCCTCCACGTGTATTTTAACTTTATGTTATTGGCCCAGAATAATGATAATAATTTCTGATATCAATATCCCAATGGTTTTCCCTAGATGATAATTGTTATATCAAGTACGCATTTCTTGAAATGTCAGCAATAGCTAATCTAATCAAATGTTCAAGATGTCACCAGTAGCGTTTTTTTGATTACTGCTTTATATTTCGTTTTAGAGACAAATTTGAAAAAAATATTTAGTTTAAAATGGTGTTTAACCTAAAAATATTTTCGACTTTACAGTATCTAGAAAGTAGTCGAACTTGGAACTATATGTAGTCCACTGATATTCAAGATTTTCTATTTCTTGGAAAAGGTAACAGTTAGAGAGCTGGTGGCAATTTAGGTATATGATTTCATAATTGTTGATAGTAATACGTAATATAATTCACATCTATGTGGTTTATACCTTATGGATGTTAAATCTAAACAAAAAACCAAAGGGAACTATTCTATTGGGTATGCTTTTTACTAACTTCTGTAATATGAATTTTATTTCATCGCTGCTTTTTCCACACTTCCTTAATATTGGTTACTAATTCTTCTTTATTGATTAATTTCTCCAAGGACACCACGTTGTTTTAAAACATTACGTATGTTGTCTATTGGTTCTAAAGCAAATTTCCCAGGTCTAAACCTAAGGAATTTCAGGACAAATCCCGCAACGGAAACTTTTTTGAGTTAAATTAATGTTTAATTGAACGTGCTCTGTAACACGGATGTGTTCTCATGCATAAACGTATGTAGGCTGCTAGTTAAATAAATAATCTTTTGAAATTGTTTGTTGTTTTTACCCCGTGGTTCCCTTTACAAAATACGGTGACCCTGGACCTTGTGTTGTAAGGCATCATCAAGTCATTACAGAAAGTAAATGTTTCTCGGTTTTCACGATGCAGTCTTTATAACATTTACCTGAACGTCTCTTAACCGACTGAGTACGCTATGTTGCCGCCATGGTTTTTGATTCGTCACTAAATATAATCCGTATAAAATAAATAAAAAGTAGAAATTGTCAAAAATCACGTTTAGGAAGTTATTACAATAAATATTCATTTTTACCTTCTTCCAGTCGTCATCAGCTAAATTCTCGTGGTGTTTAGCCCAAAGGTTATATGTTATACATAAGTATAATCATGTTAGTCATGAAATCTTCAAATAAGGAAGTACACATAATTGTGTCTTAAGTGTATTTTTTATCTTTATCCTAATCCTATATTACGCAATAGGTTCATGGAGAACTTATTAATATAACCTTAATTTTATTGTAGGATATTTATTATTTAATTCTACGATGTTATAATAGAAACTGCATATCTTCATAGTAGTTTCCTTATACAAGAAATACAGGTTATGAACTATGACTACGTTATTAAAATAAGATGGTTACATACTTTTTTTTACGGTTTAAAGTCTTTTCCAAAATAGTTAACATATGGAAATTCAGACAGTTAACTAATATACATTTAAATATTTTAATATTATATGCATCGAAAAAGCGCTAGATTACATAACAATTCTTTGAAGCGAAACACTCCATTCTATGCTAATGTTGATTTAGGCTTCTAGACTGGAGCTTAAAATTTAATTTTTTCATATGTTACAAATCTATAAAATCCGCCAATTTAATCTTAATTATTATTTTTTATGGAATTAAATGCACGTTTTGCGCAGATAAGCATTAAGATCGTACAATTAGTCAGCGTAAAGCCAGAAAAGTTGACAATTACATCAGAAAGTCCAGTCAAAATTTTGGTATTTGTAACGAACAGCGTCTCATTGCATTGTCATTTTCCTCCAGTTTTTGATTACTGCTCCTTTCCATTTTCTTTTTGATCGATCCTTTGCCCTTTCCTCTACCATTGTTTTTATCATACTTCTTGAATTAATCTTTCTTCTTCCATTCTTTGCAGCTGCCCTAAGCACTAAGGCCGTTATTTATACACTTTGTTATCACTTCTTCATTGTATAGCTCGTATACTAATGAGTCCTTTTGATCCAACCATCTTCTGCTCCCATAATTCTCAATATTTTCCTCTCTGTCACGCCTCTAACTTTGTTCAATATTTTTGCCTATTATTCATGTTTCATATTTATTAATTTAATTGTAAGCCTACCAATTTCTCCTTGTTTGTTTTTCCGTTTCATAAATGTAGTTTTCTGTTTATTGATTTGTGATTATGCTTCTTTCTGCATTGCCAGTTCTCAAGTTGTGTCTTATAATTCAATTTTTTCCTGTGCCATTTGTAATACGTCGTCAGCATACGCTGGTGACTTCTTTTGAGTAGCGTACCGGTTCTGTTTATGCTAACTGATTTGTCCAGATTTTGAAAAATACCATCACCAGATTCAATACACTTGTTTGTGTTTTTATTGACACTGATAGCACGTTTAATAATGTCGGGATTATTTTTTATCACTGCATCCGCGTTCAGATGCAGCGTGTACCAATGACTTGATCTACCCCCAGAAAAAATAGCAGGTTGAGTTTAAATCTCGAGACTTCGCTGGAATCTTCTCTACCCATGTATTCGCCCAAGAAAATTGTTTAAAGCATTTTATATGGACAAAGCGAAGCTTATCGCGTGGGAAGTATAATCGTTGTTGAATACTTGGAGAAACGACAATTATTTTTACCATTACGATCGAGTTGCGCTTCATCACAGAGATAAGTAAAATGTATTCTTTTACTCATCTCTTCACAAAATTGAAATCTTGGGACGTGATCGCGTTCGTCAAGTTAGTTCAACTATTTGAACATGAAAAGACTTAAAACCATTTTTCTTAAACGTATTACAAACGACATACTGTAATTATCTGAGTTGATTTCCAATTCTTTTACGGGCTTTCTTCAACAGTGTTGGGAATATTCTCTTCATTTCGTAAGCCAAGTCCTTCTCTTTCAAAAAAAGTCCTCGTACTTGGAAATACACCAGTCTCTAGAACACTAGCAAAAAATCTTGGAAAGTGTTTCTTGTTGGGAACTCTTCGATTTGGAAATCGGTGTCGATATCCGTTAAATGCTTGAAGTGCACTTCGTTCGATTGCATGAATCATAAACAAAAATCATATCTCCGTATTCCCGACGAGTGAATATTCGAGCCATTTTAGTAATGAAATACTTAAGAATGCGGAATTTTAATCAAACGAGTTAATGTTACTCCAATTGGTAACTAATTATGTTAAAATTAATTTGTCAAAAATAAAATCGCTTGGTTTTTTTGGGGGAAGTTCATTATAAAAAAAATTACACTATTTCAAGAATGGTTAATAATCGGGCTACAACTTACGAATTTATTTTTCTTATTTTGATCCTCTGCGTCTACCTACAAAATACTTCCCATTCCTTCGGATTCGCCTATAAATAAATTGTTCATATTTCAAATATCTTCATTATCTTGTACTTTAAGCTTTTGATAGTTAGCACCATGGCTTAAATCGTAATTCAAAAAGCCCGTTGTGTCTGACCCGCTATTAGCTTATTTATAAAATTTCCTGTCTTGTCATTCCATTATATTATTACAAGTATATATATTTACGTATATCTACCCAAAATCCAGTTTTCATTATCTTAATTCTTCCAGTACAATATTAGAGTTTTAATCAACATAGGATTTACGAAAATAGTAACGTATATTGGAAAACCAGACATCGATTAAACTAGGGCATTAAAGAACATTAGGTCATCTCGTTTATAGGATTACGAATGTTGAATTTTAGGTTGAGGACTTTGTACTATCGCAAACATGACATATGTGGATTGAGATATTATTAAAATAACCTCATTACAATCTCTAGCATATACCTGGTATTGCCGCAACAATTTTATAATTTTTTCAAAAGAATTATATACCTATATACGAGGATCGCTTATTATAGAAACAATTTCAGAGGCTGTGAAAAGTGTAAAGTCCTGCTGGCGTATGCTAGAGAAAGATGAAAAGTTCTAGGCCTAGCAGTAAAGTATTTTTCTAGTACAAATTTTCATTTATTTTGGATCTAATCCTCATTTAATTTCTCCAATGAATGAATTCCATTTCGAAGATACGAAGTCGAGAGGTCTACAAGACATTGATCCACTCAGCTTTATCTCAAAACGTTTTCCAACCAAAAATTCCTTTGGATTTAGTGAAACGGTAGAAGTCAAAGGGAACCAAATCTGGTAAATAGGGAGAATAGGATGCTCCAACAATTCATCTCAGGTTCCATATTGCGGAAGTACATTTGCTGACTGCTGTATTGTTCTCATGAAAGAGGATCTTTTCTTCTTGCAATAAAGGCTACTTTTCGCGAACTTTTTTTCATTTAGTTGGTCCAGAATACTTGGGGAGTATCTTGCTTTAGTACCTCAGAAAACATTGGGCATAATTCTTAACAGATGCAATTGATTTCGCTTCCATCCACTGCTTTGATTGCTGTTTCGTTTTTGACTGGTGCGCTGGTGGGCCCATGATTCATCCATAGCAACCGATTGGGGCACAAATCCTGCTGGATTCTTCTTCAAACAGTTCCAATATTGTTGGGAAAATTTGTTTCCGCGTTTGCTTTTGGTCTGGATGTAATAAAGAATTTAAACATCTATTGTCATGGTGGTGAAGTAATACTCGCGCAATCTAAACGTTCTTCTCTTGAACAATCGTCATGCATTTACTTTTAGTTTTATTATTAAATCAAGGAAACTAACTGCATCATTCCTTATATTGTGGTGTAGCAACAAGTTAATTTAGAGATAATCACGCAACAATTACTTAACTACATGAATAAGGAACTTGTGGTTTGCACAGCAGCCGGTCTAATATGAACGAAAACGGAGTAAATTAAGTATTTCTCGCCGTACGATTACGAAATGATAATACATATTACTTTACTGTTGTGGAGGTTACATGAAGTTCCTTTAGTTTTCAATAATGCATAGCAATGTCGCTTCTGTCGTAGAAAGACATTTCTAAATAATTTATACAATTTATTGATTATTCGTGTCCGATATCCATGAGAATTATGGAGCTATTATAATTCAATGTCATCCTTAGAATAACACTGATCATACGGGTTTTGTTTTGCAATAAAGCACTTTGTTGCTATAGGGATTTAACTTTTCGACGGCATGTTGCTAGTGACTAGAATGAGTTACTCTTATATGTGGTAGCCTAACGTTGAACCAACTTGTACTTGTGTATATGTTGTTGTATATACGAAGAAAAACAGTACAAGGAGATGGAATAAAAAGACATTTCTCGATGTAAGTTATATCGATTAACATAAATTGTATCAAATAATCTATGGTAGCTCTGTGTGATTGGGAAGGTAATTTGTGAGAAGAGAGCTTTTTTATTACATTTCCAATTATAAATTATATTCTTCAGGATATTTTTTTGACACTTTTCCAATAAAATAATCTAAATCTACCAATATGGTTGCCTTATTTACATAAAATCATAGGCATTGATTTGGCATATCCTGCAATTTTCCTAGAAAGTCATGGTCATTCTACATATTTTAAATCTTGTACGCTAAGCCGCAAATTGTCGTATTATACTGTCAGCGCCACGAGGAATGAGGTTCAGACACTTGCCGTCATTCTTAAAAATGGACGCAACTATGCATTCTTTTTGCTAATTTGTATTTCAAAAATGGTTCGACTGCCTCGATTCTCAAATTATGTAAACATTTTTGATAAACACAATGTTCCAATTGTTTAAATAATCGAAAAATTCGAGATGGTCGATCACTGATGTTAAACCATCGACACGTGTTCATTCACGGCCGAGAGTCCCGGAACATCCGTTCGGCATCGTATTCAACAAATACACATTTCAAGAAGCACTATGCAGCATATTCTTACAAAGAATTTGCGTTTTCATGCTCACAAAATTCAACTGATTCGCGTGAACGAGGAGTTTTCCAATTAAGTCACCTTCAGCGATAAAGCACATTTTCATTGTTTCAACAAGTGAAATTGGAATGAAGGAAACCCACATGTGTTTCACGAGAAGGAAATGTTTTCCAAACGTGTCACTGTTTGGTGTGGATTTTGGGTTGGAGGCATCATTCGCCCATTTCTCTTCGACGATTTCTAGGAATGCACAAACTTTCAATGACGGACAGTATTAGGGTATGATAACCCAGTTTTTGGTTTCTCAAATAAATGGTATGGATCTCGAACACATCCGTACATCTCGTGAAATAATGCCATTATTCCACGAGAAATTCCTTGATAGTGTTTGGATCGCCTAGATCATGCGATTAGCACTTCTTTCTCTGGGTTTTTTTTGATGTAAAGGTTTATGTTAATAAGCCCACGACCATCCAAGTCTTGTATCACTAAAGCTACGTCAAATTGTGATTGAAAATTTCACCAGAAGAACACAAGTGTGTCAGTAAAGCCACTTATCACTGTTGTTCCATACCCACTTCTTTATGATTAAATCAACATTTCTGTATTATTTCAAAAAAAAACAATGTTTTCTTTAAAAATTTAGTTTGCCGCTGCTTCCGTGGGAATTTTTTGTAATGCATACATATTTTTATCTTTTCACTGTTCTGTTTTTTCTTTTGGGGGCAATAAAATAAAAGTTCCAAGTTAAGCATACATTTCCATTATTTTAGAGATCTATTTACATTATCCCTAATTACTTTTTTTACAAAAAGATAAATTTAATTACTTAAACACTACATGCGGATGTAATGTAATTTACATCTTTCTTAAATTAAGCCAATTAAAAGTGAATAATAATATGGATACCGTATACCTACCAACTCACCATTTAACTGTGATAATAATAAATAAATGTATATATTAGTAAGCAACTGCGCCTCGCTCGTAATAAATATCATAGCAATGTAATTCGTTCTAGATTTTTGGCATACTTTTTACTAAACTGCAATTGTATGTAGCTATAGTGTTTGTTGCGCCTCGTGCCGAAGCAAAAGCTGACAATTAGTCAACAAATACCGTCCACAACAAGCTTAGCAGCCGGGCTGTATCTGACAGAGGCAGAGATGTCCACATGTCTTGTGAATTCTAGTACGTATCGCTATCGTCGAAGCTTTTAAGGGCTTGCTTTTTATTTTATTTTGTTGGCAATAACTACGGTGAGTGAAAATAAATAAAGACAATTGTGTTTGTTATTAAATGATATACCTTACTTCGGATTTTGACCTGTATCATGTATTGTCCGTCTAGAAAGTATCCGGAATTTATTATTTTTCTTAATTTTAATATATTTCTTTTTTGTTACATCCTAAGACAAAAGTAATGCATCAAGTAGGTTGTTCCGACTGTAGGCCATGGCAAAAATCATATAACAACACCAGCTGTCAAATATTGTTGATTATCAACAGGCTTAATATTTGTGAAATAATGTCGCAAGTAACAAGAAGAAAGTTGGTGGAATATTTGTATAGAAAAGGTGTTCAAAACGTTAAAAAATTAGTACAATTGACTGAACTCGGAAAAAGTACAGTATATGAGACAATAAAGAGGATAAAAGTAGGAGAGATATGAGCCATGGACCAGTTTCTGGAAGACCGCGTCAGATTAGCGGAAACAATCTAAACGCTTTAGTGACTTTAGGACGACAAAACCCGCGCCTACGGTATCGAAAACTGGAAATTAACGTCAAATAAGAGTGTGTCCAGAAACTGTCCGCATTTCACTGAGAAGACAAGGTTACTTATCGAGGAAACAAAAAAAAAAATCCTTACAATGACACCTCTACAAAAGCAACGAAGAATGGATTTTTGCCAACGATTTCGAGACGAAAATTTTAGTGATGTTTTTATATCTGACGAAAGTTGTTTTCAGCTTGGTGCAAATCATTTAAAAATCCTATCAAGACAAAATGTTACCGTTCAAATTTCCAAATTTCCCACAAAAATAATGGTTTGGGGAGCAATTTCTCAGCGTGGTGCTACACCTCTCTGTATAATTGATGGCACCGTTAATTGTGCAAAGTATTGTGAAATTCTTAATGGCTTTCTTCTTGAAACGGCTCGTGCTTTATATCCCGGAGGGTGGCGTTTTCAACAGGATAATGCAAGATGCCATACTTCTGCCTACACTAAAACTTGGATGCTAGACCAAAACTTGGCAACAATTCCATGGCCAGCAGCTTCCTCAGATCTTAGTCCCATCGAAAACGTATGGAGACTAATGAAAATTGAAGGAGAACGAGTAGCACCACGAAATAAAAAAGATTTGATTCGGTCAGTTTTACAAGCCTGGACCACTATCACCGAAAAGTATAGCGTTGACCTCGTTTCGGGATTACCTGAACGTTTAGTTAAGTGTTTACAGTTAAATGGTGATTGTATTAGTAAATGAGATGAATTGTTTGTTGTGCTTTTATTATTCAAGTAACAAAAATATATACCGTAAAATTATAGCTGTGCTTTTTGTTTTCCGGATACTTTCTAGACGGACTATATATTTAAAAGATTTAATAGAAGACTATTTGGAAGAATTAAATTTATTTATTTCTCAGACGAAATACATGTGTCATACAAATTACTTCTTTTTCTTCTTTGAAACCGTAGTACCCTAAAGGTGTCGGGTCATAGAAATTATGATATTCAATTTCATTTGCCCATCTTATTCCAGATATGTTCTCAAAATTTCTTGATATTGATTATTTGATACTCGAGACTACTTGTTTTAAAACAGTCGCAATTTTAAAGCATAAATATATGATTTTTTCGAAATTAACTTGAAAAATAATGAATTTATCTTGCACTGTGTAATTGCAAAATCTCGGAGTAAAGGAAGCAAAGGATGATAGATTTTCAGACAAGGTAATTTAGAAAATAGATTGGTCATTCCTATCAAACGTGTTTTAAATCAATTGGACAAACCACGTCTCTTATTTTCTCATCACTCACTGTAGTTATACTTCTTATACATCTTCGGCGTTGTAGCCAGTATTTCTATTACAGTGCCTCGATGGTTCTGCACATTAGCAGATAGTACGCCGAAAATAAGCCATCATAATAGTCATAATCACGTGATAAACAACGCTGATGACCTTAACAATAATAATAATACCAGCAATAACTATAATAATAATGATAGTAATCTGAGTTCGGATATTATGGTTGTTAATTCTGAAAATGACTTCATCCATCATGAGGGATCCAATAGCAACACACGTTACAAGGAAATCAGTGGTTACAAGGAAAAATCTGTTAATGTCATCAGAACACCTGGAGGATATCGTTATAGGTAATATTTGCTTTTGAAATGTATCGGGGAATGATTGCAGATAAAGTATTTTGTTGTCTTCTAAAGGTTTTGAGATTTTGGGTTATTGATGCAGTAATCATTGTGGGCCAATATGTTAAGTGGGATCATCAAATGGCAACTTTCTTTGTTGCATTTACTTCTGCTCAAGGCCCGGCCCTATAAAACCCAGCACACGCACGTTTCATATCAATCCCACGTTGGAGGAATCGGCGAACCGTAGTTTAAATACCGCGCCGCGTATTGGACCCATTCCACGGCCAGTCGCACACGTTTCGTGGATCGTGGGTCGCGTTTTTGTCAACCCAATAGATATCGAAAAGCAAAAATGTGGAAGGTAAATTATAGGACAAATTCGGCGCAGAATTTAAACTCTCAATGGGCATTTCTTTCGTGTAAATACATACATTCATTCACTTCCACGGTTAATAAGTGCAAAATAGCCAGATCTTCCTCCTCGGATTCGGAATGCAGATCAAGAAGAACTATGGCACACGTCTCTATGATGGGATTTGACTGCCCATGACAGAGATCAATATGTGATATTTTGTCGCAAGGGTGAACGTGGGAATATGTGGACTGGGTTCAATTTGGCCGGGCTTAACACACAGGCTTATGACTGGGATAGACGTCCCAAAAATAGCCGAACACTGAACAATCATTAACTAGTACTATACAAGAACATATTACTGTTTGGAATGCAGTTGCGAATGATCGTGGACAGACCATCAATGCCATTTGTAATATTGTGGGATTATCTTCTGGCACGTGTCTGCAGATTTTATCAGAAAAATTGACCATGAGAATAATGGCTTTTGGAGGTACCGCCTCGTAGTTGGAAATTATTACATCCAAATGTTTGCGAATGTAATTATTTCATACTAATACTAATTAAATCCGAAAACTCAACAATTCCTTCAATGTCCCAATGGTTTTTAATGCACTGTTTGCATTTTCCTCAATATTTTCTTAGAAATTCCTTTCAATCTCTTCCGGATGCAATGATTTATCCTCACAGCACGGTATTATCAAATTTGCCAAGACCAGCAATTACTGGTTAAATCTAAATTTGTTAGCGTTCTACCTGTAACAAAATAAAATAAATGTCTGCACAGGTTTTCTTGCACCGCTCGTGCGAGATATCACCTACTTTAATATAAATTTCATACCAACTTATTACTCTAGCATACTCTCTATATTTTGTTATGTATGTAGAACGTCTTAGATTAATGTAATGTGTGTTGATATACAGTCTTCTAGCGTTTGAACTGGTGATTTGTAGGAAAAAAAGGTGACCTCTAAAATCGGACACTTCAACATTAACATAATATCCATTTGATTTTGTCTGATGTATCAGAAGGCCTGCCGAAATTTTATGCGTTCATTTAAGAGTATGCTTCCCTACTGAATGTGTGTGTTTACAGAAATCTAAGTACATACATTCTGATTGGTGCTTTTTTTTAAATATGCGGTTAAATTGTGATGATTTTGTTAGTGCCGCAAGGTATTCTATAACATTAAAAAGGAGGTAAGCTGCAATTGATATTTATTTATAAAATACTTTCTGTTAATTTTTCTAGTTGCCAATTAACTTTTATGTATTCAAACAATGTCAAATATTTGACTATTACCGGAATGCGATGTTTGGCACACATAGAACGTTTGACGAAGTAGGGCGCAGAATTTTTTAAATAATTTCGTGCTCTATTCTTTTTTGTTTCTGTTTCACAAGAGGTCACAGCATGATTCAATATGAGCAAAAAAAAACAAAAATTCGTGGCAAAGCTAACCTCGACTCCATTTTTATTTCAATAAATTTGTTTAAAAATAGACTTCAGTTCTTCTGTTTTTTGTTTTGTTCTATGTATATGCATTATCTGTGTTTATTGGTAATTTAGCTTTGGAAGACATAATAATTTCTGTAACTACCAAAGGTTACGTAATTTATAATGAAAATGTATAATTAGTGGCAAATGAGTTAGTGTTATTTTATGGTTATTTTTTTATTTCGTGTATAACTGGTAATAACCTCATTTTTAATTTTATAGAAACCAATTTGAGTAAATTGATTTTCTGGTAATAAATTTAGTTTTTTTGTAAGGAAACAAACATATTGAAAAATTTGAGAAGTTCAAGAGAGAGGAAACCAGGCTGATGACGCCGGGTAGGCAGAAACATGTCCGTGTGTTAGTGTATTTTTCTCTCTCCTTTTATTGCGTTTGCCGTGAATTATTCCATCAATACCATGAGGAAGCTAAGCTATCTTAGCATTATTTTTTGGTTAAAAGTAAATGATTTCAAATGTAATATTTATAGATGTTAGAACGGAGGCACCAAAATCACCAGAAATATTCTTTAATTTATTCTAGTATCTAATGTTCTAATCTAATGTATTTTATTTTTTCAAATATACCGCGAAAATTTCGATAAGAGAGTTACAGTAGTCTACAAACTTTAAGCAGCATAAAACATAGCAAATGACTATAGCAAATCTCAATTAATGTTTTCACGAAGATTTCCATGTTCTGCTCTAATTTTCTTTGCTGATTTCTTTCTGCAGGACCATACAAGACCCGGCAAGTCAAAGACTTACATGGTACAAACCCCCATTGACCGTATTAGTTATAAAAAAAGTTCGGGATGCCTCCGTTCTGAATCCATTTGTACAACTCGTACAATGGCTCATCGAGGTAAGAATTTTAATTTTTTGAAATTTTAATACGCACGTATTTTTTCCGTAGGAAAAAAGAATGGTGGTATTTGTAGAATCGGCTGTGATGGAAGACCACAACTTGGACCAATCTTCACCGTTCCTCGGCATCAAAGACAAATTGATGACTTTCAAAGAAGGAAAAGATGATCTCACCGATAAAATAGACTTTATCATATGCCTCGGAGGTGACGGTACTCTTCTCTACGCCAGTCATCTCTTCCAACAGTCAGTACCTCCGGTTATGGCCTTCCATTTGGGTTCGCTAGGCTTCTTAACGCCCTTCCAGTTTGATAATTTCCAAGAGCAAGTCACCAACGTGCTAGAAGGCAATGCCGCGTTAACTTTAAGGAGTCGCTTGCGGTGCATCGTTGTAAAGAAGGGCGACTTAAATGTATGTAAGAATTAGGAATTGGCCCGAAGTTTTCTTTATCTGCTTTCAGAAATCGGGAAGTAAGGAGGATAAGCCTAGGAAACCCCCTACGAATCTATTGGTGTTAAATGAAGTTGTAGTCGATAGGGGACCATCACCATTCCTTTCTAACATAGATCTCTTCTTGGATGGTAAGCACATAACTTCCGTGCAAGGCGACGGACTCATCGTCAGTACTCCTACTGGAAGTACGGCTTATGCGGTTGCTGCCGGTGCTTCCATGATTCATCCAAGTGTTCCGGCTATTATGGTCACGCCAATTTGTCCACATTCGCTTAGTTTTAGGCCTATTGTTGTTCCCGCTGGTGTGGAATTGAAGGTAAGGATTAACGAGAAATTTTCGATTGTGGCTAAAAGATACATTGAAAATGATGCGCTTTTTTTGAATCTTTCTTGCTTGGAGACAACTCTGACAGCATTAATCAGTAATTTGGAATTCGTGGTAATACCCTCAAAGGACATATAAATGTTCCTAAATTAGGATTTATTGGATGGTTTCGATATCAAATGTACAACAATGATGTATAATGACCCTTATAAGCACATTTTCAGAACTTGAAGACACATTTAAAGAAATTATATTACAAAATTTTCAATGACTGGTGTTGGCTTAAATTCTGAAATGTGAGAATGTTATCTTTTAATTCCGTTTAATTTTTTAGATTTCAGTTTCACCAGACAGCAGAAACACGTCTTGGGTGTCGTTTGATGGAAGAAATAGACAAGAGTTGCTGCATGGCGATAGGTAAGTTATGTCTAACATTCCATTAGCATTATTTTTGGCAAAAACATGTGACCAATTTCCATGCATACAAATTGCTTCAATTAAGCTATCAAATAAATATTTCTCCAACTTTTAACTCGTTGTATCTAGTACAGAGTAAAGTCTAGTCAATCCCCACTACCAGCAGTCCGCGGCTTTCCGAATGTATGTATGTACGAGGTGTGACAATTTAAGGCACCTTTAAAAGATATGTGTTTGGAATTGTGCCTTGATAGCTGCTTCCACTTTCAAAGTACTTCCCTATCTATATACTGATTTAAATGGTGTTTCCATTTGTAAAGGCAGGACTGGAATTAATTTTCCGAAATATTGTTTAATAGTCCCTCATCATCCGTTGTATATCAGTTTCATTGGAAATCTTCGTTCTTTCAGCGCAATTTTTTATTTTGGAAAAAGCCAAAAATCACAAGAAATCAAGCCGGCTGAATAGGTGGAATGATTTAATTAAGTAATGGCCAGAAAGTTTACCGGAAAGCCTCCATTTATCGGGACACAATTCAGGTCTCTTTTTTTTTTAAACAGAACCTCGTAATTCCTTCAGCACTTCTAAATAGTTACGTTCCCTGCGTTTTATCTAACCATAGATCAGCACTTGACTTGGTACTGGAGAATTGAGGTATTGGTGCCAGTAGGCGGAGGTGACAGTGCCGCACCTCATTAGTTCTTCTTCGGCGAGTTTTCTGACCCGTATCCTATACCTAATATCAACAATATTGTCACGTATCGACGCTCTTATGGACCTTGGGTTATCGCTAATAGTCTAATGTATATCTTGTAGGTTACAACTAACGACCTAGAGGTTAACTATCATCAGCGCCACCTACAGTTCACATCTAGTGACTTCAGCTTGTTCACCTATTCAAAGTAGAGCTTCCTCTAGTGGTTGAGGGCTTGATTTCTAGAGTAGTAGTTCTTTTTCGGACCTATTATCTAGGAACTAATTTTGGTTTAGATATGTCTTCACAATCGGAAGAAATTAAAAAAATATCTTAAGATCCTGTATCTTAAAAACAAAAGGCTTACAGACATTAGTATATAAGCTTTCTTTTTTCAATGTTATCCAGTATACCCTTATATCATAATGAAAATTCCAAAACACATGACCCAGATAAATTACCTTGTATTGTTTTTCTAGCTTACGTGTGACAACATCCATTTACCCAGTGCCCAGTATATGTGCCCAAGATCAAATTTCCGACTGGTTCGATTCGCTGGCCGAATGTCTGCATTGGAATGTGAGAAAACGCCAGAAACACCTCGATGAGCTAACGGACCTCACCCACTCCAGTTCGGACGATACCCTAGATTCGCTAGAAGTAGAACACTTAACCCTAGATTCTGAAAAAGAAGGTTAGCTCAACAGTGATAATCAAGAAGCGGATCAAGTGAGCTCTTCTATTGCGGTAGCGGGTCACTATTTGTTACTATCACTACTCCTAGTATTATTTGTAAATATGACTTTTTTTATAATAGTAGTTGTAACTAATAATAGAGGAGAATTTGTTTTATCGTTCAATTTGTACTTTTTAATATGGTGATTTGTGAAGAATGTTTTTTTTTTTTTTTTTTCGTAAATCTTAAACGGTTGGTCGGGTTAAATGTAACATGCTAATGTATTTATTTCAACTTTCTTGTATTTCCCTGTATAATAACAATCATATACGACTACCTCTATAATCTAGAAATTCTTCAGGATTACTACTTAAATAAGACATCTTAAACACAAGTTTAGTACTGCCAAAAGAATTATTAATTTTGGCAGGGCTTGTGGAAGCCTGCAGTATGTTACATCTAATCTAACTTGACTCGAACAACGCTTTCTAATATAGACAACTACTTAATTTTTTAAATTTCTTTTTTATTAGATAAAAAGCTATTTTTCTTAGTAATTTGATTTTGATTATTATGTTTATTCCATACAACTTAAGTAAGAAGCTAGTATTCCATAAAATCGAAGGTATACCGTGTTCGAAAGTTAGAAATTACAATCTTCATGCAAGGTGACACAATATTTATTATTCACCATCTTTAAATATTAATCGTATTATCCTAGATTTTTGTAAATGCAACTGCTGTAATAATTTGAATTCCTAGTCTGATTTAAGATATGCAGTTGAGATACTTAAAAAAAAAACAATAGTTCCACAATAAAAAATTAACCTTTGTCTAAACACTATCCTTAATATGTTTGTATCGAGTTATCTAATAAATAATGCAGTATTTTATTTTCAAAAATTAAGATACACAAAATTGTTTCCTATAATATTAATATAATATTATAGAATATAATATTAAGCCTATCAGTAGGCTTTTAAAGCTCCTGCCCCAAAATTCACTTTTCCGTGACAAAAATACTCCTTCAGTACCGTTTTGATCTTGTCTATAGAATTCCGAATGATATTTTGAACACTGTGGGAGTGTCAACCACAAAAGCGAGAAATTTACATAAACTGTAGGTTCTTCAAAACGGGACCGGCCTCCATCCAGAATTTAAGACGTCTTCTACTAGAGTAATATTTTCAACATTAACAAGAATATGGAATGGAAGATAATACTTAGGATTTCGGGCAGAGAGAATTACCATGTCTGAAACTGGAATAAAGGATAAATCTTTGTAACATCATTCTTAATGGAAGAACGCCTTTCGTCTTGAAACCAAATATGGTCGTTTTTCTTTCAGCGCCGATGTAAGCTGCGTTTAATTTGGGTTTAGAATAGATTTTACGTGCCCGAAAACCTTTAGCTTAATGTGCCGGCGTTTCTCTGTCCTACTCGCTACTCTTCGACGTTTAACATTTTTGCATAGAATCCATTTCTCGTAGTCGATCCAAAAGAGGCTCATTACTGAGACCTAACACCCAAGAAGGGGGTATATTCACTCTCTGCCTGCGATTAAACTAAGGAAGTTTATAAAAAAGTTGACTCAAAAGTTATGATTAGATATTGTCCTATAAATCTTCCAGAACGAGGTTCATTTTCTAGACCGTGGTTGTCGGCTGGGAATTTCTGGAACCAGCGTTGATATAGATTTACACTTACTATTCAACACCATATACTGCATTAATATTCCTGGCACTCTGAACTCATAAAGCACATTGTTATTACTATTATAACTTTGACTTAACTAAAACTTGCTTTAAGAATAAACTGAAGTTATTACCTGCTTTTGCTGATGCAGGTAGTTTATCTCTTTTCATTTCCAACGTTTAATTCATGCAATTGAAAAAAGCCGCATTATTTATAGGATGACCCGGTACATTAAATTACATTCGCCTTGTTGAGAATCCAGAGAAGCTAAGTTAATTTTGAGGAACGATGGTGCAATAAATGTGCAACCCTGTGTACAGGATGTGTATAAAGTATTGTATCAAGTGAAGTTACCTTCAAACGGTAAAATATTTGTTAGCGTTAAACGGTTTTTGACATGAACTAATAGCTAATTTTGGCTTTTTGACATAAATTTCACGTTTTGTGCAACGGGTGCATCTTCTTTTTATAGGAACAAAGTTTTAATTTTTCATCGTTTGAAAGGTATTTAAACCCACTTTATATATTATCAATATATAATACATTTGAATCTGGTATTGTAATGACTCGCTTATGTACATGGTATACATTAAATTTAAATAATAACCCAAACACCAATTCTAGATGGTAGTACCATCTTCAAACTCTATTAGCCTAGACAGATATAGACAAATATATATTTTTAATAATCTTAAGAGGATTTAAAACAAAGAAACCGTTATAGTGTAATCAAAAAGAAAATATGTGTGATACACGTTTTCTAAGTGAAAGATTAGAAAGAAACTTATGCTAATTTATTTCCTTAAAAAAATAATATGTTTAAACTTTACTACTTAAAAATGATTTCTAAAATAATACGAAAGGTATATGCTATGTAATTAAAATAAAATAATTTTAATATGTGATATTTTTTAAATGTTAAACTTTTGATTTTTATTAAGGCGTTACAATACTTAATTTTTTATACAGTATGTGAACGTAATATGTATTAGTATATATGTATGCCCTCAATTTATTCAATGGCATGCGTTATCTTATGAATTTATTGCCAAAAAGATGTGTAGATACTTATGTATAAAATGAATTAGTTTGTTCAAAAAGTTCATAGCGATTGCTGGTATTTTTTTCATAGTGAACTGTTACTTATGAATTTCTTAGATCGCAAATTGATCTGAATGAATAGCGTCACACTTACTTCTTTTATAGTCTGTTAATTCTACATATACCAGTTGACAACCGGATCTGCATTAATAGCATATTCCATATTGATATATAGAGATGACAAAGGCATGTGAAATTATTACTTTTTTGCAGCGACTAGACAGACTTGTGTTTTGTCGACTCTCGAGGAAACCCGTAGGCAACACCAACCCATTCTCATGAGACGAATAAACACGAGTCTGTCTAGTCGCTGCAAAGAAGTAATAATTTCACCTGCCTTGGTTATCCTACTAATATATCCTACATACATGATAAGCGATAACATGTTCGCAATAGTGTCTATGGTATGATCGTAATTCATAACGTAGTCGGATTAAGTCGATCGAAACCCCGCTCTGTCCGCGCCTACCAGCACCTCTCTGTCGTCGCTGCCGTTGGAAGTATAAAACCGAAGATTTTAGAAATTTTGCCTCCTATAAAGTTCAACTAAATACTAAACGTGGCGTAATACAGCAAATACGCCACCAACAGTTCCTTCGTTGACATTGTTACCAGATTGTATCCTCGAAATGCAGACGGCTAACAATACGGCTAAGTCACCGGTGCGTCGTTTTCATATTGCAATTTAACTTGAACGGCCTTGGAAACCATAGGATGGATTCACGTTTTTATATACGCGTGAAAATTTTGCATATCTGTTTTCTCCAGAATTTGAAAAATTACTAAATGCACATACGCATATTGTTTAGTATGTAATAATTGATGGAGTATTAACTATGGTAGAAATATTAGTTCATTTGTGTTAGATGCAAAGCTATTAATTAGATTTGGTTGTCTACCGGTATGAGGGATTGTAAAGCTATCTACAAATTTGTAGAGAAGGTGGAGAATTGGCAAATAATTACTTAAAGATGTAACACCCGGTATTATCAATCCTTATCAAAAAATTCAGTAACGACAACAAGTTGACAGGAAATTAACCAAAAGGACGGCGAATGTTAGGACATGCCCTCAAAATCTTTTTTAAATCGTTTATTCGAGTTTTAGCGGACAGCCTAAGTATCGCCTCTACTCTCTGGTACTGCCAACTGTACATGGCTACGCATTTCAAAAGTTCTCGTCTCTTTTTGTGTCACCCTATCTGCGGACTACTTCCAAAAAGTAAGTGAAAAAGTTCTTGAACTGAAGAAACCATTTATTACTACAAAATGCAACAATTATTTATTTTTAATTAGCTACTATCTGTTAAAAAATAATTAAAGTATAAGGAAAACTAAACATTATTTGCGCGTGTTTAGATGCTTAAAGTAATTAACACAAATTATATAAACGTGCAAACTGTAGCACCGTCCATACTTGTAACAAATATTAAAATTATTGTAAATAGTGGACGAAAATCGTAAATGTAAATCTGCAAACATCACTCGCGAGTTTGTCAATTTACATGCTATTTTGAGTAAGTAGTTCTCCTTTTAACTACAAACTCATTTAGGTCTTAATCTCGCTCAAAAGTGTTATACGCCTCAAAGGCATTAAAAGTATAAGCTAAAACTAGTTTTCAATACGTTGATAATACCGGGTTTTGCATTTAGATTCCTTGAACTTTGTAACTGAAAGCTCACGCATGTTAATAAGGTTACATAACTAGGGATGCAGAAATATTTATAAAACCCATATCAACCCTCAACGAAAGTTATGTACTTAGCTAAGAAGTATCTGGAATCATGTATTTAGAAAAAGAATTAACTGCAACTAATAAACTAAGTATACACAACAATATTTAAGTTAAAAAGAAATCTCTAAGAACTTTTCTCTTAAATTCATTTAGAATGTGTAAAAGTAACATATCTGCATAGATAAAAAAAAAGATGCTTTCCACAAAAAGGTTGCATACATACAATTAGTGGAATAGAGAATTTGAACATTCAAATTTCTATTTCTAGCACAATTTGATTTTGAAATGTCGTATTTTTACTTGATGTCACCGTCACACAACAATATTATATACGCTCCGAATTCAACGATGTTCAGATTGTTTGTCCACCAAAGCATCGAAAAACAGCTACGGTTTTTCGATGGAAAGACGGTGGGGAAAAGTACATAACACATAAATCAGAGAAACGACGGCCCTTTTTGCATCAATTGTTATAATCTACTTGTTTGTTGAATTTTAAAACCGACGTTATGTAAAAATTTTCCGAATTGTGCTTTTTTGCCTAACGTTGCACAAATTAATTTCTGGATAACAACTTAGAAGAAATTGAAATAATTTAATGTAGCATCAACAAATATCTTATGATCACAAGAAATACTGGTTAAGATATAAAAATAGTGATTAGGCATTCAATGAGAATTTAATGGAGCACGATGCAGAATATTGAAAATACTGCATTAAATTATACATAACCAGAATATCGTGCCAAATAGTTGTTTTTATACGGTTTTCAATAGTCATTTTGTAAGGATTTAATGATTTTAAAACAAAGTGCTGGGAATAAAATTTTATACGTGAACGGGTAGTTTTTCTTATATATAAACCATATCTCTGTCTAGATAATATGTAGAGAAGGTGGAGGGAGAGTTGGGACATTTTTCACTTTTTAATATTTATAATTACATGTGTCATGATACGTGGAAGATTGTTCGTTATTAATTGTTGATACTTAACTTATAAATCTTATACATTAATATTGTGGTAAAATTGCTTAACTGGTACGGTGTATCTTGTCCCTAAACTCCCGCATCAAGGAAGAGTCGGAACAAAGTAAATTTTTCACTGTTAGCTCACGATTGCCAGGTGTGACGATTTTTCGCCGAGAGCGGCGACTTTGTTCTTTCGATTGCGACAAAAAAATTTTGTCGATTGACGAGTTTGATGACGCTATATATAAATAAATATGATCATTTTTGGGGATATGGAACTCGAATTTGTCCGAAGCACAGAGTACAGATGATGTAGGAACCAGGAGATAAATGAAATTCTATTGCGCGCAGAGCCCTAGAAACTTACTCAAAGACGCTAAGAATAGAAGGCATAAGACGTATTAAAATACATAGCGCATTTTTCATTTTTTTTTTCAAAATAATTCCACATTTATTACCAAATTAAGTGGTAAGTACTATTTGTTACAAAATTGTCATACCCCCATAGACGTTATATCAGACCTTATACGGCGAACGGTCTTATTTACGGATTTATGGATGTACCATTTCGAATGAAAGAACTGATTTCTATGGGGTATTTCTATGTATTTTAAATGTTTATTGCATACCTGGAAATAAGCAAAAGGTATGTTTTTAATGATTTAAGAAGTGTATCTGAAAAAATTTTAATATTCTAGTAATAGTAATATACACTTTACATAAAGAATTATTTTATTATAGTTGCTAGAAATATTCATCTCGAACGGGTATTAAAATGAGCCGGCTTTACCTACTCTGTAGGTAGCGCGTAGCACAGATGCAGCCAAATTTGAATGATTTTGGAATTTATATTTTTCTAAGATAAAATAATTTTGTTCTGTTGTACCACTTTATTAAGTTTAACATCTGATCGGCCAAACTTATATGACGATCCTCGATTGAATTTGGAATGCAGCCCATTATAATGCATTCTGTGAAGCTTCTTATTTTGTGATCTAATTGAAGTTTATTCCCTTATTTAATTCTAAACTGCACAAATTACATAATCCTATTTTTAGGTAGAAATATTGTTATTTGTGATATTCATTTATACAATCAGCCATGTTTGTTTATAAAAGTTATGAAGAGAAGAGAAGCAATGTTGGAGAACTCTTCTCTAGTGTTTTCCTATAATTATTTTTGGTTTACGTTTTATTCAGAAAAAAAAACAAGGGTCCAGTAAAGAACAGGTGAAGTTTGAAACAAGAGTTTCCATCGAGAAAATTGTAATTATATTTGCATTTCTTTTAAAATTATCACTTATATTGTAAATTGAAGACAGTAATACTGCTTAGACTCGTTACATTGGAATCAAAATTGAAAACATTGGTCATCATCATCACAATCAATTCGATGTCAACTTGAAATATAATACTTCATCACCTGGTGGCAGCCTATTTTGGACTACGATTTATGCGTTGATTTGGATTTAAAATTAAGTAAACGTTGAATTGAAAAAAAAAGAGAGACTGACTTTTGTCTGGGATAACATTTTTTTCAAAATTATTAAAAATGCTATTAGAATACAGAAAGCATTTCTATTAAATAAACAAGCAAGTTAAAGCAAGTACTTACACTTTTTGATGTAAGTAAACATCAAAACTTAATCAATAAAACATCTGAAAGAATTTTATGGGGAAAAGAGGACACTAAAGAAATAAGAAGGATAAAGCCGAACTGGGGTGAAAGGATATTAATAAGCGAAGGCTCATCCAAGAAGTGAAATGATCTCGTGTGAGTAGTATTAAGACTGTATTACTTGGCCAAAATAAAAAATCAAAATTCTATCTACCTTTATCTGTTATTTAAGATACTTAGCTAGGACGTAGGGATTATTACAAGGAATTTGTTTAATTAAGATCAATATTCAACATTTTTTCATAATAAACTGTAACTCTTGTTTAAATCGAAATTTATGTTTATTCGAGCCTAAATTAAAAAAAAAAATTAATTATTGTTTGACGTAATTTTGGGGAAAAAAACGTGAGAAATTGCATATTTATCTTAGTCTCATTACAATATATTTTGAAAACTTGTAGTTTCAACCATATAGCATATAATCCAACATGAAACGTTAAACAAGGAGATTAGTAATTGAATAAGGATTATTATAAAAGGAATTAAAGATAACCAGTGTTCCAAACGCATACAAATAAGTAATTCCGTAACATCTAAGTAAACAAGAGCGATTCGTTCCTAAGCAGGGCTGTACGGCAAGTGGGGATACAGTTATAATCTCGACTTTCATTAATTAATTGCGTCGGAATAATTAATTTTTTTATAGAAATTAATATATGTTGTATATATGTTATTGCTACCAAAATTGCAAAACATATGACTTTATAAATAATTAAAATCAAGAAATAAATTAAAAAATAAATAAGACAATTCTAAACATAACTTGTTAAGAGTAACAATAAAAAACAAGATAGGTAGTAACAATAAAAGTTACAAGAAATCAAAAGATATAAATATTCAACAAAACCCAACAATTCTATACATTTAAGAAATAACAAAAAATAGATTGTAATGAAAACAAAATGTGCAAACAAAATGAAAACTAATATTTTGTGTAATATCCGTGATTATTTAAGCATTTTCTTAATGTATGGGATAAAATCAACGAACCTTTAACAATAGTCCCTGCCTCGTAACTTCTCCCATATTTTGCCATAAATTTTTAACAGTTCAGACATTATTTATTATTGTATTTTGCTAATATATTTGGCTTGTTTCCGCATATACAATGACATTTAAGATACATAGAAATATGCGCATATTTCATTTGAAAAACGAATTCATTTAAGTACAGCCATAAAATATGTAAATAACAAGTAGATGATAGATGACGAAGGAGACAGTTCCGAGTTTTCGTTTATTCCAAAAACTGTTCCCAGTAAATCAAAATCATGAGCCGGTCCATAATCAACAACCCCAAATTGGTTCCGTACTCGTTCTGAATTCAGAACCAATATATTTATAAGAAATGGAAATACATTCTTATAAACACAAGTATCAAGCAACACAGAATGAACAACATTTATTTTGAAATTGGATTACAACCACAACAAATTTCTAGATTAACTTACTACTGCAGAACATTAATACAACAATTTATTCCATCTATAGTTATCTAAATATTCTGTTTTAAGCATTTTGATACAATAAATAAAATTTTTTAAATATTTTGATTTATCCACTTTGTCCTATCCTATTTCGCAACATAATAAAACATACTAAATTATTCACCACTTTAAGTTTGTAACAGCATTGCAAGCTTAAAGTAGCGAATCAACTAAAATAATCAGTCTTCAAATCAAACATATTTTGACAAATCACACGTAACTACTTTGGCTTTTGTATTACAACACAGATGATACAACACATGAATTACATATAATTTTCTACTTTTATATTTGTGGCGTCAGTTTCAACAATTTCGTAGTTACAATTGTTTCTACATCCACCACGTAAGCGTATAAACAAATGAATGCTCGAGCCACACATTATCCTATTTTCTTGTAGAGTTGTATTATTCTGCAAGACCTTCCCGGCAAACACTAATCTCTGTATATCCACTGGTATACCTTTACGCTCGGCAATCATTTGTTTCAAACTCTCAACTGTAGCAGTACGTTGCAATATAAAAATTTCTTTTTTGTTTAAATGTACGAATACCTCAATAAGTCCAGTAGCAGGATCGATACCCAAGTAATTCTTGGTAACGAATGCAGTATCTTCTGTTACATACGTAAAATTCTCCTCAGGAATCGACGCTATTAACAGCCTTGCTTCGGCTTGTCTTTGGTGAAGTTCTGCCTGTCGACTGGTAATTGTTGTGGTATGTTCTTCAGGTGGTGGTTGGTCATCACCATCATCTGTTTCATTTGATTGTTCAGTATCCACATCAACTTCGTTGTCAGCGTCGTAGAAGTCGTCCAGATCCTCCAAATCTTGTACGGGATCCAAGCCATGATTTTGAGATGTAACAATGTTGGAAATTCCAATTTCCGGTAGAAATTGTCTCATGTTGAAGTGTTGATGTAACCTATCGTAACAATTTGTATTAATTTTAGTTCAGATGGTAAATTGATAGATTACTTACTAAAGTATAAATTACGTTAAATAAATATAAAATTGTTGTCAAAATAAATAAGATTTTGCAGATTTGCCGCCAAATAAAATGTATATATGCTTCTTAATTAATACAGAAGTTAAATTTCTATTTTACCGACAAATCGATTTAGTTCGCTTGCATATGTCCTAGTGTTGAAAAATACTAATACGAGATTTTGTCCCAAGTAAGATATTAACAGTGGCGCACCAAGTAATTTTGTATTGCATTTATATGTATAAGTTTATATTGAAGAAAGAAGAGAAATAAAACCAGCAGACTTGTCCCGATAGGCCGAGCCAATATAATGTTAACTTTGTACATAAATACGGTCTTTTCTCTCCTCACCTTGATATAAAATTACTTGATATTTCTTCAGTGGCGTAACTGGGTATAACGTGCTTAATGGTGTTAAAAAAAAACATGTGTGTTATAAGCGACAATAATCAAATGAAAATAAATTTATTTAGTCTATACTTACCTAATATTTTAATGTGTATAAGTGTAAGCTTATTTCATAAATTAAAACAGCGGAAAGATTCTTTTTTGTAGTAAATAAAACACGGCAGTAGTATTTCTATAAACTATTTTATTTATTACATGTTATGTTCATCATCAGTTTTTATACACGAGAAAAAAAAACATACAACATTCAAAATATCAGTCTTCCTTGATCATATCGTTTTTTTTTTAGCTTCGGGGAGGGCTCATTCACATCTTTCTATATCTCAACACGACATAATAATTCATATTTTATCATTATTTATTATTTAATTAATAGCAAAGAACATCGATTAATTAATTACATGATTATGGATTCTCTATTTACACTTGTAAATGCACATTTTTTGAGTCACGCGGCCTATATTCTCAATATAGAATTTGTATTCAAAAATAATAATAAAAATGGTGTAACAAAACAAAATACGTTCATCAATACAATAGGGTAATAATAATTATAAACATTATTAAACAGCGATTTTAAAGCTTTTTAATTGATTTATAATAGGTAAGTTAGAATAACTTGTATTTCTTTATCAGCATTCTTTTAAACGTTCTGCGGGCGAAGGTAAAAGGGTGGGTCAAAGAGAAGAGGCCAATTTGTCAAAGTTGAAAGTGTTTTCAATGCTTGTTGTCTGTAATAGCCTATTAAAATTGGTCCTTCTATTTTTTTTTTTATTATTATAATACAATGGTGTTTTAGAGAAAGAAATTTGTTGTTAATTTCAGTTTTGTGAAATAATTTATAAATACATTTTACACTTTTTACAACGTCTTCAAATCTGTAATGACAAACTCGCTTCTTAAACGCAATAAACTGATGGTGGCGTGTTACCCACTTGGTATTTTCTAAATCATGCGGGTGACTTAAGTTGGTAGTTCTGCTAATTTCCCAGCATAATGCACACTGTTGACAAATAGAAAATTCTTGCATTTTATTGCTGGAACTACCAACCTAAATAGTCCCAAGTGGTTTAAGACCTTTTTTGCAAAAAGTGTAAAGTTGGTAATGATATTTTCAGAGGAGATATATGTGTAATTAACACAAAACAACAAAAATTGAGCAAGTTAAAGTATGTATCAACAACGTAACGTATATCTTTTTAAAATAAAAGGAAAGTCAATTGCACTTATTGTTTCATATAAGAATAAATTCTACAGAATAAGACATAAATAAATTAAAAAAATCTTAAGATACAAGGTAATCTATGAATATGTACAGAGGTGTCGTATTTATGTGTGTTTATAATTATATCTAGAAAAATAAATCTAATTGCTATAACTTATTTAAAACTATCTCGCAGTTGTCTATTTTGCAGTCTTAATAAAGTTGAACGTTTATTTCTTTTAATGAGGGAAGAGATGTAAAAAAGGGACACGCTGTATCAACATACTCCCCTTTGTTCAAAAATGAAGTGCATCAATGCAGGGCATCTATTTACAATTATTTCTCTCACTGTTTATTCTTATATGAAACCGGAAATTATACAGGAAAGAAAAATAAATTATTATCTATTACAATATAAGAAATAATTAAAATGTATCTTATAGCGGTGCTTGTATTAACAGGTGGTTTTGTGAATGATTTCTCTTTTAAATCGTATTTTATTCATTTTAAATAATAAGTGTTAGTTCTGGTTGTCAGTCAATTAATTAAAAATTTTCCGTTTTGAAGCCGTAGAATTGAAATTCCTCTTTACAGATTGTCGTATGAGCACCAAGAAGAGATTTTTTTTTTGTAATGAATTAGGGAATCAGTTTTAGAGTAACGTTAGTATCATTAGATTATTTTAGTTTTAATGGCACTTACAGAAGGTCATCTCATTTTAAATTATTTGATTTCGTTTAATATTTCTCAATACGGTCTATTAAATAATTTATTTTTGTTTTATAAATATGTATATGGCAAACTAGCATACAATTAAAGTTCTGAAAGGTTAGCATGTAATAAAAATTAGAATTTTGGAATTGTTCGTTGTCCTTCAATGAATTTATAATAACTAGTTAAAGCAGAATCTTTTTGTCTTATTTATAACGGTTTACTGGAACTGGAAGTTTTTTTTAATCTAATCTTTATTACAACGTAACACCCTAAACATTTTGAAGACTTCCATTTTGTATTTTATGTGGGGAGAGGATCAATCGTTAAAAAATACTATATTGTCGATGTGTTTCAATTCTTTGTCTTTGATGTCGTACGTATTAAACTATGTTTAAATAGAATTCGTAGAGGTATTGATTTATATTTGTTTTAAGCTAATCATTTCTTTCAATTAATATATATATATTTGTTTCTTTAGTTTTGAAACTAAATTTAAAATACAGTATTATTTTTTAATATATACTATTTACAAGACTTATGGCTAGGTTTTTGTATTTTTTTTATATACAGTTTGTTCTCTCAGGTAGCGTTATATGATTCGGCATTTTTGTTTTGGTGTAATTCCCCCATTTTAGTTTTTTTGTAAAAAAAAAAAATTTGTACCATCTTACTAAGAAGAAGTTTTTGTACCAAAGTGTGAGATTCTTAATTACATAGGATTCTTTTATACGATGTTAGTGATGGATAAATACAGAGATATCATTACTAACATCAGCATTTAGTAGCAAACTCAATCGTCAATAATAATAGGACCTAGCATGTAGGTAAAAGAAACGTTGCTTTATAGGTCATTTTTTTTAATAAATAGAGGGATACAGAGAATAATGGAAAGTCATTCTTTTTATATAAATTTATGTATAAAATAAATCTATATAGTGCTATGAAAGATTACAAATTCAGGATTATTTGACTAACCAAACAATATTTTTTTGAAATTACAATTTCAACTTAGTGACAACTGCTTTACAACTCCAATACCTTTCTAAAACGTAAATCAGTCTTAACTGTACAGTAAACATAAAATTTCGCGGACACAATTTAAATTCGCACGCATTGCTTTAAGAAGTTGGAGAATATGCCAATAGAAGTAGGGAGGAACGCGCTACGGTAAGTGCACATTTTATGAGGGGGGCCGCCCTTTTAAGTAATTTTCTGATTCTGTTCTTGGTTATTGCATTTGGAGCAATATATTGTTTTATTGAGTTTTCCTCAATGTGAATTTAATGAAAACCTGGTTTTTCTTTTGAGAAAGAGATCTTTCGTGGACTGAAAGCGTTCACACAATTGAGAAGACAATGGAATAATTTAATATTATTTAATCATTAATAGTAATTTGTAATTGATTCAATAAAATAATACATACTGCTTGAGGTATTATTTTAGTGCACGGTGTTAGAGAAATTAAGGTAATACCTACAGCAAATACACTGTCCTTTTTTCTAAATAAATTGAAAAAAAAATACTTTCAGTCTTTATTATATTTAAATGTAATATATTGAATTTTCACCATTGTATATATTTAATGTTATATTACTTTGGAATGAATATAACTAACTAGATCTGGCACAAAAAGATTATGGCTATTTTGTGTTTGGTTTAATTAATTGTAGGATTATTTTGTGAATAAGATTGTATCCGCATATCCTTAAATATAATATTATAATATATTTATATTATATTATAATAATTATAATATAATAATGAATTATTAAAAAAAAAATAGTTGAATTAAATTTCTCCCATTTACCACCTTCCAAAATGGCAAAAATTCAAAAAATGTTTGGTTGTTGCAGAATCAGGTACTTGAATATATACCTGGATGAAATTAGAAAATGCGTTTGGTAGGCACAAGCTCAACACTCAAAATTGAGTTTTATTGTATTTTTTTTTTCGTTATTGTTTATCATATCCCATTACCCCCTTTTATTTTCTGTTTTTCTGAGACTGGTAAAATACGGCATTTTTCTTTGATAATAGGTTTTATTCTCTATATCTAAGAATCTCAAAATTTATTTCGGCATACATCACGTGATTAACAGTACGACGGCAATTCAATTTTCGACTTCAATTTTTGTTAATATGTTTATAAAAATTTGCATGCATACATGTAGCCTCAATATTAAATCTAAGCAATTTTTCCAAATATCTTTCTCGGAAATCATAGCAGATACGGCATACGCCACGTATGCCAACGTAAATTTTAAGGTTTTTAGATACGCTGAACCTATTCGCCCCAAAAAAGAATTTACCATGACAAAAATTATTTTCGAAAACTCATATTCAAATACAAAGCACTCTAAGTTTGTTCGTGAATATAACGAAATTTGAATATATTGATGGGATTTTCCAGGCCCCTTCAAAAATCACTAAATTGTATTGTAGCTTTATAATTTTTTTGTGATAAGTACCTAAATACATATATTTTTTTATTTTTTTAACCTATGTGAACGCAGCTAATAATATCGTACCAGTAAATGATTTGAAATAATCCTCGAGTTAAGATTTGTAATTATTCTTTTTTTTTGATTGATAACCTTCCATAGCGTTTTAGATCGTATACCACCACAGTAATAAAGCAATAAAATAATATAGTAATATTTCTACTTAATAGACATATTTTTTCGTTTAAAATTTAAAAGAATAATTCTAAATATTCTTTTGAAAACAAAAGAATTTCGTAAAAAAAGTAAAATCGAAAAATAGTCATCGAAATTATAACTTTTTTGGAATATCACCAAAAGTATTTCAAATAACATAACGCCACCTTTCCTACAATGAAAATCAGATAAATATACAACATTTAAAACACGCTTCTTCTTCAACCACACTCGTTCTACTACACAATCTTAACGTTCGAATCGGACGCTAGTTTCGAAAGGGTCTTTTTCACCCTCAGGGAAGTCAGTCTCACAGCAGGATTCGCGTGCCAGCACTCCTGCATCACTTTGGACATAGTCAGTAACACATCGTCACTGGCCCACCGCGACGAGATTAGGGGTCTTATCTTTTTCACGCACACAACGTTCATCATGTCCTCGAAACTAGGATCACTGGGAACACTATCGTAATAAGGCAAGGCGTAATCGTCTGCAATGGTTATTTTATCACCTGTAACGCATCGTCTTGACATTTCCCACAGAACCAGGCCGAAGGAGTACATGTCCGCCATCTTGTGAGCGTCGAAATTGTGGACGTTTATGCTGCCGTCGAGAATTTCCGGTGCCATATAACGCTTAGTTCCACTTCTTTCGTTTTTGGGAGGTATATCGATTTCGTTGGTGTCGCTTAGGTACTTAACAGCAAGTCCAAAATCGGCTATGACGCATTCACCGTTACGTTTAACGAGGATGTTCTTACTTTTAATGTCTCTGTGTGCAATGGCGGGCTTTCCACGCGTGCTAAAGATCTCTGTATGCAGATGTGATAACCCACTCGCTATACTCGAAGCTTTTAACAGCAAAGAATTCGTATCCAAGACGTTATTTTGAAGATAATCATATAAAGCGCCATGCTCGTGGTATTCCGTGATTAGCCACATCTGCGTCCAAGATCCGGTACCTTTGATATCCGCCGCGATAAATCCTAAGATATTCTCATGTCGCATCAACACCGTTTGGTAGATTTCCGTCTCGCGGAACCAGGAATGTTCTTCAGTAGTCAAGAAGACCTTCACGGCCACTTTTTGATCCCTCCACTTCGCCAACCACACTTCCCCATATCTTCCTTTACCCACAAGATGGACCATCTGTATCTGTTTCGAGATAGTCCTTTGTACTAACATGGGAAGTCCTGAACCGGAACCACTAGACTGCTCCATGAGGCTAGCTAATGTGTCGTTGAGGTGCATGTCGATTGAATACTGATCGGGAAGTTTCTTCGGGTAGTACGGATTCTTCCTGTGCGCGTCTTTTCGCTTGCATTTCAACCGAACGTAGACCAGCGCGATTATTAGCAAGAATAAGACGGCGCAGGACGTTAGGGTTACGAGTATGTACGGTAAGGTATTGTTTTGGGGTAGGATCGGTGCCGAGGTCGTCGTATGTACCTCGACGCGAGGTTTCAGTTCTTTGTTGCAGAGGTCGGAGTCGTTGCAGCATTCTATCGATTTAAGGCGTAGATGAGGCACTAAGTAACCCTTGCACTGGAAAAGAAAAATTGGAATTAGCATTTTTTTTTGCATTAAAAACATCTAACGATTAAGTAATATGCCAAAGATAACGTCAAATCAGAAAACCCTTTATAAAACATTTTGTTTTGTCTACAATTCAGTATATATATATATATGTCTTCATCATCTCTAACTCAACTTCAACAACAAGTTTTGCCGTGGAAATGTTGGGAAATTAGATATTTCATAGCACAAGATAGCTTAGTTGCAACTTATCGAGCTGAGGTTTTACAATTTTAATTGTTTTTGTCAGTGTCAAATTCACGTTGCCTTTTAATGTTGTTAAAAACCATATTATGGAACAAAACACGAGTCTGTCTAGTCTCTGTTAACTTCGTGAAGCGCACGGAAAGTGGCGAATTTTAGTAATGAGTTTCTTCCAAACTTCCTTAGGTATATCGAAATAGGAAACTAAATAAGCGGAGTCTCATATTACATAAAAAATAATTAGATCTCCTTTTGCAATTTTTTCAATCGCCTAAACGAAACCCTGCCACTGGTTAACCTTAAAATTTATTTAATTAAATGTGTCTTAAATTTTTAAATAATTGGTCAAAGGCAATAATTTTCTCTCGTCACAGTAGTCTTTTCTACCTAAAAATAATAATAAAAATTGCTTTTGAATAACTGTCTTATCGATACTGCCAAATCTGCTCCAAATTTGATATTTTTCCTAAATATTTATTTTCCAAATACATTCCAAATCAATCCAATTTAGTAGACTTGCACAATTATATGCATGTTCGTATGAATATAATACATTTAGTAAGTCAACATTTTGAACCATCACCAATTACCCAAAAATAATGCTTACTCGTGGTATAGATGGAATCATAGCAAAAGCAATATGAGGGGAGAAAAAAATATTAATCCACGGACATGCTTTTGGCGGAGAAAAACATGTTCGGGGCCACGGTGATGATGTCGGGTAGTCCGTAGGCTAGAATGTTTTTTTTCTTTCCTCACATTGCTGTTAGCGTGAGTCATTCCATCAATATTTAAAAGCTATTTTTCCATTTTTACCAATCGATTAATATTTAAATTTTATTTTTTATTCGCTTTGTGCTAGGGTAATAACAATTGAAATGCTTCGGGTAGCAGAAGCTGATGTCGTTAAAGCTTCTAAATAGTTTCTTATTTTTAGTGTAGCCATTTGAATGTACATACGAAGGCTGTTCTTTTTCGTTGAGCCTAGTAAAGTAATACATAATTTATTCGAAAGCAAGGAATTTTCGCATCTATCAAAACCATCTTCAAAAGATTTCCTCCAATCTTCCCGCGTTAGATTTTAGATTACTTAGATTATTAGGTCTGGACTGTACTGAGAATGATCTGCTTTGGGTATTCAAATACTCAATTGTTCCACCAGCAGTGTGCGCCCGAGCATTGTCTTGATGTAAGGTAATCCTTTCTCATGGACGTTTTCGACATGTTTTGGAGAACTTGAAGCAAACAATCTGTAGTGTACCATTAACAATACGACGATCGTCCATCGATACATTGGAAACATGATCTGTAATTCTAAAAAAAAATGTGCCGAAATCAAAGTTGTCAAAGACTCAAACTGCTGCTTTCTTTCGGGGTCATAGCAGTATGCTTACGTTTCATCACATGTAATAATATTGTCCTTCAAGTGAGACGATCCATTGTAGATTTGTACCATGCCACGTGGTCTCAAATTGAGGAGAATGGAACAGGCACGAAGCTTACGTGGTATCAAATGTTTGTGCAAAATGGTGTCAATTGCTTTACGACCAATCTTTAATGTTGCTTGATTACTCCTGGCAGTAATATGTCGGTCTTCTCCAAGCATGGTTCGACCAATATTCTGAACAATAACTGCCCTCCTTAGCGTAGCAAAACTTGTGGTCCCGCACGTTAAAATTGATTGTACATCCGTTTTTCGATGACTAGGTATCACGAGTTGTTATCAATACATACTTTATGGCTTAAGACAAGCTTGAAATTATAAAAAAAAGAAATACAGTTCGATAAGGCTCTTTATTTAATTCAAGGATTTCTTGGAGGAAAATATTACTTTAAAACTATATATTTTGAAAACCTTCAAGTACATTTGTTTCAAGATATCACAGCCTTCGTACTTAACACATAGACTACGGCTATTTTGGATATCGAATTCGGTGTATAAGTAAACCATGTGGACAAGGTTTTTAAAATACTCTAGCAACATTTTGGGATATTGGGGCTACATATGCAACTCACCACGCCCTACTAATTTTGTTCTGCTTCTGATCATCGAAAATGATGAGATATTAAGTACATGGAAAAATATTTTTTAACTGCGATACTGGACACGTTAGTATGTCTTGCAAGAAGTAAATAAGCAACTTTGAATAAAAACAGAATTATGTCTTCGTATTTTTGCAGTTTGAATAAATTTTTGGTCTTTTGCATGTTTAATACTGAACGTTGACTATTTTCCTTTTTTCTTTTTTATTTTTTTTTTAACAAGAATATTAATCTTCTCTACTTTTAAAAGCTCTAAAATTTACGATTAAATATTTTTCTACATCGTTCAAATTTTATTTCTTTCAAAATCAATCTCATCATAAGCGACACTCGTTGAGTATTAATAAATATGCAGTCCTTAACATTTACTTATGAATAAGCACTAATATTATTTCCATTTCCACATCGAGACTTCTTATACATCTATTTCTTCAGAACATTCCAAGAACATATCACGACATATTAATAACCATAAACTTCGATGCTTAAAGTCAAAGAGGAATGCGTAATCACGGGAAATGAGATAAGCCCTTCGTCCTTTTCTCTTTGTCCCCTGTTTTTGTGTACGCGTGTGTCCTTGGCATCACTTATACTACCTTACAATACTACCTACTAAGCGACGCGTAAAGTGTCGGGATGGTTATGATTATCGTTCAATGGTTGCATTATTTACCTGCATAAACCCTCTTTCGTCGGCAGGAAGACAACCGTATGTGATATCCGGTTCGTAAGTATCCGTTTCTCTGTCGTATATCAACTCCATCGCGGTGAAGCATTGTCCGCCGCCTCTGACTTCGCAGGTACCACTGGTTTCGCCGAGGGGGCAATGGCCCTCGCAGTAACATCTTCTTACTGCAAAGAAAGATACGAGAAATCTATTAGAAATTGATGCAAATTATTATAATTAAAGGTAAAGAATTATCAGTGCGTAGGTAAAGAGGAACTGGAGATGAGATTATGTAAAAATTATTAGTTTCTATTTAAAATTATTTAATCTATATACACTTGTATTTTATATTAATATAACGATTTCAATATGAAGCTTTTAGAGTACTTCAGGTAGGTATTTTTTCCGTAACCCTTTGTTCACCACCTACGGATTGATCGCGAAATTGTGTGTTTTAACAAGCAAAATGCTCTATTTTGGTAAAATTTTACGTGCGTTATTGTTGAATCAGTGACAGCGCAGGAATCGGACGAGTAGTTTGTTTATAGTGAGTATTTAAAGAAAGCAATTTTGTGAAAATGGGATGATTTTTAATAATTTTAATAAAGGCCTCGCAACAATGTTTCGAATTGTTTCTTTTAATTTTTGGTAACGAAGTGCCATGTGCTTCTGTAAGTGATGAATTTCGTGGTCGACCAAAATCAGTTGCTGCTCCAAATAACATCGATGCGCAATTTGATTGAAGAGGATTGGCATGTTACTTATCATGAGGTGGAGGCACCTTTGGCATATGGAAGACTGTAATACATTCAATATTTAGATGTGAAATCCTGATAGGCTTCGCATAATGTTATCCAAGGATAAAAGAAGCTCCTATTAATGTACACATCGTAGCAAGTGACAAAATTTGGATATGTAACAGAAGCTGATCCTTCACGAAGGAATTCCAAGAGAATGGTTGTTTGTTTCTTTTGTTGCAAACATTATTTTTGAAGATCGAAGACCAGTTAATGCTGAATGGTATACAACAATTTGTTTGCCAGAAGTCATCGTTGAAATCAGGAAAAGGAAGGGACAATTCTTCATCCTTCACCATGACAATCACACAGCACGTCGAACAATTGACTATTAAGCAGAAACCTCATTACCAATATTCACCTGATTTATCCCCTAACTACTTCCTTTTGTTCCCAAATGTCAAAGAAAAAATGCGAGGGCAGCGATTTTTATCACCTCAAGAAGCTGTGGTATCTCCAAAACACGGTTTTTGATGGCTTAAAAACCATGTTTTGGAGATACCATCTTCAGAGTGGAAGAAATGTTTCGAAAACGTAACGAATTTAATTCGAATTACACGGCTTATAAAATATAGTTTTGGCACATATCCCTTGGTGTCAAAATGACATTTTCCAACAAACTTCTTGTTCTTATCATGGAACCGTTTGAAAGATATTATTTTTTAGCGAAACTCAAGCTTTAATTAACTATTCTTGAAGTGCGTTTATAGGCAAAATATTAGGCAAAATATAGTAGACATGGGGACTAATAAAAAATATTTATTTTCATTAAAAGAAATATTACGCAGAGAAGAGAAAAGTGGTGCACGTTGCTTATAATTTGTTAAATATCACGCCTGACCAAAAAATGTTTAGTAAATGACTTGTTTTCTAGTTTAAAGATATAATCATTCACCTTTTCTGGAATTGTTTAGTTATTTCCCTACATTTTGAAAGATTTTATCATTTATGTAGAAAATTTTCCGGTAAAGTCGAATTCAAAGTTAATTGAATAAATTACCAGACTGAAAAAGAACACATACAAAACAAATGATAATTTTATTAACAGCACCTACCACTGACTTAAATTTAATCCAACTCAGAGGAGTTCCATAATTTCAAATCTCTTTACAAGTGTTTTAGGAGTAGTTCTTGCATATTTTCATTATTGAGATGAATTGGTTTTGGCTTTCAAATGTTTCTATATAGGAAACATGGGGGTGTTAAATCGAAGTGCTTTTCTAGATAATTTAATGTTTTTCAAATGCTTTTCTCTTCAAGTACACTAACAAATAACAACAAAAACCACGTTTTAAAAACTATTGTAAACATCTTGCACGACCGTTGGTGACGCTGCTCAACCGCTCTAACCATAGATTTTTTTGGTTACTGCAAAAACAGATAAATGTAGAAAAAGGGCAACAATTTCTACTATTTATAGAAGTTAAAACCTTAGAAGTCAACTGAATTGTAAGAAGAAAATTACCTTGCTACCACACGTCATATACCGTAGAGTTAGTTCTTACAGACGTATCTATACATATCTTTGTGTAGGAATTTTAGATAATACGCTATTATTAATTCAACCGAAAAACTGATAACCTCCTTAATCCTAACACAAGCAATATCAATAAATTACAGATCTATGCGTAAAATATACAATTTCCGTGAGCAGAAAGAAAATGCTTAATTGGCAATTTGTATGTTGATCGGTCACTTAATGTCCCGTAAAATATGAAAGTTATTGCGGTGCCCGCATGCGCTCAGGCAATTGCACAATTTTACTATTTTTCTCCGACAGAAAAAGTAAGCCATTACAGACAAATTAATTACAGTTAGTATGTGTTGACATCTATTTCTATTTATATTTAGACGTATACCGGCCCATGGTTTTCTCTTTGGTTATGTGGAAATAAATAGGTACTTTTAGGTCTACTAATGTAGTATGTGAGTAATTTTTGAAAGCCAAGAATAGTATGCTAATTTTTTTTTTATCAAGACCGAATGGATTCTAATTTATTGTAAAAACATTTAGACAATGGAAAGATCATAAATCAGAAATTTCAGCTCTTCAAAATGAGGTCTATACGGAACCAGAATCAAAGGTAAATATTCCTGGCAAACAATTTCTTCCAGTTGCTAAATTTGAAATGAATGCTGTTATTTTTGGATTCAAAAGTATTGTACGGATTTATATCGTTTTTCCGTCAAATCTCATAGTTGGCGGCCGTGGATTCTGTTCATTGTATAGAAGCACATTTTAAATACACTGGCGAGCAACACATTGGGGCCACATTGAAACTGTGATGTATGCGGAAATTTCTTAAAAAGTTACTTATATTTGAAACTTGTAAGTCAGCTTACCGTATTTTCGTTGGCTAAATTTAATATTCAATACCGGAGAAAGTACATCTTTTGGTTTTTCTGATTTATTTTGAAAAAGCACCGAATTTACATTTTAAACGAAGATCGATTTTTAAATGTTTGGACCAGTATGAAAGTAAAGAAAGCAATCCTCTTGTACTTCAAGTCGACGAAGCGTACTTTCAATTGAGTTAAGGATCATGCTCTGGTCACTTTCCAATAGCAACTCTTTCAATTCTTGGGCAGTTCTTAGGTGCCCTCGTATCCCACGTCATCCCGACTTATCCCAGTTACATTCAATGGGATTCATGTCATCAAGATACTCTCTGATATCTCTGGTTGCGTCTTTCCTAACATGATCTTCCAGATGCTCCGTAGTGTGCTTATGAGCTGTAAAAGAACCTTTCTGTATGAAGATCAACTTTAAAGATTCCTAACTGACCCACTGCTAAATGGAAGTTTGTAGCTGTCCTCCAAAACAATCTAGCAGTATCGAGTCTCCTTTTATGGGTTGATTTAGGAGCCAAACCGCAGAAGCTTCTCTATTTTGCAAACTCGCGAACACTAAAAATCTTCTCTTTAGTGACTCCTTTTCGATTAGACTTCGATCTTCTGGTTGTCAGGGTAGTTCCTTCATAGCGCTGGAGAATCTTTTGTATAGCACTAAGACTCCTACCAATAAGTCCTCGGTCACTTTGAGGCATTATGATATGTTAAATGAACCCCACGCTTTACACAGAAAATTAACACAAAAATACATCGCAATTTCAATTAGACCTCAATTTTTTTAATTAGTTAAGCTGCTTTTATTCTTACCGATTTTATTCCGTTACATCATGTACGTGCTACATATATAAGTTAAAACGTACAATACAATACCGACACATATTCCTATTATTTGTACGATACGATTTATGTAGCGGTCGTTAGTTATCTAAATGACTGTGCAACGGATATGGATTTTTTTAGAAACAGCAAATACCTTCGCAAACCGCATACATTTCAAGGTTGCAAAATCGCGGTATGCATTACCTGTTAGTTATGCTAGTGCTTAGCTACTACAGCGTTCTTCTTAACGTCTTAATAACCCATAAACCTAACACATGAATTACAACTTTAGCTCTATAATACATTCAAATAGGCGTTTCTAACAAAAATAACTCAATAACACCTTGGAAATACGATTGCAGTTGACTATTTAGTTACTTTGCCAACAAAATGAATAAAAGAAGGGAAAATTGAGTTTAATATGCTGTTACTTGCTTAGTAAACGTTGATATATGTATTACACCAAAGGAAGCAAAGTTGTTTTGATATACAGAGCGTTCTGTAAGTTAAGAAAATTATGTTAATAGATTGTAGAACTACGTTTTATTAAAAAAAAAGAAATAAAATTGTGGACTTTGTTTTAAAGTACAGTGTTTGTTAAGTTAGTTATGAGAGAGTTTGAAGGGCAAGGTAATTAAAGGAACAACAAGAAGGTTGTTCTGAAGACCAGCTCCGCGCGAAATTGCAGACATAGAAATTCTCGTAAACGATCAAACGAACGCCAGGTCTATAGCATTTCAACTTGGAGGTTGCTAGCGTTGCACACACAAAGTCATCCCATAAAGTTGATTTTTTTAAATGTTACTGCGACGAAAATTTTCTAAATTTACTTGGATATCTGCGACATTCACAAGACATGGTGTGAACAATTCCGATAAGAAGTGGGGCATTAAAAAATCCGCATGGTGTGGGAGGAATCGGTGTTCAGCACGGATTTTTAGGATTATTAAATGGTTTGCTTATTGGCCCGTAGTTACCTCCACCTTGAATGACAGGTGAGCAGCACTTAGATTTTTTTCAAAACACGATTGATGCGCTCCATAATGGGCCACCAAGGTCAATGGACTTTTATGAGCCATGACAGATATATTTATGAAATGATAGATTCGATCATGTATACAAATCATTACCATATTTCATTTAGAGGAATGTTTAACAATGTACAGTGGCCGGTTTATGTTTTGTCTCCCCCTTCCAACGACTAAATATCGATACTAACATAAAAATGTTACGGTACATACCTTTTATTACAACATACATTGTTTTCTTGCCACAACTTAACGCCCACCTGTCTAACAAATATCTAGAATACTTTTAGATAACATACGCCTGCATATACATGGTAAAATGTTACACTTAGATAAGTTCAAATATTTCTAAAAAAGGAAAAAAAAATATTTATAGGCACGTATCAGGTGTCCTGATTTTTTAACGCTCCATTTCAATAAACGTATAATAAAAATGAATTAGTATTTAGCACACGAAGGATTTTGAAATGAATTGCTCTAATATGCAAGGTTACTTGCTTGATTAATGGTGTTAGTTTTAATGCATGGGTGCATTTTCAACGGTCGCAAAATGAAAGGGAATGGAAAGATGACGTAGAACGAGGATGTGTTTTTATTAATGGAAGTGAACGAATCTCTACAGCGATTACAAGATTCGCATTATATGAAAGTACTCTATGTAATTGCATCAACAAGTGATCTCGGTTATAATTATTAGATTTAAAATTATTAAATGAAGTTGAAATTCATCACGGTTCCAAATGGTACAAATACATATACGGTAACAAGTTTCTTGACATGTTCTCATGAAAAACTGAAATCTAAAATTAAATAAGTGGGATGTTTGCAATTACTATTACAATTAAAGTCAAAAGAAATAAAATTAATATAATAAAATAATTATATCGCCTTTAACAAAATTTTAATTTTTTAAATGTAGTATATTCTATACAGAGCAGTCTTTTCAGAAAGAGATACTTTTCGAACTTCAATTCTGGACGAAATCTGCTCCAAATTTCTTCTTAAAATTCCTTCGCAGTTAATAATTTTTCGGATAGAGAAATTCGAAAAATACTTCTGTTTACGTTTAAGGGTAGTTTACTGTAAGCTTTGGTCGCTCTATAGAGCTAAATCGAGTATATGGAACATAATCCACTAGAAGGAGGAGTAATTGGAGGTTAGAACAATCAATATTCTTACGTACTAGATTGTAAATAAATTTTATTGAATGTAATTGTCGTCTCACATCTAGAAGATAAATCATAAATCTTACACATCGGACATATCAGAAAATTAATTAAAAAATGATGCTAATATAGCTTTCTCGTGACATTGATCAAATCATTCGTAGCAAAAGTAATGTGAAGAGAAGAGATTTTTAAGGAAATTTATAAAGCAGCGACAAAAATCGGGTACTGTTCCCCAAGTCATCTCCCGATGGGTTCTTTGAGTGCTTAACACTAGATGGCGGGTATTTGTACAACTAAACGATTTCCGCGTACTATGATGTATTAAAAATATATCAGAAAATGCTTAGAAGCAATAACCAACGAATAATGTCAATATAGTTTCCTTACGGTATTGACGGACGTATTTCTTGGCACTAGAGGGTGCCAAGAAATGCCTGGCCCGTAGTTTCGATGGGAAGTAATATATATTGCGCGGCAAATAGCGGTGTGAGGTGAAGAAGAACTAGGGCTAGTGTTTTTGTTCTTTTACCATACATTGCTTTTGACATGAGTGATTCCATCAACACCATGAAGAAGCTATATTAGCATTATTTTTTAGTTATTAAATATTATAGTTAGTAGCAGTTATTGGTAGTTGAAGGTAGACAACTACCTTCCTCTTTGAAATATAGATATTTCAGAAATCTCCACAGAGTTATTCTTGTTTGATAAGTGGAAAAAAATGAGCCATACTTAAGTTTAGATCTTACAAACGCAGAAACGATATGTTCTCTGTTAACGACAAAATTGAGCGACGAATCGAAGAAGATGCCAAAGCCTTTATCAGTTGAAGCCCGATACAACAATTCTCCAGCAAAATATATGGATTTTATTTTTTTTTTGAAAACCTGACAACTTTACATTTAGCAATGCTTACATGCAGATTACAGTAAACCAGTTAGCCACCATATTTAACTTATTGCGCAGGTAAGTACGATAATAATGAAATTTATAAACCTAGGTTGAAATTATGAACAACAGGTGTATAAGATATTTTGTAATACAAATATTGTGGTGATCGAGAGAGAATAATCTTATGCGAAAGGACTGCCAAATGCAACAATGCTTAACGCGCCATGTTCGGCCACTTATTATATTTTAAAGTATGTGAAATCGGATGAAGTCTTATTCCGTACAGGAACTTAAGACAAGCATTTTGCACTTTTTTTTATTTGTCTCGTATCAATCTCACATTGTCACAATAATTAAAATGAGAAAGCGCCAACGCGTCACACTGCGTTCTCTTCAGCCCAGCGCTCAGATACTCCCTACTACCGCAGAGTAGCTGAAGTTTTACATAAGCCAGTCCAAGCAACGACGTAACATGTTTCTTAAACCTCAGATTACTATCCAGTTCAACGCCCAAAGCTTTTACTTACTGTATTAACGGAAGTGGGTGGTAATTGTCTAACAAAAGATTCATCTTGTTCGATACGCTTCAGACACCCTACTACTAGCACAGTTTTTTTAGGATTTAAATTTAATTCATGCTTCAGACCTTCATTTATTCTTTGCATCTCTAAATCAACGTCAGATACTCTAAAGGAATAAATTTGCACATCGTCAGCATACATATGGTGTTTACAGTATTTTAGGTTATTGGGAATGGACGAGGTGTAGATGGTATATAAGAGAGGACTCACTACGCTCGCCTGTGTAGCACCTCTAGTTAAAGGAACACTATTTCTGTGTCCTACCGCATAGATAGTTTCTAAAAAAATGCAACCTCTTCAATAACAAAGTAAATGTACTTCAAAATGCTTAGAAAGAATTCATGGTCTACTGTGTTAAACTTGAACACAATTAACACTAAAGCAGTTGAATGTTTTTCCATAGATGCTGGTTTGTAGTAAATCACTATTGTCATAGCATTGTGTGGAACATGGGCTTCTTGCAGAAACATTCTGAATATTTAGTTATTTGATAGTACACATGTTCTAATTTTGTAAAGAGCAAAATATGAAGAGATGTGATAAACTGCGTCCAAGTACCATGCTGGGTGTAAATATTTAAGAATGTAATTACAAGCTATGTCTTTTTAGTGGAAGATTAAGATGAACATGTTGAGTCAGAGACTGAAGACTACTTTAATAAATGAGAAGATGCATCAGTGTTTCTGGTACAAAATGTGGTCGTGTTACAATTCACATTTTATACCGTCAAAGTTGCTAAGTTTCATGGCAGTTGGTTCTTTTTTCCCATCAATCTGACTTGTGTAATAAAAGAATTGCTTGTGTATTCGCTATTGTAACATTGAATCAATTGATAAAATTTGAAATCCCAAAATTGCCGCATCATACTTACTAAGAAGCGCCAATACTACCATAGTACCGAAAAATATTTTATTTTTACGCATCATTAGCAGCACACAAAACATTAGCATATTTACTATCTACAGTCCATTATAAAGACGCACATAACGATAAGAGAATTACAAACACATCCTCACACCATCAGGCTACTATATTGCATTCACATTTCACGTATTTACACACGTCTAATGTACATAAACACATATTGTCCAAAACAATATTTTCTCAATGATACTCCATTCATAAAAGCTGCCATTTATATTACGCATTCAATACGAAGTTCTTTATCTGTGCGAAGCAAGGTCGCAGTTTGTGCGGGTTTCCTTCCTGTTTTCCATCATTCACACTTTATACGCAATGTGCACGTGATGTGGTGTTCATGTGTACCTGGGAAAATAACATTTGTTTCAATGTTAGCGTATGGATAATTAATGTAATAATACGGTACAGTAGCATGTATCTGAAAATGAACGTTATTGTCACACAAATGAATGGTGCTGGTTATGTAATAAAATCAAACCGCAAGAAATGCGAGCTGTGTATTTTACTGTTGGTCGGAACATGTAATGAAAGCATTAGTTACTAATCTGTCTACTGAAAGAACTTTTGATGTTGAGTTAAAGAAGAAATAAAGGGTTTGCATCTAATAATTTATATTTGTCTTAGTTGTAATTAATATTTTTAGGTTATTTCAAAGATATTTTTGTCTTATTGTTATTCTAAAAATGCAGAAACCCTTTTAAAATTTAATTTAATAAAGGAACTAATCATTTAATTAATTTAAACATTTTAATTGCATATTTTTATCACATGTAACAGACTTTTTTGATTTACTTTTATAATATTTGGATACCTCTATTATACTGTGTGATTTTTTTTAAGTACAGTACATCTGAAATATCTCAGAAACTAAAACGAAAACACCAATTTCCAAAAGCATCAACTTTTATTGTAAGGGGTACAAGCTTTGATATATACATCACATTAATGGCGTTTTATACCTGCACCCCCATGAATAGCTTTCCCAAAAACTTAGAATCCAACTAACTGATATTTAAATCTGCCCAAAATCGTGTAGTGCCTCAAATGAAAGCGTGTTTGCTGGGGATTATGTCAATCGCTTCGTTTTTTTTTTTCATGAACACTCATGTGGACATTGAAATAAAATTGAGCAAGGTTTTCTCCTAAAAATTGCCAATGGTTGAGGTCGATTACAACCGGCGATGAGAATTTTGCAATAGTATGATATGATTAGAACAAGTAATAATTAAAAAAAAAAAATGTTTGTATGGGGGTACTAAGCGATTCAATAGTTGAGCCAACATTCATCAATGACACGCCAAATGGTGACTATATTGAAGATCGTAACCAAATGCTGGACGAACATTAACTTTTCTCCCAGTAGGATAGTGCTTCTGGCATTATTTTAGCTTAACCGAAGATTGGCAAAAAGAAGAATTGGTAAACGTAAATTAAACGGCTTCCATGATCACAGACGTTCTTCCTTTAAAATCAATTGTCTCATCTAATAGATTTAATCGATTTGAGTCAAAGAATTATAAACGAGTGGGGAAATATTCCGCAAGGAACTTTTCAAAAAGTAAGCCAAGAATTTGAAAACCGTTGGATTGATGTTCGTTTTGAGCAGTTCTTGAAAATATTGCTTTTTTAATTTCGTTTGTTTATTCTAATTGTAATAAAATTAATATTCTTATTAGTAACGCTCATCTGGATGTTTGAACATTTATTGTCAGTTTCGTAAAGTACTTTTAATTTTCACTTTTAATTTTTTCAGTTTCTATATATACACATCGGAGCTTTTTTGAGGTAACACGCGATGGATCATTTCATTTAATATTATTGCCATAGTCGGGGTTTATAGGTCAAAGTATGTCGTCCTTACAATAAAAGTACACATGAAATATTTAAAACGTCGTACATTCTTCGCAGACATCTCATCAACTTTCCAAGTTTTTTTTTTCTAGTCTCCAATGTGACTCCATTGACTTCATCAGAAAATTAAAAACTCTCATTCGAACGACAGATGTCAGCGATGCAATTCTTCAATCAAATAGAATAATAGAGCATAGAGAATTTACCGTAACGTTCGTCGTTATATAAATGCTTTATTGAAAGCGACCATTGTTGTTCCTTCATCAAACGATTACTCACAACGCAGAGGTAGGTAATCTTTCGCGTGCAGCACTTGCGAAACCCTAGAGCATATAGGTCTCGTAATTTGTCCATTATCAATCAATAAGTCATTTTGTTCGTCGCTAAAAAGTAAGCCGTAGCAATTCACCTCCTAACGATTTCAGTGTGTTTCGAAACATACGTATACCAAGGACGGGATAGGTCGAAAAAAGGTTGTTGTAAGTTTGAAGCATTGCGTAATACTTAGCAAATACCACCAGGTGAGCGAAGTTTAAATGTTGCGATCTTTTATATCCTTCATAGTCGAAGAAGGTTGTAAATTGTTAACCTTTAATCAACTGTTCCAAGTCATATTAAAAGTACAATAAGTGACGTTGTTAAATAATCGATCGACATACTATTGGATAGGCGTGCAAGTGCTCATTGAGATATCTATACTGAAATTACATGAATAGTTTTGGCTAAAAGGAAACTTGAAATATCGCCAAGCAATGCGAATTATATACCTTTTGACAACGAAGCAATGCGAAACCTTTCGGCTTATCTTTCACCACAATCAAAGATCTTGCTAAATAGATATTAGACACACTGTTGTGAATTAGCGAATAGGTAAATTGGGGCAACGGCACCCCTAAATTGACTTGCTTGATTTCCAGCAACAAAAAAACGAATCTAAAAGTGAGAGTATTCACTTCAAACTTCTTTTAATAAAATCTCTCTTATGTTTAGTATTATGTCTCGTCATTAAACTACATAAGTTGGAAAAGGCTCCCCATGCAGCATCACAAAAAGTACAGGGGTAGTTGAAAAGTTTCAAGCCTTAAAATGAAGATGGCGCTATTCGTCGAAAATATTTTGCTGAAAAATACTTTTAAAAATTGTACTCTTAGTTATCGTGTTTAATACCCTTTGAGTCAGCCGATGTTAATGTTTCTGTAAAAATCGGATATCGAGCCATCGCAATACACCTAGTAAAGAGATGTCGCGAAAATTTGCTTTAGGACTTCCAGAATACATCCTTTTGTGGTAGAGGCACTGAGGTCATTATATGCATTTCCAAGGGCGACTAAAGTCGATAAAATCCTATTATTTTTTAATTATATTTATCGTTACATTTCGGAAACTTCTGGGTACCGCATAGTTCTTCGATTAAAAACTGCACCTTAAGACTAAGTAATTACATCTCTTATATAACGTCCTCCATAACCTTTCATAAGTAGAATTACTGAGAAACAAGACCTTGCACGTAGTCATGCAACGTACAGCAACTGTTAAAATACCCCGAAACGCGATGAAGAAATTAATAATTAATACATGGCTTTAGTCGGAATTGAAACAACTCTGTCAGGTGGGTGTTGCTCGCTTCAAAGCGTCGTGTACCCGCCTACTTGTTTAAAAGCTCTTTGTTAGCGGCTTATCTTTTTCTACGTTTTTTTTTTTTTATGTAGAGGTAACGGACGCCTCTGCTTTTACATCGTCCTTGAGTTTACTTGATGTGAAATCGACGCGAAGAACAGTTGGTCAGGTAACGAGGGAACCTTTTTTATAGTACTTTTATCGTTTAATTATTTAGTTTGAGAACCACTTCTTTGAAAAAATTTTGTTCGTATCACAAAGATGAAAAGGAGTAATTTATCAGATCAAGTGTACTTGGTTGGACTAATATCAAAAGATGTAGATCTATTTTTTTTTCTCATGAGATATGTTTTGGTACTTTACCAAAACAAAACTGAGATACAAGAAGCGCGTTCTCCTAAGACCAAGCAGCCTCATATCGACCCACTAACTACAAACCGAGCAATTTTTCATACAAGATAACAATTCCTCAATGGTGACTTGGTTAGGCAGACAGAAAATAAAGAATCGACATTGCCAGCAACAGTAGAACACATAACTCAATAGCGCACGTGTAAGACGTCCCAATGTGCATAAACCGCTCCTCCGTGTTTATTCAGAAAATGGGCAGGGCCGGTAATGAATCGGTGTGTCAGCAATTTATTACCTTATCGCGAAGCTGAAGATATTGTTTATTGCCAACATCGTAGAATAGATTATCAGCGGCGGCTAACTACATCTGCTGAGATTTAAGCGAAACAGGTACATACATGCATGTGTACCCAGTTTACTAACACACTTTGCAATTAACGGAACTGGGAGTTTGATAGACATTTTGAGAACAATTCTAACGATCTTTAACGTATTGCAGATTGAAGATGTTCACTCCCGCACAGTTTTAATTTGGAAAAAGATCTAATAACATCTTCATAAGTTTCAATTAAAAGATAATAAAAACAGCTCCAAATGAAACTTTGCAGAATTTGGCCTTTCCAAATTTTCAAATATGTCGGCATTGTGCATTGGATTGAAGGCAGTGAGTGCTTGCTTGGTACTTTTTGTGACCTCAGCGAGAACTTAGACTGTATGTAGAACCATAATGGTTGCAAAATTAAATATAAAACTCAATCTCGACAATTTAAGTATAAGTTTATAACAATGACAAACTTCTGATGCTGGTGACAACTTTACTGAACAGATCTTAAAATCGTCGAAATATTTTGGCAGATGGTTGTGTTGTGCAATCGGATCCAGAGCTTTGGTTTACTTGCAATAAATTGAGTCTCAACAACAGTAAAACAGCTATGACGATTTCCAGTTTGAGGGAATATAGGGGTCACTGATTCACATTGAACAAATTCAACTTTTCCCTCTAATCTTTCTTGATTTAATACTAACTGCTCTAATTTAAAAAGATATTTCATTTAACATACCTTTTATGTTGTTTTGAAGCCTAAATATCCATAAAAATGTTTGAAACTAATTTTAAATTTTGAAAAAATAGATTATTTCGATTTAAATGAAATATTCTGGCGGAATTAACGGTTAATGTGTTTATTTTCAATGATTTTTACAGAAATTGTTCTAATTTACACAGCAGGTGTATTTGTTTATGTAGTTGCCCTAACGACACTCGTTTCTTACGTTATGAATTGACATTGTGAATTTAGACTGCTGGATTTCTAAATAGTGCGTATTGTGAGAGTCTTGTGTGTTGCTCTAAAAAAATGCATGACTTTGATTATCCCCATAAAGTTCTATTAATGGAGTCTTTTTTTAATGTAAAAATTTTACATAAATTATCAAATGCCAGAATTCGAATATTAACCGAAATTAATTCGAATTCTGCAAATGTTTTGCAATTAAATTTCGATATTTTGTGTATATTGAAATTAAATAATAAAAATTAACGAATTAAAGTAAAAATACACGTACATTGTCCCAATGATCTACTACAATAAGTTAAAATTCTTGGTGTACATTTCTACTATAAGCTCAATTGGGATAAACATGTCGGAATTTTCTCAGACAAATTTTCGTACTATTCTTTGATTCAGGCCCTGATTACGTATGCTTTACTAGCACGTGGTTTTGATACATCCAGTATGGGATCTTCAGTTTAGAGCATTAATTGATTGTGAAGAGTCGTTTCTGAAACCGAGGCCTTTTATTTTTTCCCTGCCAGTTAATTTTAGAATGCTTTGCGTACATGAAATGCGTAAATTTAGTACCTACGCTGATATTTATTAGTGTAATACAGGTAATAACTTTCCAAAAATTTTCCAGGATAGCAAGATGGGGTTCTCACGTACCCAACCATCTGAGAATCAATATTGATTCTCCGATTCAAAGATAAACATTTATTTTTCATTAATGATGATGTCACCGATTGTAATTCCTAATAGATCACTAAATATCGTATTTAGCCTTTTCTAAATTTTATAACCCCGTTTTCGTTTTTAAGGCAAATAAAATATTGCTCAATATTATTTTTCTCACCAAAATTCTCTGAAGCCTTGCTAAATATTTACAGCATATTCTAAAATTTTATCTGAATTTCCTATCAACAAGCCTAGTTATTTTATCTCATTTTAAGTTAAGTTCTAATCAAAGTTTATTGTTCCAGTTTTCGGAAATCGTGGTCGTAAATTTTTCGACAATAATCTTCTCGTGACGAACGTCATAGCATGTATCCATCACGCATGCCAGTGGAATTGGAAAAACATTTACTTAGTGATTACATTTTATCTGTAGAAGCCCTAACGTCTTCTTATATATTTACCCTATACACCGGCGGACGGTTTGCGTAAATTTAGAGTGTCTATTAATAGACCACTCTTCAAATAACATTAACACTTTGCCTACATAAAAGTTGGTTTATCGAAATTTCGCCCGATTTGCTTACTAACAACATCGTACGGGGGCTTTTCGAAATTTACACTTACTTTGTCTATATCAACAGTTTACTCTCGTAAAAATTTTAATTTATTGTTTCAGGATGAAAGCTAAAGTAAATAGTATCTTAAGAGGATTGTTTATCAATATTATTATAAAGGTGGAATTACTGAAGATTTATGTGGTGTTATATTAATATTTAAAAGATCTAAGGTGTACTTATTAGCGTATCAAAAACTTCTTTTGATGGATGCAATTAGTAGTCAATAATATAAGCAGGAAATTTTATTAAAAAATAGTAAAACTAAACGTTAAATTTAGGCAAGAATTTATAAAAACTGTTACAGTCTACGATATACCAGTTCCATAACATCGATTGCGTTTAAATTGTTTTGGATTTTGTTTGGGTTTTATATTATTGGGATGAAGTTGTCTTATGTACATTTTACAATCAAAATTTTAGGATTCCAAAGATTTCAGTTCAAAATAAAATAAAACAAAGCAAGACGAAAACAACTTAATTCCAATAATAAGATAAAACCCAAAACAATCTCACAAATAAACACAGAATGTGAAGAATGTTGTTGTTGTTGCATTTGTGGCAGTGATTTCGTGTGTTTTTAAAATTTATGTAAATCATCACGTCATAGAATAATTAATATTTTGTGACTTCAAAATAAAAATATCTAGCCAAATGCTTTAGTAATTCATGTTCTAAAAGTTTGATGCAGGATGTTGTACGATCGAGTATAATTAAATTAAAAAAAGGCAAACGTCGATCAAGTTTCAAAATCATTTTCTTGAGCTTGAAACCAAAAAAGAACAACTTGATTGACTTGAAACTACATTTACAGGTGGTGTATTTTCAAGTCAAGATTTGTTTGATATTTGATGCGGCGTCAAACGAGGTGACATTGATTTAAAGGGGTGAAGTTGATCAGAATACCATCAGCTTCTGATTTTGAACATGGAATGGATGCCATCTTGTAACAATATCTGCTTTTTTTCTATATTTTCTGTTCGAATGAGCCACGTAAAAGAATGCTGTGTAAGTACACAGATTACGATGAGGTGGCAGTAGGTTCGCTATCACGATTGTTATGCGAGGAAAATCGGTGGCTGAACGATAGTTTAAAAGAAAAAAGCCAGCTTGAATAATACAGTAAATGGGGTTATCCTTTCAGTGTAAATGATTTCACACAACCAAAAAAGATTTAGGTAGTAGCGGAAGCATTGTGTCGTTTTTTAGACAATTTAGATTGGGGAAGGTTGAGCGTATCGAAGTCAATATTAAAAAGTATACGGCAAATGTGCCTAACATAATTTTTACACACCATTTAATACATTAGACACTTGAATCTAATTTGATTGTGGTGATCAACGTCACCCCAGGCTCTATATTTTATTGTTATTGTAAATTAAAATATTTGCAAAATTGGCCAATAAATCAAAAATATAAAAGATAAAAAAAATACAATCGAACGTTTAAGTCGCAATCATAATCCAAAAGGAAAACATAATAGATAAGCAAGAGCAAGCACATTCAGTATAAAAATTAATTCGTTCATGTCTTTGCCCCGAGTTGCCGATAGACCTCCGGACATTGCGGCAATCTAATTCATTTAGTAAACTTTTCAACTCCACTTTAAAGCGGTAAAGTTTTCGAATTGTGCTTTTATTTGGCATTTTCTGTGAACGTCAGTCCATGATGTGCTTCTCTAAAATAGTTACGAGTACGCCTTGAATAACTGTGGTTGGTTCTTGCCGTTTGAAGTAAAATTGCCTTGATTGTTGGTGGAGTTCCTTCTTAAAATGTGTTCTACAGAGTTGATGATTCTGTAAATTGCATAATAATCTAATGACCCGTTTTTTATAAGTGAATACCGTTGCTGCATCAGGTGATAATACCCAGAATAATACTCCAATGGGTGGAATAGGGGGAAATATGCGGCCCTAACAGTTTCGCGCTTTAAGTTTCTCAAAATGAGACTGACGATAATTTCGATATTAATAAGTTTATGCGCGCTCTCCTCCATCCCACTTTCCAATGCCAAACCCAAAAATCTCACTGCGGTTTTTAGGGTTTGTCCTTATTAATGTTTACTTTATTTGCAGCAAACCATTTACAAGCATTCTCCTATTCTTGAATTTCTGCTTGAGTTCGTGGAGATCAGTTGCATGAACTATTAGGATGTGTCGCCCGCTTACAGATACAGTTCTGCTATAGGAATATTGAGAAGAGGGTGCAATATTATACAAATAAAAGTGGACCGACTATAGATTCTTAAGGGACACCCTATTTAATATCTATGGAGATTATTCCAAACTTGCTTTCTATGGGTAACATATGAACTAATCTCTGATTCCATAACATTTGGGCTTGTCAAGTAGGATTCCAGCGCTTACATAAGTAAATGCCTTCGATAAGCCAAGGAGATTCATTTTTGTATAAAGAATAATGTCAAACGCCCTGTAAATACTGTTGATCACCTCCAACTGAAATAGGTCTGTTTTTTTTTTTTGTTCTACCATGTTGCTCCTCTGTCCAACTTTCATAAGTACGCAATAAATCTGTTCGAGATAGCCCATTCCAAGATTTTGGATATTGTTGGCAGGACGATAGTTAACGCACTGATTAATACTGCTTTTCTTATAGATAGGAATAGCCTTAGCGACGCATGTAACATCAAAGCCGAACTTGGGTAACTTTGATCAGTAGCCTGTTTATAGCACAATTATCTTATTCCTCCATAATATGGATCAATGTCACCCCCAATCAAGAGATGTTTTGATCACTGTTCTTCTTTTATTATTAAATTGAAAGTGAATGATTAAGGTTAAACAGAGTAGTGTATTCGTAATGGTTGAGATGTAGTTTATATATAGAAAATTTATCAATGTCTGACAATTTGTTACAGTGTGATAAGTAAATATTTTTTATGATCAATCTAACCCAGTTTGACTGTAATATATCTTTTACGTCCTCAACACAATCTCCTGAATTAATATGTACGATCTTTTGGCATTTCAATCATTTAGGTTGTTTTTAAGATTGTTAAAAGAAGTTGTTTCGAAAAGAAAATATGGCTTCGAAACAATTATACGTCCATATTTGTTTTCCAGAATTTACATAGAAATTTTAATAATTTTAAGCCTTTGAAACTCTGTTTTCATCCTCAATTTTTTGGTTTCCTTAATTTTCAATTATTTCTAAATTTTACAACCTTAATATTTTGCTTGAATGTTAATATCAACATTTTCTGTTTATTTATCCGTTTCCATAGCGATACCAATCTTAGGACTTTCATATTTTAATGTTTGACCTTTCGATACTTATATGTTTTGATACAGATGACATGAATTTTGGGGACTTCCAATTGTAGATGATGTTGACATGTTTTTGTGCATTTTTTAACAAAAACTTTTATTACAAAGTAAATTCTTGAAAATAATTGATGATTTTCATTACTTCCTTTTTTAAGAATAAAAAATTAATAAGTGCACCATTAAAACGCCAGAATCCAACTAGCCTTCCTAGATTATTTAAATTCTGTAAATATAAAGTCGAAATTTTTTCTCAAACAAATTTATATGTGAATAAACATTATGTACACCTGTACAACAATGACAACGATGTAAATGGTAAGCGCTTAAGTATCTTCGTCATGCGAAAGCGGTTATTTTAAGCTGTTTAAATAATTTGTTTACATAACGTTGAGAAAACTTCATTATCCGACATGTAATCTACCAAGAAACAAGCGGTTAAGATGACTATCTTAACAATGAAATGGCATTAAAGTAATTGTTTTTACTGCTAGCCGGACTACACATTAACTATATGGCATTATTTAACGATGGTGACACAATGTTGCTATGTACGATAATTGTCAAATATACGCTACAGTGAATCTTGATGCTGGATAATTGGTTGAAGAAAATTACCTGCTAAGAGGAAAAAATATGGGGATTTGATGAGAAATTTCTGTTTTGTTTCTTTGTTCTACGATGCATGGCTATTAGATTAGGATTGCTTGAAATAAAATCTGATTTAAGAAGACTGTATTTTTTTTTGTGTGAATTACCTATCACTTAGTATTCTATACTGTAATCAAGTCCATTTATAACGATATATACGAAAGTATTCATCCATTTACGTCTCCTTGAAATCTAGGCTTAATAACGTCATAAAGCGGTTAGTTTGTGCATTTATATTACCTACAAAACATTTTTAACGAAGCGTAAATTATATTCTGCCCATTAAGATAATGATACTAACATAAACAGTATTAAATTTTGACAAACAAAGGTAATCGTACCTACTAGATTACTCTAAAAACAAGGTAAAGAAAATACCTTAAAACTAATATTTCTTGGGGTAGAATTCATTAGTTTTTCTCTAAATCTTGAGAAACTTTTGGAAGTTATGCCATTCCTCATCAAAATATTTGTGCAAGTCTTTCTTTGATTTCTGCCACAAGGTGTTACGTCGGAACACTTTACAGTTGCTGTAAGATTTTCTTTTTAAAATTTTTCAGTTGAGTCAAATATGAGAATGATACTCATTAGTAGACGGCAGTAAAGTTTACAAAACCTTTCCAGCTTAAAAATAATTTACATAATATGGTTGAGATGTAATGATGTACCAGGTGTGTCGGTAATTCTTTTCCGGTTTTTTCGCTAAAGAAAACACGTTACTTAGAATGGATAGTTAAAATTTATTTATTCAAAGTATTGGCCATTTGATTCTATACATTTTGTCCATCTCTCAGGCAATTTATGAATGCCATTCCAAAAGAACAGTTCCTCCTTTGAGCTAAACCATTCATCGAGCCATTTTTTAACTTCTTCGAAATCGGCGAAGTGCTGCTCTGCAAGCGCGTGCCCCATCGATGCGAAAAGGTGGTAGTCGGATGGAGCCAGGTCTGGAGAGTACGGCGGGTGCGATAAAACTTCCCATCCAAGTGATTTCAACATTTCTTTGACTGGTTTTGCTGTATGAGACGGCGCGTTGTCATGTTGCAAAATCACTTTATCATGTCTTTCAGCGTATTGTGGACGTTTTTCGATCAATGCACAGTTCAAATTGATCATTTGTTGTCGGTAGCGATCACTATTAACTGTTTCTCCCGGTTTCAACAGTTCATAATATACGACACCAATCTGGTCCCACCAGACACAGAGCATGGTCTTGCGACCAAAGCGATTTGGCCTTGCAGTCGATGGGCCAGCTTCGCCAGGTGATAACCATGATTTTTTTCGCTTGGGATTTTCGAAATAAATCCATTTTTCATCACCCGTTACTATTCGATGCAGAAATGACTTCCTTTCATACCTTTGAAGCAGAATTTCACTAACGATTTTTCGATTTTCCATTTGTCTGTCATTCAATTCATGTGGCACCCATCTCCCCATCTTTTGGATCTTTCCCATAGCTTGTAATCGTTCACAAATTGCTACTCGGCCCACATTCAACTTTTCTGCTAATTGTTTTTGAGTTTGTGTTGAGTCTTCATCCAATAGCTCCTGCAATTCCGCGTCTTCAAACGTTTTCGGCCTACCAGGACGTTCTTTATCTTGAACGTTGAAATCACCACATTTGAATTGTCGAAACCACGTTTCACATGTTCTTATGGTTGGAGCATGCTCACCGTAAGTCTCTACTAGCAAACGATGACTTTCAGCGGCTTTTTTCTTTTGATGAAACAAGAAAAGTAATGCGTGCCGCAAATGCACGTTTTCAGGCACAAAACTCGACATTTTCAAAAAATTATAAATCTATAACGCTGTTATTTTGGCGGAACGTAACTTGTGTAGTTTTAAGGTTAATGTCAGTAGAATAAAATTACATATGTATCAAATCATAACATTTCATACTTATGGCCAGTGACATCTGCCGGAAAAACCGGAAAGGAATTACCGACACACCTGGTATGTCGGTGGCCGGGGTGTATCCCAACATTTTAAGGGAACATCTAAAGCCAAGTGCTCAAAATCTGTGAATTGAAGAGATTTTATCTTGAATAAATGAAATGAGGATTCCACAAATATTGTAGCCGGAGTTTGGAGGATATATATCAGGCGATGTCTTGATATGTGTCACGTGTATTTAAAAGTGGTCGCAAAATATAATGTGGAGCAAGATAATAACGCCCTCGAATAGTTTCTAATAGGGTAATATTGGTCCAGTTCATTTTGATTCATTTTTCTTGCTAATATTTTGGGTCGCAGATTTTCGGAACATCATTTAATGATTACCCAAAAAGAAGAAGCTTTCGAGCACTCAAACAGTATTAACAGTTTCTTGGTTCATTTTGTTATTGTTTTTTTGGAAAGCATTTTAAAAACTCTCTGTCACCGTGGTGGAAATTAATTCATGTAAAATTGCGCGAACAACGACCAGGGTTGAAAAACATTTTTCATCTTTTGGTTTGGTTCAGTTTAGATTTCGAAATCGGCTAAGAAGCCAAAAGGCCAGCAAACTAGTTTGTACGTGCAAATATGTGAATTAAAAGATTGACGAGAAGAAGACCAACCTCGAATGGAGATGGGAAGCATTAGCTTTAAATGAATGTCATGTTATGAATTATTTGTCAGATACCTTTATCAATCACGCTATAATCTCTTGCAATTCTTTATACATTTTCTCATCGTTTTACATAGCCTTACTTCACAACATAACGATTATTATCTCTCTAACTTCCCATGTATAACTTAAATATGTTTTATTAACTTATAAGAAAACCTAATTGTCTTTTCCTATGTTTCATTGTAACTTTGTTTGGCTTATATTTTTTAATTCTGGGTCATTTATTAAGTCTAACCTATATGTAATTTGCAAATATTAAATTTTTGCCTGAAAGATTTGTTTTTTTTTATTAAATAATAAACATCTCGAAATGAATATTATATCGGCTATACAGGATGAATCACGAGGAACGGACCAAACTTTCCGAGTATATTGTACACATGAAAATAATGTAAAAAAAAACATGTTCTTATTCGATTTTCATTTGTTTTCAAGTTAAAACAAAGAAACGTTCATACATTAACCGTTTTCTAATCATAGCGATCTTTTAAAAAATATTCAAAAATACCACCATTGACCCCCAAACATTTTATGCTTCATAAATAGCCAGTACGTTATATGTAATAAGAAGCGAAAAAAACGTAGAACGTATGTCTGTCTTTTTGCTTTATATGAATAGTCATGGCAAGGAAAAATTGTATCATCTACAAGAACGTCATTTAAAATTTTTTAAATCTATAAGAACATAATTTCAAAGTTTTAAAACCGTTAAACGGGTTGATATATAAATTCTTTTAAATTGTACATACGTAGATGCGACCTTCAAGCAATAAAAATAAAACGAGCAACAATTTAAAAACAAATAATTTTCAAGGCACAAAAATAAAACTAGCCTGCAATTCGAACTTCCCGTCGATAGTTGAATAATTACGTTAATTTAAATCCCAACAATTACTATAATCTTGAATGGACCTATCCCACAAACACCTACCAGCTAGCTGAAACGAACCTTGAATTAATAACATCTAACGACGTTACGTAAAATCTATTTATTACAAAAATAAAGAAGAAATACTTAAACGCGAGCAATACTGTTCTCATTGTATTGTAATTAGCGACGTGTATATAAATTGAATGAATGAAGTCGTCATTCAGAACTAACAATGTGCGGAGAAAATAAAAGAAACCTCTTCCTTTATAAGACCATTGTCCATAATTGAATTGTGAAAACGGTACAAACGGAACAACAATCCCCGTAATTCTAATTAATCCTCAATGAAAAGGTGATAAACAGTTTCACATGTACGATTTTATAGGCTGTTAATTGCCATTCTAATATGAATAATGAAGTTGAAAGATCAATTACACGATTAATTCTACATATATTACGCTATACGTGGTGTGCAGTACATACGCGGCTAGTGTGCCATGTATCCAGTTCTCGGAATGAGAATTTTATTTACAACGTGACATTTCTGAGAAATTTAAGCATGCTGTTCTGTTATACATGTACATGTCTAGAGGTATAGCTATATTTATCTGTTATATTTACTACTATGCTTTGTGCATGTATGTATATGAAATATTATGTGTTTCATTTAATTATAACTAGGATACACATAAATTTTTGCATTTTTCTTCATAGTTCGTAATATACGATATAATTATACAGTTTACAGATGGTTCGTGCTGTAAGCTTAGGGAAATGTTGAAATAGAATACAGAACTTATCTTGACTGAATCTTCGGTATACCGGTTTGTAAAGTGTCAAGCTTCAACGTGAAGATGACGTTACCCGTCAAAAATATTCTGGTAACATAATTGCGCATGTGTCGAAGCATGCTTTAGAAAATCTCGGCCATGTTGGACGCTTAATTGTTGTTTAACAGTCCTTTACGTCAGTCGATGACTGTTTCTATAAAAATTGAAAAAAACGTCATTAAATTATTGCATTTGAAAGTCTGCGCCTTATGGAAAGAATGGTCGTATCAGTTTGGTTGAACGTTCGAACTGACCAAAATTAGCAACCGCTACTGATGAGATAGGGAAAGTTCTCCAAATGGTGCTAGACGACGGTTAGAGAGGCAAAGGCTTGTGGATATCTCGAAAGAAACGTGCTTCTTATATGCTAACTGAAGATTTGGACATAGTTGGGCGCAGCGGTTGCTTATTTAGGACCAAAGACGCATTCGAATGAAGAGTAGTTTAAGCGAAATAAGTCGTTGATTAGTAGCTAGGGCTGGGCGATACCCATGATTTTGGAATCGGAATTCGGTACTTGGACTTGGGTACCAGGACCGGAAGGTATCGATACCAAGAATCGATTCCAAGATATTGGTACAAATGGATTGCTCCCAAAAAAGTATCGATATCTGACGTTGACTCAGTAGTACATGATAATAATAATAATTTATTGTCTAACGGCAACATCTATTACAGGATAAACTAAAAATAAATCGCTAAAAATGCGGCACGAAATGCACAAAATTGGAACATGTTTTAAACCTCGCATTTCGATGCCATATCAAAACATGCATGATATGTATCTCTAAAATGCGCGCAATTTCATGCCGCAACTCGATTGCAGCAACGAAATGCATGCATAGATGGGAATCCCGCTTAACGAAAATTATTTCAAAACAGCATCGTTATGCAAAATATACCAGCGTTTCATTCGAAAAAGTATTCAATTGTGATGGTAATGTTATTTCCTTTTTAAAATCTATTATACACTATTTCCACCATTATGTGCTTTTTGTATTTTACGTATATAATAAATGTTTTCATATTCTCGACAACTGACCTTTATTTGAAGAACCAACACAGTATTTCATTTGAATTAGAATTAAGGAAGCTTACCCTGAAGGCAAGGCATAGTTGAAACGGTAGATTACAAAGGGTGAATGGGAGTCATGGATTTGGATTAATCGACTATCTTGAAAAACGAAAAACAATAACGGGGGCATACTACGCATTATTACTTGACAAGCTTGTAGAAATTGCGAAAAAACCACTGCCATTTGAAGCGTCGTCTCAGACTTTAATGGTCGCCATGGCAAAAATTCACGAACTGGGGTTCGAATTGATAAACCACCTACTATATTTACCAGATCTGGAATTCAGCGATTTTTTCAGTTTCCTAGCTCAAACTTTTGCCTGGAGGACAAAGACTTTCATCGAACAAGAAGCCTACTTTGCAGAACAAGATGCCAAATCCTATTTGGACGGATTAAAGATATGGGAGCATCACTGAGAAAAGTCTTATGTTGAAAGATATAAATCTGAAATTGATAAGAAAACTTATTCCTGTGTTAGGTTGGAAACTAATATCTGCAAGAAAAAAGTTTATGACTCTTTTCTATTTTTATTGACACATTAAATTATTATGTCTGAAGTCTTGTTATTCATGATTACATCCACTCTATACACATAGCACCTTATTCACATAATGTATTAATTCTGGGGGTTCTTTTTATTGATTTTGTTAGTTAGTCGGATAATGGGCTAGAAAGTGGCATACATATTAGCAATCATCGTTAATTTCATAAAATTTATTTTAGAATTTATTATTGAAAGTAACGTTGCGTACAGCTGTGTTTTAAAATACTTTCTAAACAAGTTTGTATTTAAATCATCTTGAAAATATGTTCCAAATAACACAAAACTATGAAATTTGTTTTCGTCCTGAAATCAGATGAGATTTACTGCAACTTGCGCCTTATTCTCCGGTGCAGAACCTAACCAAACTAATTCTTATTTTTGTGGCGTCACACTGAATTCAATTCTCCTTTTAAAAAGATAATATATTTGAAGCGTTATTGATTCAATTAGGAGCTTTAGACTTTTTTTCAATTTTAAATGAGCGTTTGAAAGATCTTTCTCATCTATAATGAAGCATAACAAACGATGTTAATGTTGTTAGGATAGTCTAATCTAATCCAAAATATTATTTGAAGTAACTTAACAAATTATAATTTGTGATTACCCAAAAATCACACAGTCGTAAGCAAAGATAACTTACACCATAGATATAGCAAAGATCAAATTAATTAAGTCAACATCCTGGAAAATTTGGTGGGAGATAATTATTTCGTGTTAAGACTATTTCTATTAGTTGAACGAGGACAATTGGTATTTTTATAAGCATGTATCCTTCTTACTGAGTTGTCGTTTGTTAGCAGATCATAATTAGAGATAATGTTCCTAAATAACCGCTAAAATCATCAAAACCAATACACGTAACTAATTATAAGTTCTAAACGGTTCACACTATATTATTAACACAGATTAAAAAAATCATTTCTATCAAAAACCAATCAAAATTAGTAAATTCTACCAGTTAAAACAAACTGTTTGGCAATTAAATCGAAAAAAAGAATGTTAATAAACTCTTTAATAACAGAATATCCGTTCGTTTTGCTGCTACGTACGCGTGTATTAATTAATTCCTATAATTAATGCAATCGTTAACCTAATAGCTTTTGACGAAATTAAGCAGACGATTATCGACCAATAAGCTCATTGATTGGATCAACTTAATAAGAGAGGAGAAATTCATTTAGCCCAATTAGGGTAGCTGTTTTAATTAAGAAACTAATGACTGGTTTACTGGAAACTTCGACGGAGTAAATTGGTGGAATTTATTCTCCGGAAATTATTTTTTTAAGGCGTATTTATTTTAAATTAATTATAGATTTTTTCCTTACTTTGGTCATTATTAACGTAAAACGATTCGTTTCAAATTAACTTGCATCGATAAAAATTTGATTCAAAGTATTTAGTTGCCCATTAAGAAATAAGAGCATACAAGCGTATGAAAATTTCCAAGTGCAAGATTCGCCAAGTAGCTATTTGGGCTCAACATTTTTAATCAACAGTTTAAAAACGTCAATCTCAATATCTTTTGGGCATCGTTATCATGGTATGCAAGCGGTAAAAATTGACAAAATTATGTCAAGGTGCGGAATACAAATTGAGGTCTTTTGAGCAATTCTATAGAACTAATCTCCGTTCTAAATGCTATTGTTATTAAAATGTTAAAATTGCACAATAATAAATTACATGATAGATGTTTTTTTTAAAGAAATCTATCACAAAATTGTCTTTGAAATTATTTTTTTGTATCACCCTGGGTTTTCATACATCGTCGGTAATAAATAAATAAGCAATGAATATTTATCTGTACATATTTCCCAAACAACGCAAAAGAAATGTGCTAGTAACTATAGACTTCTTAAGCAAAAGGCATTATTCTTTAATGAAAAAAATAATCAAGGCGTGGGTAATTTCAATGCAAGTTACGGGAGGTTGCAGCGTCTCAAGAAACGTTTCGATTTTCCATATTTAAAATTAACATCTCACCAAAATCGGACCCTTTTAAAGAGATATTGAAACTCAAAATAATTTAAATGAACATCAAATAGACAACGCTAACGAGATCCTTCTATTCTGCAAATTCCTTCCAGAAAAAACGTACGCTTCGTTTAATTAGAAAACTGGCCCGAAGTTTAAAAATAGCGAAACAAAGAATAACAATTCTAGGTCATACAAACACGGTAGGTTCTCACAAATTGAAGCCATTAATTAGAGAAAAATCGAACAGCCCAGGTGATTCAAAAGTATAGTAATTAATTTTTATTGTAGTTATTTTTAGGTTACAGAATTTCTAAAAAATAAAAATCTTCTCTTCGTCTTGGTAGAAGTATTAAAGGCATTTAATGGCAAAATTTTTCCATTACTTGTGCCTTCAAACGTCATCCCATTAATACAACCCAAATGGCCCAAATTGTGTTTAGGTTAATTAAACCTTATTACAGAAATAGTCTGTCATTTCCAAAGAAGACAATACTGAAGAGACTTTTAAGAATTTAACTTTCTAAGATACCGTATTAATTTCCTCTGAAACTAAAATTTTCATAATTTTTGGGTTAATACAATTGGGTTAAAAAATATCTTGATTTAATTTCTTGTTCTTAGCCATTAAATGGTATTTGATACGTAACGTATGGACAATTTCTTCGTGCTATCTGAAACATTTGAAATGAACTAGTTCCCAAGTGAAAATCTAAATATGGTTAACATCCCATCACATCATATAATCTCTATATTACAATAATAATACGTCGTTTTTACGTCGTATGATTGTTTTGAAATTGCTTAGGAATTACAATCCAGCGTAGCGTAGTGTGTACGGAGGATATTGTCAACACGGCTCTGGTATTTGTGAAAGAACAAATAAACAATTCAACGGTGACAGTACAGCAGTTGCTTGAGCCGTTCGCTAGACATTTTTATTAGCTATAAATGTTCAACAGCTATTTAATTAATAAGCGACACGTCGTCCAGCGGTTTCAACAACAGACACTTACGGATATATACTAAACGTCCAAGTCAGTAAGATGTATCGAACAAGGCAGCTCGAGACAAAATCAATCAATACGAGGAAATAAGGAGTTTGTAGGATTTCCGTGCTTTATGTTTACGACTTAAATTTTTAGGCTATAGGTACTTTAGATATTGTTTTAAGAGAAGTATTAAGAGCAATGAAAATAATAACAAATTCCAAGGATTAGAAAAAAGCTTTTACATTCAAAATATAAGCAGTTAACAAAGCTGTAAGTTATAAAAGAACATTTATAACATGATATTATTAGTTAGAGCGGTTTAGCCAAAGTAATACACATAAAATTAGTTATATTTTGAAGAAAAGCGATAGATTTTTGGACATCTGTGGATAATAATAATAATGATATAGGTTTATTTGTAATTAAAATACTTCAAACTGCGTCATTACATATACAAAATACATGTTCTAATGCTTCCAAGTCTCTTGATTTTATTATGTGCGTCGCCAAGTATTTCAAAGACAGGCCTTGCTAAAGCTTGGATCGTATTCATCGAATGCTTTTGAAATTCCTTTCCTTCAAAATTGATGGAACATTTCCGGAGAGAAGTATATCACAAGAATATGGCATAATATGCTATCATTGTCAAACAAAAGAGATTCGATATTATTATTATTGTTACTTCTTTTCATCATCTGTTAGTTGTTATATCCTGGTGATTTTAAGTTCTCGAATTATAACAAATTTAAGCTAGGAAAGTGTACAAATGTTTTGCATCAAAGTTTTCCTAAAGGTCAAATTTTATTTCAAGATGGCATTAGATATCTACTTGAATTTCTACCATACCTTACTAATGCGTAACGAGTATTCACAAAACTAGATTAGACACGCCATACGATACAATTATAGACCGATTATGCGCTGGCGAAGAAAGGATGCGCAGCTGTGCTGTAGCGTTTGTGTTCCAAACGAAGACCGAAATAGATTCGTAAACGCTATACTTGTATTAAAAAGGTCAAAACGTCTGGGATAGAAATAAAATAATGTTCGTGTTTGTTTGGGAACTCGAGAAAAATAGTGTAGAAGTTCTGCTGTAGTTGGCCAAATCCCCTGACTCTGTTTCTCCCAATAACCATTCTGCTAACATTTTAGTTTTCCTTTCCTGCAAAGCGGATTCATACGATTGAAATATCTTGGTGAAAGCATTACTTACATCTCTCAGATTCTCACGAAGAAATTTCAGGTAACACTTCAGGAGATCGATGTACCTTCAAGGTATTTCATTATTTCAAAAAATGTAGAACATTCTTCGTTTGCAACGTCGTCTTAATAGCTTAGTGTTTACCAATCGGATTCATCTTTAATTTAATATGGTTCATTTATATGTGAAATGAAAATCTTGAGCGAATGGTATGTTGTAGCGAAAAATGGATATCATATTTGGAAAAATCAAGAGAAAGCACGTAACAATATCACATATTTTGTATACAGAGTGCAAAACCTGCATCGTACACTGTTATCGATCTCATAGCATAATTACGCAAGTAATATTATATGCATAAAGGAAGCAAATTATACTTATAATCCAAGATATAACGAAATAATCATAGTAATTTATCTATATGGAAAACAGCCAGATTACTGTAAAAGGAGTATTAGACTTGTTGCTAGATTATTGCTGTATTGCCCAATAATCGAGCTTAAAAGGTATTTGTGTAGACCAAGCGGTAGATGGCATTTCGTAAATGTTTTATCTGATTAAATACATTCTAAAGAGAAGGTGTTTACGTTAGAATTAACCGTTGTTTATGTTAAACTGTGTAGGTGTTGAAAGCTGATACATGTATATAGGTTTTTTTTTCTTTGGTGCCTCTTCCTCTTTTAGGTAATCCGATAATTAAATCCCATTATGTAAATATACATCATAAAGGTTTTGTGTGCGAGTGAAATATAGATGTATAATGAAGCGATAATGACGAATGTCATCATTGGAAATTGTTGTTTGAGAATGTTGTGCGGTAAAAGGGAATATGGTAACCTACATAGATACGAGTACGAATGTAATTAAGAATGTTGGTCACATAAGTTATTACAACACTAACGTGGTTCTTTGATAAAAATATATAGTCGCAAATACGTCGTTTTCGAAATAGCTGCCCATTACAAAAATATATTTACCTATAATTGGAGTTCTATATGTCTGTGGCGACTAAAATATATAGGAATTAGAGGCGGTTGGTGCACTCTGGCTGCGGAGTTGCAGAGAACGGAACTACAACGTTTTTATTTTCTCCTGGATATCAAGTACAATGTGCACGATATGCGACGGAAATACACGATGGAATCGCAGTCCTGTATCTGACCTCCCATTTACGTCACTACCGGTGACACTGTTGCAAAGTTTGTGCGTAGGTATAACTGCGCGAAATCGCGCGATGTACGACAACGGAAATATTTCATGGGGATCCCTGACGAAACAACGCATCACAAAAGCAAAAGCAACATTAATATGCATGATACCTTCTCTTGTGACATGTGCAAAATTGAAAGTGTTTTTTGTAGGTTTTTTTTTATTGCGGTTGACGTTGAAGAATTCATAACGGGTACAAACTTCTCTATTGACATAATAAAGAGATGACGCTGTTCTAAGTAGAATATCATATAAAGATCCCTGAGGAAACAACGCATTAGAAAAGCAAAAAAAAAAATTAATTGTTTTATTGAATTTAGAATTAAAGCATGTTTTGTAAATAGGTTACCACAAATATACAACAGCTAATTTAGCAATACTGTGACAGGTAACAAGCTCAAATTGGACCTGTTATACGCTGATAAAATAGAGCGCTGTAATCTAAACTGTCCAAACAGTAGGTTTCTCGTGACCCACCACGCGCCAAAGATGGCCAAAGTCACTTTATTGACCAACAAGATCATGGCCACAGTGGGATGTACGCGACATAATCCACGTTAATTACCTTGAAAAGGGCAAAATGATTAATGATGAGTATTATGCCAACTTATTAGATCATTTCAGCAATGCTGCGTACGAAGAACGTACGCATTTGGTGAAGAAAAGAATTCTGTTTCATTAAGACAATGTATACGTGCACACTTGTGCCGTCACTATGGCAAGATGTCCGTGAGTTAGGATACCAATTGCTTCCGAACCCAACATTTAGTTACCAACGATTATTTCCTATTTCCGAATATGAAAAAATGATTCAGCGGAAAAACACTTGGTCCAACGATGAGGTGATTACAACTACTTTGCGAGGTTGGAAAAATCGTATTTTTTAGATGGGATACAGAAGATAGAAAATAGATAAATAGATTATGTTGAAAATAAAAAACGTAATTCTCATTTATATCGAATTCGTTTTAAATTACAAAGCTGCAATTAAACATTTGCCTATGATTACACAACACAACGAACAAAAGGAACAAAATAGGTCCCAAGATGCATCCTTGCGGAACATCTACTTCTTCCATTCAAAACAACTCTTCAAAAAGAATATCGTGTGATTAAAAATTCCTTTATGTAATCATACAAATCTATTTTAAGCACCTCAAACATTTATTTTAATTTGCTTACAATATAAGCTCCTCTTCTTTCTTTATTGGATTATTGCAACACAATACACAAACCCGACGATCCGACCGGATGCTTTTAATGAAGGAAATTACAGGTGCTCACTTCTCGTGATTCGAGTAAGCTATCCAGATGTTCGGCTATATGTCGTATTTTTTCCCTACTACCATGCACCAAGCGCGCTACAGTCTACTCGCGTTCATATTATGTGTATACATATATATAAAGCGCGAAAATAACTCGCTGGTTCATGCTAGTAGCCTTTCGCCGATGCTGTAGCTGTGTACCCGACGGTACCCATCACGTCTACGAGAGAGCGACGACTTGCCAGTTGAACTAACTCTCTGGCGATCCGTCATAGTTTCGGTTTCGTTTGTCGTCTTGTCCTTTTTGGATATCCGTTCTCGGCGAGTGAAATCGCCCGTCTTCTTGGCTTTCTCGGAACGGAAATGTCGCTGTCCTTCTTCGTCAGAAGAAGGAGAGAGAGACGATGATGATCGTTGAAGTCTAAAATACAAATGCGGGAAATGGAGCATTGATGTAGACATATATGTAATACGTACATATAAGCATAGCAAATATAGTGACCTATGGTTTAGGATTACTTCGCAAAATAACTTGATACTTTTTTTCTTTTAATGAACTGTTAAAATTTTTATGTCATCTGCAGCTAAAAGAAAAAGAGTCCTGTTTATTAAAAATCGACAAGGCTATTAAAATTCATAGTGTCAAGCATGTTATAAAGCAACTAAGTAACTATTAATTTATAGAAACGAGATAGTAATAGTTGTGTAGCTGTTGCCTGTAATTTTTAAATGATTTCGCCGTTTGACAGAAGTCGATGAAAGTAAAGAACTGAGTAAAATAAACGATACGAGTAGTTTCTGATGCTACAAAAAGATAGTAGAAACGTTGCTTTTGCCATCCAGATAACATCTGTTTCTGTTATTCGTGGCATACGGCCGGCAATGCTCGAAAAAAATGACTAAAAATTGAACGTACAGAATACGCTTTGTCAAAAACAGCTGTGGTGAGCTTATGCCCGAAATAATTTTTTTTGTAATTTTGAATTTCATCAGGCTTTAAGAGACACCCATTATTTAATTTTAATTAACTACATTAAAGGTATTCCATACTATGTAAATTGAAGAAATTGTTCCTGTAACCTATTTCTTGGTTACTATAACATTTATACGAATATTCTCACTAAAATGGTTGTTTATTCCACGAATAGTGTCTTAAGTTAGAAGAAGATCATGAATTTTTGGGACATCCTGTACATCTGCAGTACAATTGCACAATTTTTTTCGAGATATTGCTGTATTTCCATGTTAATCTCAAGATATTTTCGGCAGTGTACTTCAATGTCCATTTCTTATAAATAATAATAAGAAAAAACAGATCCTTGTATTTCTATAAATAATCAAGTTTCCTGTTGTTTTACCTAATAAAATATCGTCTATAATTCTATCGATTGTATGACATCATTGGAATGGCATTCAAGACGCCATACGGTTACGTAAACAGAATCTTAATTTTTGTCTTCAACAATTCAATTTATCTTTTTTTCTTACTATAGAACCTGTCATCACAAAACAATTTCATTCATTATATTACATGAATTTAAATTTAAAAAATCTTGGTATTCTAGTGTAGTTGAAATGTAAAACGTTGCTAACTCTCATTGAAGTCCATGAACAAAAAAAAAATCTTGTAAATATAATTGCAATAACGTTGTAGGAATCGTTAGAGTAAATGTAAAATATGTTCTTTGGTATGTAATAAACATTAAATAAGTTTATCTGATAAAGATTAAGGATTCAGTATTGGAGCGATTCAAACAATTGTAGAAGAGTCAAATAAGTTAAGCGAGTTGTCTTATCTTTTATGTATGGTTTACAATTTATCAAAATGTATAAGTAGTAAGAAAAAATAGAATTGCGTCATTGTATCATTGCCTGAACGATCGGATATTGGACAAATCATTACCTCCAAATAAATAATAGAAAACAAGTGAATTTGTAGGTAAATCATCATTTATCTGTACAATTCTCAATTTCATTATCGAAGCCTATCTAAATGAATGAACTAAATGTTTCCTAGTTTAGGACTACTAGGATCAACGGATGTCGCAACGAAAAACTTAATTCTCTTCCAATAAAAGTTCCGCTTATATATTCAACTGATTTATTTTATTTGTAATTTGCCGAGCTAACGGTTTCAGATCAAGCCCCGAGCTCGCAACTCTTTCAGAGTGAGGTCTTTTACTGCTCAAAATTTCATTTTTTTTTCATTTTTCCTGTAAATGGCGAAAGGTGTTGGGAGATGCAAAAGCATGGAATCGCTATTTCGATTACTTGTCCTTTCAACCGTTATCATTATAAGAAATTGCATAATTCGTGGTAGCTTAATATAGAATGTTTTAGTCACTCAAATGCAAGTTTTGCGCTGCTCTTGTTTTCTACAATATTATTTTAGTAATTGTTACAAATTGTTCGCGTCACACATTTGCTACAAACATTAAATCATTCGCCTTCTACTTGATCTTTTGCCACTAATTCGGCAACATCCTCAGCAATTTCGGCCGTGTTTTTTAAATGTTTCCAAGCTTTCCTAATGTTTTTAATTGCATTGCCGATATTGTAATTCCGCCGGAAGACGCGTAATGTGATTTGTTTATTCTCTTCTAGTGCATCAAACAATAGCTAGAAACAAAAGATACCGATTTTGTTTTGATTGTCCCTTCATCTGCTTCTGTATCTTGGAATTCATTTTCTGTTTTTAATTGAATAAAAATTCACAAAGCTCTTGTTTGTATAAAATGCATATCTTAATAAATACTGACGAATTGAAAATATAACAAATTTTCAATCGAATAGCTTAAAGTCGTAGGACTAACCTATCCTAACAAGCAGTAAGTATAACGACAATCACTAACGAAAAATAAAATACAACACAACATGCTAGATCCGCGTAACATTATTACAACATCCTATCGTATCATAGGCAGGAACTGGTAGTTCTACTAAACATCATTCAACCTCGCAGCAATTAAAGGTGTAATTACCGCCCCACGAATTTTACCGGGGTCTATTCCGACCGTCTGGTCATCGAGGCACCTCTTTGCATCATCCATCTCACTTCCACCGTCTTCTCTTCGAAAGAAGAGACCCTACACACGTCTACATACGTCGAAGACTAGCGTTTCTATCTCGGATCATAATCTAAGATTACTGGCTTTTAATTTGTGATGGAAAGGTGTGTGCAGTATAATTTGGTATCTTATTAAACCACTTTCAGAGCCCACGGGGCCCAGGCAAAACGTAAGATGTTGGGATCTCTATCCATCCTTGTTGGTTCAGACTCTCCATGAAGGAAGCTAAAGTGGTAAATGAAAGAAGGAAGATATTGTTTCTTTTTCGTGAGGTGGAAAAACAGTTAAGAGTCTCGTGGGACGATCATTGACTGGACCGGTTTTTTTCTTTAATCTTTGTTGCTGCGTGACTGCTTTTTTTTCCTTTGTTGTTGTTTTATTTGATTATTGAAATTTGCAGCGGTGTTTCGTGTTTATTAGCGATATTGACTTAGCAAGAACATCGAAGATTACTGAGAAATCTGAAGTAATCACTTGGATTTTAAAGAATAACATTTTGCTTTGTGGATTGCATTTACGGTAGCTTATAGCCAATAGTTACCTACAAAAGACTATAAAAGTTATATATTAATTGATGTATTTGAAGAATAAGTTTATGCATTTTATAATCAGATTGTCCTACATGTGATTTTCGATTGTCCTATTATCAAGGTTTAGAATTTGGAAAAATTGGAAATAAACGTTCTAATAAATTAAACCTATGACAGATATTACCAGAGATTTGAAGTCTGTTTGTTGTTAAATTACAAGAACAACAACCCAAAATAATCTGGTTGTCTGGGGATTTTATATCTGGATATTTGCAGAGTCACTAAATCACCAAGGAATCGAGGGAAATGGACCAAATTCCTTCTGTAGTCTACAAAAAGAGCCACCCACACGAGGAAATTAAGAAATGGGAGCAAAATTGAATGGCTGACAAAATATACTAGGGCAAAACCAGGTTAAGGCATTTGTATATGTCATGTGTCATGCATGTAGTTGAAATACATTGGCAAATGAATAAGAAAAAGGGCCAATAGTAGCAATATATAATTTATTATGATGTTTTTCAATGATGCTAGGGTCATAGCGGTGATAACAGTTATTTGTTTGATTATGTCAAATCCTTTTTGAAATGATTCAGTTGAAAGTGGTACATTCCCCAATCTCTGTAAATAATTACGAAAAGCAAAATTTTATGACTAGAGGAGTGGTTGGAACACCCACTAATAATGACGCTATTGTGAGTTGTTTTCCGATTTCAAAAAGTATTTTTTTTATAAAAAAAAATGAAATACTAACATCTAAAAAATTGATGTGTTATCGAATTATTTCTTTATTTAATAGAATTGTGTAACTTATTAATGTAAAAAGGGAAATCAATTAAATCTGAATGGTTACCTGTCCAAATAATAAAAATGTCATCGGCATATCTAGTATAAAACTTGATGTAGTTGCAAAATGGGTTGTTAGGTACAATTTACGTAATTCATAAATAAATCTGTTAATATCAGAGAAATTTGGTGAACTCGCAGATTGAAAAAAACTTCTGCTCAAGACGAATTTTTAATAGATTAATCACTCTTTTCAGGTGGATGTATTGAGAGAAAATGCCTAGTTTTAGATAACATTATAGCAAGTTTTTGTTTTATTTTTTAAACATACAGGATAATCGATTAAAAATCACTAATGAAAATGTTATGCCAATATCACCCAATATCAGGCGCTTCTTTCAAGCCTAAGCCAGATACCAAACAAAATATATTTTTCTATTTTCCTATGCACGTATCGAAATGAACTTCATTACGACACGCAACATTTTATTATAATGTTGGTATTCCTGATTAATGGTAATGACATGGCAACTGGTTGGGTATTTTTTTTAATGAATGCCATGAAATCTAAAATACACAAACGTACTTAATACAAAGACGTAACTTGTGCTAATTAGACACATTTATTTAGATTTTGTTTATTATGATTATTATAATTGTTGAATACCGTTACAGAAATACGAGACGAATGATGGGCATTTATTATTCCTTTAGGCGAGTTATGGGTAGAGGTAAAGTTATGTTGAGTTGTTACATCCTCCATAGCGAATTCATAAAATTTACAATTGGTAATATTAGCGCGTTGGTCCCTGCGAAATAATCTCTACTTGATATATTTGGCTCGGATGAGAACATTAATTCAATTTTGATTTCATTCCCCATCGAGAAGGTATCAACGTCATTCTTGGCTATAGCAGATGATTTCCATCTTCCATGGTGCTTTATTGTCATCAAATCGCTACCTATATTGGCTAAACGCGAAATACTTAAATCGATTTAAACAATTTTCTAATTGTATGTCTGCGCATGCTTTTCCCAATATTTGAAAATTTTCCCAAAAATTTCCGTGAAAATCCAGTTCTGGCGCTCAGTTTGTTAGAATCGTGAGAACCACGTTCACTATTCTCACGATCTTACATTAGGAAACTTGTTTGCGACAGTAGCGATGGACAATCTATACGATGTTTATAAAATTTCGATAAAATCGAAATTTGGTAGTGGCTTGCTCGAGACTTTCGCTAAGTGGATGAACATCATCTTTTCGTGAAAGAGCACGTGAAAAATCTTTTTAAACTCTTTCCACGGTTAGATTTTGAAAAACATAATGTGGGTACCGCGGCCATATTTCAATTTACACATTAAAATGCGATTTGGCCGTAAAAGAAGGAGTATTGATTAACAGAGAGCAAGCGCTTGCATTTAGTGCAAATTGCGGATTTAAGATACTTGACAAAGTAAAGATGTTGATGATACGATAGTTGGATAGGTATGCTTTGACTCCATATTTGAGTACAAGAACAACTCTAATTTTCCACATCTTACGGAATAATGATGCTTTAAGTATTATATTAAATATGGTTATCAACGGATCCGCCAGCTCCGAAGTACAGTTAGTTATATCTTCTCAGTATCTCAACGCTACATACTTCATGTAAATATTGATTTTTTTATATGCTTGCATTTCGTCACCTCTTATAATAAACGGTACGTACTTTAAAGATACGGATACTACCAGGCATATATTTGCCCAAAAAAGCAAGGTGTTGATGGCATTTTATTATGCAAGTAGCCCTACAAGGTGCCAAAGAAGGCGACAGGAAAGTGCAAGCACACAATTACTTGAACATGAATTTTAATCACAAACGCATTTCGCGTGAGACATGGTGCGTATTTCAGGTTTAATGTTTAAAGATGGTTTATGTAAGACATCGTATTTATTCTACTTCGTAAAAAGTAATTTATAGCCTTCAGTAAGTATACCTATCACGTCCTACGAATTTTATAAAAATATTTTAAATAAATTACCGTGCCGAGAAGCAGAGGTGCTTCTTGAATTTCAAAATATGAATCTGAAATTAAAGTTGTTTCTTTTTTACTGACTGATCGATTAAATTTTATGTTCGTTTTCAATGCTTTTCGGGTAACATTAAAAAGTATAATTAGGAAGTTATTATGGGATTCTGTAATAGACCTTCTGCATTATAAATTTTGCTTACAAATTAGTCGAGAGTTATGTGAAGGTATCAATGCATGTCGATTTGAAGAATAACTACATAAACACGTTCTTATCCATGTTTTTGCGTATTTGCAAGTAGAAGTCTTATGTTTTTTCCTTCCGAGTTTACTTGGTCCCATTACCTTTCTAACAATCTTTTTTCTCGTTTTTCTTTTTTTTTTCTGATAAGGTGATTGCTTTTATCAATCAATTTTTTTATAATTAATAATAATGCATTAATTTCAGAAATAACAAGTTTTGTAAACGAAATAAAGGATCTCCAACTTTTCATAGTTCATGGAAATAGTATTTCGGGGCTGCATAATTTGTCAATGCCAAAGATGCTTTTTGTCAAAAGATAGCGTTATCTTTGCTGTCTTTGACATATACACATTGTACCAGAGAAATCAATTTAGTGAAAAAAATTGATATTTTTCGTGAACATTTTCACGCGATTATTTTTTTACGATAAGTGGCTTAATTCAACAATGCATCGATTGACTTCATTCTGCCTTGGTGATGAAGCACCATCTAAAACCACCGTTTATGAGTGGTTTGCAGAATTTAAGCGTGGCTGTACTAGTGTTAGTGACGAATTTCGTGAAGATCGTCCATCAACTATTGTTGTTCCGCCAAACATTAATACTGTACGAGAAATAATTGAAGCGGATCGACATGTGATATATATATAATAGTCAAATGCAAACGATTTTACACGAGCATATAATAGTGAAGAAACTTTGAATTTAATCAAAGGTTAAAAAATTCAATCGCACTGCTTCTGCCAATGCATACAACATCATAACAAGTGACGAAACCTAGATATATTCATATGAACCAGAAACAAAACAACAATCCACTGTTTGAGTGTTCCAAAGTGAACCAAAACCAACAAAAGTTGTTCGCTTACGAAACGCCTAAAGAAAAAATGATTGCTTTTTTTTCTTCCGTAAAACTAGGCCTGTTGCTACCGTTGCTGTTGAGGATCCAAAAACAGTAAATGCTAACAATTTGTCTCGAGTCTTCGATGAAATCAGAAAAAACAGCAGACATCGGCGTATCATTCTTGACCATGACAACGCCAGCTCTCACACAGCACAGTCGATTATTTAAAGGAGAATAACATTGAATTAATGAGTCATTATCCGTATTCGCCTCTTATCCCTCCGACTTCTTCCTGTTCCCTGTTGTCAAATACAAATTGCGTAGTGAGCAATTTTCGACACCGGAAGAGGCAATTGAAGCATTTCAAAGGCATGTATTTGAGGTAGCCACTTCACTTTCGAAATAAATATTTCGACAACCGGTTTCTATTATTCATTTTGTCAATTGCTGTGATAGAAATAAGCGGGTTATTGGAACAATTATTAAACAAATATGTATTTCATGGCACAAATAACGGTGACGGTAATTTTTTTAGATAAGATAGCGGTAAAAAAAAATACATATATACAAAAACGTGAATCTAATATTAACATTATAAACACTTAAATATATTTAATTCTCCTGACATCATACTTGGACATCAATATACATCCGACGCTTATGTAGCAGGAGATATCATCTGCCTCAGCTTGCTTATTACACAAATGCATGTGCGTACGATTGGTAAATATATTGTGCGATAAATACTATGGTTAGCGTTTGTACACATGGGGTTTCGCCGTTGAGAATTAAATGCTCGCTGGAAATTCACTGCCTTGCACGAACCTCCTTAACTTGACGATTGCGTACAAAGGTTTTATTCATATTTGACGTGCGTTTGTAATCGCCGAAATTGTATGAATGCAAATAGTTTGGGAAGAGCGTAGATTATGAAAGTGTTGTGTTGTGTGTATGTGGAGTCTATAAATAAATATGAAGTAAGGTTGTGATGGTAAAACTACAAAGTGTAATCTGAAGAATAAAGAAAACAAACATAATTTAATTATACTTTCTCTCGTTCTTCTACTGTTTACGTTATTTATTTAGAAAATATTATGAATAATTTACAGCTATTTCTATGCTATTTTGTACACAATATGACATAATAATAATAATAATAATAATATTCAGCATGGAATTTGTAATTGGTGCTGCAATTTTTCAGGATAACGGGGTAATTGTATTTGTACCTGGTTTCCCAACACCAACACAATTACACAGAAAAAGAACTACTAGCGGTCATTTATGGTTGTGAACGATATCACTACGGTCGGCAATTCTAAATAGTGACGGATCACCGCCCTTTATTGGGTTTACTTCAAAAACTATTAGACGAATTGTCTCCTAGACTTGAACGACTTGGTCTTTTTAAGTATCAATTTATTTTAGAATACGTTCCTGATAAGAAACTCCGAGATCGGAATACACTAAGCAGAGATCCAAAATTTGCGAGTGTAATTTATTAATTCCACGTCAAAAAGGAATGAACAGCAACTAAAAACTGCAATAGATAACTAATGCGATGAGCAATTTTGACATATTAAAGACGAAATTTATTATTCTTGAAGATCAAGATGATTTGATCTTCAAGAATACTAACGAGTTTACTAAATGAATGTAATCAAGCTAGTACATCAATTACACAAAAGAAAACGTGCAGAAGAAGCTATTTACCGGCCATGCCTTATTACAGTAAAGACAACATAATAATTAACAAATTATACAATTCCAATTACAGGGCAATTTATATACCCTTAATTATGACGTACTGCAGCACAATAATGTCTATTAAGCTGGCGTAGCCACTTCATAAGCCTACCAGCAAAGCAATTCCAAAACATGCAACTGGTTTGCTGGTGGGTTTATGAAGGGACTGTGCCAGCTTAATAGACATCCAAAAGTGAGTAGATCTAAAGAAGAAATACAACAGACAACAATGAAATGCAGATTTAATTCTTTGTCATAGTTTCTTAGAAAGTTTTAAAGAATTGGTATTCGCTTTGAGCAGGGTAGATACTATTGTCAACCGGGTTGATCAAGGTGATACCATTCTCCAATATAAAAGAAGGGAACAAGCTATTAAGAGAAGGGATAGATCCCATTACACAAATGTTCTTTCAGCAATAAGAAGTCGTATTTTTGAAGTCAAGGACGTACGTATACAAAGTAAAACATAAATGTTGTCATATTTTGAAAGTAATCTATGATACAAATAAATAAATTAATTTGTATTTATTGTAAAATCTGCCAATGGGGTTTCTTTCATTATTCTCCCAATTACATCTTCAATTCAATTCAATTTCCTCGTTATCGCAGAAGGCTAACACAAATGGACCACTGTATCACAGATTTTTTTTGTTACTTAGTTTTTGGTAAGACGTGTGGTTTTCTTGTTTTTCTTATCGCTTTTTTAAAGTAGAAATAACGTTTCTTCTGCGGAATCTTTGATCTAGAGCCAGTTGTCTCACTGTATTTGAGAAGGTTTGTAATAGAATAAACAACATAATAATCGTCAACAATTAGGATTTATGAGAAGAACATGTAGAGAATTTCGTGATTTGGAGAGTTTCATATCTGTCTATAATGCATAGAAGTAAGTTAGATTATTGTTAAATAGTATGGGCGTCTTCTTACTATGTGTATATCCATAGTTTGGAATCATTAGAAGAAAGATTTCTGCGATAATTCTACTTTATAAAGCATGCTTGCTGCTATCCTGATATCGAACTAACCTATCACCTTTGATTAGAAAATTTAATTTTAAATCACTACTAAGCATTAGAGAGCAATTAATCTTATGTTTAAACCTATCCGTAACATGGTCGATGATTCAATGTTGTTTGAAAAAATCCATTTTTTAATGCCTTGTTTTAACACAAGAAGTTCAGTTGCTTCCAATCCACGCAAGACATTTGTTTCAGTTTTTATTATTCACTATGTACAGATCATATAATTGTAACAATTATAATTTAGATATATTCAATAACAACTTTAGTTTGAAATTCAGAAAACTACACCGTAGCGATTTCGCAATTTTAAGCTTGTGTGGTGGTAGCGCACCCGTTCGGGAAGCGAGACTTCTAAGTTTAAATCCTATCGCTGTCTAATGGGTAAATTTATAATGGTAGGAACACTGAATTCCCTATTTTCATATTGCCATAGTAGTAATAATAGTAGGTACCCAGCTCTCCGACACGAAACGAAAAAAAAAAAAGAAAAACTATTCCAGGAGATTCTCGACATCAGTATTGTGGACCACTGCATTTAGTTTCGAAGCATGTGTTTATATATTTTGCTCGTTGGAAAACGAGCCAAGCGTTGCGTAACGTAATGTATGCGTTTTTATCAGCTCTAATTAGTGGTCATCCAATGTTTCTGACGCGATCCTAAATGTGAACTGAGTGCTGAACACGCGACTATCATTGTTTGGGTCTGGCTGCATGTTGTTATTAATCTTTGGACATCTACATACGAAATAGATGTAGTTTACTTTTGATATGTATGTACTCGTCGATATTGTGCAATGCCTGTACTTACATAGACAGACTAAGTATAGATGAAATAATAAAAGAAACGGCAACAGAAATTGCTATTAATCGATTACTTCTCAAAGGAGACAATTTTTAGCCTTCTGCGATAAGGAGGAAGTTAAAATGAATTGAATTGAAGATATAATTAGAAACGAAATTGTGATACATTTGTCCAGGTATCAAAAGAATAAATCAAATCCTTAATACTTTGCTTAAACGTAAATTAAAGAGAATTTTTGATTACTAAAGTATTGTTACTGGCGACTTACCAAATATTTCAAAGGACTTCCGTTTGAGTTTTATATATCCTGTAGATACAATATTTTTGCTAGAGAGTCACTAATAGATGTTTTTCATTTCAATGCAAATGCAATGAAAAATAAATAGACAGACAATGTAAAATTAAATATGTTGAATGAATGACCAACAAAATATTTGGAGCGAGTCATAATATACTCAGAAGAATATTTGCCAATAGGAGAATTAAGTTGATAGTACAGAGCAAAGATATTTAGAAACAAATCTTGATTTAATCCAATAAACATATCAATAACTTACCTTTCGTTACATCATCAATATTCCCCAAAGAAAAACCAGGATAAACAAAGGCAATTACACGTAGGATCTTCATAACATTTGCGTCACTCACCTGAAACAAGAGATAAGCGTAAAAATAAATACATAAATAAAAATAAATACGTTGATTTTCCTTGAGGAGGAACACTCATTACACAATAGTTTCCCTCTCTGTCTTAAGACGTTTACGTCTAACTTTCAAAGTTCACAGGCGATTTTGAACCCGTGCCAAATCCTTGGACAATCACAACTTCATTAGTTAATGCGCGTACCGAACTCTGTATAAACATGTTACGGTAATATTGAACTCGTGACAGTTCAAAAATATACCACACTACTGAGTATTGATGCCTCTGTGCATGTTTACTAAAATTAAAATCTACATAGCAGGTACGTACAACGAATGCGTTATAGTAGGTTTCCTTTCGAATCCCATTCACTTTTAGTGTCCAATAAAAATTTATTTATATCTCTAAACGGCAAATTTTATTCTTGGGATCATTAAGATGAGAGGAAATTCGTTCTGAAGTAACAAAATATTATTCCAGATTAATGAAATTTCGGGAACATGAAATTAATCATCTTCTTCTGTTCCGTTTTTGCAAGGAAATAAGTAACTGGTAACTTACAATCAATAAGCGTCAATAAGGTCTGGTCATTAAATCACGTAGCTTGGAAAAGGTACTTTCAGATATCTCAATTTACCTCTTGATTTCTATTTTCCTTTCATTCTGAACTAACAAGCACCAGCCTTTTACCAGAGTTTTAGCATAATAAAAATATTCTAAATAAACTAGAAGTAATCTCCCTTTTTTTGCTTATCAAAGATTTAAAGAACGGGAAACGTCAATAATAATTCTTCTGCAACACTGTTACAACATAGTCTATTCCGAAGGATTTATCTCCGTACTTCTTAAAAGAGGGCCACCTTATCTCTGGTAGATAATTACTGACCTTAAACTGTGAACTCTGAGAATATGGATTAGTTTCGGTCACAGTAATAATCCCAGAAAAACCCTTGACATTGAAACCACATATTCTCCGAAAATATATCGATAACTACCTCCTTCAATAAGAATAAAGGATTATTCTATATATGTCCTTATTCTTCTTATATCCGAGAAAATATAAGTAAGATTAAAGAAGATAGTATTGAGATAGGCAAGTAAATGAATTTGAAATGGCACGTAAGGATCACCCGTTTACACATTAGTTTAAGGTGGAAAAGAATGGAGCACTACGCTGCTGAGTAACTCTAAATTCTTAGCGAATAAATCTATAAAATTTCATTCGTTCACTTCAATAAATGGCAATGTGTAAACATATCCCATTTTAGTATTATACAGTTGTATGTAGATACGTTAAAGTAGCAAAAAGAATTCCATTCTGCCAGACAAACAAATACCATTTAATTAAAATAAAATATACAAACAAAACATTTCATTTGGGTGTGTGGTGTGACTTGACTGCAAATTTAGCAACGCTCATACAAATACAAATATGGTACACAACGCTTAATGTGTAAGTACATACTTTTCAATACATTACAGTAGTTTAATATGCTAAAAAGGAACCTTTATAGGCATAATTAGTAAGGTGGCGCTTGTGGAATGCACAACACAAAGTTCTTTTATAGCTTAAACTGATCAACTGTGGTATTCGAGATCCGACTAGAATGAGTAGAAGTATGTGCCACGTAATGAAAAGAATAAAGAAAAAAAAGAGAAACAAACATTTAATTTGTAATTAATCAACGTCCTTGGATGATTTGTATGGTTTATACTCTTATTATTCTATCTACGCTCTTCCAACTTCAAGACGATTTTGTCGCAGTGAGAGATCTTGTCAACCTTCAACGAAGAAAAAAGTCTGATGCACTTTGGTCAATTAATTTTATTTTGCGTTTTACTTCTGAGAAAATCGAAAGTAGTTTGCAAGTCGCCAATTCAAATTGATTTAAAAATTTTCCAATTTACCCATATGTTACCCATATTCGGAAATATACATAGATTGTATGGAGGAGAAGGGGAGACAATAGTAACTTAGTTTCAAGTTGTAGAATTTCAAGCTATAAGGAGTTGATCGAATGACTGTAATAGCTCTCAATAATTCGCTTGTGTTTTGTATTGCTACTATTTTTACGCCTAACAATCTGTAATTGTTTACACGGACGTATGTTTCGATGACTATGCCATCACCTTCTGCATTAGAACTGAATCAATAGTTTAAGCAAAAACTAAGGAGTCCTATATAAATCTGAATTTATTAAAATTTATTTCCTTTTGTTCAATTTCCATATAACGTTTAACGCTCTTAAGAGAAAAATTTAAATTAGGGAAACTCCACTACATGTGCTTGTATATCGTATTTGCGTGAGTTCTGTGGGCTTTACTTTTAACTAGATTAAAAATCTCCGGATATGCATTTTTTCATTATTGTGAATTAACTCATAGTTTTGCGCTAAGACTGGTGGAAATAAAAAAACTGCCTTTCAATTCGCTAGAAAAGTTACTGGATCGGCTCGAGAAGGGGGGAAAGAGAATTATATGAAGCTAACATTAGGGCTTGCTGTTAGTGACTTTAGAAGAAATTAAACATTTTACTTTAAGAGCGCAAAAAATGAATTAAAAGAAGCGAGGAGGGCTCCAAAAGTGCTTGGCACCATATAAAGCAATTTATCTCCCAACTAAAAGAAAGCAATCAAAATCAACGAATTTTTTGCGAAAAAGAATAAAAGAAATAAAAGTCAAGATAGTGTGATCACGAACAAAACTACTTGATACATATTAACGTAATACTTTTCCTGAAAATTGCTTTAATAAATATACTTTTCTTAATTGTAAAAATTTAGTATGCTTTTTTATTGATTTCTGGAACTTCATCCCTTTCTTGCACTAGTTATTTGTTTCGTGTAACACGCCATTTTTAGGAACGTTACTGTAGTGATATACGACAGTTACCTGTATTAGCTTCTTCACCTGCATTCTGTACTTAATTCTGATTGATCTTTTCGTTTGCGCAATATATACTTGATCTCAATCTTTACATGATATTTTATAAATTCCCGATTTATCCGATTTTGAAGATTTTTTGAAGAGTGTTTGTTAAAAGAAAATTACATAACGATGTACCAAAAAGTGAATTGTTATAATAATAATAATAATTTAACAATCTCTTCGCTATTCATTTGATTATCAAAAGTTTTTCTAAAGAATTCAATTATATTGATCCGAATGCTAGGAAATTGTGAACTTATACCAAACGATACTAAAACTGTATTATTAATAAGCTCAATGTTTTAAAGTTTTTTAATGAACCGTGCGAATTTTTATGGATAGGTTGGTATTAGCTTAACGTGTTAGTTACTTTTAGCTTTACTGCTTAGCTATCCAAGCATCCAGTGTAAAGTGATATAAACTGAGTAACAAATTGTCTCACATTTTCATAGTTACATTAACATCAATTGATTCTTAAATTTAAACAACTAAAGCATTCAAATCGTTTAAAATTCCTCCCAATTTGTGACTTGAACCCCCGCACAGTCTCGGCGCAAGCAATTTGAATAAAAAAGCACCTGTAATTATATATTCTGTCCCGAACCACTTACGAAGCTATAAATTATATTATTTATTACACTTTTTCCTTCACGGCTAGCACACAAAAACATAAAAAGAGAAGAAATAATACGACCAACCGAGTCTACCACAACCTCGCTTCTCTGTGCACGTCCTAACACATCTCCTGAATATTAAAACTCCGCTGCATATAAAGGAATATAAGAGAGGACCTACTAGCATATAAAGGAGAAACTATATACTACAGCCACATTCGGACCGTTTTTTTCCCTTGCGCACTACCTAGAACTTGACCTGTTCGCAGGCCCGAAATCTCATATCTTTAACATCTGTTAGTCGTTCCTCTGAATATCTCTCGGAGCCCATAGTCTAGCGTACCTGGCGCCTGTAATTCGTCTGATGATGTGAAGCGTTTAAAATGGAGAAGAAGAACCCACCTCATTGCCACAAAGAGACGTTGTACGCGTATATAAAGAAAACGACCTGTCAAGGTGGCGCTTTTGTAATAGCAGTGTGAAGCAAAAAAGAACAAGAAGGTTGGGGCAGAGAAAAAGGCAAGCCAAATGAATATAGCCCTATGTATATGTAGCACCAGCCATGCGTGCTGTTAGGAAGGTTAAAATGTGATTTTTTTTTTCGGAAATTCTTTTGTTACTGAAATGCTGAAAGGTAGGTTGATGTTTGAATGGAATGTAAAGAATGTTGAAATGTTGAAAATTGTTATTGAAATCTAATTTGTTCCATATTTAGTTCGAATTATTAATTTAATTCCTACAAAAGATTCGAACGTTTTCATTTATTTTTATAACTCCCAAACTAGAATAATCAGAGCTCGCTGTTAGTCTTCAAAAGTTAAAAGAGAAGAAAATATGGTGCAGTTGTTATACCGTCGTCTAATTCGATGTTTGTAACTTGGGAATTAGTCGAAACAAATTTTACGACTGCAAATGGTCTGAATAACATCAAAATATAATAAACAAAATTACGTAGTAGTACTTGGAAATCGAATTCTGCAAAAACAAAGGCTGCTTTCACTGTTAAGTGTAAAATTGAAGGTATCATCTTTTTTGCCCGCCAAATTAACCATAATGACTAAATGTGCACACGAGCGTTGGGAAACTGCACGTGTAGACGATCACATCATGGTGATATATGAAATATATCAGAAAGTGCCTAGAAACAATAACCAAACAGATAAGTCTAAAATAGCTCCTCATGGTATTGATTGAACCATTTGCGACAAATGCAATGCAGGTACAGAAAAAACACACTATATACGGACATCTACCCGGCGTCATCAGCATGGTCCCGAGAGTACTTTTACTCCACCTTGTATCACTGTTTCACAGTTTATGACGAACCAGAATCTCTTGGCACCCTTTGGTACCAAGAAGCACATGCTTGCCGTTTAGAAACCAGAGAAATAAACCAGGTACTGTTCCCTGAAAAATAAGGGAAACTTGGCATCACTATTGCAGTTACCTACACGGCTTCTTTAACTAAAGATTCTTCGTTGTTCTTAATAAAATCTTCTAAAATAACAAGGTGTAACACTTTCTCTAACTTTCGAGAAGTTCATGTTCCATTCGATTATATTTTGAAACAAATCATTAGCATTTAAATCTATTTTATCAATTTTCTTTATGGCAATATTATAATGTAATCTTGGGTGATTAACATTTGCCGACATTTTCAATTCGGAACGCCCACTCCGAATCGAACCAAACTTACAAACAGCATTGGAGGATTGCGCAGCAACGCCACAGCATCCTATTACAATATAAATCCGAATCGTTTTCGTTTATTGTAACACGATAATCACATATCCAGCATATCGTTTCAGCCGTGGAACTCACGAAGAGTAAATATTAGAGACCATTGTATTGTAATCTATATTTATAAAGTATATGTATATTAATAGTTGTTGATAAATGGGATAGTGGATATAAGGCACGTATAAGTGTTTTTATTGTGATGTATTCTACGTGATGTAGAATTGTGTAAGACGGTTTTGTAATGATTTTATTATACAGGGCGCGTGTAAAGCGGAGGTAACACATTTAGATTATATTTTTGGTATCGTTAAGCTGTTTAATTATAGCCCGCTTTCTGGTGTTTGCATAATGCCCCCCTGTCCCAAGGCGTAAATTCTTCTTGAAATTTACTTCAAGAATACAGAAAATTATATTAATTTTCTAAATTTTCTAAAATAGAAAACAAAATATCAATTTTGAATAATAAATTAAAGAAAAAGAAAATACGAAAAAGTTCAGTCATTTCTACCATCCTCATTAAGTGCATCATCGTCAAAGGAATTATCACCACAAGAACTGTTGTCCTCGTAAAAAGTAAATGTACCAAAATTTTTAATGAATCTCAGCAAAACTTCAAATAGACAGTTTTCCATAATGTAAGAAATGATTATATCAACGAGTATATATTTCTGTTTAACGCAAACTAAATTGTAGGAATTAGAAGAGTTTCTGAAAGGCAAAGTAGACGGAGAATTCTTTTAAACAATAAGCAAAACCTAAACGAAAAATCGCCATCCAAATTAACACAAATTGTGATTTTCTAGTAAATAAACACGAAAACCAAGTTTTAAACAAATTTATATTAGACCTAAATAATTTTGTTCTTACCCCATATTAATATAAAATACATTTCACCAAAAATTCTTTTCAGTGTGTTATGTTTTATAAATAAATTTAATAGAGGATCCAAGTAATACATTTGAACGCGCTGTGGCAGTGTAAAAAGTTCAGATATCACGCAAACTGTTTTGGGACCAGAAACGGTAATTGTTCAAGGATCTGGAAACAGTAAACATTACCACAGATAATGCGAAATATAAACTTGAGAGCTTCTATGGAACGGCAAAGTAAAAAAGGAACAAGAATTAGAAATGGCTATAAGTTGATCTTGTAGGGAAGTTTGTTGTGGATTAACCCCACTTAGTTCGAAAAGGAAGAGATTTTAAAACATTCATCCTCCAGTCTGATCGAGTAAATAATTTGGCTTCCAAACCAACGCGGCATATTTCATTCCAGTTCTTACAAAAAAATTCAAAAAACTAAACATAGTACTAGCACTATGGAATTGCTTAGAACTTGGTAATACTACATTGTACTTGCTTTGGATACTGCAGTCACAATATGAGAAATAAATGATAATTTAAGATGAGAAACAACGCCTAGATCGGTTGCAACTTCAGGTTGAGATAGAATTTCATTCTCTGTAGTGTTGCACGTACGCAATTCAAGTTAGTTTGGAAAAAATCGGCATCGTTCACACAAGACATTTATGAAAACAACTTTAGATGATCGGCAAAAAGAAAGTGTTTGCGATATAACGGCTGACTGGGCTCACGCATGAATACCAAGAATAAAAGTAGTCCCAGAAAGGATCTTTAGGAAATACCAGACGGAACGGGTCAAAAATTAGAGGCATAGTCATTACAAGAAACAAAAAACTGACGGTTCTCCAGATACGATTTTAATATTTCTAATAGTGCATCGCAGACCCCTACCTTATTGAGCTTGGGTGGTAATATGGCATGAACTAGCCTTCACGAAGTCAATGCAGACCACATACACCCGACCTTGAGCATCTTTCACGGCTCAAACATATTGCGAAAAGCACAGAATAATGGAAGTTTGAACAATAACATCGATAATAATTTGGATGAAGCCTACGTTTATGTTAAATAGTTCTGAAAGCAAGTATAATTGCAGATATTGGCACACTAATAATAAAATATGCAAGGTTTGAAGTACATAGACAATATCCATAAAAGGTTAATTTATGATGTGGAAATAATGGAATAATAAATGGAAACGGCATTGGTTAATTCTTCAATCAAATTGGACTACGAATAAAAGAAATTAAACCTAAACCAGTGTGCTTGCTTGTGTACCCAAACATCTGGTTTTAACAAGACTCTACCTTTTTTTGGTCAGCAAGTTCATGAGTATTTGAATCGTTGAATTGATTTGTTAAAATAATTTATTTAAATTGGAGGGAGAGATCAAATTGAATCGGCTTCTCGGTTGCCACAATAATCTTTTTAATTATTTTTCTGATGTACTTTGCTGTATTTTTGGAATAAATACCTCATTCCCATTTTAAAGCAAAATGGCGGCATTCTGCAAACACCAGTTGCACAAAACAAGAGAAACTTACGTAAAAAAGTGGGTTATAATAAACTGTGGTACGTTACCACATATAAAACCCAAATACAACGCTTTATAGGCCCCTCGTATTCAAGGTATTGTCTGGAATTTAATTATACTTAAGTGCTCACTCATCAAAAAAGATTTGTCCGAGTATACAAATAAGTATCTTAAAAATATACATAATAAAAATTTATATTACATGGTGAAATTGCAATTACATTTTATAGCTATAATAAACGTAAACCATACGATGATGGTGCAAAAAATTAATCGATTTCACTTCATAATTAAGAAGCAATACTTTGTGGTGTAATTGCTATTTATTTAATTGCACATTTTTAATAGCAAGAAAAAAACGATTATTCATATAAACAATTGATTAAAATAAAAATGTTACGTATGTAGAGTAAGTGTATACTACTGTGAACGCCAAAAATAAAAAATAAAAAAGAAACAGTACATAAATATTAAATTTTGATATACATATAATTACTTCAATTTCAATTTTCTAAACACAGTAATTACAAGTTATCGAATGGTGTTAAGCACATTACAGAGTCCAAATGCTAATCTATTGAATTCGTAAAGACTATCAGATCTAATCCAATGTGATAAAATAACCATTCCCTAAGAAGAAATTCGAAATGTCATCTATTAAGGGCAAGAGGTAGACACATTTGGTGGTAATAGCATTAACCTTATGATACAAAATGACGCAAAATCTAAACGTATTATCTGAGTTACTGACCAAAACTATTAGAGAGGTATATCTGCTATCGGATCGTCGGATATATACGAGACGAGTTCGATAAGTGCTTGGGCTCGGCAAGAGACTGCTACTACTACAATTAAAATATGTAACTGTATTTTTTGTTTTCTTTTACAAGAGTCCTATCAAATTTTCAAACGGATACGTCAGATAGTTTGTCGATAACAGCCGTTTAAAGTTAACTTTTGTGATTTAATAACAATAAAAAAAATAGAATATAGGGCGGTGATTAAAGAACGTCCAGATCGTCTAAATGAGATCATCACATCGGAAATTATTGAAAATGTTTGCGGTATAGTAATGGATGATCGGAGATTGAAAGCGAGATTTGGGAGCGGCTGTGTGAATTTGAACTTGATCATAATCACGTGTGCCTACTTCAAAAGAAGAGATTTTTGGCCAAAGAGTGGTCGAATCACTGAGTGGGCAATCGGGGCCAAAGAAGGCCAAAGTCATTTTATCGGCTAACAATATCATGGTCACAGCATTTCGGGATGAACGCGGTATAATCTGCGTTGAAAAGGGCGAAACGATTATTTTACCAACTTATTGGATCGTATCAAAAATGCTGTGAAAGAAAAGCGTTGGGATTTGGTGAAAAAAATAATTCCGATTGATCAAGACAATGCACGACTGCACACTTATGTCAAAATTCCATGAGTTAGCATACAAATTGCTTCCGCACCCAGCATATTCGCCAGATTTGGCCTCCAGAGATAAAAAAGAATGGCTCGGCGGAAAAAGATGAAACTATTGGTGGCCTTTAGTATCGGAAGTTTCAAATAATGTTGTTGTTTATGCCATTTTCATTCTAAATTCCATAAAATTTTCAGGATCACTATAATTGTTTGATTTCAAATATTTCAAGAAGTGGTGTATGGGAACAACCAAAAAATGGAGGCTAATATGGTCTCAATGATTTTGGTTAGTAAAGTTAATCTAAACTAAGATATCATTACTTACAATTATTTTTAAATAATGCAATAGTATAACAGTACTTCCTATTTTCCACAATTCAATTTCACCTACACGCACAATCGTATAACGATTTAAAAAGCAATAGAATACTATCACCTATTTCATCTGTAATTACATTCAGGTGATATCGCACAAGGTTGTTCCTTGAATAGCTAAACATAAAAAGATCTCCGACCCTAGAGCTTGCTTTTCAAGAATGCTGGAATATTTTCTCCATTTAAAGGTGACGTTCAGAATAACAAACGAGGTGATGCTCTCGTGGATGCATGCCAATGATTTTTTTTCCTCCTACGAACGAGATAAGTGGGAATAGACGATAGGTAAAGCGCCAAGTTGGCTCCCTTCAATGCACGTCTCTTAGGTTTTACCGTTAAATGAAGAAACTCAACTTCTTTCGTTAGAATCGATGTGTCCATATGAATATAAAAGAAATAATAATCGCAAACAGGATATCTGACAGAAAAACACGACGAGATAAGAATAAGTATGACATTACCCACACTTTGATTGGAATTCCGCGAAATTGGCATGAATCAATGCTGAATGCGCGTGTATTAGTCAGTGACGGCAAAAATTGCTTATGGTTTCTTTTTAGTAGGCCAGAAACCAAATCACGAAATGTAAATGTTAAACTTGGTTTCGTAACAAGAGCTGAGGTTGGTTTTCCAGATTGGTGTTGGCCGGCTTGCATAATGTCTAATGTCAAAAAAGTAAGTCGATTGCCATATAAGGAAGAATGGATTGCTAATCGTGTGTTGTTATTGTTACAGCTGTTACATTCTCCAAATGTTGTAAAAGTGAAGTTGAGAAATCATTAATTTCATCGTGTTAGATATTAAAAAAGGATGACTAACGTAATAAGTAGAATGAACGGATAATATTCAATTTTTTGATGAAAATTTGAACACTATTGTGGGCCAAGGGTACCAGCTCGATGGTCACAGGGCTTAAGTTTTGATTAAAGACATTAGTTTAGATTAGAAAAGGAAACATTCTTGGGGTGACCCAATGACAAACACGTTGTCTTTAGCTTCAAAGGAATTAAAAATTAACAAAGCCGAAGGAGGCAAATCTTGTCTTTCTTCATTTTACAAAAAATTTTTCATTGCCTCTTGTGTTCCATTTTGGTAAAGTATCGACAATAGCTTGTCATGTAATCTATGGTATTTAGTTTAAAATTTGCAAGAGTGCATCTTCCATCGAATCAATTTAACGGTCAATTCTGGACCAGTTTCAATATTGCATTTGATCGTTGTTTGAATAACACATTGGGCACTCAACAATAGTCAATTGACAATAAGATTAAACACAAAGAAGAAGAATACTTACAGAAACCCAGTTGCGAATTGCTCAATCCATAAGAACTTATAATTCAAACAACTGAAAAAAGTATTTTTATGTTTTAGAATATTTGTTAAGCATATGGATTAAGCAGGACTTTTTTGTATTTATTTGACCTGACCACTTCAAAAACCTTTTATATGACATCCATATGTCTGTTAATTTTTTTTGAGTCTTAAGCTTAAGGATTTCACAAAACTTTTGCGTCGTACGAAAACCGCTAATTTTGGATTTACACACCATTACCCGAAGCCCAAATTAAAAAAAAAAAAGAAAAAAATGGACACCAATACAATGGTTAACAAGTTAAATTAAATTCAAGTAAACTTCAATGGAATTCGCAAAATTACTCCTAGAATCATCGATATTTCTTGGAGTCCAAGGGTACATTACGCAACCGAAAGTATTCTCCTAAATAAAACAAAAAAGTGCAGACATTAACAAATTCCTTGAGATTCGATACTAAACTGGAGATAAAGTATTGACTATTTCGAAAATTTGCAATAAACTAATTAATTTATAATTAATCCACTTTTTTTTTACTTTCTGGCGATTTAATACGAATATACGGTCTCAAATATGTACTACACGATATGCGATATAGAGCTAAGGAGATAATTAAGAGGAGATAAGCCGTGATAAGTTGCGTTAATGAGATTTGACATAAAAAAAGTACATTGGAAGTAAAATTTAATGTTTTTTTTTTATTGATTTTGGAATCAGTGTATAAATTGCGTTGCATTTAGATTTCTTCTTGGTCAAATTTTTATTACATCATACCTGTATCGTTCATGTCACTTGTACATCCTCGAATAAGAGAAAAGATCAAAATAAAAGTATCTCCTTATGGCACTTGGCTCTTTCACTTTCTAAAAGAATCCAAAATTAACGCGGAGGTAGTATAATATCCATTTTCCTCAACATATTGTCCTAGCAACAAGAACAACACTCGAAGACTTCTTTCTCATACACCAACATGAAAAGCTTTTGCGTTGGAGTACGCTGCAATGTCTTCTGCGCCAAGGAACTTGATCGGACAACACTTGTGCCACATTTCTTCGATTTTACCGTGTCAATGGGCCTGTAGGCCTATAGATTTCGCGCCTACGCGTCGCTACCGTCTCAAAAATATACCAGCGGCGATGGATACCTTGAAAAATCGTGAATATTCGCCAAAACTGTGCATATTTCGAGCTTGAACCGCTCGGTAGCGCTGATTAAGATCGGATAGAATGGGAATATACACGATACGCTATACAGAACGGACGAACAATAACTGAAGATAGGTTTTTAGTTAATGGCTTGGAGTGTTCTTCTCTCCGCCCGGTCGGCAAAGATCGGTCTCGGCAGAGAGGGACTTTGTTGTCAGATCGGTTTGTATTGGGCTGGGTTTGTGTGCGTATTTACGACTGTGTGTGAGTAAATATACAGTCACCTTGTAGAAATGTCCGGCCGATTAGCAAAAAAAAAATTATTGATTTGGTTTGTAAATCAATATCAGCTAGTAGACAAAGTTGGATTTTTAATTCAAACAAGTCAGCCATGTACAATATATATGATAAAATATAGAAAATAATGTATTATTTTATTATTTTATTTTATTATTATTTTATTAATTACGTGATGTGTATTTTACGCCTACTACAATATTATACTTTAAAAATATTTTCCAGATCAGGTAGATCAAGATATTCTTTTTTAAAATAATTCTATTTTTTTTTTTTAAGAAATTTGAATTTTGCTGGTTTTCTTATTTTTGATTACAAAATATCATTTTTGATTAATACTTTTGCTTATTGTGGAATGTTAAATATAGTGACCAAACTTGCGACAAGATATACAGAGCGTTACAAAAAAAAAAAAAAAGTGATATTCTTCTTAAGCAAACTGCTCTTATCCATGTAATTATTACATCGACAAACCCTAGAAAACCATGAATATTCATATTTCACCAACGGAAGCCAATATGTGTATATTACCTTTATTATTAATTTATTTCAAATGTTATTAAAGAAGTTTGATCCTAATTAGATAAGAAGCTTAATTACTTAATTAAAGAAAAGCTGAAGAAACTGATTTTATTAATTTTAAAATAAAATCATGTTAGATCATGCCTTTAAGTGGTACTTTCAATAAAATAAAATTTATGACAATACTTGATTTCACATTCTTTACATTTTATAACGCTCTGTATGTTTTTGCACAAGTTTGGCCATTGTATACACTTAAAAATAAGCAAAATAATTGATTTAAGAGTGACTGGAAAAAAAAATACAAGGGAAGTACACTCCATCCAGGGAAATATTTTATGTAAAATGTTGCTTCTCTATTTGCTTTGGAAATTAGAAATATTCAAATATATCAAAGGAAAAACTTACTTACTTTGTAGTTTTTTTTTTCTAATTTTTCACAAAGTAAATTTTTTCATATTTTTACGACAAAAAAAGTCCAGGAAAATTGTAGTAAGGCGTCTTCAACCTTTTAGGATAGAAGCCCCCCTTAGACACTCTTTTGAGGTCACGCTTCCCCATAGTACTATATTAACTACGTTCTTTAAGTTAAAAAAAAACGAACTTAAAATGCATTTTATTTAGTCATTAAACATTGAATAAATACAATATTTTTGTTGGAACATATAATTCCACCAATAAAGCACAATTTATGTTTGTTTTATAAATACCATGCCCTCATTGAATAATTAACATTTATAAAACTCAGTATAATTGTCTAATTGTATAAACTTTGGATAAAATTAATTAAAAACATGTGTATTTAAAATAACACTTGTAACAAAAATACGCTGAGATGATCTCATTTGTATAAGAAATAATTTTATACGGGGCTGCTTTAATTAGATTTACGAAAAAATAATCTATTAAAACAAATAAGGCTGTACTAGAATGTTAAACATTTTCAAATTGAAAACAAACAAGTTTTTCCTTTGGCAAACGTGAAAAATGCTTTGTAATTTTCTGGAGAAAATGTGAAATTCTTTTTTTTTTTTTCATTTAACAATATTTACTAAAGACACAATTTGGAAGGAATTGTATTTAGATCAAATTTACTGCTGCTACGATATATAGATTTCGGAAAAACAAGGTCGACCGTTGCTCTTATCACAATTCAATAGCTTCCTTTGTGCATTTTTTTAAAGGTATTTTGTGCTAATTTGAGAATGTGTTATTGTTATTTTTGGTGTTTTTCCACGAAGATGCGTAGTAGAGAAAATAACATTACGTTAGCAAATATTCAAGCATTATTAACTTTTACGTAACACAGACGTCAAGTTTGCATTATATATGTATTACACAAAAACATCAAATTATACCTGTTTTGAAAGCCTGTACATTTGGGAGATTGTCAGTCAGCTTTTTTAATGTATCTTTTTCAGCAAGCATCTTTCTCTACTGCTTGACAAACAACATCCTCGCAATTACTTTGACAAAATCAAAGTAAAATGTAATTTAAATTTGCCAAGTGAGGAATATGTTTCAATGTTAGAAAAACTCCTTGAAATTGATTAGTTTCAACCGGATCTTAGAAAGCCTTTATATTGTAATTCGGTGAATGAATTATTTCAGTTAAATATTTGTAGCTGCACATAAAAAAATTCTATGAAGACAATCGCAATAACGTTGTAGAAGTAATTTTGTATTAAAGATTCATGTAATGCAGGAAACTGCACTATTCTTATAGAGTAGCTAATAGGGTCTTTCGTAATTTAGCTTTACTCTTCTAAATCCACTGTATGTTTAGAGAAGAACTGATCACAGGTGTGTAATAATTCTTATGATTTTCTGTAAATGACGGAGCTGCTAGAAGAGATGCGAAAAACATGGAAAAGTTATTATTTCGGTTACTTATTCGTTTAATTATTATAATCATATGAACGCTGTAATTTTGATATAGAATGTTTTAACTATTCAAATTCGTTATATTTATACATTTCAATAATTACGATAATGTGCATAATTGTTGAAAAATATGCAAGTTTGCTGTAACAAGCGGTTTCTTGTACAAATTGCTACAAATTGTCCGCGTCACAAATTCTGCAACTATTTCTAGTAGCATTTATTACAGTTGTGGAAGTTGTTCTACTTTTTTGTTCTGTGTCTTATTCGAATAAAAGATGTCACAGCCGGTGCCAATCAAGGGTCCCTGTGATAAAATTGGCCACAGTTTGTTTAGAATACGTAGAACAGTGCGATAACATTTGTATGGATCTCGAGACGTGAAGATCTTCTAACTGCTTTATTTAACAAGGAATGAAGGAATGAATTAATTGTACAATTGCAGTATATATTCTAGGTTAACTTTGTAACTTTTCAAGGGGTCTCCTCACCTGGCAAATCTTTTGCTCAATATACATATATCTAAACACATCATTACATGGTACGCTACAATTTATAACATATCCAATTTACAGGAAAAGCCTTCAGGCATTCTTTTCTTTTGATCTTTTGTCTAATAAGAATCTCAAGATCATTGCGGGAAGGTCCTTGGATTTCCCAAAATGTTTAAAATTATCATTTGTTAAAAGAATAAATTTGCGATCGACTTTAGAAACAATTTTTGAGAATTTTTCTTGGATAAAAGCGTAATATTTCTTATTGCTACTTCAGTACTTTCTAGTGTGTTTATATTTTTAAGCAAACGAAGTGGCAGGAAGTTAAGGGTGATAGTGAAGTGTTGCCGTACTGTATATGTGAAAGAATGATGTTATCATTCATGCCTAATTTCCAGCTAAAACCAAAATTTCTTTAAAAAATTAGATATAATGAAGCTGGATATTGTTCAACAATACCACTTATCAATAGTATCTAACTACTTACCGCAAAACATATGGTTGAGAAGGTTCATAGAACTCACCTGTAACCAAACAAAATATATTAAATATAATCAAAAGATTAAAAAAAAAGTAGAATGTTAGTGTTGCAGTGGTCTAGTATGTGAAATATTTGAAAACTTAATTAACTCAGAAGAGTCTAAAAAGCTAAAAGTTACTTTTAAATATTGTCATAAGATGGTGAATCATAAATTATATAAATATAACCTTAAACTGAATTTATCTGTTAATATGTTTTTTTTTTTAGGTAAATCAGAACATAAAGACAAGAAATAAGATATTTTGTAAACATTGGTATCTAAATAAACAAATAAACCTACCAGCGAATTAAATAGGAATTTATTGTGTATTTTTAGTACTACATTAGACATATGCATATGATAGGTAGCTTAGGTGAAATTGGTTAAAAAACAATTTAGAAAATATCCTAGAAAAGATCATGTTTGGAGTTGCACTCAGTCGGGTTTATGCAAATTAAGATAAGTATATGGAAAATTCGAGACAAATACGGTGAGTTCCCTTAATAAGAGCGTGATATTATTAAAAGAGGAATTTTGCAACCGTACGTCGTTTCTAGTGAACAACGTTCACCATTTGAGTTGTTTAGATCATCGACATTTAATCACAAACCTCTTAAAAAAAATTATTACACTATTTTAACATAGATCTTTATATTGGACCACGGGATTTTCAATGTTAAATTCTCTTACCCGAAAATGCCTTAGTTAAACAGATCTGACCGCATACGATCAAATGTCCAATTTAATTCCGAAAAGATCTACACAGAGAGCATTATGATAGTTTTCGAATAAAAATTGTTTAATTGTAACTAGAGTATAGCTTTCAAATATATATTTCAAATAAATAAAAAGAAAAGTATTGCATCATTTTACTTGTTTTTAAACACAGATGGTTTGAAGGAAATTGCTGTAACTTTAAGCCGAATATACTAAATACTTACTGCAACAATATTAGATTACTTTATATAAACATCTAAAAAATTAAAAATCAAACAGTACTTTAGAAAACGAATTTTGTTGATATATTTCAGGATTTAAAAGAGATTTCAATAAAGAGTCTCGTCGATTTTTATCCTCCAATATGTGGGCGAATTTTTCGATCACTAACTATACATTCTTATAGCCTGTATACCCAGTTCGAATTCTTCGCCGACACAGACAGAGACAGATACATAGTTTTCTTGGGTCGTTCGGCGCGCGAAGAGACAAGAAATCTTCGAGATTCTGACGTGTTGTGGCTAAGGCTTTCTCGAAGTCTCGGATCTTCACGTTTTGTAGTGCCTAGCGCACTCTATACAAGATCCGAATCGTCACTGGGGAGACCGTATTGTGCAGCAGGGTGAAACAGAGACGACCGACGACGACTTTAGAATTTAATCATTCGGATTGGTGCTCATCTGACGTCACCGCGTAGAAAATGTGCGTGTTGTATAGGAGGAACTCGCGTGTTGTAATTTACGTGTTTAGGAAGGCACAAACCCGAAGTGGAAACGCAACGAATACATCATATGTATGAATGTATATTGGCCAGGGCATAGGACGAGGACGTATTGTAACGATTGGTATCAATTAAAAATAAATGAAACGCAACTATGAAGTGTACGAAGTGGGTTCCGTCATTTGCTATATTTATAGATCGATTCAGAGCAAACGAAAGATGGGTATAAATGAAAAATGACGGAGAAAATTCTTTTGGAATGTTTTGCGTTACGCAACTTTAATTTTCAAACGAACTAATTGCAGCAAATTACGTTAAGAATGCTGTTTCTTTATGATACCAATTTGCTTCCCAAATTTACGATAAAAATGCCATTTTCTCTGTTATCCTATTTCAACTAAACAGGATCAGTCACCACGATGACCTATGATCTTTGATAATAATTAAAATATTTTTCTGAAATTTTGGTCAATATTATTTCAGAGAAATAGGGATTTTCCAAAAATATTTTCGATTTTATGCCACTCTTACACATAGATGCAAACCTTTTTTTTTTTTTAATATCCATATCTCCTCTTTGGCATTAGCTATGTAAATCAGTTTTGAGATTTTTACGAATTACACAAAGAAAAGACACTAACGGAAGCTAGGAATAATTACTTGGAAGAAGTAAATGGCGCTTTTATATATATGTACGTGCAAGAAACTGTGTTCTACAACCAAGAAAGTCCTTGTCTTGAAAAAATTATTAAATTCAGCTTATCCAAAACAAGTGAATAACTTTTATCTAAAATATTACTACTTTCATTCAACTACAACAGATATTTTCAAAATAACTTTATTCTCTTGATATAAAGGCTTTATTAGTATTTTTCCTTGACTTGTTTATCACCAAGTGAATACTCTCTTCGAAGTACTCAGGAAATTCTACTTTCTTGCATATAAACATTCTTTTTCTGTAAATTTACTTTAATGTTATCTTTCTCTGCGTATACACAAATAGATGTTTTATAGCTATTAAATATTTTTTTAGTATAATGTACTATCACGTTATAAATATCAGAGGCATTCATTTTGCAGATTAAACAAATTTAATTTTTACGGTTGGTAGATCCGCAAATGTCCCCTAAACCAGGGGTCGCCAACCGTTGGTCCATGGATCGTTGATGGTCTACGAGAAGATTTTTGCGATCCCTGAGATATTCTTTCAATTTAAAAAATTCAGAAATAAATAATCAGCTCGACTGTTCGAGCGGCGCCAGGAAGTCAAGACATTCTTTCAGCAGCAAAATATCGTTTCCCTCGGTGATTGGTTAGGCGAATTTGCGTATTTGGCTGATATTTCTTTCCCATTATATAAGCTTACAAGGTAGGCTTATAAATACGTCTACATTCTGAGGTAATGAAATAGATGCATTTTAAAAGAAAATATTACTGAGGCAAACAAATGTTCTCCGATCTTAATGAGCATATGACAAAGAATTTGTCAATCAAAAAATAATAACTCTTGTTGAACATTTAAAATCGGCCATAGAATCTTTTGCTGGTTTTTATCAAAAGAAAGAGGTTCTTTGAATTGGATATTAAAGCCATTTTTAACGAAAAGAAACGTTTAATTTGCTTGTCAGTCATCTAACGTGAATTCCAAAGCTAAACTTTATCAACTCCATCAAGATGCCATTTTTGATTCTGTATAAAAACCGAATACCCAGTACTAAATCAAAAGCAATCAAAGTATTGATGCCGTCCACAAAATATACCTCTCACAGTTATAAAGTATTGCTTCCGACTTAAAATAGAAGCCTCATTACGCATTACAATTTATTCCAAAACGTAACAGCTAGTTACGATTAAACGAATCTAGGTATCACTTCTAATAAATTAATGTACAATAATAATTTAAAACTTTTTATCCTTGGTTCTATACTGTGGATTGTATGAGTTGGGGGAGGGTTGCATTTGGTGCTCCTTGAGATTACAAAGTTACTGGTTTGTGAATTACAATAGGGTGGAGACCGTTGCCCTAGACACCCTTTCAGCAGTTTAAAAAGATTATAGAATGTAAATAATACAAAAATTTAAATTGTTAGAATAAAAACTGACGTCAAACTTTGACGTTAACCGTGAGCTCTCCAGTACCGCGTTACGTACACTCAGCTAAATACGTCTTCTCACAAATATGACTCGAACTAAACAGAGATTGTCGCCTCGTCCCTACACTCTTTTGTTTCCGATAGCTATTGTTAAATGTAACCAACTACGGCACACGTTTAATAATGGACAATATTTTGAATTCTTTGAATTAAATCTCAATCAATTAAAATGTATTTTCTTTAAAACTACCGTAGTGCAGCTTGCAACATGCCGAAGGACTTCGCGATCTAAGGCCTAATCTATGTTACGTTGACGTTACTACGGGATTTGGCAACTTACTATTTAGTAATATTTAATTTGCAATACTACCACGCGTGCTTACAAAGTTATCTTTGTGTAGAATTTATTTCGCGACTGTTCGCGAACTTTAAAGACGTTATGAAAATGTAGATTATTGTTGTCTGGAGAGAGAATATAAAAACCGTTTCGATGTTGTAATTTCTAGCAGCTATTCTCACTTTTTTGTATTAGGAATATAATTTATTAATGCATCATAAATTTTTACAACATATTTTGCTATTTCTGGAACAAAACAAGTCGAAATAGCGGTTGTAAAATTATGTTTTTACAACCACAGAATTGCGTAGGCTATTAGGATTCAGTTGGTGGAGTAGGTACAGAACAACAGGCAAACATAAAGTTCAGGAAAGCAGAAACATTTTTTATCCAAATCGGACATGCTAACTTCATTGTTTTATTTACTGTAACTAATAATAATACACGTCAATTTATTCCGGTTTTTAGAAGTAATATGCAAGAACGAATATGTTGGGAGACCCTGACGTAGAAAAATATTTTGCATTATAAAACCTTATAAACTCATAATTTGAACTAATATTCAACCAATCTCAAAAACAAAAATATTTGTATGAAAGAGCACATCTTTCATTCGTTTTGGTTGAATATTTTACTACAATAGCTCTAATTATCAAGAAGCTATGAAGCGTTAGTATTTGGAAGACCTTGAAAAGATTACAAACAAATTGAATTCCTCCACCGGTTAGTAAATTCCTCATCAACGAAACGACATGCCATTTGCCTAACCAACCTACACAAAATCCTGGACATGGAATAGTGCTTAGGTGTTCCTCGTCTTTTAAACTTGTTGGTTGCCGTTCATTTGTCGAGCTAATAAATCATTCTTTCACAAAGTGCTACTTTTACCGTTCGGACGCCATAACTCATAGAGCGTAAATGATTTTTCACCACTCCGAGCTACATTTACATATGAGTAATTGACCACAGTTTAATATCTAACACCTCGGTATTCCGATATGCAAAGCATAACCGATATTATGCACTGCGCTACTACTACAGCGAACGGATCGATTTCAAATAGACGTAAAACGAATGGATTTAGAATGATCACATCAAACACCTGCTTAGGTTAACAAATCGTTTCTACTCGCGAATAGATTGAAATTAGCGGGAATTTTTCATAATTGTTGAATTGCAGAATATCAATTCTTACGTTCTTTCCTGGAAACAAGCTTTTCCCAATTTCCAATTAGTATTTCATCACGCAACGGCCAAATTTAATTGAGGAACAAAAGATGGAATGCATGGCGCAGGAATCCAGTAAACTAATTAAAATATATATAAAGTAATTTTAGTGGCATAAGACAAACAATTAAATATTTTGAAAACTGAAATTTGAATTTAGAAGAATTTCTAATCGAAGAATTTTCTGGTTATTGCTAAAATAGGCCAATTCATTGTGACGTGCGTTTTGGACAGGTGGATATTTTGAAAAGAATTCGTATTCTCCGTTCAAGGTGAGAACTATTGGTATAGAAGGAGCCCTTGTACGTATAACAAACTAGTATTTTTACATTCATTTCATGATTGAGAACATTTTTCTACAACTTCATATCCTTTCTAAATCATTAATTATACCAAATAAATGTACACTTCAATAAAACTGCAGGCTAGTGAGTGTGCTGGTTTCAATTGTTTATAAAGAGGAACCATTCGTTTTGTGTGCCCGAAAATTGTTGAGTTTTTCTAGAAAACATTCAAAGGTTCACCCACCATCTGCAAACCAGTAGCCAAACTCAAAGTTCGATAATTGAATATATCAGGTTGAGAATATTTCCTTAAATTTGTTGGAAACTTTTCTTCTGAGTCATTCACTAGCATGATTCCAGAAAAAAAGGAAAGGATGCAGAAGCAAAAGTTACATAAATATCACAAATTTTACTTTTTTTAATCAAGTTTGTAATATCCCACCCACACTTTGACATCATTGGAACAGCTGTTCGTAAACTTTGCGCTTATGCCAATAAAAATATTTCAACTCAACGCTGACAAAAGATAAACTTTTTAAATTTAATGGGGGGATTTAATATTAAATATTTTTGTCTATCCTTCGCTAGTATAAGACGATAAAAAAGGATTCATCTACATCCAATGCAAGATAACGCTATTCTGACAGAATTACGATAAATTGTCTAAAGGAAACGACGAGTTTCCTATTTCGAAATCAAGATTTATTAACCTATTAACAATACCTTCTATTTCATTCGAGATCTTTTCATAATTTAAATTGACTTAAAGCAGGAGAAAAGATAAATCGTTCACTTTTAATTGCTTGACAATAAATAATTTTGGCCGCGGCATGCTTAATTTATAGTTGTTCCTAATTTACCTGAACTTGAAGAATCGGCTAAAATTTCAGTGGGTATTGTGGCGTAGGCGCCAGTTTTCTGCAGCCGTTGTTGCGCTGTGACTTGGATCGTTAAAACATGAGCATAGTTGCGATGATTCGCCGTGCATATTAACATCATGTGTAAAAGATTATAAATTAGAAATAGTGGATGGTGCGCATGTTGAGTTATTACTTGCATATAATTGAGACAAAGATTTAAGAACGCTGCTACTGTGACAAATAACCATACCAATCTAGAAGTATTTGTTCTTTTTATTTGTTTTTAAACCTTATCAGATTCTCGCTGCTGTTATTGTTAGGTCGAAAAGTTTTCATCTAAATTATTTTATTTGTTTCTTTATACATCGTTGGTCAAAAAAGCATGGCACTCAAGTAAACAAATTCAATTTAATTTTCTATTCGATTTCCCCTCCTTCCACCAAGCGGATTTTAAACCAACTATAAAAGGCAAAAATTTTATTACGCCACATCTCATCAAATCATAATGTGTCCACTTGTTACCCATAATGCAGTTTCTAAGATTATCCAAATTCATGCAAATCTGATTTTCTCTTTTGTACACATTTCTGCCCATTTAACTGCAGCTTACCGTCTAGTTAACGGATTCATGATTTGAAAACGACATCAGAATTGTTATAGTTGCTCGCCATGTTTGTTTCTAGGTTACGTGTATTCAAATCTATAACCTTTACCAATTACTTGGTTGGTGAAAAGTTGGACTCCGCGAAAAAGGTCCTTGAAAGGCCAAAGAAACCTGGGAACCGCTTTTCAGCGTGAAAATTATCCAATTTTATCAAGTAAATTTGATTTAGAAAGTTTCCCAAAAAGGAATCCGCAAATAGGTTTGATAATACATGGTTAAATCTAAACCGACAAATAGAAGATAAAAATAAATTCTCTTAACATTGGAAGGAACTTAAAATTATAATATCGATCGCAAATCATAATATTTATGGAAATGTTATCTTTGAACTCCATCCAAACTTTTTGTCTTTTGTTCCGGACGAATAACATTTTCCAAAAATACGATCCGAAGCGCTGAAAAATTTTATTATTATTTATTTTCATCACATGCACAATTTAGAATTCTGATCCTTATCGTGCGTGAGATATGCGAGCCAAGTTAAATGTAGTTGGCGAAAATTTTGATTTGATTTTATCTTGGATCTTAGATGTTTTAACAGGTGGCAGAAAGAATTTTCGTGCTATTTTGGTACACGGTTACCAAGAACGGATTTTCGAACAGGAAATGTATTATAAAAATTAGAAGAATTATAAAATTGATAAGAAATATCAGAGAGTAGCCTTAAGACTTTGGAAGTACAATTTCCGGAATCCTTTGGACATTGCGAATGCACAAATTTATGTAAAAAATAGAGCAGGTGGCCCGATATGAAAACATTTATAATCACAGCAGATAACATACAGTATAATCTTCTAGCATGGCTAGTCAATATCGTAATAGAAGCTTGTAGTATGCTACAGGATGGTCTCAAAGTCCTGCATCATTGTACGTAGTAGTTTATATTTGAATATTCAAGGGTGCGTGGCGTTTATTCTGTAGTATGACCCCATCTTGTAAATTGCTATTCCTACGATGCGGGATTTTACGATCATATTGTATTAATTTAATTTGGAAAGATTATGGTGCTGACTCAGTTCCTTGAAGGTTATATATTTTATTTGCTTAAATAGAATATGTTGAATCTCTTGCTTCCACAGCTATAAATCTATCTATCTAGCTATAAACTATATCCTATTATTAACTACTAGCACATCAGAAATATCATTTAGTCGTCGTAGAACTATTAAATAAGATCTTGCAATAAGATCCAATGAATAACATTCGCGTACCCGGTCACGGTCGTTATACATACACAACACCATGTTTTCCTACCTTGTTTCTTCTTCCAGCTATCATCATTAGACACGATCATTATCTGCTTGCTTCTAACAATGAACTCGCAACAGATGTTTCACGGTATCGTGGGCACATGAATATGTTACTATTGGACTTTTGCATAAACCCGTAATTAAGTTTAAAAGGATATGATTCAGATTCTTTTTAATTGGATGGTAATCAACATGACATGTTCGCTAATAGAGGAAACGTGATTTGAATATTTTTTTGCTCTTTTTTCCTTGAGAATCCTAAATTTGTAAGCTGGTGTAGACTTGGAGTTTCTGAGTTGTTTGATGATTAACACAGTGATGGTTTTTTCGTTGAACACCTTTCGCAAAAAACGTTCTAATTTAAAAGGTAAGATGCGTCATTAACGAATCCATACAATGAAATGGAAATTTTCCTGACACCGACTCCTTTTAACGAGCATGTGACAAATCATTACTGTAAATTAAAAAAAAATAGTTTGTAGTTTTCTTCAGCATTACTGGGATGTAGAGCGAAACATTTCACGAACACTATTCCCGCAACAATTCACTTATACCGGATGCACGTTTCGATAGCCATGGTATGATCCTCAGTTTTACTGCGATTTTTGTGTTTTGGGTACGTAATTAGTGATTAGCGAGATACTGAGCATCAAATTTTATACTTATTAAGTATAAAAGAATAAATAAGAATAATATCATCCCGATTGTTCAAGAGAAATGAAGAATCAATGCCATAATCAAAAATTCAGGTTCTTACATTTTGAAGACGTAAGTACATACATAGTCCGATGTTACTATTGTTTAATTTTTTTTTAAATGCACCTAATAGATGAAAATTCTTCCTCTGTTTTGAATTCACCGCTGTGGCTGATAATAAAGGATTCTTCAAAGACTACGGAAATATCTTGGGAAATTTTGACCATCGCTATAACAAGATTATTTATTACAAAATATGCTTTTGGTTAGTGTACAATTTCAGAAAATATCATATCAAGCTCTGTTGTAACAAGAAAATTGCTTGAAGATGTTAACTTAGAGAATCCTAAGCTATTGTGGGAAAATCATTTGAAAAATGAAATAAATAAAACAGATTGAATACGGAACATTCAATTTGGAAGCAATTCAATTCATGCTACATTCGGCGTATTCAGGCACTTATTCTTTTTTCTTCAAAAATTGCCCAATTTTTGAAGAAAATCCTTCAAATGTTGCTGATTCTTTTCAAAAATCAAGCAATTTTTTCAAATATCAATTTTTAATGAACGTTTAGATTGAGATTGTGGGTGATTTGTTAACTGGACCGGTACTTTTGCCATGTGTATCATTTTTTTGAGCAAACGCCATCAGAGTTTCTTAAAGATACACCATAGGCACGGAAAGGTGAAATATGATTTTGCACGTTGGTACGCAGTTATTCGTGAATTTGAAAAATCGGATACTCGACCGTCGTAAAAAGAAGCATTGCATGTAATGTTGGGAAGAAGTACGGTTGTATTCGCCCCGAAAGTCATCAATGACAAAGTAATCCTAAAATAACCCAAGGAGTCATTTCTTGAATATTTACCGTATGTTTAATAAACATCTTGTATAATCACCGACAAAGTTCTGAACTTTTGCCAAAGGTGCAGCAGCTTCTAGATGCCCTTAGCAAGGTAGTGTATTTCGCATTTAATGCAGTGCATTGCTTGAAGAACTGAATACAAGCAACATTAATGTTTCTGAATATGCAAAAATAAGTGAAAATCACATGAGATCACCACAGGGAAGAAATCAACTACATGGTAATAGTTGTAAGCTTTCTTTTTAAAATGGATGTAAATTTAATGGAATTAATTAGCGTCAAAGAACAAGAGGAAGTAATTAGGTTGACATTGAAATTTCTAAGTAATCTTTGGGGGAATTTTCGAGAAGAGAGAATTAGATGTGCCAACGTTGAAAGTATTCTTAGAAGCTGCTTACGGCTGAAGAAAATCTATACTTCGTCTTATGTAGGTTTTATCCTCTTCAGCATATCATACATACATTTGGATTATTTAATGTTTACTATCCCAACAGCAAGAGATAACATAACTTATATCAGCCGCATCATCGATCGATTTACTATAATGCACACTTTGTTTTGATAGGCTGTTGTTATGACTGATTACGATAGGCGCACACATATACAGCTCTAGGTCCATATCTACGTTATACATCATGTCAAATTGAAAATACAAACATTCAACTCTAAGTAATGCATACATATATCTGTGTGCTCCATACTTGCATACATCTTCCAAGTACTACGCAATGTTATTGCGTCTGTGTCTGTGCCGTTAAATTTGTCGCGGATTATTTATGAAATTGATAAGGAGGACGCCTTCTGTTTTGCGGTCGTTCATAGCGGGCGCCAATCTACGACATTTTCGTAAATAGACCTATATATAAACGATGAAAGATCCACGCAGATATGGATGAAAGTAAAGGGCAATGGAACATGGAGATCGTTGAGGAAAAACAATCGGTCTAGACGAGCAAATATTTAGCAAGTTATTAAATTGTATAAAATACGGATGATTTTAGTATCTTTTATTTGTAAAGAGGATATAAAGTCTTAGAATATGGCGCGTGATTATGATGTTTGTGATTGTCATAGGATTTTATCATTCGCGTCTATTCGTCCCATAAGAAAGTGTTCGTGTTGCCTACTGGTTTCCTTGAGAGTCGACAGAACACGAGTCTCTCTAGTCGCTGCAAAAAAGTAATAATTTTACCTGTCTCGGTCATATCTAATTATAATGTTAATGGTTCAGCTTTATTAGTTTATCTATTGCAGATTGGGTAAAGTAAGGTTTCCTCTAGGTTTAATATTCAAACCAATTTTTAGGTTTAAACAATGTGAAAACCTTATGGGTAAAGCATTCACCTAAGTACAGAGCTTATGCGATTGGGAAAGTTAAACTATGTGTATACAGTGAAAACACAAATTGGTTCAAAAATTGACATAACATATCAAAATTTTATATTTTCTTATAACAAAATTAATAAAAAATTCGTGCTTGAAAAAGCTAACGGCGCCAATCATTGAGATATTTAATTTGAAGCAAAATGTAAAAAGCGCCCCCAATTAAAAATAAAAATAGTATTTCTTGGTTTTCTTATATTCTTTCATATAAATCTTTATGTTGCAACTCATTTTTATTTCTTCTTATGAAGTTAATGCAAACCGCAATGTTAAAGAAAAATAATAAAACAATATACTTGTGTTGTTATATTTCAGCCCAATACATTCGTTCTACAATGGAATTTGACAGGATACGACCAAAATTTTATAACAACTCTTACGTAATTCGATATTTTTAAAGCCGCAGACATGCTACAAGATTACTGGAACCAGCCAATTTTCTACGGTCAATTCATTTCGGTCGCCACTTTTTTGCCGCATTGATCGATATTACTTAAATAAAAAGGGGCTCGAATAAGTAAAAGCACACAAGCGGCAGACGATGTAGTAGATTTTATAGTTGTCTTAAGTAATACCGCTGGTTACCGTCTGCTGATCACAAACTCAATTTGAAACAGCAACTCTTACAAGCAACCAGCGACTCGGTCCCGAATTAACATCAACTGTTCCGTGAAATAAAAATAAGTTTCTTTAATTAGAAAAGTGTCCGAACTAACGCTCCGCTGGTTTGAAATATAATGATTTTACCTCTGCCTGTACACGTGCTTGTATATGTGCGCGTAGCCTTGCCGCTTCACACCACGAGTCCGAAAAGGGAAAAAGAAGTTGGTAGTGAGCATGAGAAGGAGAACAGGCGAGAGATGGGTAGAAAAAAAAAAACAGATAGATCTGTCAATGTAGAAGCGAGAAGAGGAGAAGAACATGGTGAAGATTGCTACCTTCACGCTTGAGGACTGGGTATAATTTAAATTGTGTGCCTTTGGGGTGAATACGGTGGATGATGGTAAGGTAGAGATCCCCCTAAACGTTGCGTGGACAGGTAGTTATATTGGAAATTAGCGGATAGATGAGGCTGAGTAATTATGGGTATTATTTTATTGTCTCTCGTAAATTGCTTGAAGTAATTAGTTTTTTGAATTAACAGCAAAGCAACATTTTTTTGTTGAGAAAATTATATTTGCCTTTAATATAATTTTATATAAAATAAATACAATAATATAATGTACAACATTAATATATTATATGTATATTGCTTTCTAATATATGGTGAAAACTAATTGGCAATATTTTCTTACAAGAAATATATTTGCGGTAATCATTACATACTTTGATGTTTAGAAAGAAGTTTAACCATAGCATAACAGTAAATAAACAATGAACTCAGGAGTATTCGCTCAAGATCACAAATCTACCAGCAGTGAATGCAGCCTACCCTCACTGTTGCAGTTAAAATATTTAAAAGGCTTGATTTCGCTTTATTGTAAAAAATAAAAAATGTATGTTCATATTTTGAATTTTCTATTTTAAATTGCCGAATCAATAAATTCAGTTAGAGAAGCTATCGTGGAACGTTATTTTCTACGCAGATGACAGCATCAATATAAGAATGGATGTATGGATGGCAGAGACAAACGATACATTTTTGTCATTTGGGTAACACTGTTTGGGCATTTTCCGTGCGCTTCACGAAATTAGCAGAGACTAGACAGGCTCGTGTTTATTCATCTCATGAGAATGGGTTTGTGTTGCCTACCGGTTTCCCTGAGAGTCGACAAAACACGAGTCTGTCTAGTTTCTGCTAATTTCGTGATGCGCACGGAAAGTGGCGAACTTTACAGATTACTTAAACGCGTGTATTCAGTAGCAAATAAAATATGCGTTCATAAGGAAGTGTTTTTTCCAATGGTAACATTATTTTTAGTGTGTTAGAAGACTACTTAAATATAAAACATTGCTTTTTCTTGATCAATCCCTAAGTCCGTTACGTGAAATTAAATATAATTAGTTAGCAGGTGTTAGAGAAAGAAAACGAAGCAACGTTTTCACCAATTTACAATAAAATGCTATTACATGAATTGAAAGAAATCTTTAGTGCAGATACATCAATCACTACCTACGAAAATATTGCATGCATAGAAAGAATAATTATAAACTCTTTAGAATTTAGAAGCCCTTTTTCAGACAAACTTATTTAACCAAAGCAAGATAGTATATCTCTACAAGTAAGAATATTAATTACAAATACAATAATTATCACTTGTATGCTACATTTAGAGACTACAAAACCACCTAAAATCTAAAGTGGAATGAGGTGATTTAGATCCAAGCTTATAGAATAATTGCAGATAATCCACTAAGCATTAATTAAAATTCCAAGAAGTCGAGCATTCTTCTATAACTTCCAAAACATTAAAACTCGTTCTTTCATTTAGCTTTTAAACGGTTTTATTTTCAAAGTTTGGATTTGAAACACTTTTTTATAAAACTGCCTTAATTTAAATCACATCCACCTCATTCTTCTACTTTAATTGGCCAACAAACTACACCATTCAAAAAGGAAAAAATGGGTCAATTAAAACGTACAGTAGTATAAAATACACACACCTGTAATTATTTTATAAACATAACTACACAACACAGGTCAGCGGTAGTAAATTTTAAAATCCTTGACGCAAACATACGGCAAACAATTTAATTATCGATGCCATGCTGAATTTCAAATCGAAAACATGATTATTAACGTTAAGATACTAACTAGAGATTATTTATCGGGCCCATCGTCAAAACAAATTACTATTGCAGAATGATTTACTCATTCATATAGTTGCCCTGTTACAAATGTACGTTTACCATAATTCTAACAAGCATTTAAATTGTGCTACTCTTTGATTAGCCGGATAAATTATATCGAGTTGAACTGGAATAATTAATAATATCGGGGAATATCAAACAAGTTTAACTACTAATTTAAAAATATATTACCTGTTAGTAGAATTTATTAACATGTTGGCTTCATCTTTCTTTGCTTAGGAATAATCTTTAAAGTCCATAAAGCAAAATAAATCCTGACCAAACTTGCAAGTGTCAAAATAATAATGTCATTTTAATTAATAATATGTTGTGATTTGGGAAGACAATGAAGAGAATTAAGTGCGCGAGTTTATTTAAGACCATAAGATATTAATAATTTTATAGGACGTAACTTACATACGTACATCGATACTTTCTATGTAATCAAACAAATTTGCTTTCAATTTTTATCAAGATAAAATTTGTTTATTTATATATTTATATTGCGTAGATAAGTGCTAAGTTTAAATTATGATAAATAATTTTTACTGAACGGTTGAAATACATCTCACAAACATAGTTTGCGTATATATGGAATATAGTCTAGATCAGTCTATTTGGCGCACGAATTCAAGGCAACTATAAAATAGTAGAAATGTCTTCCGGGTGATGTCGCGTAGTTAATATTTTACTTGACGTTTCGCTGATCATGCTGTCAGCTTCTTCAGAAGATTTCTAAAGACACCTGACAGAATGGTTAGCGAAACGTCAAGTAAAATATTAACTGCACGACATCACCCGAAAGACATTTCTACTATGGATTACGGTCGTGAAAGCCTACACTCAACAACTATAAAATGTATACTAACCAAAAATAAATATCAGGACACCGAGCTTAAATACAAATTCCGTCCATACAAAATTAGGGAGCTACACCACTTCAACCAACAGACCTTCAACAACGATTGGAATGTTGCAACTGGTATGTTTACAAAATTCAAGAGGGGCAATTCTTTTTGGAGCGTAACTTGGACAGGCAGGGCCTGCATTTGTAATGGAAGAACCTTCAAAAGGCATAATGAGCATTAATGTGCTGATATCAACCATCATCGTGTTGTGAATGTTTAATCTCAGGGAAGGTTTGATGTGCTTTACGTTCTGGGACACCGAGTATGTATATCATTTGTTAACGAAACTATCAAATAATAAAGCAATATATTACAGAGACGTTTATGGATAATATGCTTTTGATGGAAAGGAGAAATATTAATATTATTAAATATTAGTTCTGGAAACAAATGAACAAAGGAAAACAACCATCGCCATCACCTGACTTCGTCTGATGTCGATTTCTTCTTCTAAAAACAGCCTCTACAAGAGAACCCGAGGAACTGAGACAATAATTTATGAATTGTGTGAAGTTTGTTTCAAAAATTCAAATTCATAATGGGCAGAATGGAGGGAAAGGGGGAGTGGGAGACTATTATTGTTTGTGCTTTAAATTAATGTTCTACTTCTATAAATCAGCCTATCTGCTCCTGCTTATGGACATGATCTCTGAAATATCTTCAATTGATGACATAAGGAAACTTCAAAGTGGTCTTGATATGCTAATGGAATTCACCTTATTTATTGCCATATCAGATCGGAGGTACTTATTTGTTGCGTAACCTTAAATTTAATATTGAGAGGAAGTACAGATGTACACATTAGGTCCATAAAGAACATAGCATAGCGATAGAAATATAAAACAATGACTCAGATTCTGAACTTTCACAATTAGTTTATTTTATCGGAGAATACCAGTTTATCTGTTTTTTTGCCAATTGTATTCTCCGACGAAGCAATAAAGTAATTGCGAAACGTTAGAACCTGAACAATTGAGTGATTGTTTTATTTTTTGGCTACCTTATCCAATATCCATTCTTTGCGTACCTTGAATTTAGAAGATTTGGGTGTACTTTTTAATACCACCCTTTCCTTTAAATCGTATATTAACAATATCGGTCCTAAAGCCATGAGATCTTTGGATTTTATTATGCCTGTTTCTGAATACTTCAAGGATCTTTTCTTGTATAATTATACTTTGTCTTTGTACTAAGTAAGCTATACAGATCTAGTTTGATCTCCTTTATCTGTGCGTGATTTTCTCAGCTTAGCTTATATCCCTCGCAAATTTCTTTCATTCTTAGTAAAGCATGACATGCTGCCCTTGAGCAATAGAAGAAATGGTATCTGTGAGAAATTTCCACGAAATTCAAGATACAACAGCAGCTTCCTGCTTCTATGGGCGAGGAGTAACACCATGAGACGAGCTCTGACATATACTCTGTTTATTAAATTTTGTTCATTTTGTATGCATCCTTTGTCATAGTGCACATATTTACTTAATATTGTATTATTCTATTATTGGGTTAATAATAATAAACGTATGTTATTATTATTATATCCTTCCACGACTTTACTTATTGGAAAACTTCGTCTAAAGCCGAGCATAGCATATCTCCAAAATCAAAAAATTAACCAGCTCTTAATTCACTAAGCATTGCGTACGTATTACAACAGCTCTAAATGTTACAAACGTTAATTACTTTCCAATGGCCCGACCATGCGCTGGCTGTACGCTGTAGCAACAAGTAGATCATAATGTAATTCCGTATGCAATTATTCCACATTACGCGTTGCATAAGTTATTTTCTCGACGTACACATATATAGTTATCCTTCCTACAACGGCGTGCTTTATGTAATAAAACATTTTGTCAGACAAATAATATAGCACTTCTATGGCATACAGATCAATTACACACATATTCCATATTCGATAAGTACAGTAGTGAGCGCAAGTAGAGCAGAATGGTGACGAACTGACGAATTCGTCTTATAACGATGATTATTTCTGAAATAATAACGTAGGCTTCCACGACCAGGGTCAGTTAAAACTAAACGTGTTACGGGTTTGGTCCGTGTCATGGTTAATCGAGAACTTGACATTTCGCCAACAATCACATGGGGTTTCTTCAAGAGAGGGAAGGAGGTAGGCAACAGTAACAACGATAATTCAACGTGTAAACCATGCCAGAGGCGAAACTAACTGAATGGGAAGGCGTTGATCACGGTAATTCAGCATGTGAACCACGCCAGAGGCGAAAATCACCTACTTCTGCAGTTGAATTTCGCCTCTAACACCTTCTCTCTCCTGAAGAAGCCCCATATGATTGCGGACGAAACGTCGAGTTTCCGATTAATACATCTTTTGCGTTGATACATTTGATGAAATTTTTCAGTCAGTGCTCCTAACAAGTGGGTCGTTTAATCTTTGTGTTCACGAGTTTGGCTATCTATTCTCATTCATAATCCTAATGAAGCTTCAAAATAAAAGAGAAATATTGATGAAATATTGCATCAACTGTTGAAAGAAAGTTGATATCGACTTCGCTGAGAATCCTTGGTCTAAATAATGGGTTACGAGATATCATTTTGCTCAGAAATACTATTAAGGAATAGTCTTGCAAAGCTATCTGGAAGGCAGAACCAGTTGAACGCAGAAATTTAAAAAAAAATACCGCATTTTGCGAACGAAACAGATGCTCTTAAAAACTAGACCATCTTAAGCTCAACATTTTTTACACTGTCCACGTATTATTACAATTACTAGGCAACTATTTGTTTCGAGTTGAAACCCTTTTGTTCGCTTTCGGGAATTTTCGTTCACCAACCTACAAAGGTAAGTGAATCTAGTTAACACACATTATCGTCAATTAAATGGTATTTTTTGTACAAACAACTCGTCGTCATATCGTGATGAGATAGTACCATAATATTTCAGATTAAATTCATTCGAAAATCCCCCAGTATTTAAGGCGCGAAACTTCTTGGAAATTCCAAACATGTATTAAACTGCAAATTAGATTAATTGTAAGATATACAGGATGTCTCACGAGAAATTGCATTGATCGATATATGAAGCACACATTGGGAATTTCCGCAAACTTAAATATTTTTAATTATCTAAGACTTCTAAAGCTTACATGTACTATAGAAGCTTATTATTTTAAATAGAACAGCCAATATATGATTACATTTTTGAATTTCTAGTTCAATTTTTATGCTTATTTGATCAAACACCTATGTTGCTATTTCTAACTATATTTGAAATAATTTGTATTTTTTTAAAGTTTTCGACAGATTGACCGAGTGTATGTGAAGTTTTATAACGGCGAAAGTGTCTAACTTACAAAATTGAAATTTTGCAGAACTGTCGCCCGTATAAGGTAGGATTAGAAACCGAATGAATTGTTGGAAAACATTATACAGCGTGTCCGACAATTACGGCTAAATTTTCAAATAGACTTATTTGTTTTACACCTAAAACTAAATATTTCTCTCATGTTTATCAAATTGCTTTTATTAAAAAAAAAATGCCATATTCATTCTAAAGTGGATACCTTTGAAGATATTTAGGAAAATATGTGTTGTAACACAATTTTTTTTAAAGAAAAAAAAAGATCACCTAGTAGCCCATGCAGTTTTTTAAATTATCATCCAGCTTTGGAGATATTCACGTTGGTCATGAGTCACGATAATTAAAAAACAATCCACTGTCGATGAAACACTGAATTACCAATTCTTCTGGGGATTACCCCAGTAATTAGAATTTTGCTAGATGAGTAAATTTGGCTTCATTCGCCCAGATAATGTTTATCAAAAATAATTCATCTTTTGAGACCATATTAAAATAAATTCGAGAAAACTAGGTTTTTGAATTTTTTAACTGTGTTTGGTGATTGTTATATACATATACTTACACGCGCACAATCAAACCCACATGAACGCCATCTACAGACATCAACTCGACACACACCATACACAGTGCAACGTACTGAATAAGCCAGTTAGAAATATTAAGCATTTTGTTTATTTAAAGACACAACAACAGGAATGGTTTCTGTTTTTTGTTAATATCGAGCGGTAAAGGTGTATGTTCTTATTGCGTTCTTCATAAATAATAAACAAATTTCGTCTGTCAAATATTTTCAAAATAATTAAATAATTTATATGTGATGATTAGAAATAGCAATATGTTCTATCATACAAGCCTTAAGAATGGAAAAATTAGGCAGATACCTCTACAAACTTGGCCAATAATTTTTGTCTATAAAAATTGCTTCCTTATAAGGGTTTCGTTGTATCTTTAAATTAGGTTTCATTACATAAGGTTAGAATTAAGCAATAGTATAGATACTTATTGGGTAAAACTACGTATAATTAGTCTAATAAGGATTCAATTACGTAACACAACTTCCATGCTTGTTTCATCAAGACCAATTCCAAATATTAATTTATTTCGAAATGCAAACATTTAGCTTACAATTATAAAAAAATTAGCAGGTCAAACCTCAAGTTTTATTAAAAGAAATCTCGTAAAATACATTAATATCTCCTCCACGAAAATATATACCTGTATGTAATAAAATTAACGTTAAGATCCAGATGACCTACATTTCAACTGGAACCGTATAAAACCGTCAGAAATTATCAGAAAACAAACATTAAAATAGACTTATGTGGTAAGTATATATACAGTTAAATAAAGTAAATATATAATAAATAATTGCACAAGAGTATATCTCACCTATATACATATGTATATTTATGTACATATTATTTATTCTTATAGATATAACTACTATGTTTGATAATTATTATTTAGATTTGGAATATCAACCTACATTTCCAACTACATTTTTTTGGAGGAAGAGTAAACAAGTGATACATGGTATTAAGATCTCAGAATTCTTTTATTAATTAAAATTTGCTATCGATTTCGTGTTATTAACACATCTCCAGACAGAAAACACTTCTTAAGTATAAATTACAAATTCTTGTTGATTTTTCATTTAGAATTTCTCTTAATTAAGTATATATCATATTTACTCCTTGAAACGTATTTTAATTTTTAAACTTTTAAATGAAAAATTAACACAAGAATGCGTAATTTACGTTTAAAAAGAAAATCAAAGTTAAACAAGCAATTTAACTAAATTAATTGGCTTGATGTATTGATAATTTGTATTATTGTAGCTTTCTTCCTTATTCTATGTTATTAGTAACACGAAACCGGTAGCAAATTTCAATTTTATAAAAGAATTGTGAGGTATTAGACCGAATTTCTTCGTCTAATCCTTATAATGTACTCACACCGAGTCAACATGGATCATTTAGAAATTTATTGTTTCTAAGATTTAAAATTATCAATAATTTTCTGTGAGCTAGACAAATAGTGTTAGTAAACTATGTGATATGGCTCATTCATTAGGCTATCAAATAATCTTAATTTGCGATGAACTTCTAAGGTAACTGGCTCCATCTAGGATCTAGTGATAAAAGTATATAGATAATTTATTTATCAGTGTAGATTATGAAATTAGGTTTTCCTGTGTACTAGATTGAGAACTTCATTTTATTATATACATTGGACATAAACAGATCGTTTATACATTTACCATATAAGTGCAGTAAGCTAACTATGTATGTAGTTATTATATAGAGTTTGCCGTGTTCCTGATTACGTTTTTGTTTGATTCTATTGTCTGTCGTTTTTTCAAATGGCTTTTAAAAGTGATTCTCTATAGTTCTGACGAATACAGGGACATGATGAAACTCAACGTGTCTATCGAGAGAGATATCCATTAAGACATGTTAGAAAAGTTATTGATGTTCATAGGCATTTGGGAGGAGATTAAAGAAAGCAGCAGTGAAGTTACCAGAATCCATCGTATTGTTGCAAACAAAGAAGCTGTTTTGCAAATCGTAGAAAATATTCCGCAAATAAGCACCGAAAGTTCTAATGTACAGGATGTTAACCATGAATCAGTTAGACGAGTCTCCAAAGAACAGCTTCTACACCCATTCCATTCCCAAAAAAATTCATCACCTATTAGCACAGGATTATTTACCCCGTGTATTGCGAGTGGTTGCAAAATTAAGAGTAAAATTTGGTGTTATTAATTTTGTTCACCGATGAAGCAGATCTTAGTCACGATGATGTTTTGACCCTATATAACGTGCACGATTGCAGAGATGACAACCCCAATGCTATGGGTTTTCTATTGTGCGGGCAATTACGTAATTGATCAATTTCGATTGCCCAATCCACTGACAGTCGAACAATTTTTTTTGGAAAATAAACTGAACACTTCAATGGAAAATGTCCCACTGAACATTATTCGAAGAAAGCACTACATGCAGGATGGCCAGCCAGTTCATTTTTCTCGAAGAGCAAGGCAACACATCATCAATTTGAATACCTTATTTTTTGTCAATTTAAACGTTGCTTTTCTTTGTTATGCTATGTGGTTATTTTCAAACCTCATGTCGAGCAAGTAGTGGTCTTTCTTTACTATGAGATATTGAAGAAAAATAAATTTTCTAAAAAGAAAGTTTTTTTTTTGAAAATGAAAAGCTTGCGGACATTAGTGTATAAAACCACTTTTTGCTATGAGGATCGACGCACCCTCGAAACGGTTGTCTCGGATTAATTAATTAAACTTGTGCAGTGCGGAGTGTGCTCATATTTTTGTGTTATTTACTATTATGCAGTGTTTGCGTAATAAAATCTTGTATCGGAATGCATCAAAATATATAACACGTTGCATTTAAAATGAATTTAGAAAGATAATGGGGAACTTAACTTCCGGAAAATCCGAATTAAATATGGCCTTTTTGCCACATTAATTTGTTTTTAATATTTAAAACCTACGTAATTATTACTACTCCGCTATCTTTACAATGCAAACACAGAACCGAACTTAGGGATTCTTAGTATAGTCCATTGATGAATAACTAAATTTTTCAAATCTATTGTAAATATTTAACGACAAATCATTCTCAGAAAGATATCATTAAGCCTTAGAATTTCAGAGCCTATAATAATATTTTCAATTGTACGTAAATAATCTTTGTTATTCGTTTCAAACTAGACTTTGACTAAATATTAGCTGCCTTTGAGAAATAAGACTTTAACCTTCAACAGAACACAATAATATTTTCATTATTCTAATGGTAACAAATCTAGTTTAGTTAATAAGGTGATATACGTGCATAGAAATTTTGATTAACAATTGTAAATTCAACTTACTAAAAATGGGAAATCAAGTTTCAACTTTACATTCCTAATTCTCTCTCTTACAATATAACAAATTCTTTTCGTTTATCATTGCCTAGCATCTATATACGAACAAGCTCATTTTATGTGGATTCTTTATAACGCTAGCGATTCTTTTCTAACTCGAGAACAAACTCACATAGTCGTTAATACTTCTTACAACCCACGTAAATGTATATATTATTGGTGATAAAGCTCACCTATGCTGTAGAGGCAGTAGTCTGTGGAGTTAGTTGATCATTTATCGACTTGAAATATAAATTGTCATTTGCCCAACTTTCTTTATTACGATGCTAATGGGTTATTGAAAGTTTCCACTAACAATAAACACGGCCCGTTTTGCTTTAAAATTTATTAGTAGTGTGGGTAATACCTATCGAATGTGTTCTAGCGAAATTTACTGTTGTTCTTGCTACATTGCACGGCCTGTTACCTACTGCTTTTGTTCGTTAATAAATTTAGTAGTAAAAATTTTATTATCAATTATATTCATCATTTGTTTTTACATAGTAAAGCTATAATTTGTCGTATCGACTATAGATTTTTCAATTTTAATTAGACGAACGGACCAACAAAGATTGTTCAGGGGAAATACACAGAATTTAATTGTTCTGTCGATTGTTTAAGTGCTTGGATATTTATAATCTTAGGTAGGAAGTTACGTTATACCTTTGGAGGTGAATTATACATACAGGGTTAGCTAAAAGGAAGGAGGCGGTTTGTCGATTGTTTAAGTGCTTGGATATTTATAATCTTAGGTAAGAACTTACGTTATACCTTTGGAAGTGAATTATACAGGGTTAGTTAAAAGTAAGGAGACGGCCGTTTATTGTCATTAATATTCATTTTAGGGGATTGTGTTTAATATAAAACTTTGTTAGGAAATTTTCTTGAATTGTTTTTAAGTTACGCCTACTCATGTAATTTTTTTAAATGAGTAGATTTTATTTCTATCACACTATAGAGCATACAATAATACTTTTTTTAAGAAAAAAAGAAGGGTTTTGTAAATTAGTCGGGACATTGTCAAATAAGTAATGGAGATCAATTTAAAAATGTACTTTTGTGGCAAATAACTATTGTAAAGACAAAAAAAAATGTTCTACCGAGTGTAAAATTTACAGGATTCACAAATGTAACAAACCTTTATATTGAATTGAAATCATTAGTAATTTAACAAACACTGGCCATTAATAGACTACAGAAGTTATGTATTACTCTAGGAATGATCCTTTAATACAGCGAATAAAAATTAAATAAAAATCTTTATCGCTAGAATACTCGTGACGTCATTACATTTATTTACATAAATTCGACAAAAATCTCAAAATATTTTGATATATAACAAATAGGTAAAACTCAAAATTTTAACTTTGCTTGTAAAATGTACATTTCGATTCATATTTAAAAAATCCAGAACATCTAATTGTTTCGCTTGAAATTCCCTTTTGCCTGTTTTTATTATTAATTCTGTTTTAGAAAATATTCTCTCTGAAGGAAGTGAAGTTGCGGGAGGTTTTTAATAAACCTCAGTACTACTCTAGTATCTCCTTCCGTCAGTTCAGTAGATGCAAGAAATGGTCTACTGAAATGTTGATATCATATGTGACTGATGGCAACATATTTGCTTAAAATGTGTTCTACCGTCCCTTCTTGCCAAAGATTCGGTCTTCAACTTATTCCAGTTTAAATAAGTGCTATTTTAGTTGGCTAATGAGTTGTCCTCCTTTGCTGAACGGTAGCGTTACTTTTGGTATCCTTGGTGAGCTTGATATGAGTGCCTTAGCTTTTGTTTTCGTCCTAGAATATTTTCTTCAATGCCAGGCCTTCTGATTGTCTTTTCATGTTTTATGCCACTCTTTGGAGACCAAAAAGGGGTTAGGCCATGTTTGCTACTTCAATACCTTGATGGTTCGCGACCCATCGCAAAGTACCGTGGTTATTGCGTTCCAATTGCCCTAGATTGTATACATATTCTTCTATTAGTCTACCTAGTTGTCGCTCAATATATGTATTTAGTACAAACGGTAATATCGCCAGGTATGCCAACTACTGATAGTGTCCAATACTAACACACACAGGCTGATTTTTTCCAATGTTTGGTATGGAGATCTCGAAAACTAGTAAAGATAGAGGGATGATCAAGGAGTAAAAGAATTGCAGTTTTAGGATTTCAGTTGAATAAGGGATTTGTTTTTTGGAAAAGGTTAGATACGGCTAGATATCTCCAAAAAACTGTTTATTTTTCTTATTTCGGAACTGTAAACTACGGAAATAATTGATAAATGCAAACGACAATTATTGTCCGGTTTAATGAATGTTGATTCAGGTTTTGTAAATTGGCAGCACGAATATTTCTATTATTCTGTTGTACTTTTTCACACTACTTCAGCATCCGAAAAATGAACTCAGCATTTTAGGAAATATTTTTACCAAATACTGGAGTGTCTTCTTATTAAATTCCTAGAGTGGGAGTTATTCGAGTGATGTTCAAAATTTAGTACCAACAAACAAAAAAGTCAATATCTTTACAGTTTCAAATAAAAGACCAATGATGTAGCCTTTAGATGTTTATGAATTTCGAGTAGAGATAATTTTTATAAAGACGTTTTTAGGTGAAGAGCTAAATATGAATTACAGTACATCTACAGAAAAAAGAACTGTATTATTCACTTGCAAATTTTAAATCATAATTATCTCCAAGGTACTTTATGTTAGTTAGATACTAGGTATTATATACCTGTGTTCCCTCGTTAGATGAAATTCCATCAGATAAAGAAGTGACTACCATATCCATCAACCATAACGTCGTTATTTATTCCGCAATTCCACAATAATGTCACTTGAATCATCAGTAAAACGTTGCCCCTCTTCATACATATACTCGGTATCATTTTTTGCAATGCTAGTTTTCTAAGAATAAACTACTTGCTGGCGCTTCCAGTTCTTCAACTGTATATATGTGACTGGGTTATTGACGAGTCGCGTTGGTTAATGCTTATTAATAAAAGGTCCGCTTCTATACAAGTAGAAGTCACGGTGTTTGCGAAAGATTTCTCCGCTAACAATAAAACCAATGTTACTGTGCAAATATGATGCTAATTATTCTTATGTTTATTATCCTAAGGTAAAGTATCGAAGCATCTGGGGTCGTGTGAAGTTGACAGATATTAGATGTGGGTTCGGACACGTTATCTCTAAAATCAACTTATCAGTTAAAAATGTTGAGAAAATATGAGTTATAAAATGGTTTCTTGGAAAATGATTAGATTGATACTGATATTGTTTTTTTTTATATTTATCTATTTAATTAAAATTTTCAAACAGGTGAAGTATTCTATGAAAAATTTTTTTAATGTCCCCTGAAACCCGATAAGTGAGTTTATTATTATTTATCATATATAATTTAGAAATTATTTAGTGCCTTGTATCAGAAACCTTTGTCTCACTGAGAACGTGGTAGGGGGAATTTAGTTGGTTGGTATTTGGTTTTGGTATTTAGTAATGGTTACTTTGAACGTTTCCATTTCATATACGTCATCAGAAAGTTTCATGATGCAGCGTTCAACTCCCGAAGAACGCGTAAAACTTGTTTAAATCTATTACGAAAATGTAGTGTCCGTAACAGACACTATTCGTCGACTTTGTGTTGCTTTTGTTCGAAATCATATACCTAGCGATGCAGCAATTAGGAGTCTAATTGTAAAATTTGAACAGACTGGTTCTGTTCTTTGCATCGAGACCATTTCGAAATCATAATGTTTGCTCAGCTGAAAATATCGCCAACGTGAACGGAAGTCTGACCGTAAGTGGAAAAAAAAATCTCATTTCGTCATCGGTCACAGCAATTGGGCATTTGAAAATTGTTCCTGCAACGAATGATGGCAAAGGCCTTTGTCTATATGCATACAAAATTCAATTGACTCAAGGACTGAAGTCTACGGACCATAAAAACTGCCGTTTGTTTGCCGATTTGATTCTAGAGCAGACTGTGTAGTTGATAAAAAATAAAAATATGGTGCCTTTGGAGAAATGCACGAGAGAAGAATTCATGAAAAAAATTGAAAACATATGGGGAAATGCGATGAAATTTAATTGGTAATACGGAAGTTAGCAGAATGCATGCGCAAAACGAGGTCTAATCTACATGTCTTTTTGCATTTCCAGTGGTCTTGATTCAATGGTCAACCACTATACCATTATATAGGTGACATTTTGGTTTCGGGATTACTATTTTTTTTTAAGAAAATAAAATATTTAATTCAAATTCACGAACAAAAGAAAGAAGAAGGTACACGTGTCGCTGCATTTTTCGCAAAACTGATACCTGATTTTTGGATACTCACTGCATTAATATCAACTAAATACCACTTTTTTTCGATTCTAATGATAAAAGTGAGCATACAACAATGAAAAACGTATTTTATTAATTTTCAAACAATTATCGAAAAGCATTTATAAATAAAACATGATTAGAAGTATTAAGATAATGGTTAGCATTAAGTTCACACGACCACATCAAGTGGCTAATGAAATCTACGTAATTACACTACAATAATTAGTGAATACATTATGTTTATGTAGGTACGTACTTACAAACATTCAAGGGCGTACGGTCGGTATTTTACAATTCAAAGTGACTATGTCGCTGTTCTAGGAAAAGCATTTTTTAGTTGTTTTTTTTTTTAGGAAATAACTTTTTAACTTTGTATTATTTAACAATTTTGGATGCAAATGTAAAAGGTCTTCGTCACCATGGTCCTGAAGTTAACTCGAGGAGTTTATTAAGGGTACTTGTTGTGGCAGCCCATTAAAATAGTATCAACAATAATAAATGTTAGAGTCAAATTATAATTTTTTTAATTTCACGGTTATCGAAATTGGATTATAACAACTAAAGATTGTGACGTAATGTAATAATTCTACATTATTTTGTTAGTGTTCGTAATACATAGTTGATAGTACACATTGAGAAATTCTTACATGTAAGAATCAACAAAAAAATATGTTAAACTATAATAAATAATTACATTTAAACGAAACGAACAACACATTTTTGATAACTAAAGTTAGGATGCAAGTTGCAAAACTGAATTAATACAACTAGTAACTCTAGTAATCAAATAGGTGTTGGCATACTCTGTATAAAATTCAGGAGCAAACAAGTCTCAAATTTGTCCTAATTTCATTTTTTTTAATTATTTTTTGTTAGCTATATAATAAATTAGCATTTGCTATTTGAAGATCGTTGCTTAGATATTTTTTCATTTCATGATATATATTTTCGATAGCAATTCCGGGCTCGTTGAGGGTCGTTGGGCAAACAATTGCTTGGATGAACACGTGTCATTACGCTAGGTGCCATCCTGTTGGAGAATTAAACAGACGTCTCTTCCCTACAAGTTTTCAATACTGGACAGTACTGTCCTGCAACATTTCTTTATACTTGAATTTGAGATCCCCTGAATTTAGGAAATTCAAGGTCATTCATCAGTAACATGAAAACTCAGATTTTAATAAAACTGAAGATTGAGAGATTCTAGGAGTAACCTGAGATATAAGAACACATTTTCTTTAGCGGCTGAATCGTCTGATTTCGGTATACAGTCCCCTTTAAACATTTACATAATTTTAAAATTCGTGTAAATATATCTCGGAAACCATGACAGATATAATTTTTTTTTCTGAACATAATTTGAAATATGTTTATAAGTATAGTTTCAAGGATTACAAATTATTTTTGGCAAAAATATAAATAGGGTGACCAAGTATCCCGTTATGTTCTACGCAATATACTTTTCAAGAAATTAACCTATATTTTCATTGCTCCTGTTCATTTTGTCCTTGCTTGTGCTACTACGATAATCATATAAATTTACTTTTTCCACATAATTACTTTATTTTAATTAATTAGCCTGAACGATAACAGTTCACACTATTCAATTGCGGTTTCAAGCAACTTCAAGACATGTAAAAAGTGGAAACCATTTCTATTTAATTTACATGTACAACCCCTTTTTGCCCTTTTGGAAATTTAACAGTCCTATTGAGCAAGTGTTTGTGAACAGCTTCTTTTTATTTTTAATCACTCGTTTTCATTATCTCCCACACAAACGTCACAGAAAATAACTCTTTTCTATTTACCAAAAGTCCAATTTGCTTTTGATTTTGTCCAAATCAACCGCTTTTGTTTGTGAACAGCAGTTAATAGAAGTCCTTCTTTGGGCTAAATAAGTTATTCATGTACAGGTGAGTGTTAAATTTTCTTTTCCATGACTACTTAATAAAATTTTTCCACCCTCCTAACATTTAGTTGTCCACGAAATTCATGTGCTACCGGAATTTCAATTAAAAACACAAACGATAGACAATTATCAAACGTTACTGGATGTTTCCTTAGATTTTAGAAGCAATTTCGAAATAGTTTAAGGTATCTTAAAAATTCCTTTTTTTAATTTTTGTGAAAATCATTAACCGTCTCACTGTTAGGACTCAAAGATTAGATTTTAGAAAGTCATTTTGCAGAGATGTTGAATTCATAATAATTAAACGTATTCATCTTTAAAGAAAGGAGTATCATGTTATACGAGCACACCTGTTCATTTAATAGCTGTTCTTGTTATTTAATTTAATGGTAATCAAAGGAACGTTTTATTTTTTGTTTTTTATATTTTTTCGTATCCAAATTTATAAATAATCCAAGATATTTTCATGCGAAAACTTACCGTTTTGCTTTTTGGCCTTCATGTTCCTCTTCCTTTTAGGCATCTGGTATTTGTGCATAAGGAAACAAACTCGAATGAAATTAGGTATGTAGGTACACTGATCTTCTTTCCTGTACTATCTCAAACACATTTTTTTTAGCTTCTAGCGTGGCCTTTTTTTTTTATAATTTATAGTTTATTTAATACTTTCCGTGTGTAGTATGAGCAATTTTAACTTAGAATTAAATTTAAATATCACTTAAGTTTAATATCACAGATACGAAGAAAAGGCACATGCGTATGCTTCACACATTTGTGCTGTATACCTATTTTCGTAGGTATTTTGTATAGATCGTATTTGAGCTATGAATTGCGTGTGTATGGTGTATACGTTCGGTGTGTGGAAGAGAGAACAGCGCACAGGACGATCGATTTTTCTTTATTTCTCCCCCTTCAGGCAGAGCTTTGACAACAACAAGAGAACACAACAGCACCACTACTTTCAGGACGATGTAATACCCACACAATATTTGTTATTGTATTTAGCGTTAAATAATCTTATTTATTTTGATTTATATCCGATAAATTTCTAATTAATATCAACCAGAATCAATTGCATCGTTCAGCACGTTCACCGATATATTGTATAACATCGGCCGTGCACTTCGAAGCATGGCAGAAATATTGTAACGCTAATAATAGTATTAGTACTATTACTATAACTGCTACGACGGTAACAACTCATACCTTCAGCGTTTCGAGCGGTACTGAACGTTCAGTTCAAAGATTACAGGTTGTTATAGTGGGCTGTGAAAAAACAAGCGATCCTGCAGCTTCGATCGAGTAAGCCGTGAGAGGCGAGGCGGCGGCGGTGGTGGGGGGAAGGCCCGATGGGCGACGTTCTATTGTTATGCGATCCCTTCGTTTCTTTCCATCTAGCGGGTCGAGCGTAACATCAGCGTTCCTTTTTTTCTTCCTTCTTCGATTTATCACGCTTCACGCGCAAGATCCTCAGCCGCCCCGGATTTTGAAAAGATATGCAAATTAAAATTAATGGGATATTAGAAATTTGTAAATAATTGTACGGTCCAAACCACAAGAAACAATATATAGATGTAAAAATTTATTGAAGCCGATGGCTAAAACTTTTATTTCGATTTATAAAAGGGTTAAATCATCTGGCGGAAGTCTGAGTAAAATAAACGATATAAGCAGTTTCTGCCTTTGATATGTGGCTGCAATACCAAACGAGAGCTCGTAAAAGATGTTAAAAAAATATGCCGTAAACAATATAATCGCATCCGCCTTGCTGTTATATTAAGTTATTCTAAAAAATAAGTTAATGTAAGTGTCCTGCTCCGTTTAACAATAATTATTTTTTTTCCAATTATTACGGTATAAAAAAATTTTCATCGTCAAGCAGATTGAGTTCATTATTAAAATTATATTATAAAAAGCAAGAAACTTCAGGCAGTGTTGTTTTTAAAAGATGCAATATTTTAAATTTGTTAAAAAAATAGATGTGAAATCATTTCATTGTATCTGCCTTTAAGCTTACCGGTTTTAATAATTATAAAAGGAATAAACATTAAAAAGGCAGACGTTTTCTAATTCACAAGCAAAGAATTTCCCGGAACAACATTAGTGCAGATTAAAAGGTGCTAACTCACTTTTAAAAAATGTGGACCGCCTTCGTGTTTCAACCGCTATTGAAAATTCACCCTCTAAAGGCCTATAATAGAGAATGGAAAATATTGTGAGAGTTTCGTGCATTTTTGAAGTTAGAAACATGGAAACTGTTATTTAAGGTTTTCGTTGGAAAAGAAATTTTTAGAAAACTGATCCTTAAGAGGATAATTTGCATGAGCTGGATCTGAAATTCGATAGTATTATTTCTAGCCTAAGTAGGAAATCTTAGCTTTCGTAATTAAATAATCACGAGACAAACTTTTCCTATTTTACACCCTTATTGGTTAAATTTCCAACAATTACTGCGTGTCTGGACACAAAAGGAATCTACTGTCCAAATTTCGTGTTTGTGATTTAAATAGTTTTGGTAACTCAGACAATCAGCGCTCTTCTCTTCATAGGTGCTAAGGAAAATTCAATGTTTTTAAAATTCCAGATGAAGAATCTACCACAACAGATAGTGAAGATGAAAGTGAGACAGAAAATTATATTGTAAAATAAATAAATCTTGTATTAAACTTAAAATAGAAAATCGGAATATTTGTCTTTGGAATTATGCATTTAATGAGAAACCCCTTGTTTATATTTTTTTACTGAAGATAAAAATGTAAAGGAAAAAGACAATGAAATGATTTAATAGAATTATTCTATGTACTTATTATTACGTATTTTTTGACTTGCTGGATGAAAAACCACTTGATATCTCCACGGAGCTTGGAGGCTGTGAATGCTGGAGCTCCGTCAACTCACTATCATTATCATCATCTAATAAAACTAATTGAAAAGAACATATCTTAGTAGATGGTTGGGACAAGGATCCAATTTCCTTTGGCGGGATTTTATAAATCAATAATTATTAGCTAACATTCAACGAAATATCAGAGATCGTTTGTATGCAAGGCAATTGTGGTTACTTTGAATGCATATTGATTGAATTGTACATGAGTTAATGATTTGGCACAGTACAGTTAATCTCCAAATAAAAACGTAATTAAAATTTGACGTACATCTGGACGTTATGTTATACTGAATATCCAAAAATTTTTTGTAATTTCATAGAATAATCATCTACAGTGTGATACAACTAAGCTAATTTCCAATAACAACAATTTGAGCACAAAAATGTGTAACGAAATTCTATGCACAGCGCAACTTTACAAATAAATCAAATAGCGCTGAAGAAATTCAAAATTCCGTTCACAAGGTCGTGCGATCCCATAAACCACGCGAAGCGAACAACATCTGTTCGATCGTCAGGTGTTATTCGGTTTTATTAAGGAAAAGGTGTGTGATTAATTTGTTTCTGAGTATTAATAGGTGTAGGTATCTCGGATGCAAATTCACGCCATTTTACTCTTACATTTTGCATAATGGGATTGCCATTTTACATTAAAAAATTTTTATATTACCGTTTGACATTTCGATCTGTTTCATGGTGTTAGTAATTGCATAAAAGAAGGAAAATACATTGACTCATAGTCTGTGGCTTTTGCAACATATTCGGCAGTTAAAAACAGCAGGAGTATTCACGATTAATGTTTTGGAACATTCATATTTTGTATTTAAATTATAATCATTAATATACTGTTTTCAAGTTGGTGTTTTAAAATGATCTAATTGATAAAAAAAAAAAAATGCAGCTAACATTAAGTTTTGGCCTTATATTGCAGTGAATTCAATTTTCTAAGCTGTTGTTAAGTTTCCACTTCTTAAAAGTCGCCAACCCGTCTTCTTTTGGAATACGTGCAAAATAGTAATGAAAGCGCACAACAATTTCTTCCTCAGATGTAAATCTCGTACCTCCCAAATTGCTTTTTAAAGCCATAAAACAGTTAAAAGTCACAAATTGCCAAATCAGGTTTAATTACATTCAGCATTCTACCAAACCATAAAAAATCTTTACTTCAACTTTTCTTGGTGAGTAGCTGTTAAAATATTGACCCACCTACAGAGATTTTTCAATAACTTAAGGGTATAACGTCCTCATTTTCTCTTGTACAAACACATGTGATTTATTTAAATTAACTATTTTTCCACATAAAATATTTATAACATTCCTTTAAGAATAGCACAAATAAATATATATATATATATTTTTTTTTTCTCATCTAGATACATTTGTCAGTCACCAGAACAATAAATCTCAAAGCACTTACAAAGGGAATATCAGTATATTAATTCGAGCACAAAATTACGGTAGAATAAGAGATCTACCTGTTCTTTGTTTTATTGGAAAAATCTCAATAATGTCTTTGTTGTAATAGGCGAGTGTTCAGAAAATGTTTTAAGCAGATGGCAATAGATACCATATTACTTTATAGTTGGTTCTAAATGATTGAAAGAAATTAAAATACTGACCAAATCTATATCTTTCACGTATATAATAAGTTCATATGCGACCAAAGAAATCATAAGCTCATCGCAAGAATAAGTTATTTATTCAATTCAAAGCAAATATTGCGCTATCTTACAATGAAGCTTTGCGGTGAGCGTAATTTATCTCGGGGTAGCACTTGTCCAAAATTCTTTTGAAAAGAAACAGGTACAACAAACAAGCCGTCAGCGATGTGAGTAGAAACTCTCCAGGGATGGCCAAAATCGTCAGCGATGTGAGTGTGAAATACCTATTAAGGACAGTCCAGGTCGTCTGCAATGTGGGTTCACTCGGACCTTGCCCAGGACAACCTTAGCCGTTTGCGATGTAAGAGGGAAGGCACGGAAAAGACAAGAGAAAACTAAAGATCAGAGAATCAAATTCTGCACGGCTTTATATACTTAATATTCGGATGACGTTTCATTTCTTGTGTATGACGTAGGACGCTTAAGCTACTTTACAAGTTCATGTATACTATCCATCGAGATGAGCAGACAGAGACGTCAAAATTTTTTTTTTTGTAAATTTGAGAGAATAATCAACGGCTCGCCATAAAGTATTTTATGTATTTAAATATAGTTGATTGAAGTTAAATATATCGATATTCTTCAATTTATGATATGTATTTCCGCAAAAGTTACTGTCATAAAATGGTACCAGCTACAGAATTAATTAAAGTAACAACGTAATTTGCACGACCTCAGTTTTATTGCACTGGTAATAGTTATTGATACATATTTGTATACTACACTTTATTACGACCAATAAGATAATACGTGCAGATGTGTACATTTGTTGATTGCTACTCATTTTAGCAGGAACCTATAAAAGAAACTCAATTAACCACACATTTATAACCTTAAGCAGATGGAATATTACTTTCGCACGATATGGGACTTATTAATATTCTCATTACATTCATTATATACATAGTTTTAATAGAAAAGAAAATTCACATCCTTCCTATCATAATTTCCCTCTCATCGCAGTCGAAGTCAGTTGAAGAGATCTGTCGATTTACTGTCGGTTTGTAATGCTAAGTATTCGGACAGGAAGCTGTTCGTTAAGGCTATGAGAGTGTTACATAATCATTACGTATATTATTAATAATAATGCTTCTTTGATGGTCAGATAATGACATGATAGAGGTATAATTTAATTTATATTAGGTATATCATCGAACAAAATAAGCAACGACGTCGAGAGATTGTTTTATATTTTATGTAGTTATTGATGACAAATAATTGTAGTGAATCAAGGACCCTTTTATGCAAGAAATTAATATAAGTACAAGGATACCTACTTGAACACAAAAAATTCCATCAAATGTTCATTTATTCTCCAAACAAAGATCAAATTTATATTTCACGTACAGTGAGGGGGTCTGTCTTGCGCAAATTTTTGTCATACACAAATGTTCGTGCAGGATCTTCAATGCACTAGTTTTTGAAATCTTTGTTTGTCCCCCTATTTCCTTAGTCTTTAGCCATCGATCACTCAATACGACTTCCTCGACCAATTTGGTGTTTTCTGGTGTCACTACAGTAGTGGGCCCTCCTTCGCATGCATCATCTTGAAGAGATTCTCTGCGCAAAGGAAACAATTTTGACCAATGTTTAACTATGGCATATGATGGTGTAGTCTTTATAAACCGTGTCCGTTCGCTCTCTTACTTCGGACTGTGTTAGAAGCTTCATTACTGCACGATGCAATTTTGAAAATTTACCACCACCGCTTAACTTCTCATTGTGTCATTTAACTGAGCAATTGCTATAAACTGCCAAATTATTATATGAACGTGAACTCAGGACAGATCTGGGAAATGGTAGCATTTCTTCGTGATTACTTTCTTAAAATAAATAAAAATTTATTTTAAGAAATTTTTAAGAAATATTTAAATTTAATAGGAATATAAAGCTTTCTTCAAAAGCGTTATATTCCTATTAATCCTACGATCAATTGGAAACTATTGCACTAACATCAAATATGTGATTAGTTTTAACTTAATAACACATCCCATTATAAATAACAACAATTCACAACTCGAAAATCACCTATTTCCATGTCACTTCCAATATTAGCTGTTCTAATTGCTGCCTGCCCGTATAATTTTCCAAAATTGCATCCGAACACCGCCATTTTCTTCGAGATTACCGCCTCGGATGGTTAAAAACGTGTCATTACCTAGTTCTGAAATTATACCATTTTACAAGGACCCTCTTTTTGTTCAGCGTTACCCGTCATTAGTAAAAACTCCTCTTTTTTTGATGGAACAGCGGAGCCCCTAACCGCGGTTCGAATCGAGTATACAATTATCTGATGCGTGGTAGCATTATCCATTTACTATTATTATTGTCTTTGTTATAATGGTGGTGTATAGGAGCGTTGTGGATGAGATCGAGGAGAATATGGCGTTTGGTCTTTCTTTTTTTATTATATAAGAATATCAATGGAAAGGTCAGGTAGAATTTGGAAATTGTATTGTTTGTACTCCTTGTAGGACTATATAAGTACGAAATATTGCTTTCCTATAACTATCAATCGCGAAATACCCATGTGCTAATATTGAAAATGTATTAAAAATGTTTTGGCGTAATGTTATGTCTAAAAACGAATTATGAAAAGCACAAATCAAGTACCCATGAAAAAATAAATAAAACGAAGGAAAAGAAATACGCATTAAAATGGACCACCAAGCGACGAAGACTCAGAAGTAGGGCTGTTTAAAACGTGAAAAAGTAGCACAAATGAGGAATATTAGGAAAACGGAGTAAAAAGGGATATTAATCCAAGTGAGTAATTCATCAGGCTTTTGTAAACAGTAACCAGGAATACATATAAAACTATTAATGCTATGTTGTTAAGCCTCACGAGATAACATCTTTCTTAATTAATTTATATCTCTTTGCCATTGCCCAAATACTGAATGCCATTTCGTCTTGGTATTTTCTGTTATAAAGGTTCATCTTCAAAACTTAACAAATCTTATATGATAATGTTCACCCAAGTATTTGGTAAAAATGTGGGTAGGTTTCCTTCTAAAATGATTTATATAAGCTGCAGAACCTAGTCCAATCAGATATTTGGTCTCTAAATCATTTCCATGGGGTTTTCTAGATAAGACTACAGGGTTTTAAGGTTACTGTGAGGTGTGGACTTATACCTGGTTGAGTATAGCAATAGATCTAGATCTAATTCCAAAACCATCAAACTACTAGGCCATGGAGAAAATAAGCGACTTGGCAACTTTTTGTTGTAACACATCAATGACATTTTGATACAAGCTAAGTCTCTTTAAAAGACAACCTAATAAAAAAGACTGTCCAATTAAACATTGTGTTCCAGTCGTAAATGCATGAAAATTTAGTAATGAATAAGGTGTCTCCTCAGATGAGGGACCTGCGTCACTAAAAAAAGCAAAACCCCAGTCTTCATCAGGAAAACTGATGGCTACGGATAAAGAAGGGGGATGTTGTTAACTAATTATATGAAGAAACGCACTATAATAAGAGGCGAAGTCTATAAGGAAACAATCAAAGCATGAAAATTGAAAAAATGTTCGTTTTATAGAGATGAGACATCTACCTTACGATTCGGACTTGGCACTAAGAAACTATTACTTTTCTTCGGATGATTGCTTGAAAGACCAATCAAAAGATCTTTTTTGAGGGTAGAGGTTTGGAAGAACGTTGGAACAAGTGTGTGGCCATATTCTTTTTGTTTATAAGTCATCTTCTTCATGGCATATAAAAAATATCCAGTGGTATCTCTACCTGTTATATTTTCGTCATTCAATTTATTGTTCTCGGAAAACAAAAATTCGCAACGTTTTTATTTTTTCTCACCTCAAGCTTAATTCTACGGCAATTCAAAGAAGTGGTCATTAATTAAAAACCTACCACTTTCCGATTAGTTTGTCAAAAAAATTCTACCTGGATATAATGAAATTTGTCAAAATATGTAATATATATCCAATTCTAGAATTCGCTTCTGGAGATATCGCAGACCGCTTAAGGTTTAATATGTTAATTTCGGCAAGATTATCATAATTATCCATGTTATTCGCCACCAAAGAACATAAAGATAAAATATATTCGTAGGATGTAGAAAAAAGAACCAAAAACTACAAGGTAAGACGAGAGAAGCAATAACATTATCTCATAACAAAATTATAACAAGTGTTACCTCCAATATAAAAGTCGAAATAAGATAAAGAGGAGCCCACCTCCCCGAGATTCTACCGAATGTATTTTTTCCTCAACGTTAACAACTGTGCCCCTATACGATATGCAATAAACACAGAATGAGATGGAGGTACTTGTTTTGTCGTGGCAGAATTGAGATGGACGCATCAAAACGTTCAAGGGTTCCAAAACTTGTTTTTACAGCACGTCTATCGCACCATCCAGACAAGAATTATGGTTTTACTCAGTGGGTTAGACGTCTTACCACTAACGAAGTGTTAGCTCCGCGCTTGGCCGTGCACCGTACCCCAAAAGAAGGATAGGTTTAAAGGCTAGAATCGTTCGAAACCGGTTGCATTGTAAGGTGTTATGTAGGATGAGCTTCACACACACTTATAAGCGCACAGATGTTCTTTTCAATGCTTCTTTTTGGGACGCAGCGAAAAATGCAAGTCTCCCAAAGGTAATTTATACATGATTTTACAAAAGGAAAAGGATCTCTATGCAAGGTAAGGGGTACGACACATTATTTATGTGATTTTTTTCCATTTTCAAGGGGGACAAAAAATCGTACACACAATCAACTGGATTCTACAAAAAATTGTCGAATATATCGTAGCATTATTATTGTTATTATTATTATTGATGCCGTTAATAATACAGGTGTGTCACATAGTCAGATTTACACACAGCAGAGGGCGTATGTTATTACCACAAAGAGCCTTACATTCCAGGTATTTCTAGTTATTGTGCGTTTGGGTTGGTGAATACTGAGCGAGATACAATTTGTATGGATGTCTCCAGGTTTGATTTATGTTTTGGGGAACTTTTTATTTTGCCCTTGTCAAAGGCGAACCAAAATAATATAGTTTACGATCGTTAAAGCAAGTGTAAGACGATGATGTTGATGTACGGTGTCGAATTAAATTATTCTTTATTATGGAGGGGAAAGGAATAAAGAAGACGTTTATTTTCTTCTGGCATAATAAATGACCATGATCGATAAAATGTGTTCTATAAAGTTTTGTTCTTTGTTTCTTTCACAAATGAAAGAAAGGTAAATATTTACAGCATCACTTCGTTCAAGTTACTGAAATGTAGCGATAAATAAACTTAAAGTTGATTGAGAGTACAAAAACTGATCTCAGCGGCTCTGCAACGAAAGGAGTGAATTCTAGAAGTATTGTTTTGTTAATGAGTTCAGAACTATTCACGGTTTAGCTTCAATTTCTTCCTACGTCTCAAATCTTCGTTCCTTCAACTGGATTTTTATTTTTGAAAAGAGGAAATATGAAAAAACCTTTAAGAATCTTTCGAACGAGATTGCGAACAAAAACTGCGTCAAGAAGTACCAGAACTACTGGAACTATCTACAATATTTCCAACTTTCTTCATATTACTACAATAAAATAAACACTACAGAATTTGTATTTATTCATTCCAAGAGCTTCACAATCAAATATCATTATTTTGCATGTCGAAAAGCTGCAAATTGATGTTCCCAGTACTGTAATGGAATAACTTTATTCCAAACGTGGAGGCAAGGTAATCTTTTAAAACAATATCGTTTTCTCAGGCTCCAATTATGGCGTAATAATTAATTCTCGACGAATTATCGAGTGTTGACGCTGAAGGAGAAAGTAATTCAGAAATTTCAACCGCTTTCGAAGATATCCTATTTGAAACTCGAATTTTATTCTCAATAGAATCTTCGATGTAAGTTTCTATCACAGAAATAACTTTCAATCCCCATGTCTTTTGGTGGAGGTAGCAGAATTAGTACAACTACGTCATAATCCAAGATAAAAATGTCAACATTCAATTATTAAGTTTGTAAACATAAAATTATGTTTGATGTTTATTAACGTATCTGATTATATTTTTAATCCATGTTTACTATAGATCTGCTGCAATAAGTCGTAAACCCAGTAGTGGTAGACATAAGAAAAGAATTGCAAAAAGTATATGTACTGAGAAAAATTCTTAGTAAAATTAAATACAAATATATTAAGCTTAAATATATTTTGTATTTAAATGTGGGACAAGAACGAAATTTAATTAGATTTATTATAAATTTCTTGTTAAAAATTTGTATTCAATTAATTTAAATAAGAGAATAATTCGACAGTAACATTTATTTGTTTTAAATACGCAATATTTGCCAATCTAACAATACTTTTATTTATTTGAATAACGTTTTCTGTATCAATATATACGCTTCATATACCAAATTATCAATAATTTCTATTTATTTTAAATGCGCCTTGTGTGTCAATTTAATTTAGTTTTTTAATTTTCAATTTAAGTTTTTATTTCGTTTTAGTTATTTTCATAATTCGTAGATTTTCAAGGACGTGCACTTATTACGTGTTCTGCATAATTCGCTGTGTCAACATTTCTGTTTCACATTTTATTAATCATTCTGGCAGCTAGGATTGTTGAGCTATTATACATTAATTATTGCTTTCGTATTTATCTTGTAGAAAGTCTACCACAATTTGTATTAATTTCGATCGCATTCATTTAGTTACTTGCTGCTTATTGTTTAAAAGAATTCTTCCCTCTGCTTTGCTTTTCAGAAACTCATGCAATCCTTACACATTCATTTACATTAATCACAAATATGTACTCTTACTCTATCTCTCTTACGTTATGGAAAACTGCTTCTATTTGAATTTTCCCTGAAATTAATTAAAAGTTTTGATATATTTACGTGTTTTGTTATTACATCCATTAACGTCTATTTTTTTTGGTGGAGGTGGAGGTGGTATTAACAGTTTCTCTGCTATCATTTTTCAAGCATTCGATGAGTCCTAACCATCTCCTTAAGTGTGCATACGATATTCGATTGCTCGAATAGTTCTTGTAATTTTGTGTTCTTTTTTTCTCATCTATCATTCACTTTTTTATCTTATATATTTTCCGCATGCAGATTCTTTCCCATGCGCCAAGCAATTTTTGTTTACCGTTATCTGTTGTCTAAGCTTCACTTCCAAAGAGCACTATGGGTCTCAATATTGATACGCATAGTCTCAGTATTGCTCCTCTGGATAACAACTTGGTGATGAGGACATTCTTAAGTTGATATATACCTTTGTTTCCCTTCAGTAATCTATTCTTCTTTCTATGTTCGGCTTCCTACTAAATTCTGTCCCTACATATGTAAATGAATTAGCTTCTTGAAAGCTGTAGGCTTTTCCTTTTAGCATTGTTGCTTTGTCAACTCCTTTCTTAGTCCGTGTCATATATTCCGTTCTCATTTTTTTCCAACCCTATTTTTCTGCCTGTTATTCTAAACGCAGCAGTACTTCTCACAGTTCCTGTTTATTCCTTGTTGCAATAATAATGTCGTCTGTAAATGCCAAACACTGGTGTTTCTTATGATGTAGGAAGTTTCTATTTATCTCGTTTCCAATTCTAACGTAGCATTCCGTCATTTCAAGTGTTAGCTTGATCATATTTACCAGTTTATTGCCTACTGCCAGTTCTTTTAATGGTACATAATCATACCTTGTTGAAAGCTTGTCTAAAATCTATCAACAGTAGAGATGTCTTTTCCTCAAATTCCCAGGATTTCTGTGAGCGTGAACATCTGATCTGCTGCTAATCTCCTTTCTTGTTGTATTAATATTATTTCTCGGTTTTACTCCACTATAAATCCATCTATCAGGACATTTCACCTGCTAGTTAACTAATGTCGAGACACTGTTCCAATTTTTGAAGCATTAATACATCCAAAATATTGTTGTCTGTCATAAACGGCCTATTTTAAGATCATAAACCTTGTTTATTTATTTATTTTCTCAACCGACCACATAATCAATACATCTAACGTGGGTATATTTGATAACAGCTTACGCTGTATTATTACGGATACGTTTCCTAAACCTACAGAGCTCGTCCAACAGCACGGCGTTTTGTCATTTGAAATCGATTTGCCGAGCATCTGACCTTGTCCAAGTATAACATGTATTTTCCATGGTATTGCGCAGTACGTAGAGGTTTTATAAGTTAATATTATTATCTAATAATCGCGTTTATCAAAAAAAAAGATGATACCTACTTCAGAAACTACGTCTCATGAAATCGAGAAGGTTTATTTTGAGTTGTAATGAATTACATTTAAATTTAATTTCCTAACATGCAAGGCTGTTTTATTTATTCGATCTTTACGATTGTAAATATTACTTTCCTTTTGTTTTCTACGATAATTTATTAACAATAACCTTTCTAGATAATTTTAAATTAAAAGTATAATAAAGTGCTTTATAGAGTCAGCAGACCATAGAATTGATACAATATAAACCGGATATTTTTTTGACTGGGTTAATAATAGCTTTCTGTTATTACACACAAAGACATTTACTTAATTTATGATTAGCTAAGAACGATATTTTATTATAGATATTGCGAGAAACACTGTGAGATTACTTTCTTCTTTACAATTGTTATTACTAGTTTCCCAACTGGTTCAAGTATTTTATGAAAGTAGCTTTTACTTCTTACAAACAATACCGATTTGGAGTTCATTCTAACGTTAACGATAAACCAGCTTTCATTCAAGAATTAAACCTAATTGAAGATAAGTAAAATTCTAAAACTGGCTAAGAGTTAATCTTGGTAAGCGTTTTTAATAAATCGGTTCATGGGATGCAGATTACACGGATTTTAAGACGTGCAGTCGAATTTAATGGCATAAAATGCGTAGATTTGATTTCTTAGTTAAGTGAGGACATATCATGGCCTATTTTTCTAAACAAAACGTTTAAAATATTTAACAGTACACTGAAAGATTAATATAAATTTATTTTGCTAAAGAAAAGAAAAGGCGTATAGCGGCCCCAGCCATGCAAGTTCGAAAATCAGTTTATGCCAATCACGCGTCGACAAATTTTTATATAATTAACGAGCAGTGAAACTTCCTAAATTTTGTGTGTGCGGATAATGAAGTAGAATTTGTTAACCAAACTGGATTTTCAAAATTAAACCAGGTTTTTTTAAGGTAAATAAACATTGACATGATTTATCTTATATGACTAGGAGTCATTTTTTTTTATATTAAAAGAACAAGATTGGCCGTGAACCTGTGTTAAAGATGAATGAAAATACCGTAAAATAACTAGTACTAAAGATTTGCTAAAAGACCAAGATTCACAAAATGGTTGGGTGAGTTTTAAGATGACCATGTTTCAATCGTAGAGGTTGGGTAATGTCTATCGATGTAGAGAGACAAATTTAAAAAAAGTTTCGACACCACTTGGCTACGATATCCAAATTGTGTTGAAGCAGAAGTGAATACTACAAGGAGTCCTTTTTATATTCCTGTAGAATGTATGAAGAAAAATATTTTTCAATATAGACACCTTGCTTTTGGATACAAGTATTACATCTTTTCAATAATATCTCTAATTCATTATAAAAAAATCTTCGGTTTGTCGGCAAAATACCTTTCAATCGCTATAAGTGGGCCATCGTGCAAAAATTTTGCTCCTCCTAGTGCTTTTTTGAGATTTGAAAACAAAAAATAGTGACAAACAAATAGTTTTACGCGCCTTTTCAATTTAATAGAATTTACATAATTAATCGTTAAAATTCCTTGATAATCTCAAAAAATAGTTGCCATTACTTTCACTGGATAAGGTGTATCTTTAAACTTGTTGGGAGGGTTGGAGCTCTTAATCTACCACGGCATTAATCCTTGTTTAGACTCAGGGTCAAAATGATGGAACCAGGTTTCATCTTCGACAAGTCGATTGACAATTAAATCTGATTCCGCTCCATAAAGCGCGAAAAATCGTTCACACGTCTCCACTCGAATACGCATTTGGAATGGTGAAAGCATTCGTCAAACCTGTTTTCCACTAAGTGTTGTCATTCCAAGATATTGGTGTGGAATTCTGAAAATTGTGGTTTCTGTAACTCTTTAATCTTGGTTTTTTTAAGTAACATTCGCAAGTAGTTGACTTTGAAGGACCATCATTCCCATATACGGCAATAATTTTTTGAGATTTTCCTTGTTTTGTAAGGAATTTTATACTGCTCGATATTCGAGTTTGTTTCATTTTGATACGCGACAAACTGATAGGTGTTAGAACTAGTACTGCTGGAATTTTTGTAAAATGGTAAACACGTTATCAAAGCGTATGTGATAAAATAAAAAATTACATTAAAATTGAATACCGTCTAGTCTGGGAATATAAAAACAATATATTTTTATAACATCGGCATACCCAAGGATTACCGTACTCGATCCGCTAAAAGCATATCCCATTTCGTTAGTAAGTGTTACAATGTCCAATATTTGATTTTATTAATTTACTTGTTAGAAGTATTCAATGTTTAAGACGTCAAGTGATATTTCTCAAATAAAATTTTCCACGAATATCAAATGCTACTTATTCTAACTTAGGTGCTACTTCTCGCGATATTGTATAGGTTCGTTTTTACACATAAATTGTTTCATCGTATGTTTCCAAACACACGTTTACTTCTCCTCGATTAGCTCAGTACCTATTTTTATACGTATCCAGTCCTTGTCGCAACTAATCGCTATCTTTAAGTGTACGTCTATGTGTATACACAAATCGATAAGATAGAATCAACTTCTAAAGTTATCAAGCGATTCTCGGAATGGAAACAATAAAAGCCAATAATCAATAAATATTCAATTATTAAAAGGCAAATGATTTCCACTGAAAGGGAGACAAGGCGTTTAGCGCGTTGTGTTTACCTTTTATACGGGGAAATATTTATGACCTATTAGCCTGGGCTAATCGCTAAAATCAATATATCTAGGGCTGTGGTAGTTAAGAAACAAGGCAGGTATACGTATATGTGTAAAACGACCTTCTGAAGATAGCATATCGTTTCGTATAAGTAAAGAACATTAATTGAAGCATTCAAGAAGTTTGGGGCGATTTTAGAAAATAAACAAGTAAAGTTCCGAAGAAAGGTTTGCTTCAAGAAAGTAGTATTAGAATTACATCTGTCAGAGAGAACAATTTACTTAGCGAAATAACCCTTCCAATATACAGGGCGTTAAAAAAGTGTTACAAACCTTTAGGAACGACATCAATGCCTAAAATATGCAGAAAAGTTTTAATGCACTTGGTTCCGCAAATGGACGGTAAAGGAGTTACGGATTATTCCTTTCTGTAGCATTTGTGAATTGGTAGATGGTTGTGTGGAAAGAACTAATGTAGAAGTGTTCGGAATGTAGGGGACTTCGGTAGCTCCGACACACAGAAAGGATCGTAGAAAAGTAAATAGTTAAACAAATAGTATAGGCAGAACCCGATGGTAAAAAGAGGAGTGGTAGGTCAAGGAAAAGATGGAAAGAGATGGTTTTAGAAGATCTTAAAGAGAAGAATGTAAATAGTTGGAAAGAGAAGTATGGAAAGGGGTAGCCTAAATGACCTGCAAAATGCTATATATTATTGTGATATTGTCTATCTAGATTGGGAAGTCATCCAAGTTGATATATTCACTATTTTGGTTATTTTCAATTGCGAGGCGGAGCAATGTTGGTGATCTCTTACTTCCAATTTCTTCCAGTTTGGGTTTTCATCCTCGCCTTATACAGTGAGTAAAATAGGTTTTCGTAAAAAGAAGAAAGAAAAGAGTTCATTAAACAACTGGTCATTAATCAAAATAACTAATGTAAATGAGAATGGAATCGCAATGGTTGTTATTATAGAAACCCGATGAAAAGCAAGTAAATAATAAATAGCTAATGTAATAGTGGTAAATTAGATATCATGGAAAAAATAATTATTTTCCAATTCAACATGAACACTGTGGAAATAATAACCAAAAACAAATAATTGTTCGTGACCGCGACACTAGTCTGCCAAAAGGGCAATGACAATTGGGTGACAACTTCCAGACCGCTCATTAAAGAATTCAAATTGTTAACGCTAATGTCTCGTACATCCATAAGAATAAAGAATAATTTAATAATCCTATCCACAATCACAACGTAAAATATTTAGACAAACATGTATCTAGATACAGGCTAGCTCTATCATCAGAATGTCCCATATGCATCGGCATATGGCATATGTTATTTTTTAATTTTAAACCATGGTTACAAATACATTTGTTAAGTAGTTAATGAGTCTTTTGCAATATTACATTTTAATGTCCTCTTTTCGTTAAGTATTTGCTTTTCTGAGAATTTATGCGTTCCAAAGAGACTTTTTTGTCTAAAAGTATATTGCCTTTGTTTAAGCTTAAGCTTCCAACGTCAATTATTAAATTATACCTTTAAAAATTGTAACACAATATTACCTAAAATTTCGTATGTTCAATCCAAGTGATTTTTTTATTAGGAAATGGATAACTTTCATGGAATGAACGTTAATAATACGTCATTAATATATTGATATTACCTAACGTAAGGTGTTCCTAGCAATCTAGCCTTTGCAATTATATCTCCCGTGTATATATCTGCAGACAGATATTTATTAATTTACTTCTAAACAGCGTGGCTACAACTGAACTACATAATTGAAAATTTACACACATCGTTTGCTAAGACCGTAAGTTCGATATTACACCGCATATATCTTGTGTATTAATTATTTTAGTGCTGTCTTATTTATCGCAATCTCTGCGGTATGTACACTAATGTTCAGAAGTATTCCGCAGGTCGTTTAGTAAGTTTCTCAATTCGTCAAATCTTGGTCATGAACTTTCACAAATAAACCTACGAAATCGACTACTACTTATTTCCCTTGGTGCGATAGCTACACTAGTCGATTCCTGCTACCCTCGCAGAACGTGGGACATTGCTAATTGTTCACTGCTGTAGAGGTCGATGTAGCAATTAATTTCGACATTTTCAGCGATTAGAATATGTTTAATTAAATACTCTTATTCATATACGTACTCCTTAACTTCATATATGTACGACAGTTTCAATTACAGCTATTACCTTCCACTTTCCACAAAGTGCACTGATGAGCCGTAAACGGTGAAACGCGCGCCTGTGCATGGTGAATGTTGGTAGCTTACCTCACTAAATATGTAATATCTAGATATTCTTGTTCTCATTACAATCGTATTCATCATAGATTTTATTAAATCCTCTGAAGAAACATTGCTCAAGATATTTGAAGTAGTCAACAACGATCCCGATCTGCAAAGCGTTGTAAAGGTTTTGAAGATATTACCAAATTTCTCACTGCCAATCCGGAACGATGCTATTCGTCAAAAAATACCGATAAATGTATTTATAAACAAGGTGTCCCTGTGTCTGTTTCGCAAATAATTACGCTATATATAAACATGCAAAGGTCCCGCTAACCTTCTGCATTACTAAATATAATTTTCCAGACAGGTGACGTAACTCTTACGTTACCATAATTTTATTCAAACGAATAAATAATTCGAATTACTGCATATCTAAATTTCTCCAAACCTGGTAGTAAGTCGAATAAGAATGAATTGAGTTTTTAACCATAGAAACTACTTCTTTGGTCACGCAAAATATGTATGAGCAGCAGTGTACTTCCTTGTATTAATGTTCTGCAATACAGGTACCTCTCTAAATGAAGCTATTCATTTAATCCAACACCCGGTCGTATTCGTTACAGAATGCTACACGCTATGTTGTAAGACGTAATAATAATGGTAAGTAATAATCGCGTTTTCATTGTTGAAATTTATGGAAACCCGCCGCGGTTGTTTCTATCCGCTCGGAAGTGCTTTGTAATAATGAGGAATGTAAGCGAGGAAGAATTTTTAATCACTTTTAATTACGGTTTAGTTGCTAGCGAGCAAAATGAGATGATGTCGGACGTGATGTAAGCCTTAATAATAGCTTTTATGTCTAATTTTTATCTTCCTCGTGCATAATGAGTGTTTTTACGCTATAATACTGTGGATTAAATAATTGCGGCTATGTTCTTTTCTAGCTTAATTGCATTGATTTACTCGTCAAGTCCAATTTTTTTAAGGTTTAGGTCTTGTATGTGTTGTTAAGAAGACCAGCATCAGTTTAATCCCCTGTTAAATATTCGAACTGAAATTATACAGTTTTTATGCCATGCCATTTTTGTAAGAAGTATTTCAAAACTAATTTACCAAATGATGCAATGAAAATAACTTTTTTATGCTCAATGCACTATATACGTTTATCACCTACTTGAATTAAAGACTAAAGTTTGGTTTACAGGAGGCAGTAACTTCTGATAGTATTTCAGACGGTAACATGTGCAATAGAAAAAGAAGATAAGGGACAAACTGACAAAACACACGAAAGGGGATGACAAGAAGCCGTTAGGAAGCGCAGAGAAAAATACTTAAATACGAAGAATACATTGCATAGCGAAAATAAAAAAGAAATGTTGAAATATGGCGTAGATGAATTATATAAAAGAGTACATGTTTTATTAGTTAAAATTTAGATTCAGGGGAAAATGCCGGACGATTGGAAACAAGGAATTGTAGTGCTAATACCAAAAGGAGACTTGAACACGAATTACAGAGGAATAAAATTGTTACGTTACATAAGATATTGACAACAGTACTAAAAAAAGATTGTCACAACGCATTGATGCAGTGATCGGTGACCATCAGTTTAGATACAGGAAAGACAGATCAACAACTGATGCAATCCACATTTTAAGAGAGGTTACTGAATAGAGCCACGAACACGTTATCGATATGCATATTCTCTTCATTGATTTTTGGCAAGCTTTCAGGCACTGCCTTACCGGCGTTATTATTCGTTTCTTGACGCCATAATAAATCCACGCAAATTATTTCGTATGCTGATGACCTGTCAGTAATAACAAGAAAGAAAAAACAGTTAGGGAAAACATTCGTCACAATCGTGGAAGAGGCAAAGAAAAGAGGTTGGGAAATAAATGAAAAGAAAACGAATTATATATTATGCAACAAAGGGGAGAAAGTAACATCCTCACACCTCAAAATAAATCAATATAGTTTCGAAGAGGTAGATAAATATTTGCGAGTGCTAAAATGAAAATGTAAGCACTCATCATTAGACCAATTGTAACAGCCACAAAAAAGCGAATATTTTACAAATTATGTGACGTGGCAACTTTTACTTAGCCAAACTTCAATGGACGGTAGTGTATATAACATGCGCAAGCATCTACATGAAAGCAAATAATCGGAACAAATTCTTTCAGTAATTACTATCTATACAGATGTGTTTTGTACTCTCTGGCAAGTATATGCATTTAAGTTTACACGTGCTAATTTAAAGGCTTAAAATAGAGTTGAAGAAAACGTCATGGCAAAGATCTGCGCTCTTGTTTTTCTAATATTAAGAAAAAGAAAACGAGATGTATAAAAAAATTGTGGGTTAAAGCTAGGATAGCTGGAAGATCGGCGTAAATTGTGCACTTTCCGTTAGTCTCAAATTTGGCAGCTATTACTTTAATTGCTTATCGATTCTTACTACGATCCATATATTTTTTTGATTTAATATTTCACAGTTTTTCAAGCAAAGCATACGTGCCTTCTTTAGTTTGTACTAATTGTAAGATCCTTTCGCTTTTACTTTCTCGCTAAATTTACTTCCAACCCAATCCGAAATAAATAATGAAGTGTGTAGCACTATTAGACCTGCAATAATTGCTTGCTTCAAGTAAGTAAACTTGCATCAAGTGCTATCTCGATCTCTGTTTATACAAGCAAATATTAATGCAAGTTCTCTCAGATAGTAAATTGCTAGCTTTATTATCTCGTGTAAATTAGACTTAACGCTCATTTTTTTTGAGTAAATTAATTTTTAGCAAAAAAAAAAGAGATCATGTCATCTTGTTTACTCTAGGCACGGCTAAGAGTTTATCTGCACCAATTAGCACAGTTTCTTACCTTTATGAAATGTATCCTTTAAACTGAACGATGTATTGACAAATCCTCCAAAAACTAACAAATCTGAAATTTTCAGAACAACCAAAAAAAACGTTCTCCTTTGGATGCAGTATTACTTTTTACCAACATACACATCAACGCAAAAAAGGGAAACGTTTTTTTATAAAAGCTCTCATAAATTATCACCATCATTTTTAAGCAAATACACATAAATTAATTAATATTATAACCTTTGACAGTATGTACATATGATAGTCGCTCATCCCAAATATTAATTGGCAAAATGTAGCAAATACGTTCGCATATCGAACTTCATAAAGTTAAACATTGCGGATTTGGGAGTTATGAGCCCTAGACGACAAAGCGCTGCCAAAGGCGACCATTTTAAATGCCAGCTTCTCTAAATGCTGAGGGTATTGAAGAGAGTGAAAGAGGGAAAAAGTGCTGACTCTACCATGGCACTAGATTAGTCCTCTTACGAAAACATTAAGAAAGCTGACATTAAGATCAGTTACAAGCTTAAGGCTCAGGAAGCCAAACAAAAAGTCCAGGACTCCCAAGAAAGTCACTAAATGTTAACCGCAAAACGGGCAAAGCGAACAAAACCCTCAAAAAGTCAAACCCGTTGTTAAAAATACGTCACATTGGCCAACACCCAGCACTGCCAGGTAGCCTCCGACGTGCTGGTGAAGGGATTTTTTAACTCTTACACCAGAATTGCGCTAATACAATAACCATATGTTTACGGAGGTGTTATTCGAAGACCCAACATCAACGGGTAAGTTGACATGCTGTACGGGACACATCCTGCTCGAGCAGCAGTGTTCGCCAAATTTACTCTCAGTTGTCTATTTTTGCCTCAATTTATTTCTAGGGTTTTAGTTACAGTAGAAGCAGTGGTGTCAATATCAATGGGGGGCCGGGAAGTGGTAACTATGACTTCAGCCTACTTGCCTGGAGATTCGACCTGCATATCCAATACTGCAAGCAGTATTGGACTACTTGCAGTATTAAGATCGGTCTTACCCCTATATTGTTAACACAGCGCTATAATTTTTCTTTTACTTTTCTATGAGTGCCTTTTTCAACTTTTTCAATTTTGATAAACAATTTCGAAATTATTATTCTCATTCCCGGATTTGTTTTTTATTACTAGAGATCAATTAAGTCATTTCAGGGAGAGCAGTTACCCTATCTCACCTCATATAGACAAAGATTATCATTTTTTTGAGTAAGTTAAATAGCTAATTAGAAATATAACGTCTCAAAACACTCCTTAATAAATTAATTTCATTTGGACATGTTGAATTCATAATTTTCACGATATCCAAACGTTATTGCTCACGATTTAAATGTATTACAAGGCGCAAATGGCTCAGCTTTGATGTCAGAAGTCAAATTCGTTCAGCAAATATGTGTGTGCCAACATTTACAACCGCATAGTATCAAATCGTACACACATACGTGTTTGTGGACTCGTTTTTATTAATGAGCATCCTTGTATGCAAAGACAGCGGTAATTTAACGTCTCGATATTACACATCGACCAATTAACATCGGGATTAAACAATCCTTGACAGAGAATTTCAATTATAAGCACACGCATACATCGGTTAGCTCTAGCTTCGGACAACCGCAGAATAACGGGAGCACGTGGTTATCTACTATATATTATAAGGTTGCTCTCTTATTCTTTCTTCCTTCGATGCGGTTAGTGGGACTTTTAATGGTATAAAAGGAACATAAGGCCGTGGTTACGCATCATCGAATATGAGCAAGGTCTTTTTCAGAATTCCATGGGGATTAACAATAATAAAATTATGTAATTTAGCTGACAAACTTAATCATTACTATGGTATGAAATCTGAGCTATTTTCTGTCTCGTTAGTTTCTTTTTTATGTATTTCTGGCACTTCATCTTGAATTACATTCTCGGCCCAAATTGTATGTTGTGCATAATTATTACAATACCTTGCAAATTCAAACGATATAGCTTGTTGATATTACATCACATATTATAAATTGCTTCATTACACTATTTTGCATAGTATTACTTATTGAAATGACATCATCTCGTAATTAATTTGCTTTTTATGGCTGCAGCTGTAAGATTCTATGTGTTTTGCTAGGATTTCCTGCAATTTAGTCAATTAACGTTAACGCAGATATTTAAGTGTGCCAACAGTATCAATCAAAGTGGATTCTGTTATGTCAGAAATATTTCTGGAAAGTCGTAAAGTGATGGTGGCTGATTTTGGGCGGATTACCATAGCCATGTAGAAGATTAAATATTAGCTAAATATGTGTAGAAAGCTTGAAACAGAATTTCCATAACAATATCGATTTCTATTATTAATGTAGGTAAGATAATGGTTATGGCATATTAACATTTTCAATTAAAAAAGTTTTTCACAACCGGGCTGGATTTGTCTGTTTGCAAATTTTTATTAAAGATTAAGAAGGTATCCTTATTACTTCTTAACATTGCTGGGTCTTTTAGGTTCTACTTTTTAGGTCAATTTTAAAAGCGTAGTGAATACGAACATTTTTATAAGAGTAACTTAATAAGGCAGAGAAACATAAGTACTTAAAAATTAAGCTTTGACATTTCTTTGGTTGGAAAGTTTACAAAAGTTCACATGCACCCATTCCTCTTTCAAACATTTTTAAAAAGTCAAATATTTCAAATAGCGACATTGTTGCTGCATCAAACAAACCTTAGAATTGGAATAGGAATTCAAAAATGCAATAACATATAGGGTGTTCCATTTAAAATAACAAAGTTGACAGCTTTTTCCGGTATAACCAGATCTTTTGGTCGTAGGAAGGGGATACGAAAAAGAATCCCTGAAAAGATAAAAAGCTCTGCGGATTGGTTTATGGTACTTAATTTCAAGGCAATCGCTGGAAAGAAGGTGACGAATTGTGTCCATTATAGAGAGTCAGTATTTACTCTATTTTGTTGGTGTTCCATTTTTTATAGCTAAAAGATCCACAAGATGTTAGTATAACAATTATTAGCAATATTTTTACATTTTCCTTTTAGAAAAAGGTTTCCCCATACCATTTGGTTTATTTCATGACACAGTTCCTTAACTACGGCTTTTAAATTAAATGCGAAAAGTGAAATATTTACTTTCATCAAAGGATCGCTAAAAAATCTTACAAAATTCCTTTCTTTTCCCAAGCCAATTTTTTTTAACAAAATTTCTTAATCCAACGTTTCATTTATCGTATACCAAGAGGTTCAATAATTTTTGAGGGCAAAAGCACTTAACACCCAGCGGTAAGGAAAGCAGAATTTTATCGGCAATAAATTTTAAAGTTCAAAGCGACTGTATGCAACACGATTGGATTTTGCACGTTCACCAAATACTAAATCACTTAATGACTAGTCACCTATCCGATTTTCTCAAGCAGTAATTGCGTGCGATTCTGCTAGGGTTTTAAGTCGAAAATAAACTCCAAATGTTAGCGCACGCGGGTGTTCCATAACGTTACCTTTTCCGTTCCAATTATGATTGCCACTCCGTGGAAATGAGTAATAGACGACGCAACGTTTCGGTCAGACTCTATTTCGGACACTATTTACCGCCGTGAGGTTGTGTAATGCATAGCTTAACGGCTGTGCCGCTCCAGGCCTAACGTCGTTGTTAATAATGGGGATTTTCTTTCACGGCGGGTCCCGATCAGTCAGTCAGTGTGTTATGAAGTGTTTATTAATAGCGGCGGAATTATTTCGGGTGTATTACGGGATCTCTTGGTGACGATATATGGAACAACTTTACTCTTATTTTTCTATTTTTAATGTTCTAGTACGTATTGCATTGCTGTTGAAATGAAAGTGATTTCGTAAGTTTTAAACTAGCAGTTGCGGCAGAAATTTGTTGTGGAATTTAAAATAAATACATGTAGGTTGTATTATTAAAATACAAAAAGTAAATGAAATCGTAACAGAGCTCCTTCATTTTAACGTGATGATTGGGCTTGTTTTTCAGCACAAATTCTCTCAAACCGAAGATATCGCCGTTATCAGTCCCTTTTTAATCACTGAACGACATCGATACTTTGTCTTTAAAGCAGCTGCTGCAGAAAAAACAGTTTCACCTAAGTAAGGTGTTACAAATGGCAATAATATTTCTAAAGCTTTGTTTGTTAAAATTATTTTCTTGTTAAAACATCTGCTTTAATGCGTTGTCACAAGATAACTCAATTATCGTTTGCTCTGCTGTCGGAGGGCCAAAATCATCATATTTTTCAATCACAAACGGGTTTCTTGTCCATTCGTATTTCGACATGTCGAGATCTTGAAAGTAAAACGAGAATTGCTTCTATATGCTGGTCAAGTGATTATTAATAAGATGTTTGCTTTTTCTATTTCATCTGCAGGACAGATGATTTTAAAATTAGGAAGTTATCATTTTTCAAATTTATTATTCAGAGTTCCAAATGCAGTAATCCTGTCTTTGTGCATCAGAGCATGAATTTTGGACGCGCTTGCATTGATTTATTTTATGTATTCAGTTTTTGAAAAAAAAAAAAACACTAAATACGCAAGCTTTACAAGGAATTTTGTGTCATAAAACAAGTTTACTTCATCTCTATTATTACCAGTCAGAAACATGCCGACCTCTTCTTTTAGCTTAAACACCCTGCCAAGAAGTGGAACGAAAAGCTAATGTGCCTCACAATAATAAAGAAATGCTCTATGTTATTCTGCGCCCCTGTCATCACATAATCTTGCTATTTTTAGTAAAATTTACTCTTATAACTTCAAATACTGTTAGTAGATCTTCGCCCATTTCTTTTGAAACAAGTGATTGTCTATGAATCACGTAATGTGCCTCAATTGCACGAGGACTCACTTTTCGAACTAGTGCCAATAGACCAGGCGTGTTTTCTTGCCATCGATGGAGTTCCGTCTATGCATAGTCCAAAAGTTTGAAGGTTAGAAGATGGTTCTTATGTTGTTTCCGAAGAGGATCTTGCTAATGCGATCGGTGACATTTTGAGGTCGAGAGCAGGTGTGCTTACTTACCGAAATTAGTATTAGATGAGGAAAGTTGCTGCGGAGAAGGGTTAATGTAGTGGTTAATTTTTGCCTGAATGTCTTTCCAAGAGTAATTATTGCGGATCAGAATTTCAGTGATGTGCTTCAGTTTTCGAGGAAGCGAAATGTGTTCAGGTATGGAAATGGCCCTTAAAAGAATTGATAACATCGCGTTTTTGAACTGGAAGATGGTGTGAGAGGACATTGAGATACCTATCCGTGAGTGGGTTTTCGGTAAATGGAATGTTCCAGCGCAGCGTTAGGACGCTGGTGTACGTGGGCATCTAGGAATGGAAGGCAACCCTCTGATTCGACTTCGTTGGTGAAGCGTATGGAATCATGGCGGATATTTAGAAACGACAGGAATTTGTTTAAATATTGTGTGTCCTTGAGGTCGGATGACAAAGGTGTCATCAACGTAACTGTACCAACATTTTGGTTTGAGGTTGTGAGATGATAGGGCTTGTTCGAACACCTTCATAAAAGTATTGGGCGAGGAAAGATGGCAAAGACTTGCTCGTAGTATTTACCATGAAAATGAAAATAACTAGAAGAAAAACAAACTTCAACCAAGGCAGCCAGATCATCTGATTTGACATTGCAGATGAGAAATAATGCATCTACCGTCAACGCTTTCACTCATTTGACGAAATGTTGGATGTTCTGGATGAAAGAGTTGCTGCGTCTAAACCGGAAACCAAGTGTATAGACGTAGTAGCATGATTTAGTTTTTGGTTAAATTAGAAATTGAATAAGGTTTCCTAATTTTGTCAAACTTTTCTTCAAAACAAATCCAAGTTCTTAACAATTCGTTAAGGCAAACCAAAGTTATTTAAAGAATACATCAATAAGAGTTAAGACAAATTTGTGTAACATCGCCTACGCCAGTAATATCAACGCACCAATCCATTTAATTTTTTTCGAGAAATTATGGTTTCTCACTTTTCTCTCACTAACTGAGCCGTCTAGTAGCCAATTCCGCGAACTAAAATTGTTTTTAATAAAATGCTTTTCGTCACTTTTTACAGTTCATTTCTCTTTAAGCGCTAGGATTTACTATTTCTGAGATAGAGCTGCCGTCTACACTTAAACGGACACCCCATATATTGCAACATAGATTTATTTTTTCAATTTCATTAAGAAGACACTGAACAGTGCTTGGTCATGGTTGTTCTTTCATAATATTTCTTGTAAATCTTTGGCGGCATTTTATGTAAACTAAAACACATTACAATATTTTTATCATAAAAGATGCAATATTAATCGTGTTTCTCAAACACAAATACATATCCGCACAACATATGTATATTAAAAGATATATAGTCACTAATCCCGTTTCATCACAAAAAAGCAGCCAGATATTAACGGAATTCTAGAGAAGTTATGCTGCTTCCTTTCTAATCAATTAAATCTATAAACAAATTGCATTTAATCTTAATTTTCCTGGAAAGCAAAGGAATTTTATCTGGAATCTTAAACCACGTGTCAGCAATAATAAAAACAAATTTAGGTAGTCAAAGCCTGTTATGTATGTTATGTCCAATCATCTCACGATGCTGGATTTCCATTTCTTAAAATTTAATTTCTGATATTCAAAGGTAATTTTTAACATATCTGGTATTTTTCGAATGCCAGTACATTGTCAATAACCGCTGTCTATGAATATCTATCTGGAACCCTTCCACTTTCCTCACTTTAACATAAAAAATTCAATTTACAAGGGACATTTTCCCTTAGTCATTATTTCTCCAGCAAGATACACAATATATACATACATGGGAAGAGGGTAGAAGAAATAACAACCATTCAACACAAGCATAAATCGAGCAAACAATTCCCTTTCCTAGCTCTCCCTTGCTTATATTAATGGTTGGCATGAAAAATGATTAGAAGCCTTTCAGGAAGCATTAGACTGGTGTATTTTCTGAGTGCTGAAGCTTGTCCCTCAAGCAAACGACTGCATCATTTAGTTACTGATGCGTTCTAGCGTTATAGGAAGGGCTCTATTGTAATCGATAATTTTACTGAGGGGGCCTCTTCTGATCAATAGGAATTGCACTCTGAAACTATGGTTCTATTTTATTTTGGATAATAATTGTTGTTTATTCGTGTTAGAATGCTGAAACACATCACTCTTTCCGTAAAACTTTACAGACACTGGACACGTGCTTCCTCACCTAAGGTATCATTTTCAGCAGTAACATTGAATTATTAAACTAAGCTAAAATTACACTATTTATACAGGGTATTTCACAAAGCTCGTTAGTTAGAAGTTTTCCGGTTGAACTGTGGTTACCAAAGGTTAATATTAAAAACAGGTGTATCATACCATAATATGAATCGATGTGGTCTGTTTGAAAAGAACGTTTTTTCAGTTTGAAGATATCTGTACTTGGAAACAGTTTATGAGCACTCTGTATAAACTTTAGTACGCATGACCTTCCATTTCGTTCCACAAAGATAATAGTTGACTTAGGCGAAAGGTGCTCTAATTGGAATTATTTACATGGGATGTGTACAATAGATTAAGCAGATAAAGAGTATACCATTGTATTTAGAATAGGAAAGTTGGTATTTACTTCCGGTTCAACCGGAAATGTTTCGCAACCCAAAACATTTTAAAATAATAGATTCAATGCTGTAACTACCTATTCCAAAATTTCCGAGTTCTATTGATAATAACATCATTAAAACTTCTCGCAAATTTCGTAAAGTACCCTGTATATTTTTAAAATTTTGGTAGTCTGACTACAGTTATACTTGATTTGGCAAAGAGTAATGGTTGGGATTTAAGGATTCAAAACCTGAATTTATTAAAAACGCGTTGTCTCTTTTCAAGGACATGGTAAAATTTTCCAAATCTTCTGAATTTAATATGAGTCAGATGATTTTTGCCCCTAGCTTTTTAACTATATGTTTTTGTTTGCCCATGTACATTTGATCATAATATTTATAAATTCCGGATTTTTTTCATGTTATCCACTGCTCTTCGAGGCTTCCTAAAACGTTTTTGATATTGTTATTTTATTAAAAAACAATTTCGCAATCAATTTTAGTAAAGAAAGGTTGTTCGTGTAACCTAGATAAAAGGAATGATACATATTATATTCCTTATCACCATTGTCCCTTATGTTTCATACATCTTTAGAAAAATTCTTAAAGTTTGGAATTTTGATGATTTCTTTTTGTTTTGGTACCTACTTGACTTTAGTTAAAGCAAAAGCAAGTGAACGTTGTACCAAAAAGTTAATTGCCGGAAGTTTATGATCTTGTAGGTGGATTAGTCCAGTGTAAGTGAAGTGTTGTGATAAAGGTGATATTGAAGTTTCCGTTTTGTCTATAAGAAAGAATGATGTTAGGTTTCATGCATAATCTGTAGACAAGGCTGTTAGAAAAAAATTAAATATTGAATTTGAATATTGTTTTCATCTTGAGCAAAGAAATCAACATTTCCTAACTACTTACTGCGATGCATATTGTTGCGAGGAGTATAAACACCTTCATAGAACTCACCTGCAACAAAACAAAATGTATTAAATAACATCAATACATCAACGCAAAACGATCGATAATTATAACTTGAAGAAGCCTATGCAATTAGTATGAGTAAGGTATCATCAGTATTTTACACAGCGGATGAATCAAAACCTATGTGGGTAGGTAATCCACATATAATTTTTTCCTATAGTACAGAAAGTTATCTTTTATTCCCAAATTTTCGATAAGTTGCAAATAGTCTCAACAGTTTTGTAATTAACAGCAGGCAAACACTTCATACGCTCTCGGCAAAAGTACCGAAACACGTTCGCTGAGTAATAATAAAGTGATCGAGAACTAATTGTGCCTCAAAAACCGACCACTTCAAATTTCGTAGTTCGAGTTTAAGTTTCGTAGCGTTTTGTTATAAAATTGCTGCACGCTAGAGTCACGATGTTTGGTAATGGCGTGGCGCTAAAACACTTACCGACAGTCAAAACATATCGTTCATTGCTTTTGCCGGGTTATTGTCCTTTATATTATAAATGTGGAGCATGGTGTACTATTTTGAAACTTAACATTTTCAGTCTGCACTCATCGATTTGAATGAAGTTGGACAGGCTTGGAAAGGTACGCAAAAATTGATATTGATGTATTCCTACTGCATTATATTATCGTAATGATAATTCAATGTGAACATTTTCGAAACATAGAAACATGATAACGAGGATAAATTTCCAGCCTAATACAGAAATAAGTATTTTTTTGTCAAATTCACTCCTATTTTTCAACATAGTCTCCTTGTGGTCCATACACTTTTCCTAGCGATGTTCCCGTTTCTTCAATCCGTGCAAAGAGTAGTTGGTATTATGTTCTGCAAAATAGGCATTTACGAACCTCATTTAACGAACTTTCTGTACTTCGGTCGGAACTTTGAGTTTAGAAGACAGAGAAAAGTAACTGAGGGTCCAATCTCTAAGTCAAGAGGAGATAAGGAGATGGCAATGATTGCCTTTCTAGATGTTAAGGGGGCGTTTAACAACGACATCACAAATTCCCTAGCAGAGGCGATCATTGAAAAAGAAGTCCCTTCGCTGGATAGACACCACCTTGGAGGATGTATAATAGTAGCGTCTCTGGCGGAGGGTAATATCAAAGTAAGGGCAGGAGGGTCATGCCCTCACGGAGGTGTACTGCCACTCCTTTTATGGGAGTCTCTCGTCGATGACATAATAACAAAGCTGTCCAAAGATGGCCTCCATTACCAAGGGTATGCCGACGAAGGAATTCAAGGTGGGGCCGATAGTAACCAGGTCCAGCGACACTATCAGTTCCAAATACAGCTTCGATAAGAACCATAAAACGGTGATACCAGATAGAGAAGAAAGATAGACAATGATAAAGACTGGGGTCGCAGCCAGAATTTGTGGGATTTGACCAAAAATATCTAAATGACTAAGCCTAATTCAAGGCGCCACAATATTTGTATTGAAGAGCTAGACAGGCAAGAAGTCAATTATCTTTCTATTGTTATCTATTCAGACAGTCAAGCAGAGATAAAAGCAATAGACTCCATACAGACGAAACCGAAATTGGCGCGTGATTGCATGAATGCGCTCAGTATTCTGGGAGGCCGAACTAAAATGACCCTCGCCTGGGTACCAGAACACGAAGGCTATTGAGGGAATGTGAAGGCAGACGAATTTGTCCGAATAGGCTCGTCAACTGCTGGCAAATGCCCTATGCACTCTCTAGGAATAGCATATACGGTAGTTAAAACAACTACTAAACAGTACGTAAGACTAGTGGAAGAGTATTCCAGGGCATAGAGAGGCTAAGCAATTTCTGATTGGACACAGGCCTACATTTACGGCGGACCTACTAAGCAGGAACAGAGTCATATTAGAACAATGAGGGGCCTGCTAACAGAACACTGTATGCTTTTGCCAGGCGGAAGAAGAACTATCGTCTATGTGTTGTGCGACTGGATAGCTCTGGCTGGAATACGGTTCTCAAAAATAGGCTCGGAATATACAAAAGCCAAAACCTATGAATGTAGAGACGTCACTCACAAGGCTGCTAGTTCAAGTGAAGAAGGAAATACTAACTTAATTGATCTAGTAATAAGTAGTAAGCAAAGTCTCACTCCATTGGAAGTGCAATTACGCCAGTAATTTTTTGTTTTGACAGTTAAACAGAAATTCTAGAAATTTAATTTCTTAACTGTTAAAGGTATGTGTATTTTATTCATTTAAATATCTGGTGTAGTACCAAATTTCTTTGAAACCGATGAGTATGACTTGGAAAGGTTGTCGTGTTAGTTTCTTCGTTAATAGATTAATAGTACTTTAGTAAAATATGTATTAGAAACATTTTTAATCCCATATTTGGTTTATAGGATATCTTTAAATGCCATATTTAGCGAGTTAATGCATATTTTCCTAATTAATACAAATAATCATACGATTACGCATTTGCCATTGTTACCACATATGAAACCAACAACGGAGAAGGCCGCGCAACTGAGATGATAAAGAAAAAGCACCGTAGAATAATTCAACAGTCGACTTCAACGTTTGCGAAAAAAACAAGGAAACTCAACTTCACCGTACCTGTATATGTACTTACGCGAGATACCTGCCGTCGCAGCATTGTCATATGTTTCTCATCTGGTCAACGTGGAGGACGTGAACCAAGCCAATAGCATGAGTAAGTACGCGTTTCGCAAGCCGGGTGACAATCCGCATTTAAGGTAATAAAATCGCATGAACCTCTATACACGGAAAGTTGTACGGAATGCTTTTGTTCCGATCTTATGGTAAACATCATCTGCGATCGGGATTATATTGTGGTTCGTTCGACAGAAAGAAAATATTTGAAAGAACTCGGTGTGAGTTGAGTTTGTTGTTTCTGTGTGTGGATAAATATAAGAATGGTGAAGATGGATATGTCACTGTGACGCATTGTTAAAGAATTTCCGTGTTTTTTAATCGGCAAGGTGTCCTCAGCCATTACTTTCTATCTCCGAATATGAAAAAACGATGAAGTGATTGCAGAGATGTGATACAAAAGATAAAAAAATGTTATCGATCTTAAAGGAGACTATGTTGAATTTGACCCATAAAAATGTTTTTGTCTTGCCGTTAATGTTCCCTTTTCTTGGCGTCCAGATTCTGGTTGTCCAGTGATTGTTTTCTGTAAAAACACCAAATCTAAAAGAGTATTTTGAGAATTCATCATTCTATGTTCATTTAATTGAATATGGTGACATAGGAAATACACTATACATATGCATATGCAAATAAGCTCAAATAATCTTGAGATCTCGCGGCAACATTTCCAATAATCATCTTCGTTGTACCGCAGTATTTATCTTCGCCAATAGACATGCATATGAATACTTAAGTATGTAATTACAAATGCCAAGTATGTTAGTCTTGAGGCAATTCTGGCTACGAAACAAGAAACAACGAAACGATAACATCGACACAACGCTGATTTATAACCCATCGGCTCCTTCTTGCTGTTTCCCCTTTTTTTCCAGCTCTATGCGATTTTATGACTAACATCTGGCGTTGCCTGCTTTCCGGTGGAAGTTACTATGTATAGTGCTAAGATCTATAAGAAAGAGAAAGAGGATGCCAAAATTGTCCTTTTAACCCATAAAATCTGGATGATACATCTACAGTAAGTGCCATCCATAGCTAGTTGTTTTGTCAAAAAAAGACAAGATCGCATACGCAGAGAAGAAAAAAGTATTTCTACACAGGCGGTTAACTTACTACTAAAGCTAACTAACGTCTGTCTAGCGTTCTATTTTCGTTTTCTAAGGTCAACGGCCATCGATTCGTTTTCAGTGGTGCAGTTTTGCGACCGGAACGAGATTTGAACGTTCCGAGGCTGCGGCTGCCTTTCCGTCTGAAATTGTAAGCGACAGTTGCATATGGGTGATAAATTAGAGAAAAAAGATTACCAGGTACGATTACACACGATTTCGCAAAAACTAAAAATGAAATGAAGTTAGAAGAAATTACCATTATAGAGCAGCCAAATGAAAACAAAGGACCAAAGAACATTCAAATTCAAAGTATATCAAAAACAACTTCTGCTAATATTTAAAAAACAAGCGCAACTTACACGAAAAGTTTCAGAAAATTGATATATGCTGGTCGCTTTAGGATAGACTACACAAGTCAAGAACTACAAGAATTTCTAAAGAAAACATTTAAAAGAAATGGTTTCTCGTAATGGAATCATTCACAAGGAGAGAGTTTCGTACCGGAGACAGTTACGTTGCATTCAAGGTAGCATTTCCAGAAACAACTAAAGATGATGATTTGTTCAAGTCATTTAATTGGCCGAATAAACATAAGTGTTTGGTTTTTTCGAACAAACAGAAAATGTGCCAATAATAGGAATAGATAATAAGCAGAAAAAGTGCCAATGGACGGAACGGACAAAATACAAATCTGCTAAACTACAACATACAAGGTTTAGCAAAGCTAATTTACTCTTTGTTATTAATTAAAAGGCTTTCAGGATATGGCATGTTTCTGTAGAGAAAATACTACACAATGAGGTTCTCCAATAGAGGTACGAGAAAATCAGAGGATAACTGAACGACAGGATACCTCTCAATTACCATACAAAAGGAAATTGCAATCAAATTAAGCGCTCGTATGGAAGAAAAGGACATTACTCCAAAAATGAGGTGTATGAGCAAACGCAACATGTGTACAACACAGTCAATGTATGATGGCACAAAAGCAAACTTGGACGAAACGCAATAAACCTGTACGAAAGCGAGCCTTGTGTACACTGTCCATACTGCTTCGTCGCTTGCCGGCCGTCCAAGTATACTTTTGTGCCATCATACATGGATGCAACGCGACGCCTAATTTCTGAGCCGATTGCAAACTAAATGAAATGGGAATAAACTGACTACATACTTTTATAATGCTTATTACTTATTTGATTGATGCTTACGGCTAATGAAACTCTTAGTAAATAATTCATAGCACGAAGCTATCTCAAGTCGTGCGGTTCTTGAGTAATAAAAGTACTATCTATAAAAAAATGATTTCAAATATTAACAGAGATTTATTACAAAAGGTGTTGAAATGAGACAAATAGCATTTATTAATAATAAGTTGAAAAAACAAGCGAGAAATATGTGAAAATTAAGATTTGATGACAAATACGATTATTACAATTAAATATTAAATATATCGAATTGTTAAAATTTATGCTGACAAAAAATATGATTTAAATAATTCAGAGCAAAAGCCAAGAAAATATTTTAGTTATATAATCTCTCGACAGTTGGGATTTGTTACAGCTAAACCGCCGTTTCTTGGGACGTTGGTCACACGTTCGCTTGTCTTTTTTTTAATATCAACACTAGGGATGACATCCTAATCATTTCGCGCCTTCTCCTCGAAATATCATTGCGCGCATCACGAGTTGCACAACAAATCAGATGAGCGTAAAAGTCAAATTTGGAAACCAGCACTCTAAATTTACATTGAAAATGAACAACGTCAGCAACGAACATCGTTAGGCCAAGTATTGAAAATATCAAGTCGTAGGATTGGTATCCCTAGGACAACGGGATAAACAAGCAGACATAAATATAAGCAGAGTTTTAAAGCAGACATATTTTTGGAAAATCGAACTAGAAATTCAATTAAAACGAACTGAAAAGTATTACATCGACTTAAAATTATATTAAAAACAATCGAAGAAGTATTTCAAGAGAACAAAGCAGAAGATAAACTCAAACAAAAAGAGAAACCACCAGAGGGGGTTTCAAGAGAAAGAATTTGGATCTTAACAGAAACGGGAAGGAGATAGGAATTTAAGAAGCAACCTACACAACATATACCCATCGTAAGTAAACCATTTCTCGTAAAAATCTGTACCTACATAGAGAGACTTTTGGTTATCCATTCAATTCGTTCAATTGGATTGTTCATTCAGAAGTAATTGTTTACGCGTGGCGACGGCTCTACCTGTATAAGCTTGAAGCTTGTCATAGCCTTCGGAGTCTTTTAGTGTGTGTAGACTCGAGAATGTACCGGACTCATCAAAAAATCTACCGCCTAACCAAATGCACGGAGCTTAATCCTTTTTACCACAACAAGGGCCGCTTTTGTATTCCCGGACTAGCAGTTTCCAATCACACATGCCTTGATAACGTGTTTCACAATTTACAAAACAATTGCAGCAGTATAAGTTCTAATAACTGTCAATATGTGTTGTTACGTTCCAAAAAGAATAAATTCGATTATCGAGCGGTTATATAATTCAAAACAAAACAAGGAAAATCCCCGAAAATTATTCGTAAAGAAATGTTAGCTGTATACATACAGGAATGTTTGTCCTTCAAAGTCGACTCTTTGCGAATGGTCACAATTGTTTAAACGTTGAGGACCATTGGATGATAATTTCCGTTCAGGTCGGTCTGTTGACGTGATCATTTCCCATGTTATTGAAAAGAATCAAGTTCTTGGTACTGGAGTGCAGGATTAAAGAAGCGACAACTAGCAGCTTTATTTGGAGTTTCAGAAACCACGGTTTACACGAATACCTTGGAATTACAAAAGTTGGGTTCCACGAATACTTTCGCCATTCTAAATGCGTGTTCGAATTGAGACGTGTGTACAGTTTTTTGGAGTTTTGTGAAGACGAATCAGATTTAATTATCAATCGACCTATCACCGGAGATGCAACCTGGGTGCATTATCTTGATCCTGAGTCAAAACAAGAATCAATGCCTATTAAGGGTTCCAGCCCTCCCAAGAAATTTAGTCATTCCTCCTTCCATGAAAAATAATGGCAATATTACTTGGGAGTGTCAAGGAATTTTGATGATTGACTATCAAAATGAGGGTAGCATAGAAACAGAAGAGTATTATGGAAGCTTAATGCATCGTCTCAGAGATTCTACTAAAATGAAAACGCGCGGAAAACTGACGTAAGGTTTGCTCCACGACAATGTACCAGTCCAGGAGTCAGGACTTTCAAAACCTGTCGTTGGCAAATGTAGCTTCATAGAAATTGACCACCCACCTTATAGAACAGATCTAGTCCTCTGTGATTAGTTTTTGTTTCTAAATCTTAAAAGGGGCAAAGGGCAAATTTGAAAAGTATTATTAAATTGCTCCAAGTTCACCAAGTACTCTCAAATACGGATCATCTCTGAAAGACTAGATTCAATAATTTGTCTTGACATCCGAGGATTTCAAGCAATGCACAGTTACAAGACAAATTTGGAGTTTCCATTATAATACGAAACCGATTTGCAGTGGCTCGCTTAAATTTGAAGCTAAAGCAATAAAATACCAGCCACTCTCACGGAGTTCGTAAGCAGCGCAATACCAAAAGCAATCGAGCAAGAAAGGACGAAAATAACGAAGCGTCCTCGTGAAAAAGCGCACTCACTCGTTACATTTAAGGGCACGGCGGCGATAAATTTCATTTGAAATGTGATTGTTCGCGGGTAAAAAGTCCCCGACCGTCGCGTATAACCATAATTTAGTGTATAAGGCTGTCTCTCCCCTTCCTCCTCGTTTACCGCTCTAACTTTGGCATCGAGTGAAGAGCCGGTCTTCGCTTTATATAGAAGTAGGTAGGAATTTACATTCGTTGCTTTGCCGACTACGGCTTCTCCTCGGGAAAGACGCAAACCCGTGACCGTATAAGAGAGAGGAGTTCAGGACAAGGGAAATTCTTCAGTCTTCTTTTCTTGTTGTCTTCCTTTATGTGATTTCTTCGTCGTAGTTACTCGGTACACCGTGTGCCGAAGGGAATCATATTTATGGCTCTGTGTACGTCAACTAAGTTGCGGATAGAGTATATTTGAAAAGTTTTCTGAAATTAATCGGAACGTTGAGATTGCACTTAGAAAGAATATATTGTCCTGGAAAAACGTCCTCTATTACATTCAAGCTAAACCGCAATGACACTTAATAAATTGCAGTCCAATCTCGGCTAAAAGGAAACTTTCTGGCAGTTTGAATTAACTCTGACGGTTTGAATAATATGCATAAATCTCTCCCAAAGGATAAAGGTTTTAATAATAGCTGAAGTTCCAGTATTAATTATCTAGATTTAATAAATCAATGATAAAAGCTTTATATCAAATGGTAACGCCATTAATTAGAAGAGCAGAAAAGTTATAAAAGCATCATGTTCAAGAACCTTTTCTTAGTTTCGTATATTTCGTATGTTTTAGTGTATCTAAGCGGTAAAAGTAGTTTCTTGTAAATATCTTTTACAGTAAGGATAGAACAAGGCATAATAAAAATAAATTCTTTTTTTCACATAATTCGGACAAACGCTTGAGAATGTGAATCCATGAATTCCCGAAGCAACTGTACCGAATTAACCAATTAACTTTTGTGGTGCGGAGTGTGCTGATACTTTAGTGATTGCCATACTACTAACAATCGAAAATACTACAATTACCTATTTTGCAGTGCGATAACAATTTATAACACGTAAAAAACTACATTTTTTTGAAGTTGTTTTAGTAATTAGAAACCAAGTTTTATATGACGTGATGTATATGAATATAAATTTAGTTGTATACTCGTGAATAGGTAACTGTTTAATACCATTCAAAATAAATATGTACATTAATAATACTACATAATATAACTTTTAGCATTTACAATAATTTTTAGAAGTATGCCAATAACATTCCTACTATTTACTTTACTTCTTTATCATGCATATTATATAATACAAATAAGTAAATATTAATTTAAAAAATTAATCTTTATTCTGGACTCTAAAAAGAAAACTCATGGTATTTGTACCTTTACAATTGCCAATCTACGTGTAGAAATTCAAAGGAATTACTTATGACACGTGACGGTACATAAAAGTCACTTATTATTGCCAGCCGTGTACTCCCTCATAAACCAAAATGTTTAAACACAATTGTTCCGGTTTTCAAGAACAAACAGTAGATACTAACCCGTGAGAAAATTTTTTTATACACGTCTTTTATTAGGATTTGATTAAATACAAGAAAAAAATTCGGTCAAATAATTTAACTGTTACTAAATATTTGTTCCTGTTTTTTTTTTTCTGGCGATGCCAAAATTCTGGCATTGATAAAATCGGAGCAAATATTAAATCATATGCTCAACATACTCGCGTTGATACGGTGCTATTCATACGTTTTTAGGTAGAGGATTCTTGGAAATCATTCATTAAACACATCATTACTTAAAATATCTTTTTTTTTGAATATCATCATTGATACCATTGACATATAAATTCTCAATGGAAAGTTTTATGTGTATATTTAACTTCGGAACTTCTGTAAAGATTATTTCATTCATTATTTAAAGCAATGAAAAGCGAAATATACGGAGTTTACGTTGTACAGCGTCGTCCAAATTAACGAGCCATTATGGCGCGGTTATTATTGGTCCCACGAAATCGGTCAAATTCTTATTTTTTACTACTGGCTGATTGAATAATGTATTTTTACTGATACAGGTTTCATTTCCGATCCTCACTATTATTCTCGGTTATTATTTGTGTTTGTTATGAACCCGAGAAGAAAATGGAGTTGTGATAAATAACGTTCGAGATTAAAAACAGCTTCTTCTCTTTATTTGGCCTTGCAGATTAAAATTAGAAACACATTCTTAAGGATACTCTCTCTAGTGGTGCAGTCATCATTAACTGTTTTATTTTTTATTCGCGCCATATTGGGTTTTGATACCGTCAGAGTCGCTTTTCGCATATGTTAACAAAAGGTAGCCACAAAATTGCAAATTGTAAACATATCAATTGTCGTTCATTTGAAATGGGAAAATGTCGTACAGCAACGGAGATAAACGAGATACTTTAAGTATTTTTCATTCATTGAACCAAAACACAACAGCAGCGAGTAGAAGATACTTACAATTGTATACAGAATGACAACAATCACATCGTATCATTTTTCTAGATCTTGATGGAAACTTGGTCGACAATGGATCGTTTACCAAGCCGCTTAATGCCTATTTTAAGAGGAATTTAAATAAAAACCAACGGGGTGTTTTATAAATGATGTGTCTTTGCAAAGACTGCGTAAGTGTTAGTGTAAATGTAAAATAACTGCCCTTTTTCATTAATTGCGCACGCTGTCCGGTATTTTGAACTGCCCTTTGTATGGTTTTTCTAGGAATTACATCGGCATTATAAAGTCTACCACAAAGCTCTGCAATGTTTTGTAGAACAACAATACCATGAATACTATTTTTAACAATTCCCCACAAAGAAAGTTAGAAGACTTAAGTTAGGAGATCTCGTCAGTTATACAACTCTACTATTTCTAGTACAACGGTTTGGAAACTCTACGCTTAAGTAACTCCTCACAATTGCTTGGATTGTGAGTGGGTACGCCGTCTTGTTGCCATCATAAATGCTGTAGACGATTTAATGGAATAGTGTTCTACTCTAAGAAGTTAGATAAGTATGTACAAAGCAGATTTAAGTATTTTCTCACGTGAGATGATTTTTCAAAACGACCAACCAAACGTTTAATGTAAAACGATGTTGTAGTTTCTTTGCCTTATTTTCCCGGGGATTTTTTGCTAGCTAATGATGCTCTGCTTCTGTTAAAGATTCCAGGATTGGTAAATTTTAATGTATTTGACCAAATGATTTTGTTAAAAAAATATTCGTCATTTTTTAATCTTCCACTAATCAGTTGCTGTACTCCAGTCATCTTAAATTATCACTACTTACGCCGTCCACATATAGATTTTGTTACGCTTAAAAACTTGATAATTAATCGAGAGATAATCTTATAGAAAGACACAGATATAACATCTTTCAGCAAAAGACGGAAAAATAAACAATTGGAGTGCAAACTACATTACATAGAGATACTTAATTTCATAATTTATGACCGCAATTACATTAATTTGCGCGCATAAAACTTAATCACAATAATACGACCGTAAAATACAAATACGCGCATACGCGAAGATGAATAATTATGTATCTCACACACTTCCGCTTTACGCTGGCTTCTTAATAAGTACGCGGTTAACAGCCTCGTCGTCCATCAGTGGGGCGATCGTTTTGAATCGTTCCAAGACGCGATTCCATCGCTGCTACCTCAAAGGGACACGTCTCGATTGTTTGTTCAATCGTATACGACTCACACGCGCAAAATTGCACTTCCGCTATCTTTTTATTGAGATATATCTGTGTACATAACTACGTATATATTTGTAGATTTTTTTTTTCATTGAATCGTATTTATCTATATTTATCATGAGGCAAGGGATAGATTCATAAGTTAATGTCCCATTAGCGCAACCGAACGCAGCACGAAAGCGTCAGACGGACTTATCCTAAACGACAAATAGCTGGGGTCTACTTATTTTAGTTCCGCAGTATGTACAAGTTTACTAAAAAGAAGTTGCTATGTTAAAATATTGACGATTACTAGATGGCGCTATTGAGATTTGAAACTATCATTTTCGTAAAACTAGGCATTTATTATTGTTGAAGCAGTGCGCGTTTAGAATAAGCAATTTGTGAAAAAATTTTGATGGCTTTCATTGGATGATTTTTTTAAGATATTAGTAAAAACTTAGTAAAAAACAACAACAATGCCTCGAATCGCTTCGTTTAAGCTTTGGTAATGAAGAACCATCAGAAAATATTGTTTACAGAATTTTGTTGTGGTCGTGCTTCCGTTAGTAGTAAATTTCGTGAAAGTCACCAAGATTTGTTGCTCATGGATGCTGAGCAACATATCGGTATGTGAGTCACCGTGAGAGAAATGCATCCTTAGCCATATTAAAGACAGAAGTACATTCGATTTCGCACAAACATAACATAAACGGACGGATAATTTGACCCAAGCACAGATTATTGTTGCTCAAAAAATCGACAGAGGATTTGTAACAACATCGTAACAAGTTACGAAACTATATTCGGATATATGCAAGCTGGAGACTAAGCAACAATCAACTGTTTGAATGGGACCAAATCCAACAGAAGTTCCTCGTTCACGAAACACTTGGAAGAAAATGAAAACAATTGATTATTTGAAGGAGGAAAACACGGAATTAATCTCTCGTTTTTCGTTTTCGCTTGATTTTTCGCCTACTAACGTCGTTTTATTCCAGAACGTGAAACACAAACTGCGCGAACAACGATTATAATTACTATAAGAGACTGTTGAAGCCTTCAAAGACCATATACTGGAGATACCTTCTTCGGAGTGGAAAAAATGTTTCGAGAATTGGTTAAAACGCATGCAGAGGTGTACAAACCTTAATGGCGAATATTTGAAAATAATCAACCGATTTGTACAAAAACTTTATTTTCTTTCATTATTCTTGCAGAAACCCAAAAAGTGTCCCTCGTACGAAAGGATTTTGCACGAGGAATTTCTTCTGGCATGAAGAGCGATAGAGGTTGGTAGAAAACTACTTGGAATTAGTACTTAGTAACACACAAATTAATGTTATTTGTTAGATACGGAATATTTTTGAAAAAAGTGGTATTCTAAGCAATTTATAATATTGGACAGATGCATAGTTGTCCCCCGTTTCTTAAACAATATTATTAAAAACAAAGCATAAAATTAGAACAAAAAGATGTTTAGAGGATTATTCTGGAGAATATTGGTAAAAATTGTTGTTGTTCATGAAACGTTCGGGTTGTCAAGGTTTCATTTTCTTCCACTTCTGCCAGAAGAGCCCGATGGTGTTCAATTTTTATAAGCGAAAAATGCGCCAAAACATGGGGTTGGTACATAATAATCGCTAAAGAAAATAAGCCGAAGTGGATTAACCTCATTACTTCTGAATTATGTTCAGAATCGTGGAAAGCTTGACTCCGGAGTATTTTATACTTCAGCTATTAAAAAATGACTATTGTATATAAATACTGAGATCCATCCCATTGTTTTAAGTATAAGACTTAGGTCTTTGCAGTTTGAATATAATTGTAAGGAAATATTTTTTATTGGGGTAGAGGATTCGATACCCAAATACATTATCATAGAAGAAGGCGAAGCCCCACTGTTTGAGAAATAGGGATTTAGTGATGAAAGAGCTAAAATTAAAGTGGTAAAATTTTTGATTACACAATTTGCATCCAAATCCACCTTTACCACAATATATCACTAAAACTGAACGCAAGTATCGTTGAGCTGTCAACTCAACAAAGAGTAAAGGCGAGGATTTAAAGCCCTCCCAAACTTGAATTCATTAAAACATCTTTGTTTTTGTACATTTTCATTACTTCATAATACTTTGCTGTTTACGTTCTTGTTCATTTTACATTGTCAACATTATAGTTCTTTTAAAGCATATGTAGGACGACATTAAATTTGTAAAAATCTTATAAATTTAAAATGCGCTAGCTTTTCTCTTTGTACTTAACTCTGATTGATCTTTCCCAATCTTTGAACACAAACTTTGTATGATATCTTCTAAACGTCTGATGGTACATACTTATGTTATCTTCTTGGCCTTTGGGATTTTCTAAAATGTTTTAGAAAAGAAGTCCTTTCGTATAACTTGAATAAACGGGTATTTTCGATTCGTTTGAGCTTGTTTCCATATCTGTTTTTAATTTTAGAGAGAAATTAAAGAAACAATGTTTTGAAAATTGGTCAAAGTTTACGTTTATATAAGTAATAATAAAAAAAGAGACAAAATTTTGAAATTTATTTTGGACTCATCAAAAGACCTTCTCTATCTCTACTTATGTAGCGAATAATAAAGAAATCATGTGTTATGTCAACATATAACCGATGAATGGTTGGGCAAATGTAAAGAAATTAGCATCGTAAATCGAATAAAATACTTTTATTCTTTAACAAGCAATATCTCTGGTTTCGTTTTGAAAACGGTATTTTCTAGTAGATTTTCTGGATTATCTTAATTTCTGCTGATTCTACGATTGCTATGATTTTATAAATTTGGTACAAGGAGACCCTGTGAGCTTATCAAAATAGCATTGATCCGTAACTGTCGCTGTTGTTTGATTATTTTCAATTTTTTTTGACAAAATTGTAAACATGCGTATTTCATCAAATTTCTTTGCGAATTTTTCTCAGCAGAATGCAAGTTTAGTAGAAACTATAGTAACTTCAAAATGTTATATTCCTACGAACAACCCTATATATACATATCCAGAAATGCAATCTACACTAACACTTATAGCTTATAGATGTCCTTTTGCGGAATCCATAACGAGTGTATGGTAATGGCGCAGCTCTTTGGGAGATATTACGGAATCACTAACGCTAGTAATAATAGCGTTTCAACTAATTTGTCTCTCTGCCATAATCTATGCGAGTAAATTATAGCACTTTGCGTTAAATGTGAGGCTAGCTATTTGTATATATGCAAACGTAAAGAGGAAAATTATAATTATCTCCATAATATTTAATGCTGGATTTCATTATTAATACGATCACTTGTGGAAATTATGGTAAATATGTTTCAACTTATTGAAACAACAATTACTCTAACAAAAATTCTTTTTTTTTTATCCGAGCTGTAATGATTATTTAACTGTGCACATTACTTCAGATTACAAAAATGGGTAAATTAATGACTAAACCTCACAAATATCTTTAAATGAATTTGGTGACAAGTTTTGTAATAATAATAATTACTAGATTGTGGTAAAAATGATAAGTATTGAAGTTTTTTACTTTCTATTCTAAATTGAGATATAAGCAAACACAGCCATGTTGGTATTGTACATTTCAGACGACGAAGTGAATAGCGGACCTCCGTCAATTTTAAAGTTAGACGATACAATACGTTAAGAATGCCAGACTGGTATCAAGAACAAATTACTTTTTTACTGATAATATCTTAATAATGAATTATACGTTATAAACTAGAGGATACCTTTATATGTCTGTGTATAAATTTAACTTAAAGTCAACTGAAAGTATGCAAAGTTTGAACGTACACTGCGATCTTAGATTTTCAGTATGAACAGGTAGGGAACTTGTGTGACAACCGAATAGTACTTGGAAATAGGTGAAGAGTCAAACGTAATTTGTGAATTCAAAGAGTTCTGAATATAAACATTTGCCGGCGTTAAACTTTAAAGTTGAAATTTTTACCAAGTGAGTGATTATTATCCGATAAATACGAGGCAAAATGGGAGAAGCCAGAAGCTGGACGCTTCTACGTCTTCTTTGCTGTACAAGACGTAATTATTAAGAGGGTGTAAAAGTTTGAACTTGAGATCGTTTTGTAATAATAAATAATAATAGAGCTATAGGCAACGAAAGAAATAACAAAAAACAGTTTTTTCGAGATATCCATTTAGCCAGGTATTTTTCGTAGCTCGTAAAACTACAATTCTTTCTCTATTTAATCGTCTCTCCGTTTGGGTTAGTTTCCCAGATGCTATACATCGGAAAAAACTTAGTCTGCATAAGAAGGTGATGTGGTTTAAATTTGGAAAAGTGGAAAAAGAAGAAAAGCGTTTTCTTGTTGACTAGTAGAAATACTTAATTAGCAAAAAGCAATTACTGGTTACCTTGTTCATATAAAAGTAAATTTGATGGATAGGATTTTATCACCGGATATTTTCTAAAATCTGTAGATGCCCCAGATTAAATTCGACGAATTTTTGAAAATAATTAATCGGATATTTGAACTTAAGTCATAACCGTAATTTTAATTCAATTTAAAGGAAATCAATTTAAAATGAAGAGGCTTTTAATTGAAGTAATTTGATTTTGATCTTAGCGGTATAAAAAACTTTCATAGGGGATATTATGGATCATCGTGTTTTTGATCTCCACCAAATTCTTTAATCCATAACAGGATTAATATCTTTAAAAATCCTAGCAATTTTTTATTTAGTAGCTAAAATGTTCATAATTGTTTTGAACAACATTGAGGACACGTGTCGAAATAAAAATAATCACAATATATTATTGTATTTATTATCTAAATTAGTATCGGGAAAATGTTATAAATATGTGAAGCCACTTCAAAAGGTTCATCTTATGTCAGATAAACCAGATACATGCACTTGTAGATAAGATAGCAAAGGTTACCGAATATTACCTGATTAGTCTTGCTAATTCTAATTTCCTCCGGTAAGTAATATCTTTATTTATCGTTGTAAAAAATAAAACAATTCTTGGAAGCATAAATATGACACGTGCAATATTAAAAGGTGACGACAGGAAGTGAACTAGAACTTTGCAATTCCTTGTGTACTAATGCACATTTAATAATTCACCATCCACTCATTTTCCTCGGTCCTCAATTATGTTGGTTTGTATCGTACCCCTAGCCTTGACCGTCATCTGTTCCAGACGTAATAGTTCATGTTTTATGGCGTTTTTGCCCGCTTGCTTGATTTTCTTTAGGTGCCGCTTCTGAGCGGTTCGGTTTACTTGATCTAATGCTGAAACAATGTTTAGTTAATAGTTGCTTAATGACATTGCCACGGCTGTATTTAAGTTTTTGCAAGTTCCCGGTGGAAGAAGAATTACTTTCTTTTGTTGGTCGTGCGTATATGAATTATAGAGTGCGCAAATTGTATTTCCAACTATAGCCGACATGTAAGAATCATGTATGCTTTTCTCAAAATACATCTTGAGCACTGCCTATTACATATGTAATGGTTTTGATTAGTTCTAAAATTAACTATAAACACCTAAATTGCCGCGATAGGTCTGTGAAACTCATTAAATTTTTAACAAGATATTTTGTTTTTCCGGTCCTGTTGTTTTGTTTTTGCCACTGGTCTGTGAGAATGCAAGCTTCGTACTCATTTACATACACAAAAATAAAGAAAATATCGAGGGTTTAGTAAGTGAAAGCTATAAGTGAACATTACAAAAATTTCACAAAGAAGACATCTTTGATTTTGAATATTTATTAAATGAAATTGGTATAAAGAAAAAGAAAAACAGAATACTGTACTAAGGAAAGCAATATCGGATCAAGATAGGTTAGCATTAACTCTCCGCTTTCTAGCAACATATGTAAACCTTATCGTGTTCTCGGCATACTCATTTTTGTGGTCCCGTCCAATTCTTCAAACACATTCGCTCGCTTTCCCTTTGATGTATTACCAAAAATCAACAACCGATGGACTTATTACATGAATGCGACTCGGTAAGATTTGCCTGTCCAAATTGGTGTTCAGTTTGTTGTTATGTTTGGTGCAATGTTCAGGTCTGTACGAAGCTTGACAAAAATATGTTTTTTAATAAACTATACGAAATAACTTAACAGTAAATATTGTAGACGATTTTAAATAATTTTCGGAAGGAAAAGTCGGTTTGGCCAGCTAGAACCCGAAAAATGTGACTTGTGGAACTCTATGAGTTAGTATTAATTTTTATTGTTGAATTTAAAATTTAACTTTTCTAGAACAATTGATAAATTATTATAATCAGGAGGACAATCTAAGGTAATTAGAAATACATGTCAAATTTTAACTAATTATCGTATAAAATTAGTATAAATTAATTTTTTTTAGTTGTTGGATTATTTCACCCAAGATGAAAGGTTGCTATTGACTTTTTGACATTAACTCACATATATCTGCTTGTTGTTGAGATAAAACTATCTTTATCTACCTAAAGTATTAAAAATTCCACGCTTTATTGAGGATATCATGAACATTATGCTTTAACCAAAAATATAATGCTAAGATAGCTTCCTCATGGTATTAATGGCATAATTCACGGCAAACGCAACAAAAGGAAGGAAAAAAATACATTAACACACGGACATGTTTCTGCCTACCCAGCGTCATTAGCGTGGTGTCGTGAGTATTTTTTATCTCTACCTTCTATCGCTGTTGCCTCATAGTTAATGCCACAACTAAAACGATAAACTCGACATTTCTTGGCGCCCTCTAGTGCCAAAGAAACGCATGCCTGCCGTTCAGGGAGCAGCGACATAAACCGGCTACTGTTCCCCAAACCATCCCTCGAGCACTTCTGTACGGCGCTACTTGCGCCGCCATCTCGTGTTAAGCAGTCAGAGAACTGCTCGAGCGACAGTTTGAGGAACAGTACCCGTTTTATGTCGCTGCTTCCTGAACGGCAGGCATGCGTTTCTTTGGCACTACAGGACGCTAAGAAATGTCGAGTTTGTCGTTTTAGAAGTTGTGGCCTTAACTGTGAGGCAACAGCGAGAATATCTTTTATTAAAAAATTCTCTCGAAACCACGCTGATGGCGCCGGGTAGGCAAAAACAAGTCCGTGGGTTAGTGTATTTTTTTCTCTTCTTTTGTTGCGTTTGCCGTGAATTATTCCATCAATACCATGAGGAAGCTATCTTAGCATTATATTTTTTGGTTATTGTTTCTAGTCATTTTCTGATGTGACCTGTTGTGCTTTAAAATTAGTTCTAGGACGTTGAGTAACGATCTACTAGCAGCTACAGCAGTGGTTGTATCTGTAGCCGTACGAATTTGGTGTCGGAGCTAGAAAAGGGGTTATATGCGATTGATTGGGGAAGATGCCTTTTTTTTGACGACTCCAGATTCATTCTACAAAGTACTCATAGCAGAGTTGTAGTTTGGAGGAGGCATGAACAAAGGTACCTCGTGTGCCATTTGGAGATGGAGATCTTTAAACGGTCGTACCGAGCAGGTGGTTTTCAGAAGTCAAACCATTGATGCAGAGATGTATAGGGACTTGTGCATTCTGCCGACCGTTGTGCCATTTGCACAAAACTTTGGAAGAAATTCTGTATTTGTGGACGATAATGTTCGTCCTCACCGAGTGAACGATATCATATCAAACGTTGAAAGGTGCTTTTGAAAGAAAATTTCAGCTGTTGGACACTCAGTTATTGTTTGGCAGCTTTTGGGATAGTCATGGAGTTGTGTTAATCTATCTTGAAAGAGAAGAAAACAATAACGAGGGCATACTGCGCATCATTACTTGACAAACTGATACAAATAGAAATTGCGGAAAAATGGTCGCATTCGACGAAAAAGACTTTCGTTTAATTGAGATAACACAGCATCTCTCAATTTAATTCGACTTGACAGATCGTCTAGCGCTTGGTGTACAGAGATTTTCATCGAACCGGGAAGCCATCACATTAGTGAACCCAGAATAAAACCAGGATATTGCGTTGAGAAATAAATCTGAGTCTGATAAAAGAATACTTTTTTCTGTGTTAGGATCGGGACCTTTCAGACTATCGTTGTAACTTCTGGCAACACTTCTCACACACGGCGAATAGATAAGAATATTTGTAGGCTTATTTGGGAGAAGATGTTGCAACCTTCTTGGTTCGTATTTAAACGAAGCTATACTACAACTTCTGACAAATACTCAAACTTTAAGATAGTTTTCTACTTAAGATATGAATTAATGTACGGTACAGTTTTCATGCAACCTAATTACATTTTAATGGTAGTGCAATTTGAAATGTCGAAGGAAGTGTTTCTCATGTGCATGTTCGATCTTTCGTGTATCTCAACAAAGCTTCTATAATTTGAAAATTTCTTGAAAGCCACATACACGTTTTCTAAAAAATTTCTTGTATCCCCTCGAGAAGTTGCATAATAGCTTTGATAAATTTACGCTTCCTTCCATAAATTTCATCCTTTAAATGCTTACCATATACGCGTTTCAAAGGTGCTGCTCCAGTATTTCACTCTTTATTACGTCGACCGTTGGAAATAAGAGCTCAGTCCATTACACGACTTTATAATTTGAGATATCTCCATACATCAACTTTCCACGCGAGGCGAAAACGAAGGGGGAAAAGTAGGCAGCGAAGGAAACCTGGCGCCTAATATTTTCTTCCGTGCACTTCCATTTTAATATATTGTATAATTTAACGCTGTTGTTAATTTATCTCCACGTTCGTTTACCTTACGGCCATCTTATTCTAAGCCGATTAGTTGACCAGACCATACGCGGATTCATTGAAAAGTGATGATAGATGACGCAGTTTCATATCGCTATGATGGCATGCTGGCAAGTTCTTTTTTTAATGCCATCGTCAAACTTCAAATCGTTAGTTTCGTATTGACGGCTGGCTCACTAGTATTGACAAATTTTAGTGAGGATAAATGGATTCGTGAGTTAACCGTTAAGTATGCACTACAGTAGAAATTGTCAAACTGGTAGCACTAAAAGAGGTCTATTTAAAGCGGCAGTAAGAATTTCTCAATACATATAAAGAAAAGTATAGCTTCTATCTGCATCTGTAACTATAGATATATAGATATGACCACCTGGCATCATAGAATACTCTGTGTAAAAAGGCTCTGTCTGGAAATACGCGATAATGTATTGAGTTTTGTAAATCATATCTAGAGTTTAGGGAACAGAAGCTCTAGTCTAACATAGTTACTACTCATAGAGATATGCCACAGAGTTCGATTCTGGGACTGATTTTATTTCTCATATATTGGTTCCTAATCAAGTTTGATTCAGTAGCTGCATACGTATCTAACAGAAATATTACCATGTGATGTATAGCTGCAATAATAGCCACATATGTGCCAGTGGTGCTAAAGCAACCACCTACTCATATTTAAATAAGTTCACTCGACTTCAGATCATCTTGGCACAGATGACAGAATTGATCTTCAGCTCATCTTAGTTTATGTAAATGGTATTTTAGAGCTACCAAGAAGCCTCTCTCTTTGCTGAAAACATGAACTACCTTTGTAGTTTTGACGAGTTTGATATGAATGCCTTCGCTTGACTTTTTCGCGGTATATTTTGCAAGTACGAGGTTTTTTGGTTTTCCTCTTATTTTTCGATTGACCAATGGAAAACATATTCTCTGTTGCTTTGGCTAGCTTATCGATCTTTCCATATCCCTTGGTTCTTTCGTAGCTTGAGATCTACCACAAAGTAAGAAACTTCTTGCGCCAGAAAAAGATGACGAGGGTAGAATATGTCAGCACTAAATTCGATCAAAATATAGAGAATTTGTATTATCTTTGGTTCATATGTAGCGATCTGTCAGCAGAAAATTAGATTAGTTCTACGTACTTTTTGGTTCATCCTCGTATTGTACTTCGATCACTTGTTTTATAGTTCAGCGTATTTAAAACGCTCTAGACTATGATAATAATTTCATAGGTGAGCGCCAATGTTCGACGACAACCGCGTAAAAGATTTCCTCCGCATGCAGAGACCAGACGTCAATTCCAATTTGTCTTTTTGGTGGACAATGATCCTGCATCAAGCGTTTTCCTATTAGCGTTAAGCGTACGTACACACATGCATGAAGCTAGGCGACCGTATGGTGGTCATTTGCATAGATTCCAAGGCATGTGAAATTATTACATCATTACGTCGAATTAATAAAAAGGGGGAGCGAGCTGCTGGAGCGGTTTTGAGCGCGCGAGAATTCTGAATCGGATTCGATTTTTCCATCTACAAGTAGTGGACTGTTCTTGGTAGAGACGTAGAGCCTAGCTCCGCTTAACCAAAGACAAATGATGGGCGTTGTTGCGCGCAATGAGATGGGAGGTATAAGGAAACGATCTCCTAGGCTGCATGGGATATACCTTGCTTTCGCTTCGAACAGCAATGTAAGCAAATGTTTATCTAATTGTACATAAGGAGAGTGGAATGAAATTTCGTAATTATTTAACGAATTCATTACAAGCTTTCGCGGTCACGGAATATAAATACCATCTCTAATTTTGTATCGTAGGAAAAAGTTTAATTTTTAATAAGGGAGTTGTTAGATTTGTTTGATAAAAGAAAAGGCCAATCGTGTTCACTTTTTACACGTATCGCAATAAATGTTATATTTGAAGACCTTTTGTGTCGCTACAATCACGTTTACGTGTTGCAATATTAAGAAATTCCACAGTGAAAGTCGCTATCATTAATGTCACAATGAATACTGTTCGTGGATCCGCCAACAACTGATAGGAGTGACGCTTTACCGGAGCCGTTTTCGATTCTGCAGCGGCTTGTATAGGCTGTCTCAGATGTAAACATGAAATGTAGTAATAATAATAAGCAAGTAAGTGCAGAAGGCAAATCCACAAATGTATGTTCCTAGCGAATAATTCTATTTTGTGTAAATTTCGGATAAAAAAGGGTCTAATACGGTTTTGTCTCTATTTTTTGTTTTTTCTTTTTGTTTTGTCTCTATTCTGTCTATTTACGATAATATCAGCTAGTATTTGTTTGTTTACTTCCTGCAAAGAAGCTTACTTTAAAAATGGTTTTGTCGAAGGTGATGAAAAATAATCTTTGTAGACGTAGGTAAAGTTTAATAGATCTATTTATCAACTGGTAAAGAAAGAATCGCAAAGCCTAACCAGTATTACGAAACTAGAATAACTGATGCATCTCATATTACCTTCTTCATCACAAAAGATTTTGCAATCTTCTTAGGAAAAACGAAAGCAGGTTAAGGAAGTAGAAAGAAAGTAAGGTAATCACCAGATATTTTTAAAATATCCGAATATTTTAAGAATGCTTGATCAATTTCTTAAGACTCAAGATATTTCTTACCCATTTGTTGCGGTTAAACACCGACCTACAGCATATCGAGCAAATAAAACACTATCAGGCATTCATATGCGAACCCGCATCTTTTCCAGTTTAGGAAATAAATGAAAACGATGGAGCTAAAGACCGGTACAATGATAAGCGCTTTATTATATCCAAGTGTGTGCATAGAATCGTAGAAATATCGCCGATACCATTTAACGATCCGACCTGATGGGAAGAGCTTAATTGGAAGAGCGTTAGGCGTCTGTCTGGTATTTAAGTTAGAAGCTCTTTTTATCGAATACAACCGATGTGGCGGGTTTATGCGTTGTCGTTTATGCATGATCTAGTTCGATTTTGTCTTTTTACCTGATGATAAGGTAATAAATTATTTTATACTGGTCTGTCAGGTAAAAACAAACTCACCAGCCAAGTGCTTACGTAATAAACTTTGAGCAATTTGAAGACATTGTAACAGCACCTTCCGGGCGTTTAGCTTCATTAGAAAGATTTCTGAGAAAAGGAATGTCATAATACCAAAGTTAAGCTTACAGGCAGTTTAGAGAACTTCAAAAAAAACTCCAGGTCGTATTTGATAATTGTTCCTCATTACCCACACACGTAATTTCAGACCCTTGACTTCGCTTGTGAGCTCGCTTTTATATAAAATTGGAGGAAATATTGGACTGAAGCATAAACCAAAGATTAACCACCACGCATTATACAGCGCGTAATTGCTGTCTTAAGCAACTGAGAGAAAAAGTTTTCAGATAAAAGAAATTTGGAAACAAGTGCAATACATAACGGCAATGAATCTATTACAACAAGGACATGCTTCGCATTTAGCGTAATCGTAATTAGGACAATTGCACACTGGAAGTAAACGTGGGACTATCCGTGATAATTTGTATAAAATGCCGGAATTCTTCTTAGTTTAGTTTACTGTTCTCCAACTGTAGTCGCAAAATAACCTGATTTATGTAACTGAGGCTCAGTGTAAATTTTCCAGATTTGGTTTCATCCGACTACCATATGTTTCCCAATAGAAAAAAGTGGCTAGCAGGAAAGAAATTTCATCAAAAAATTGTCTTATTTCGAAGAGTTGATTTTGCAAAAGATAGAATTGGTCATGACTCAACAGTCATACACACTTACATCACATAAAAATGCATTTACATGATATAAATTATATCTCGTCCAAAATTTTTCTATTAACGAACGCCCACAAAAACTTAAAATCCATAAAAAGATATGACTCTTCTTACTTACTTACTTTTCTCGAATACATTTACAAGTTCTGTGTTCTGTTCGCTTACCATAGATTCAAGGTGATAAAGTAGATGTTGCACCATAAACATCGACTAACTTGTCGAGCAGTTGTTTGGAAATTGCAATACTAAAGGAGCTCGCGAAGAGAAGCTGTGAACGAAACGCTCATATAGATTTGTACCGATTGTGTGTGCGATTTTTAGGTCGTATCTGTTTTCCACCTTATTTGTGGCCGGCTTTTAATTTTTCTCTCCATATACGGGCCGAACGGGTCATTGTGAGAAAGAAGAACTCCTCTAATCAAGTTAAATATGGTATACCAGCAGTGTAAGGTATCCACCTTGCAGTACCGTGAGAATCTTGCTGTTATGGAGTTTTAATACTGGACGCAATGCGTATACCGGGTGTTTATTTTTGGGAAACGCAATTCGTTGTGACTAATTGTTATAGATTTGATTAATGGAAGCTATATATACCATCAAGAAATAAGGTGCTGGGAATTTAATATTTCGGAAATGTTGTAGGAGTAAATATCCGAATTTGTGTAGATATGACCATTTAATTTAAATGGAATCTGTTGAATTGATCAATTTAATATTAAAATAAAAACGTAGGGTTCCACGGCCAGAGTCAGTTGAAACTAAACGTGTTCCGGGTTCGAACCGTGTCATGTCGTTGGTTAAAATAAAACTCGACGTTTCGCCCACAATCGTATGGGGCTTCTTCAGGAGAGTGATGGCAACAGTTAGCACGGTAACTCAACGTGTGAACCACGCCAGAGGCGAAACTAACTGAGCGGGAAGCAGTTGATCACGGTAGCTCAGCATGTGAACCATGCCAGAAGCGAAAACCAACTGCTCAGATAGTTTCGCCTCTGGCGTGGTTCACACGTTGAGTTACCGTGCTAGCTGTTGCCATCACTCTCCTGAAGAAGCCCCATAGATTGCGGCCGAAACGTCGAGTTTTATTTTAACCAACGACATGACACGGTTCAAACCCGGAACACGTTTAGTTTCAATTTAATATTGTCTGCACTAAGATATACTTTTACTACGTCATTAATCGTTTGATAATTCAATTCTAAAATAGCGGTGGGCATTTTGAGATTTATGCTGACCCGGCTCGGCGCAATAAAGCGTACGTTGACAGTTGGATTTTATGATGGATGCATTAGTTTCTGTTTGTATCGATGGATCCACCAAATATCACATTTTTAAGTCTGTTATTAAAGTCGGTGGATGGTAAGTGGGGTAGTTGTCAAATGTCAGCTTGATAGTTATTATTGTAGATTTTGCACGTTAATAGGTTATCGTAAAGCCATCATTGGTGGAATACATCAATCAAACGGGTATTTTTCACTTTTGACAACCCGAACTGCCCGTCGGCCCGGCAGCATCACTGGGTTGTCAGCCCATCAAGTCCGTTCGGAAGGACAAGCCAGTTTTGTTTGACAAAGCATGCTTTCTAAACCATTTGCTGAACGATATCACTATCTTTCTGCATTTAGCGACCCTGATATACGAGATACATAGTTGCGTGGTTTTGCTCTAATATGTTTTGCCAGTGAGAGAGTTTTTGATTACACTGGTAAATATCAAAATCCTTTTCGGAAACAAAAAGCCGTTATGGATATCCGTTGTACCTCATTCCTTTTGGTCTTTTCTTAACGTTAGCGCGGTGTGAATTCTTGCATTTTACATCTTGGTTTATGTAGCGTAATTTTACCGTATTAATAGAATCTTGCAAGTGTTCCTATTTGTGCAATAATGTCACGTGTGTATCACCCGGGGACCTTCTGACATTAAAAGCTCAAAGAAAATCATTAACTCCAATTGTTAAAAAGGCTGCACCTATATTTTGTACAGTAGGTGATTAAGATAAAACTTGGGCTTTCAAAATCATCGTAATAGATGTTCCTGAACGCTTTCGGGTTGTTTGAAAGGTACACACAAATCACTGTTATTTCTGTGTGACATATATCAAAAGTTTTACCGGGATGTCAAAAAACAAAATTAAGTAACTTTGTGTGGCCCCTGCGCTGCGTCTAGTTGCTCATAATGAGCCATTGGTCGTACCAGCTCCAGCTACTATAGTTACTCAGAATTTGAAGATGAAGGTGATTCATCTAAAGCAGCTACGAACCTAACTTATTAGAGTGCCAAGAACACAGTCAATAAATCAGTCTAGATTAAATGGTTTCGTTCGTGATTTGGATCTATCTAAAACAAAAGCATAGGTCTTTGGATCTCTGCTTTCAGGAATGAAACCTTTTAGGCAAAGGAGTGATGATCACGTTAAATACTTTTTCTTTTTTTTTTCAAAAGAAAGCATTGTATTTTGTAACGATGTAAATTATTTGCCTAAAACAAAATGGCGCATAAGTTTAAAGCAGAAGTCTCTACTTAAAATACGTTAGCATCCCATCAATGTTTTTATATGGTAGTTAGGATCAATGAAGCCAATGACTATCTCGACTCCTTCTATCGGGTCCCTCCTACGGCTGTCAGTAACCACCTTGTAAGCCTGAACATACCCTTTGCAATGGGAATCAGATAGTTTATGTTGGATTCTTCACGAATTTGAAGACACCTGAAGACCTCCAGACCTTAAGCCCTTCAGTCAGCTAAGAGTGAGAGCATTTGATGCGGCCTGCTTTTGAGTATGGATGTCAAGTGGCGTAATTTCTCTGAATTTATTGAAGCTGTTGCTGTACAGTCTTTTGTGTTGTTTTTGGTCACCAAACCAGAGAGGTGTAGCTTATCATTTGTACAATAATTGCTATGTATGATTTCTCTGGCAAGGATGTGAAAGAGGCTATTGTCATCTTTTTAGGATTTAGGCGCAAGCTGTGGTTGTGAGAGTACCTTCAACTATAATAATAATCAAAATATTATTATTGAACATTTCAACATTTTTCTAAAAGAAAGGATAATTTTGAAGGTTGTAGTTGCTCAATATATTCCGTAAATATCGTAAAACATGTTCTCATTTAAGGCATAACTTATTCGGCATAGTTTTAAAGATCATTTCCACATTTATATCTATTTTTTTCAAACGAGCCGCAGTAATATAATTTTATTAGCATTATACATTGATTGTATTTTATCGTAAATGACACAAAAAATAAGATAAATTTAAAATAAATACCTTTTTCCTATTTATACAATGATAGCGGCTCATATTTTACTCACTTCAAATTTTTCGAAAGAAAAGCAACAAAAAAATACCTATTAAATTTAAATGATCACAAGATCATTGTCCTAATTCACCTTATTCTAGCTTAAGCAAGCAAGAATTCACAAACAATGAAACTATATTTACTCTAAAAGATGATAAAAGGTGATAAATATTGATTGATTGATAGCATCTACTTCTCCGAACAGTACTTCTACATTATCGAAATTGGAAATATTAAATGATATTGCCGCGTTTAACCCGACTACATGTTATATGTTTTGCTCTCTATGGAATAGGAATCCTTTCAATTATTTTTCCTTCGCCTGCTTGATTTACTAATGCATCGCGAATTACATCGACCATTCATCGACATCAAAATATTGAGAGTGCTTTGTGTGCGTTGAGGTTACTACATAGATGTCTTTCTACCTTTGGCACATAATGGGTAATAAATCCAAGTGTCCAAGTGTGTATCCATATAGAAAGCTATACGTCTTCGTTACGACTGCATCAAGGAATTTTAGAGAGAATGGAAAAAGTGCTGTTGGTACAATTGTGAATTGTAACTGCGCTACATGAAGGTGGTCTTAATGGATGTTTTAAGATTATTACGTTCCTTCTTAATGAAAAAATTTTAATTAATAGGTCTGATTAAGAATTTTTCAAGATAATTTGATGGTTATATTGAAGTATTATGAATCTACTAATATAACTAATTATTTTCCCCTGTTAGTATCCTTTTTAACATCAAAATACTATCTAGCCGTCCATGTTTTCAAAGTACTGAGAATGTTTGGAGTTGGTTTAGGGAGAAGCCTTCTATCTCAAACATTTACATATCATCCGTTTCTATTTAGGTTGTTTATCTACTTCAAATATTTTACAATTTTAAATTTAGTAAGCATTTTAATACAGCACGTACTTTGAAGTAATTTTGTCTGTTTGTTGATTATCTACTAATTGGTTGGCATATTTTTTTTTAATAACAAGCTTGAAACTAAAATTGCAAAACCAAAACACCAAAAAATCTTTCACAAACTACAAGAACATTCACTTAGATTATAATTATATTTTCCAAATAGACATAGCCTAAGGTTTCTGCGTTTCTTGTTTCTTCTTCATCACTGCGCAACAATAAAAATGTTGCGGGTTCAAAAATGACTCACTTTATATAATTCCATCTAGTGAATTCAAAAATCACCATAAAAATGACCGATTAGTTCTTGCTTTGAAAATACAGTAAATGCAATTTTTTACAGTCTAAATTTTCAGTTTGGGGGAAACTTCGTGTTCGACAACATACAACAACTTTCTTTAGCCGGTTGTAAGTTATAAACGTAATTATTGTTGCTGTGCCTTGTGATATTCACTTTGTTTCTGTTGGAATTGTTGCAAAATTTCTAGTTTTGGAGTGCTTTCGAAGTAGAACGCTTGTTAAATAAAAATATCTAAACTCAGGGAATAATTTTTGTTACATTTGCTGTGAAATAACCTTCGTGTCACAGAAACGCAATCTGCCGTCCCTTGTGAAAACTGCCTATCAGTATTGTTTTGGCATGAAAGTAGGAGACCAACATAAGTCATGAGCTCTACATATATGTTGCAACTCTTGTTCACTTATACTCCGAGAATGGCTGAAAAATAAAAAACGATCTATGGCTCTTGCTCTGCCCATATGGAAATTGAAGACAGCGTGGGAGAATAAGGACCCATAAGCCTTACACATCCCATGAATCTGATTTTGAGGTAAAAGACACAGACTGAGTCCAGCGGAATTAAGCGATCTCATTCTAGACCTTCACCGGTCGAGGAGATCTCATAGTGCAGACAACGTGAGAGGGATTTGTTTCCCTTTTTTTTGTTGTTTGCCACGACATTAATGGCTTGATAAAGTGTTTGAATTTCAACCATGACCCTTTTCCCTCTATTGCTGTTCGTCATGCAATTCACATTAAGGAAACTCATGATGGCCCTCCTCGACTCGATCAGGTATGTTGAACATAAGTGGAAAATTCGCGGCGATCCGTCCTCGCAATACTCTTAGGAATGCAACAAGGGTACGCTAAATACTGCTGCTTTTATGTATCTGGAGCAGTAAGGATAGGAAATCACATTATATTCAAGCAGACTGTTGTTGCTGAATCTCTTATGGACCCAAGAGGTGTTCTTCTTCTTCTCCTACATACAAAGTTGGCTTTGATGAAAAACTTTGTCAAAGGTACGAATCCAAAAGCACACGCCTTTAAGTGCTTAAGGTGCAAATTTCCTAGATTAAGTGATGCAAAAGTTAAGGAAAGGTTCTTTTTTTTGGGCCACAAATTCGACAACTTGTAAAAGATTCTGCGTTTGCCCGCGATTTGGAGAGGAAATTAAAGGAAGCTTGGGAAGCCTTCAAGGGAGTTATTCATAGATTCTTAGGCAACAAAAGACTCTCTTAGCGATGGTGCTTCTGCAAAAATATCATTAACTCGGATGCAACATGTCCCCTAAAATCCGTTTTCTTCACTCTCACTTAGACCTATTCCTTGAGAGTTGCGGAGCTGTTAGTGATGAGTACGGAGAAAGATCCCATCGGGATATTTCTTGAATAGAGCAAAGATGTCACGGCCGTTGGAATGAAGCAATGTTTGCGGATTATTACCCAGACTAAAAGACAACGATCTTAGGAAGCCATCACATGATTCTCTTTCGACCCAACCACTGCCGGCTACCTTTCCATCAATCCAGAACTGTTGTTGACACATGCATCATTTTCTCTTAATCCGTTAAAATAGAATACTTCCACCTATTGTACATCGCAGAAACTAGAGCTAATAGAAATTCTTCTTCGTCGTATTCGTTTTTCTCGACACAAAATTGGTGCGATTTGCAGTGTCTCATTTGCATAAATATTCATAATTGTGAACTTACTGTAGTACTTCTTTCATATTCTTTTAAATCACAATTAGTACAGAATTCCGAACTTAGAATTGAATTGGGTTATATATAATTGGATTCCTTAAGAAGTGAAAGCATTGCAATACAAAATTTAGAGTAAATGCTAAGAAAACGTCCTCGTAAACCTTTCGAACGAAATTCCTCGGAAAACTTCCTCAATAATTTTGTCCTTGAATAGCACAAAAACAATTTTGCGACCTTTAAATTACTCTTCCAAATTTATCGGTTCTTGAACCCTATTCCTATACACACATGTACATACATATGTATGTATGTATGTCCGTATATTGATTGACGCTCTCGTATCCCCTTTTTCCGGTTAAGGCCAGACAGAGCTAATTGTGCTCGCCGTACAGAATGAAATAGGTCAATGACAATTTTCGCTACGCTAGGATCGAGTTCATCAACCTCTAATGTCAACAAAAATGTTGCGTGTTTGCTTACATTTAATGGATGTTCTCTAATAGTATAAATTGTACAGCATACAAGCTTTCTTCTATGCGACCCTATGTGGGGATTACAATCCAGTGGTACGATTACGAATGCAGTCTTATCTATGATAATTCCTCTTACTCAAAAAAAGTTCTAAATACGTCTAATAATATGTATTATGCGAGTTCTCGGGATGGTGTTTGCATTCACTTTATCGCTTCCTGCCGCTGACATTTGTTAATTTACGCAAATAATGTATAAATCTTCCATTTCCGACTTGTCCAGTGTAAACGAAATAATGGTTTAGATTCCGTAAGAGACTTACTGTAAATTTTGCGGTAGTAAAAGTTCTCACAGATGAGGAAAAACAAAAATCTACGTTCTGTAAAGAAAACATGTTTTTTTACTTACGTTATTTTTAAATATTTGTAGTGAAGATTATGCACAAAATATGGTGATGAAGGTTCTTCAATTTCGTCATTAAAATAAATATTTAATTAGTGAAACATTGGAAGCAAACTTAAGCTGTTAGAAGTTGTGGCGTTACTCTTGGATTGTAGGCAAGAAATTCCTATAAAAAATGTCTTTTGAGAATTTTTCAGAAAAAAACAAAAAACAAGTTAGCTCCCACGATACGATTTTTGATGCGTTTCTTGCTTCACTTTTGCTTATCCAATCCTAAAGTATAGACTTGCCCCGCGATGGTTTCTGCCTCGCTCTGGCTGGCGATTCACGTTGTCTCGCGATAAATTGGCTTACCTTGCTTAGCTATTTGTTCGACAAAAGGCGAGGAAAATTGTTCGTGAGACGATCTCGCGAAGTGTGAACTTGGCTTATGAAATTTTTACATGGTCAGAGAGAGAAATAAGAATACTATTCAATTTCAATATAAAACGTATAGGTTACTATTTGGAAAAATTTTCGAAGACGTCACAGACTGAGACCATTACGTTAAAAAAACTTGAAAAGTACTTAATTATGGCAAATAATTAATTCTTGAACTTTTGATCAGAATTCCTTATATAATTATTATTGTACAACTAATAATAAAGGCTTTATACCCATATTACATATTACTGAATTATTTTTCTTCAATTTTTTAATATTTACATCAATGCCTATTACATGCAACTTTAAAAAATATTCTTGTTATAAAACGGTGACGTTATGCAGGGTTAATTATTTCAATAGATTAATAGTAATTGCCAAAATATCTTATTGGATGCAGAAGTCCACGAACTTACCTTTTTCCCATCTTTTGGGGTAAGAGTGGAGAACTGGATCATGTTTCAGTCAGTTAGAAAATTTTGTGTTTAGTTGCACTGTGTCCAGTAAAATTATGAAATAAATTTATTAAATTAAAAGTGGATGTTTTTAAATATCTTATATGTACAAATTAGCCAAGTGCGTGACTCAGAGCAATGTAATAATTTTCGCCCATTATAATTTTGAGTGTTATGATCTGTGAGAAATGAATAGTGCATCTTATTTATTTGTGAAATTAAAATAGCTTTCTCCCTGTTGCCATTGATAATTATTACATAAAATATAATACAAAGTATCATATTAAACTGAGCTAGGTATCTCGGGAAGGCAATTGAAACATTACAAATAAGCATATCCATATAAAGATAGGATTAAAAATTATGGCACTAATTTGCAACATCCTCATTTTAACGACTTCTGCAAGTCAATTAAGCAATTCAAACTAAATATTATTCAAACACCTGCAAGCATCATTTATATGACTTGCCTCGACGTGAAATATCCCAATTACAACCCTCCAATTAGATTTTTTCCACCCTGACGTCGAATATATCATAATTAAACCACCCACATCTAACCAGCCATGTATGCATGTACGTAATACATCAAGCCAACGCACGCCATCTCCACGTCTATCTTCGTTAAGCTCCTGCCATTTTCCGTTTTGTTCGTGTGTCCTAAATACGCACACAGACGTAGACAAAAACGGAGAGTGTGTATGAGTTATTTTCGCCACGTTTTATTATGGATAATAATGACCACGATTTGCGTACAAGCGTTGACGTATCACGAGGGCTTCTCGGTGACCCGGCCAAACGCAATCCATCGTTGCAGAGGTGGCAAGTTAAACAACGGCCGAGTACTAAAGCTAGCGATGAATCAGAAGTTTCCTCTCGGTGAGAAGCTAACGTGTAATGAGTCCGAGAGGTATTAACTGGCGCTTTCGTTGTAAATAGTGGCCTAGTTGTAGCGCCAGGTCGGCGAGAAAAGCTCGTAAAAAATCGGTTTATACTCGCGATGATAGTTTGAACTATGAGCGAAGTAGAAAAAAACGCACTTTGTTTTGAAATGCTAACTGCTTTGGAACGGTTCTGCGTTAACTGCACGGCTGGGGATGTAAACTATGAGTAATTCATGAACTTAAAAGAAAACATCTCAAAATGATTCTTTTGCATTTGAAATAAGAAAAGTCAAACTACATAATTGTAGCCTGCACAGAGAATCATAAAAAAAGGAATGATAATATAATGATATAATATGTATTTGTATGTTATACACGAGGAGGACCAGCACAAAGTGGAGGCTTTTTGAAGTACCTGCATTACTGAAAACTTTCACTTGCAAAGGATCAATCCTCCAAAGCTTCATAAGTTTCGCATCAGAAATAATTTTGAAATCTCTACTATTTTCGCATAAAATTATCATTTATGCTCTAGTTAGAAACAGTTGGATTGAATTGATACAACTCTTCTTTACAGCAATCTAGCTTTTATTGTACAAACGACCATTAGATAGCGCTACTAAGATGTTTTGAATATCCACATTCAGAGTGGTTTTCCAGAACTGATTCGGTCGTTTTGTATTTGTTTTTAGCTAAGCACTGTTATAGATTAAACATAGCATGTACAGAGATTAAAGAGTAAGAATATTCAAATAAAATAGTGGACATAAATTATGTTTTAGTTTGTGTATGCCTCACATTAAAACAATAGTTAAATAAACAATTTCTAAAAGAAGGAAACAATAATGTATTATAGAAGAAGAAATACTTCTAAAGATCTTCAGGTTACCTGCAACAACATTGACGAAGACATTGAAGATTAAGGGTTCCAGAGACTTTTTAAAGTATTATTTTACAGAGAGATATTGTATTCGATTAAGCAAGTACAAGTAGGATATAAAAAATTCCATTAAGTTATAGCTAAATTCACTGAGTTTTAATGCACTAGGAATATTACTGCAATCTAAGCGGCGATCAAAGGCTTTGGAGAAATCTATGTAAATTGGATCTTTATTAGTCTCAATTCGTCATTACGCAGGTAATCGGAGATATTGTTTTGCGTTAGTAACGGTATTCATGTAAGGAATACAGTTCGCTATATTGATAATGATGTTATACTCTTTGTATAAAAGTATCTAAAAATGTTTTCTACATGTAATGGATAAAAATGCCATAAAAATCAAAAGAGGTTGCTTCCCTTTTTTTGCAAAAAGGACTTTTCAACGAGAGCCAGCCTTGCTTCCATTGTTTATCGTTATTATGATGCTATTTTTGATTTTCCATAAAAACCTAATACCAAGGACCAAATAAAACGCCATCAAAATATGCCGTTCACAATAACATACATGTGCCAAGAAATATTTTCATGTGTCACAGCTGTTTCAAAGATTTCAAATTTTGAGTTACTGGTACAAGAATTGCAAAAGATTGGCAACTATTCATCTGAAGGTTGTCCTTCCGGCTATACAGATCGTCATATTCCTCCTAAAAATAAAGCTTCTCAGAAGATAACACTTACATGGGTATTGCTAAAAACTTTCAATGATCTTTGAAAATAATATGAAGGCATTAAGATAGCTTAATTTAGTTTACTTCGTATAATAGCAATCAAAAGTAAAGAGAAACTAGTATTGATAAATGAAAAGCAAATCATGGACCGCTGGCGAGAGCATTTCCAGGGTTTGCTAAATATAGGAATTAACTTAAGACAGAAACGAAGCACAGTCAATAAATGCACATCACGCGAACGATACCATCCAAGAAGAAGAGGAAGTAATCAGAGAAATAGTAAGATTGAAGAAAGGAAAGGCAAATCACTGAGGAAATGGTAATAAACCTAAGAACAGGTGGATTAAACAAAGTTATTCAATAAAACGTGGAATAATGCAGAAATACCCGAAGAGCGGAAAGTTGGTACCATTGTACGCGGACACTATAGAGCGTGGTAACTATAGGCACAACTTCGATAAGTATAGTAGCTAATTGTACTAAAGGGTACTGGAGGTAAAATTAAGGACGCGGTTAGAAGAACGATTAGAGGAGTGGATTTAAACCAGGCAGAAGATCACATTTTCACATTAAAACAAATGATGAGAAAACATCGAATAGAGGGAATTATATGGCATTTCTGAACATACATAATGCTTTTGATAGGATACTAAGGAGGAGAGTATGGCAAGTAAGTCTAAAAAGAATAGGTGTTGGCGAATTCAAAGTACGTACCAAAACAACACAAATCACGGAAGAACACGCAACTTGCAATCACAACGGTTTACAGTCAACGAAGGATTAATGTACTTTTGCTGATGATCTGGCAATAGGTGTGGATTGTGAGTGGGAAAGGGAAAGGTAAAAATAAATATAAAACTCGATGGAAATACTCTGGAGCAAGCAGATTGCTTTAAGTACCTGGGAGTAACAACTCAAAGCAACGGAGGAATGGAGGAAGAAATAAACGAAAGAATGAACAGGGGCAAAAGTATACCATGTCTTCAATAAGACAAGGAAAAAAAGTAACGCGACAAAAATAAATTAGTATTTTATGGGAGTGAAAACTGGGTACTGAATAGCAGTTTAAAAAGTAGATTTGGTGGGCATGAAAAATTTAAGAGGAGTAAAAGGTGTAACAAGGAAAGATAAAAAACCGAAAAAAAAAAAATAGAGAAGAGTAAAATATAGAATCTCTAACAAAGAAGATCGAGAAACATAAATTGAAATTGTTTGATCATTTAATAAGAATGAAGACCCTAGAGCGATGACAAAAAGAACAAAAGGGAAACCCAAGACAACGTGAAATAGTGCAATGAAAGATATATTTGAAGAAAGACATGTGGGGTGCAAAGGGCAGAAAGAAATAGGAAAAATTAGTGCAGAAAGATTGGAAGTTACCTTTACACCTAATGGTAGGAAAAATTATGATTGTACATCATTGCTGCTAAAATGACCGTGAAGTACAGATTTGAACGAATTAATTCATTCTGTGATTCAAGAATAATGACTAGTTAGTTGTATGTATTTCAAATGTATACACCGGGTGTTCAGTATGGAATGAATGGAATATTTCTTAAACCAAAATCTTTCAAGACGAATATTTTTATATTTTCGAGTATATATGGTTTTTCAATGCAGACATTTTAAAAATCCATCTTTTTCAGCTCAATTCCGACAAACGTTTGAAAATAGCAAGGATCACAAAGGAAACAATTGAAATCATGATCGTAAATGATTGATGTAACTGGTATATTATTATTGTTATCTAAATCTAAAAACAAATTAGTTCTAAGTTGTTTCCAAATTTAATAAAAAAAACTTCTTTTCCTCATTAATTTACTGAAAACATTTGTTTCAATCCAATATACAAAAAAACAAGTGATTTATCTTTCAGCCTCTCCAATTCAGGCAATTTCGTTTTCCACTCCATAGCAACACTCGGAAATTAAACACCATTCGAATCGAATAGCAGACAGCAGACTCTAAAATGAATTTCTCGTTGACAGTAATCCGATTGTTCACAGCGCAGCTATAATACGCTCGAATCACTAACGCTCTGCATAGAAACGAGATCGAGATGATTTATGCAAGGGAACGAGAAAGTGCACTGCCTTATTTAACAACCGATTAATTCAATACGTGTCTTGCTATATTTACGGCAATCTACCCTCCTCTAAGTTTGTATATGCTTGGCATTATCGGAGATCTACTGCCGCGATAGCTGCTAATGATTTCAGAAGAAATCATTTGCTAAAGTCGAGCTAGATAGCGGTCGGTAGCAGGTGATGCACTTGGTATTAATGAGTATTACTCTGCTAATGGTAGATGAGAAGCTTTTAAAGCCTTCCTTGTTTGCGGCTCGCTAGGAGTTTGCCGAGCGTAATTCTGAATCAAATGAAACAGATGAAAAAGTAGAGGGACCTTGCTCTTTATGACGCTCGTGGAAGTCATACTTGTGATAACAGGATTAATTGTTTGTTGTAGCTACAAATTTTATGCGTCTGGACTTGGAATTATGGCAGTGAAGTTTTTTTTTGTTTGCGCGTGATACATTAACTTCCTGGTAGGTGGTACACTACAAAGTACTAAGTATACAGATCGTTATTATCTAGCTTAACCACAAGAAGAGAAAATTATACAAAATTCAAATTCAAACGAATATGTTTTATAAAATAACGAACTGCAGACTTAGTTTGTGATCGGTTTTCTTTCACTTTGAAAAAAACAGCAAGTTAATATTGTTTGTTATTTGTAGATTCTTTATTCCATTTACGAGATTTTGTTTTCACCAAATTTGTTTTTTAATAAATTTTAAATTAAAATGAACTACCCTAACGAAATCTTATAACTAGGGACCGGATTTGTTTACAATAAAAAACCTCTAAATATGCCGTATAATATGCGGTAAAAAGTAATAAAGCAGGGGATATAAATTACTTCTGATTCAATGTAAATCACGATTTCTTCCGATGTAAAACTAGCCGTGCTTTATATTTGGAAGGACACAATATTTAAGGGCAACTTTAGCACTTCATATTTTGGTTCCCTTAATTGTTGGGGCTTTCTCGTTTAATTATTTTGATAATGATCTTTCTGTGTTTCAAATTGTGGCCACCCTCCTTTATTTCGGACTTTCACCTCCAGAAAATAAAAATTCGATCGTATTCTTTCTTTTAGCGATTAAAAAAAAAATAAAAACTTTTTCGCCCGATATATGTTTGAAATACGCAAAATGTTTCAAATGTATAACTTTATCCAGTGTGCAGGATCGTACTCGTTTGAAAAGAATGATTAATTAATCCGGCCAATTATTGGCTTTGGGACTATCTCCCAATTACCCCACAATTTTTTTAGAGTGACCTGAACCTTTTAACAAATATACGACGCAAGAAATGTATAATTTAATTAATTAAAGAAAAACAAACGAGATTAATATACACAGTCACAATGACATTGACTACATAGCCGAAATAAAAAATAGAACCTCCATTCTCGACTTGATATTGTGCTACAATTCTATTAACCTAGTAAACGTGTCTTTCCACGCATTGGCTCAGTTTAAATTCGTACCATCAGCGTTTTCAATAAAACTGAATTATTTAGTATGGCCGGTGACGTTTATCGCCTTCGGTTTTGAGAAATTGAGAAGCTGCCATCTAAATATACAGCTCGTTCTGGCATTGCGGATTATTTATCGCTTCCTCACTAAACCAGCAACTTGATTTAGAGTTCCGACGTGATTATAGCTGCTATATGACTCTCTCTTGCAGTAAATTAGTCGTTCTCGATGTATATACATTTGTTACAATGAAAACAAATGTATATACAATTATCAACTTACAATAGTCTTAATATCAAGACAATCCATATAGATACCACCAACTCTTCAACACCAATAGCGAAGATTTCAATAGCTGCTGGAAAGGTCTCTAATGAATCTAGATTTTGTACGAACCATATCATCAATTACGATAGCAGTTTCCTTTCAGATTCTAGTCTGACATATGTATATTGAGGCGGTATTATAGCACATAGACGATTATCTGCACGGACATGTGTCTTGCAGATAGATGTTTAAAAAAAAGCAATTGGTTGATCTCTTTTATATATTTCGCAACACATTTTATTTTACTCATCTCTATAATAAATGGAAGCCAAGAAAAAACCAAAAATACCCAACACGTCTATATTGCATTCATCTTGCCAGTGTTCCGATATACACAGAAAACTAACATCACTTAATTCTTCGATAAAAGTTCATGTATGGAGTTCAGTAAATGAGGTATTTTTTGTAACTTGTCCTCCTTTAGGTTATATGGTCTTTCTGAGAAAATTTTTTGATTGATTTTTGAAGAAGAGCCAGTTAATAAACGTATTTTTACGCCAGAAGTTTTCATCTACAAGTACCTCTTCAGCTTCATACGGAACACCAATCTAGAAGCTAGCATAAGCAGCATTCTCACAATTGGGCTGTAATCTTTCGACCACAAATTAGTAATTTTCTGCCTCGTCATTTGTCATCTTCTGAAGTTTCTTTCTGAAGTCGCGACAGAAATAACGATTTCCTCTTAACCTCGTTTACTACCGACAAACTACCAGCCTCTGCAGACTCGTAGAACTTGTATTTTAGCTTTCCTGGATGTGACCGGAATCCAAATGGATGCTCCTGTGTCTTCCACGTTTACACTGTTTACATCATTATCTTCAGCTGATTTGTTTTTGCTTGAATTTATTTTTGCCGTTTTTTTTTTTCTTTTTACCACCGACTTGGTGATGTTCGAGTATGTGAGGCCATGTTCCGGTGTAGTATTGACAAGTTTCGGGGAATTCATATTTTCCAATTTATTATTTGCATTCGAATCTAACTTGCTTTTCGAAGAAGTAATATCCGCACTAAGGTGCCGAATTGAATTATCTTGTTTGACAATAATCAGTTGTTGACTTTTCATTTGACTTCCAACTTCAATGAGCTCCTTCTTAATACGCTAATTTTGTGAATGCCACTTTTTTCATAACGTGCACACAACACTTGAACAGTTCATCTTGTCATATCTCGTATTCTGAAAGCGACCGACAGTGCGAGCGTCCGTCCTGTGATGCCATTCTTGTGTTGTACACTGCCGTTCAGAGAAGTTCGGTCGGTAAAAAACACGAAAGGGTTGCAGAAACAAACAAAACTAAAAACAAAATGCAATTTTATTGTATGTACAGGTAAATAAATAAAAAGTTATTCTGGCCTAATATAACATACTGAATATTCTATTTTTTTTTCATCGAAAAAACCTCCTTTGCTGTTAATCACCGCTCGAACTATTTATTATAGGCATTCTTTCGATAAGTTTTGTTAAAATGGATTGTGGAATATTAATCCATTCATATTGCAGAATTTTCCGTAAATGTTCTTGTGAAGTTGGGCATATTTTTCGGATCCTCCTGTCCAGTTCATCCTACAACAACTCTATAGGGTTCAAATCTGGGCTTTGTGGGGGCCATGTCATTACTTTCAGAGTGTGCTGTTCTTCTTGCTCTTTTAGATAGTTCTTACACACTAACGCAGTGTGTTTTGGGTCGTTGTCATGCATGAATGTAAAGTTACGGCCTATTATACGCAATCCTGATGGCACTGCGTGATTCTGGAGCATTGCAAAATAATTTTCCTTCCTCGTTACACCCTGCACTCTGCATAAATCTCCCGTCCCAGCAAAGGAGAAACATCAACACACTAACACAGAACCACGACCTTGCTTCACTGTAGGCACAATGTAGTTCGGGATCACTTTTCGGTTTTAGATCTTCGGACATAAACTCGTCGATTTTGCCCAAAAACCTCAAACTTTGACTCGTCACTCCAAAGCACGTGTTTCCAATCATCTAACGACCAATCTAGATGAGAACGGGCCCACTGTAGCCGTTTTGCTCTGTTGCCCCGACGTAATAAGGGTTTTCGAATGGCAATGCGTCCATGAAGGTCCGCTTGTTGAAGTCGACGTTTTACCGTACTCGCCGAAACTTGTTCTTCACGGCCGCGATTGACTTCGGCTGCTATTTGTGGCGCTGTTAATTTTCTATTGCGTTTGCTTAATAATACAATTCTCAAATCTTCAGCTTTTGTTGTTTTCCTAGATGCTCCAGGACGAACACGATTTTCTATAGTTCCAGTTGTCCGATATCGCTTTATGATGTCATTTACTGTTGAACTTCTAATATTTATTTTTTCAGCAATTTGTCGCCCCGAATATCCTTCTTCAAACAGCGCAATAATGCGCGAACCTTTTTCGACACTGGTAGGCTTGCTACGTGCCATTTTGAAGTAAATTATCTTAAAACTTTCGCGCAAAAACGACAGATGCACACCAACACCTATTTAACAGTAAAATGAAGCAAATTTATATCGTTACGCCTGTGATAAATAAACAAGAATGATACTGCGGTATATTTCCTAAATGTATTGTTGGTTAATAATCCCCAAACGACCCGTTTCAAAAGATCGGTACTTCCGAGAAATTCTTGGAATGATAATGAAAGAGACTTTATTGTGGTTGTCGCAATATTTCTACTTTACATAATAATTTATGGCTTTAATTCCTTAGAAAAGAGTGTATGCTTAATGTTTTTCTAATTTTATGTATTAATAATTGTATACAGTGTGATATAATAGATTTTTATTGTATGACCGAACTTCACTGAACGGCAGTGTATATTACTCTTTTCTGTTTTCCTGTACTGGCACTATGAGGTTATATATATATATATATATATATATCAGACGCGGGGGAAGAAAGTTTAGTGGTTTCTTCAACTAGAAGACCCACTGTCTCATTGTACTTTATTCCATAATACGCTTTGATCCTAGGGTAATCAGTGAAGTATGGTATTGCTACTCAATATATCCAAAGAATTCAAGCGAACTATACAAGCGTGTCAATAATGAATGAACTGCAGTCTTTTAGGATGCCATCCGCTCATCGTGTGATTTAATCTCACAAAGAGTTAAAATATAAGAGTTAAAAGTGAAGAAACACATCATTGGCTAGCTTTAAATTTCTACGTGCATATATCTATTTTTTTCAATATTTTATTTATTCAATAAAATTTAATCTTTTCTTTTGCATTTTTTCTTAATACTACAATTTCGTTAAGTAATAATGTAGTTACCAGTGACAGATACTTAGGAATAAGCCAATATAGAAAAGTGAGTCAAGCACATTAAAATTACGACGTTCGAAGTGTTACGGAGCCTGTTACGAGACGAGAGAACAACAGAACATATAATCGAGAGTAAAATGCTACCGGCTAACTTCTTCTACTCCTTCGACTTCTGTAGAGCTGCTTCTTGCTGCTCTTTATTCCAGTTGTGCTCGTCTCACATCCGCGGCAGGTTTTCTTCGTCCGGCAACCTGATCTCGACCGATAAGGGCTCCACAGAACTAGTTTAAATTCAAGCCGCTCTATCTAGACACAACAATGGTTATATCTCGTTTCGGAGTGGCATTTTTACGAAAATCCCTAGGTTTATAACCTCGTTAACGGTCGCCTCAACTTTCATACGTAGCGCAAGACCACCGTATTCAGTAGATTCTTGCCCGTGTATTGTGGTTATGCATGTAGATGTATGCGTGGCGGCGTGGAAAGCTAAAACGCACGTACATATACCTATACATACATAGTTGCATTATGCGGTGCCATTTATGAACGTGGACACGTGCATAGGAAGGGTGCGCAGCCAACTGGGATACAACAAAGGAACCAAAGCTAGCGTACGGTTGATTTCGTGACAGAATATGAAATTCCGTAGTGATAACATCTGTTGAATTAGTAGTATATGGTATTGTCCAAGTGTAGGATGTACTGTACACACTTGGAATTGTTCTCATTAGGCGAATACTATAAAATAATTTAATAATAAGATATAAAGGTACAACCTTATACAGAGTTTTCCACGCAACTAGTCCATTAAAAGTTTTCACAGTTTACAAAATTTGTAGCAGTTAACAAACGCGACCCCTCTCTTTTAATAAATTATTTTTAAGCTCGTGTTACTTTCGGTTATAACGTCAACAAATCGTAATCAACTTTCATATTTTTAATATTTTTTATTGCTTTTTTAAATTTCATGAATTGTTAATTGAAATGATTTGTATTAAAGCTCAACTGGTTTTGAGTTATTTTCGTTTTTTTCTTTTACAATGTTCTTTCTAAATTTACAAAATTCAGTTTATCACATGCGGAGTGATCAGAATTTCAGGCCCAATTTGTGAATACTTAACTAGGGAAAAAACTAAGGAAATCGATTGTTTCTTAATGGCACGCTCTGTATGTGAGAACATTATCGCCAGCAAAAACGCAATCACATTTGATGAATATTAGGTACACTCCCCGACAAAAACTTAGACGCGGTAAGATGTTTTACGGGTTTTAAGGGTTACAACATTTCTTTGCGAAACTAGCAAGATATCTAATTAAGTTTTTATTCATAAAAGTAAATAAACTTAAAAATATCTCCTCCAGTAATATATGAACTAAATAATAAATTATTACTTCAATGTTTAAACAATTTCTGCGACAAAAATTTAGACGCTCTGTTGCAAATGTAAAACAAAAATCAACAAACGAGTGATCAGTAACGCGTAGAGTCTCCATTGTTCTTAATCACTTCCAATAGTCTGTCATTAATAGATATAATTTTGATATAATAAGACATAATTTTGAGGGATATTCTGCCAATCAGTCACTATTGAAGTTTTCAGTTCCTGTACCGTGAAATATTGACGGTCTCCGCCATAAACGCGACGTGCCAATGAAAACATGTGGGGTGATGTTTTCAATAATGTTTAAGTCTGGTGACCGTGCCGACCACTGTAAAGTTTTAATCTTTTTCTCTTTAAACCATTCAGTAATGGTTTTTGCTTTATGAATTGGCGCGTTATCTTGTTGAAAAACAAAATTGCGCCCGGCCCATTGGTGTCCAAAACGTAGAAGATTGTCACGCAATAAGTCTTTATACGTCACAGATGTCATTTTGTTTGTGCAAAACACTACCTCACTTTTATCGCGGAATCCAATCGCTGCCCATATCATCACAGATCCACCCCCTAACTGTCTGGTCATTTTCACTTTTGGTTCCTTTCTCAGATCATGATAATAATGCGAGTACCCATCCGGTCCGTCCAAATTAAAACGTTTCTCATCGGAAAATATAACTTTTTCCCATTGTTTCTTCCAGGATACGCGTTCTTCAGCAAATCTCAACCTCGCTTCTTTGTGTTTCGCCGAAAGTGGTGGTTTTCTCAACATTTTCTTCCGTGATATTACCGGTGACGCCTTTAAAATCCTTTGAACATTACACACGTGCGTTTGTACCCCCGTCTGTTCTGCAATAACTCTCGCCGACGCAGAAGAATTGGATGCACACCGCAATATCATGCGTTTATCCCGCTCACTTACAGCTTTCGGTTGCCCCTGGCCTTTTGGTTTGCCGTAATTTTCCGGATCTTTTAGAAAATTTCGAACGGAATGATCGCTTCTTCGTAACCGACGAGCAATTTCCTTCTTGCTAACACCATCCTGGTGCCAGGCTAGAACTTTACCCCTTTCTATCAAGGATAATTGTTTTTTTCTACCCATATTGCACACTTTATAAAATATAACTTCTCGTGGTGAAATGCGTACACTTTACCAGCACAACCGCTGCATATAAAGAGAAGTATCAAATTAAAACATTTTTGCTTATATTAATGTAATAAATGCACAGGGTCTAAATTTTTGTCGCATTTAAAATTCCTATTTTGATCTGGGAAAATCTCAATTACCGCTCAAAAGCAATAAATACCCAGAAATATCTATAAACGGACTATTTACTACATATCAAGTATTAATAACCCTCATTTACATTTTATATAATGTCTATAAACTTTGTTTCGTAAATAGAAACGATACCGCGTCTAGGTTTTTGTCGGGTAGTTTATCTCTGTTTTTGTCTTTTACTGTTTAAGAGTTATAAGCGATTATTTGTATCAATTAAAATTTTCCAGCCATAAAGAAATAAATCTAAAGCAGTTGTCAAACTATCTAAATGAGTAAAGCTTTATAAAAATAAATTATCAAAAGAGCCAAACTAAAATATTTTAAATAAATTTTACATGATATGCATAACAAAATAAACAAAATAAATTTCTAAGTTCAAGTACTCTGTTTACGAGGTCTTCTCTATTCTCAATAGGAGATGCGTAGTTGATCTTTTATATGAACCCAAAAATAAAAGTCTAGAGGACTTAGGCCGAGAGATCTAGGTTGCTGAAGCCAAGGTCCATTAGGGCCGATCCATCGATCTTCAAAGGTATTGTGGAATTTCCCGATATACGTCATGTGACGAGTGTGCAGGAGCCCCATCCATTTGAAACTAACACTGACGGCGCGTATATTGCGGTAGATTATTTACAAATATGGAAACTACTTGCCTTAATATTTGTAGACTTCATACCTAATCTGATCGTTCATGACCAATTCGAATACGTTGAAACTAAAAATATCCTGAAAATTTCTTCCTCGTAGGACATGCGGATTTTGTTCTGTCCAATAATGTATTTGAGACAGAATTTCAACTGTCCATATAATTTTCGATAAAAAGTTAGAACTGGACTTTTTGAAAAGAATGCATTTTATGCTTCCTTAAAATTCTATGTGCCGATGTGTATGTATGTACATATATGAAGTTTCTAATTGCGAAGGTGTGGTGGGTATTGAGCTGTTAGGATACGCATGAAAATAGCCCAAAACATTTATATCATTACCACCTTCTCCTGTGACAGGTTTTGATAGGATCTTCTTACAATTAATTCCAAAACGAATGAAATTTGCTAAATTTAGATTTATTCGTTGGTGATAAAAGTGAATATCTCTCGTTGAAAACGCGACATCTTTTTCCATGGCTAACTATTGTAAAATTTTAATTGGTACGAATAATTGCTTATGATTCTTAAAGTATAGGGGACACCTGATATCCATCGATGGCGATTATCACGATAATATAATTCGCTTTGTTAAAAATCAATTTCCTTAAGTTGAATATTCACAAATTAAGTCTTAGATTCTGACCGGTCTGTATGTAATAAACAAAATTTTTCGTTGTCTCCAATATAGATGTAACATAAATTTATTCAATTGTATTTCTGAGATGTAGTTTTAAAAAGTGAAGAAAGAAACACAAACATCAAAATAACTCAAAGTCGGACGATTTAAGAGGCAGGGAACCTTAACACAAATTACTTCGTAACAATCCATGGAATCCAAAAAAGCAGTAAAAAGTATGCCATTCCATTAAAAATATTATAGTTGGTCTTAAGGTCAAGATCCCTTAATTTTTTACGTTATCTAAATATGTTAAAAATAGGTACAATTCATTGGTTTTGAATAAGACAAAAGACTACATATGGAAAATTAACTCTTTAAAGCTTCAAGATTTGAAGTTTCGCTTTAAAATAAGCGAAATATTGGTTAAAATTTAAGCTAATTTCTTTAAAATTTTATCGTCATACCGACAGCAATAATCACGTGTTTGTAAAAGATTACTAGAGGAAACTATTCAGTAAATTCCAATAAAATATTCATGCTTCCCTAGAACACTTTTCCTTGAAATATAAATTTTTGATCACAAGATCACTTAGAATGATTTTTTACAAATTGCTTTAATCAAATTTGTTCACAAAACATTGTTCTGTACAACACATGCATAACAAAACCAAAAACAATTCTCATACCCGTAAAACATGACCAGGCTATCGGAGCGGAGTAACAACGGCAAACGACATTCTATATACATATAATAACAATACAGTACGTGCCTCGAACAATAGCATGGTTATTTCGTGTAGGTTTACAAAACCTTGCTCTGCCTCTATCGCGCTTTGTGTCGCTCGTACAGCCACCTTGGAATTGTCTTTTGATAAGACTCCGATTGGCCTACGTCTTGCTTCCAGGAAAGTCAAGACCGCATCGGCTTCGCACACCGTAACAGCAAACGTACGGTCGGAGAAAGATACCTACGTTGGAGGAGAGAATGCTTAGGGAAACGTGAGGATAAGAAGTGGTACTGTTGTACTTCTTGGAAAATGAAGTAAGTGCTTTTCACTACGTATGCTAAAAGTTGCTGTTGTATTTGTATAATACCTTTTATGCTTGTAAAGCAGGTGTTTGTGCATATGTATACAGGGTGTGGCGTCTAAACCGTCGATATTACTGGTAATTTCGAGCCATGCAATAGCAAATAATTAAAGTAACCAATCAAATTATCTAAGTTTTTCTAATTCACGTATACTGCTGTCAATTGTCAAAAGGTTATATTTTTCATATATTATCATACAATAGTATATCATAAATGAGAATCTGCGTCAGTTTTGTTTTTATTAACGAAACTTGAATCCTTCAGGATGGTACCATGGTACCTTGGCAAAACAAAAGTCAATGCATTAAAAGTTGATGGAAAAAGATATGCGGTTTTACATGGTGGAAATAGTGACGGATTTATACCAAGAGCAAAACTATTATTTTCATTCAATAGCAAAAAATTCTTAAAGTGGTTTAAGACACAACTCCTTAAAAATTTAGATGGATAACCTTAGCTACCATAGCACCATCCGAAATAAAGTACCGATAGCTTCATTAAGAAAGTTTGAAATTCAGCATTGGCTTACCAACAATAATATTGGTTGCGACAGCACCGAGTTAAAAATACAGCTACCACATCTCGTGGAACAGCACAAACTGCAACCAGTATATGAAGCTGACGAACTAGCTGTATGTATAGTCATACAGTTCTCCATCGTCTTCCATATCATTGTATATTTAATCCGATTGAACTGATATGGGGTGCAACGAAAACATACTACGCCAGTCATATTGATAAATATGGCAGGTCGGAGAAAGAATGCTTACAACTAAGAAAAGAAGCACTGAACCAAGACGCAACAATTTGCTTATTTTAAATGGAACACCATGTATATTATCAGCGCCGGATTATTCTCTCTAAGACTTAATTAACACTTCCTATCTTCCTTTATCTGTACTAGTTTAGTTAGTTTAGTTCATAAGCCAATGCTCAATTGGATAGGTAGTGTCAACAATAGAAATACAATAAGAGCTTCAATAATAAAAAGAACAATAAAATACAATTATATATACAAATAAGAATAAAAATAAAACAAAATACAATTATATGGACAAAAGCTCATTGAACCCGGAGAAGCAGATCTCGTTTAGATACTCCTTAAGTTTTGAATGTCTTTAGAGTACTAATATTTCTTATTGTCTCGGAAGTTGGCTATGAACCGCCGTACATGCGAACTCGGGTGACCTACAAAACAGCGATGTACTATGTTGCGAATTACAACCTCTGGTAGAATACGAATATCTAGTATTTTTTTCTAACCAGTCCCATTTATCTAATTAATTCCTTAAGTTCATTCAGACTGTGCCGAATATGCTAACTTAATTCGTCAATAATATCACTTTTGAACACATCTAACATGCACCGTTTTATCATAAAAATCACATCATTAACTTTCTTACCTAGGTGAGAAAATGACACTTTGTAACCTCAAATAATCGGCTGGAGGGGAAAAACGTATTAAACGTATTCAAGTTTTCTTTTCCACCGACAAATATATTGATAGGTAGTCAAAATTTTATTCTGTTTCAATATAAATTAGCAGCTGCCCCCGTACGAGGCACAAACATTGTATTCCAGCTAATTGATTGATTCTATACTGCCATTACATGAGAACATTGGTCAAAGTATAGCAATACTTTAAGTATCTTTTTATGTCAAGACTTGATTTCAACTGCATCTAATATGTCTAACTTATTCTTTTTTATTACACATTCGATATGCGACTAAAATGTCAAGTTCTTGTCCAAAAGTATCCCTAAAATTCTAGAAGACGCTACAATTGAGACATAGCACGGTAGAGTTCGCCTTTATGGAAGTAAATGATAGTATTCATTATTTAAAATTAACTTACTGTGGCTGCAAGTAGCAATTCTTTGCTAGTACCAGAAGGAATCATCATTGAAGCATCAATAATCAATTAATAGCTAATAAAGACAAAAAGGGACGCAAAGCGGAATCCTGAGGAACACGTAAATTCTTCCGAAAAAACCCGGTCTATTTTTATTTTTATTTTCCTTTCCGATAAGTATGACCCTATTCAAACCTCGTATTACAATCCAATATAATTCTTAGCATAGTACCGAGTAGATCAATTCAATCAAACGCTTTGGTTAAATCAAAAAGACCGGAGACAAATACCTATGAAGATTCATGTTGTTTAAGCTAAATCTCTTAAGGGTGTTTCGGTTGACTTTTGTCGTCTAGATCTCCGCTGTTTATTAGAAGTTTAGTTTATGCTTTAGCAAATAACCTATGTGCTGAGAATAGATATTGGTGGATAGTTTGCCACATCCACCTCACTGCTCCGCTTATAGATAGACAATCTTCCAGTAAACTGGAAGCGAATGAAACAATTACCAAGTAAGCTGAGATCCGCTAACTCATTGATAATATGCTTGAGTAGAAAGAAACCTGCTAATTTTAGTGATTGCCGTGCGACGTTTTATAAGCTATTGTGTTAGGAACAAATTAGGATCGAAAATTATGCAACAAAAGGCAATACATGTTAAATAAAGGAATAACAAGTAAATAAACTGAAATAAACAAATGTGCTTATTTCCTTCCCCCCCTTTTGTAATTTGTAAATTTCTTTTATCCATTATTATGCTCTTCTATTTGACAACGGAAGATCTGATTGTTTTATTGAGAAATGTGAAACTGGTCTACAGGTTTTTTTAAGAAAAACAAGAAAATAATAATAATATCGAATTCTATTCTTTCTTCTACTTTGTATAATGGTACAACGTATTGACTGCATAACCAGAAAATTTAAATCTCATAACTTCAACATTTTCTCATTGGCTGTCCATTTCGCTCTCAATAAAACGTCGAATTGGAATCCGTTTTCCTCAGGAACGGTCGAAGTTAGGTATAGGGAAGTCTTGGCAGAACTTACGTATTCTAGCAAAAAAAATGAAAGTATAGACAGGATTTTCTGTTTAAAATAAGTAAGGTGACATTTATTTCCGGTACTAGAAATAATTTAAAGGTGCAAATATTTTATTTGTAGTATCAAAAATTCAAAAACAAATTTTCAGCAATCAACTAGAAATAATTCCCAATATTCGGCCAACTGGCGGTTTAAGTGCCCATCCTGGATTACGTTTTCTTATTTCACATAAAATACTCGAAAACTCACCTATTTCTTTATTTTTTTTTTTTTTTGCTCACTACAGAATATTTAATAGCTATCCGCCTCATTTTTTTGGGGTTACAAATTAAAAAAAAAGTCATAACCATTAAAAGACGCATTACCCCACATAACATTTGAACCGACCACCGAACAAACTAAATTCGTACTTCAACGTGTTTTTGTTGTCATCATTTGCGACTGTTTTTCCAAATTTTTGCAGCTAATTCGAATGTAACTACGTATATTTTCCGTGTAGTAGCCAAAATAAAGATTCGTAGCCAAAATAAAATCCCGAATGGCATTTCCTTGCGTCTAAATATACGCCGGAAACGAATTTTAAATATAGGCCGGCAATCAGGTAGTAAATAGCGAATAACGCGCTCAAATATGTATAAATAAAACCACTTCACGTTCTATTACGACAGTTTTTCCACGTGTTTCGAGCTAAAAATAATACGCTAGAATACATTTCACGGCTTAATCCTTGCACCGTTGCTGGATGGTACAAATAGGAGTATTTGTATACCTTCAAATATAGCATATACATATAAGGTTTCTCAAAAGAAAGTTATATTTTGAAACTGATACATCCTTTTAATGAATCTGACTGTAGAAAAACATTTATCATTTTGTACATCAATCAATAATAATCTTTGTTGTATGTTGTGGATAGTATTTGGAAGCTTAATATGCGGAATACCTGCAATTCAGCTTGAATGTTGCAGAGTTACTAAGAAAAGCTCGTTCTTTAGATAACTCCCAAAAGCGGGAGAATACTCTACATCAAAGTCATCTAGTTGAAGGTCCATGATGGTAATCTTGACAAAGAGAGCATGATGGCTCAAAACCGTATACCCCATCGCTTATGTCTGCGCTTTACGAGAAGACCAGAACAATCACCCATGGAAATTCCTTGAAGAAATAGAACGAAACTAAAGCTGCTAAGGTTAGTCTGACTTGTCCAAACCAGCGAGACTATCCAGAAGAGATAATAACGTAGGCTTCTACGGTCAGTGTCAGATAAAATTAAACGTGTATCGGATTTGGACCGTGTCATGGTAGGTAATCGAAAACTCGACGTTTCGCTCGCAATCATAGGACTTCTTCGGGTGGAGGAAAGGTGGTGGGCCACGGTTATCACAGTAACTTAACAGTCTCAACCGCAACTAACTGAGCACTCGGCGCTAGAGGCGAAAATTTACTGTAATTTTAATTATTCAGAAGAGACTTTCCCAAGGTTGTTGGGACATGAATCGGATATTACTGATCCAAGGAGCACGTTCATAGGATAGACCAAAGACGAGATAGCACAGTAACTTCTATACAAGCTACTAGCGCTGGAGTCAATAAGAAGAGTCATCCTGGGTAAGATGCGTTAGGGCGATCTCTATTGATCTATACCAAGTGCAGTGCAGTGAGTTGGTTGACAGCCTATTGGGTTCTCCATAATTGAGAGAACAGTGATTTAAATGCTGTGAAGTTGTTCATCTTCTCGTTGTGATAACGTTAATTGGAGAGGTTTATAATTTGCTTACCATTACCTACTGGAATTAGATCAGCGGTATCAAGTTCGAATCTTGTGGTCACATCTCTTAGAGTACAGTTTTCCGTAGTTTTTCTCACTCCAAATTTTGCGAAATATGTCGAGGGACGTAAAGGCATGGATTATTATTACTACTAAGTTTAATTTCGGCTAAATCCTCTGATTTAAAGCTTTGGTATTTCTTTTTTACGTCCTCGGTGCATTTTAACAAATTCATACCAACTTAAAATGTTCTTCTCTTATGAACAACTCTATATATTTGATTGGTGAGATTGCTCGTATATTTGAAATGAGTGCTTTGGTTAATTTAGACTCTTATTTTGTTGGAACACTTGCTCAGACTTAATCTTTTGATATATGCATATTGGTGTGTTTACGATCTGCTTGGTTAAGTTGCACCTAATTGGCTGCATAATGAAATGAGCTGGTAATCGTGTGCATATTTGTCGAAGTATGTAGGTTAAATGCATCTGGATAATTTGCGTTGGCTGTAGAATGTTGCGGTTTGGAAAAGTAGACGAGGATTATCATTGAAGGTTTATTGTATTATAGGAATAATAATTTCAGTTGGATTCATTAAACCCGGCTCTGCTAAAACAGCGTATAAAAAATTCTTGATTTTACATCTTGAAATGCAAACGGAAACGACAAGCGTGTTGGCAAGTATACTGAGCATTATTGTGAAAGCTATCTGCGCTAAATAACTTATTTACGACTAAACGACTTATTTACTATTTTCAAAAAAAAATATAAATAAATGTACGAAATTCTAATTCATCCATATGAAACTTAAACTTTCCATTTCACATGTGTTTCCGTCAGTATGAGGCTACATCAACTTAACTAATACGGAATGTCAAGATTAACTTCCTTTTCGCATCAAAAAAGTAATGTTGAACGAGAGTATGGTTTTATAGTTGGAGGAAAGGCGACCATCGGATGGAACGATTGTAAAAAAATTCTCATTATCGAACGCCAACTGCACCACACCAGGACATATAAGGCGCGAAAAATGAAAACCGCGACTCCTTATGGATTATCTCAATTTTAAAATCGTACGTTGTGGATTGTTTAGCATTTATCCAGCGCTGGTCGGATGTTATTACGGAATGCCATCCTCGATCAGTAACAAGCGAACACGCCTGATATACCTCCTCAGACGATCGATCAATAATTTAAATGATATTCATTAATAAATAGGAAATTACCAGATGTCATAGACGTGTTTTTGCGCAAGAAATAGTCTTCGCAAAATAAAAAAAGCTCCCAGTCTGGACGAGTAGACCAGTAAAGGTATAGGCATACCATTAGGCAACTATAGGAACTGAAGACTGCTCATAACTTATGGATTTTGTTTCTTACTTTCCTATCGAGTTAATTCCTACATAATTTACGTTTTCCGCAACTGAAAAAGCCGCCACTTAATGCCGTGGTTTTCTAGTTTGGCGGGAGGATGTTTGTTGGACTTTTTACATGCGTCATACTGTCGTGTTCGCAACCGAAGTGATAAAAGCGAATTAGAGGAAATGTCATTCCAGTACAAGCATTCTCAAATAAAAAAAAATTAACCAGCATAGTTTTCCATATTAGGACTGATTAAAGGGAACTGCTGTAATTGATGAAGTTGTTAAAATGTACAAGAGTAACTATGATCAACAGTTAACGAAGTTAATAAAATTAAAAAGCCGTATTACATTCGAGATAAAAAGCTTACCATTGTTACTATCTTTGTAATTATTGAAAAATAAATGAAATTATTAAAATATTATATGGTCATAGATGGAACTTGAGCATCATCAAGACTATTTTTAGAATGGAAATGTAATTCTTTAATTAATGGATTAGCTTTTGCCATCAACAACTGCTTGTAGTAGTGTTGTCAAATTACATTTAAGTACTTTGTTGTTTTTCAAAAGTTTCCACAAAGATGCAGACGCATTTTCATTTTAAAGGTTTCGACTGTTTTTTTCCGGCGACTGAAGAAATCACTGACCACGCAGTCCGCTCTTGATCCTAGGGAATGTAAAGAAATCGCCGGGCTTAAGTCAAGACTCTACGGAAGATGATCTAATAACTCGGTGTTTTGCTCCTCTAAAACCTCAGTCGACTATGGAGCGATATAAGTGAACTCTTATTGTTGTGGGGATAATTCCTCGTTGTGGGTCGGTTTTTTTAGGAGTGCGCCAACCACTGCTGGCAAACAAACAAACCGTCCTTCGATCTTCTAAAGGAATTACAGCACCGATACCTGAGGAGGTTGGACAAACGTTGCGATCATAATCTTCGACACACTTCGGTTGTTAGCTCTTCCTTATCTTGGACCATCTACACAGCGGACTGATGATTGATTTCAGGTTCATAATTTGTCACCATTTTCATTTCTATAAACATTTTTTGAGCTTCCATTATTGAACTGGCTCAAAGTTTTTTGACACCAATTTACGCGAGCCGCTTGTTCTTCAGTTAAGAAATGTTGAATGCAACGGGAAACTAACTTTCTCAAAGCTAATTCGTCATGCAGAACTTAGGATTTAAGTCTTTGAAATGCCTAAGGATGTCGCCATTTCGCGATCTTCCTTGATCAGTTGGCGCACAGCAGCGATGACTGCTGTCTTCGGGTTTCCTTTCCTGGCTTCGTCAATTGGTGCGTCCACGTTGGAATTAGGAGTACAAATGAGAAATAATCGAGTAATGTTATTGTTAAGATAGTCCTCTCCGAAATTTGTAAAACATTACTTCGGGAACATTTTCTGGGCTCAATTTTAAAAATTTGCTGTGGGTAACACACTTGCTGTATTTTTAGATTTAAGATCAATAAATGTCGAAATTAATTCTGACCGGAGACGTTTGATTTTTAAATTTCCCTCGTATCATACGCTCCTTTCAAAATTTCGGGGGTTCGGCAAAAGTAACGCATATAAACTTTTGATAAAACTATTATTAACAAAATTAATTCGACAGGTTATTTTCTATTGTTTTTCACCATTTGTGAATTCTTTTCAAATAACTAAGTATTTTTTAATGGTAACAGTAACATTTTTTAGCAGATTTGGGATCCTTATAAATTTTGTAATACAGATTGTTTTTTGTGGGATAAAATAAAACGGAATATTGAAAGAAATCAAAATTTAACAGAAATACAAAAATTAAATTAAATGTTCAAAGGAAGTCTTCATACGGCCTAGTAGTGACCCAGACGTTCCCAAAAATTGCGACTAGCACTTTCGAGTCCATTAGGCTAGATATGGCTTTACCTTGCGGCTAATTTTCACTCTTAAACCTTCCTAAAGTTTTGGAATTTCTCCATGTATACTTTGCTTTTAAGTAACCCCGTAGAAACATCGATAGGGAAAAGTTGTATCTAAGTAATGTGGAACATTAACCGCATGTAGTGGAGCCCCATCTTCTTCAAACCAGAATAGGTTATGGTTTGGCATATCTGGTTAGTTACTATTAGGAAACATTCAAAATGCTTAGCGTAATGTGGTTATGCAGTAAGTTTAAGTAACCGTTCCCTGTTAAGTTATTTTCTACAATTCTATGATTCGTTGCCCAATAGTGCTTAAATTTTTTTGGTGGATGTTGTATATGATGTTGCATCATTCAATGTGCATCCTGAGTGGAGCAATATTATGTTGCAGTTATGTCGGTTATTTTTTTTTTCTAAAGATTATATTCACAGAAATAATGCGTTATTTTTGCCCGAACCCTGTATTCAAGAATATGTTATATTTGTGCTAATATCTCGTACAAAGGAAGGTTTATACTTGAAATAATAACGTTTCTTTATGCGAAAGTTAGTTCGTATATTGAAAGAGCAGTTTTTCCTACTTCCTCCTTATTACAAAAACAAACGTACTACCTACTATCACACAAATATTTTTACTTAACATAAATGAAAGCAAAATATTATTTTCCGTGTAGTAAACAATTCCCAGCAATAATACCAATACGCAATGAAATCCGGTTAGATTTGGTAATCATAGCTGACCACTTTCCGTTAATATCCTGGTATTTGCTATTTCTATTTCTTTTGTTCGTTTAAAAAGAAAAAAAAAGCAATAATAGTATTTCAGGATTTGTTTCCACACAACGTAAATGACTAATAAAAACTACACGTTGAAAAAAAATCGTGTAATAAACCGTATAATGTTTATGGCAGTAATAGTGTGGCCTCTGGTGTTTGGACATCTGGCATTTGGTGATACTATGCTTAAAAATTTCCGATAAATAACACGTATGATGTCGTAGGTGCTCGCTTTTTGGGTGGAATTGATGGTTAGAAGCACACCTACGATGTTTTTTTTTTAGTATTTGGATGCAGAAAGACGAACGCACACAACGTGCTTACATACAGAAAGCATAACATTTAGTTGTTACTTTTATTTATATACTGTGCGCGGTAAAATTATGCAATAAATTCATTAAATTTTAAACCACTTACTTGTGAGGGAAATGCTTGGACTAGTCAATTTTATTTTTTAAAAACAAACATTTTTGCATCAATTTCAAAAAGCAAAAAGCGTACAATTTGTTTAATGTGAAATATCCAGATAGAATTATTAACCAATCCCGCAGTGAGAGAAACTGAACACGTTAAATACATTTCAAATGCATCCTAGGAAAATGAATGATGGTGTAAAACTTGAGACTTTGATAAGTGTGGGTAAGAATCCTAACGGTGTATCTTGATCAATTGCAGCAGACAATGAAGTTTCTCAGCGATTGGTGTTGCGCATATTAAAAACAGCAAAATACCATCCTTCCAAAATACAATTATTGTAAGAACTTAATGGAAATGACCTGATCGCCGAATGCAGATTTGTGACGTAAAGCAGGATTTATGCAACCGCAATCCATGCTTCATTCGACAAATTCTCTTTTCGGATGAAGTCTTATTTGGTCTGAATCGAAGAGTGACGAAACTCTCACAGAGCAGCGATATCTGAATTGCATTTGTATTTGCTCTTGCAGACATTTCTCCAAATGAAGATTATCCTGATTTTCTAAATGGCGACCTTTGGTTTCTCTGGTTTGGAAACTCCGCATTTCGGATGCCTTCTCCGCAAGCTTTTAAGCAGCTGCTTTCCATGAATGTGGATTGGTAAGCAAGAGCCAATAAAGTAGCCTCCAGGTCCCTAGATCTTACGCCCCTTAATTTTTTCGTATGGGAGTATTTAATATAAAAAATCTAGGTTAGCAGACCACCAGATCTAGAAGATTCCAAAAATAGAATTAGTCCATAGAACTGCTTATTGCCAAGAGGCCGGTGCACGGCATTTGGAACATTTAATTAAAGGAATTAATCATTTGATTTCTTGAATAACAGTATTTACTTTTGTGATAAAATTTATGTTTTTCACTTTTTAAATGGCTTTTACTCGAAAATATTGCTATGTGATGTGTTCAAATTTTAATTGTACCATCAAAATAAAAAAAAAATCGGGATTTGTCATGTGAGTAATGTTATCACTTGAATTTGGGGAAACGTTTAGAAATAACCGAGTGTCACCGAAAATAAAACAAATGTCCCACTATCATAAAAACTTGATGTTCAAACAACAAGTCAAAAGCAGCGTAAAAGATATTAATAGGCAAGATGGACAAAGGCGGTAGAACGAAATCATCCTAACAGATCATTAAAGATCCAAGTATTGCATCTAACATGTTCTCTGAATATTTTTTTTAGTACTTCCACGGATGTATGGAACATAAAGTGTACTTCCCTCAAAGTAGTTCAAAATGAATCTAATCTATTTTTATATTCTACATGTTATCATGAAACTTAAATACCTAAAATATCGCCTGGGGCAGATAATATACCCACAAAAATATTGATCATTGAAATATATTTATTATCCGTTGGTAGAAATAGTCAATTCCATGTTTAGATCCAATTCCTTTCTTGATATCTCAAAAGAAGCTAATCTAGAAAAAAAGGTAACATAAGAGAAAAAGTGATGTAACTGTAGAACTTTTAAATTGCATAATTTTTGACAATGTCTATATCTCGTGTATATCTCCATACGATCCTGGGCAGTAAACAGAAAAAAAACATGTTTTGATGATCTGTCTATGATTATTCACAATTGCATTGTGCACGGCAACGACAGTGGTGTAATACCGATTGTTGGTCGTCCAGAATGTTCATCATTATCACCTGATGTTAGATTATTTCTGAAACGTTTAAGCCAAGCATAATTTTGGCCATTGTAAAATGGCGACACAACAATGAAAAATTGTTCACTAACAATGAGCGTGTTCAGTTACAATGAAGATTTTTGATGTACTGATTCACAAATTTAATAGTGGCATGTGATGGCAGCTGCATCAGTTCATTGTCAAACTGAAACATGGATCCAGGAAGTAACAAGATTTTAGTTACAAAAAGAAGGAATATCTAGATCATGTTCAAATGTATTGTTCTAAAAATCTGTAGATTGTGAAAAGATTTTTGCAACAAACTGTATATTTCCTTCCAAATCTTTCTGTTACTGTAAAATCGCATCCATTCTGCTTTTCGCTTCCGTATTTGTGCAATATAGTCATATAACCATCCACCTACATAGAAGATGACCTAAATCTGCCTCGATAACGGTAACTATGCCTCCTATCGACACTGCGGGGGAGTCAAGATCGCACGCGGACCGTAACTGCTCACGGCGTGTAAAGAAACGCAGTGTTAGCGTGGGCATCAACAGGTAGTCGTCTTATTTCTAATGTTTACCATTCTCTATTGGCTATCTTAGGCAGTGAACGTTGTGAAGGTGTAACCCGGTTAAACGCACGCAGACGCGGCTCAAAATCGGCCACAGGTGTTTGAATCATCGCCTATTATTGCATAATGCGCATATACGAAGATATTAATACCGAAAAAATTGACAAAGACCGACAGGTGACTTCTAAAAACGTCATGCATGGTTTAGGCAAGTCAAAAAGTACAATGGAACTTAATGAACCTTTTCCGAATGCCCATTGATGTAGAAAGTGTTCGTATTCCCTATCTTGAAGTCGTTATTTTTTTACTTGAATATGTGATCGCCGCTCATTCGACTATTTAAAATTTGAAAACGTTCACGTTTTGCGCCCGTTTTGAGCTGATTTGTACAAATTTTATTTTGTGCCCATTCCGTCCAAGAGACATTCGAGATTGTAGAATGCAGCCAGCTTCACGCAGCCCCCGCACTTTTATTTTTTCAAAATTTCACCAGGCCAATGTTCTGCGACCGTTTTGTGCCGATTTGTGCTATAAGAATTTTACTTGTGCTCGCCTACTTCCCGAGATACTTGGGAACAAGACACACGGAAATGAAGGCTGCCCAAACACTAATTTGGTAACCATCGCACCAATTTTCCGATTTTTGAAAATGCTGGCGACGTTTTGTACTCGCCATGCTCTTAACTTTGCCGTAAAAATGTCATATTGTGCTCGTACCGTTTGCAAGGTATTTGAGAATGAAGATTGGTGCGGACACCTATTGAACAGCATCTGCATCAATTTTACGGTTTTTGAGAATTTGACAATGACATGGTTTTATGCTGATAAAATTTTGTTTAGTTCTTCGACCGCCTTCGAGATATTTGAGAATGAGGGTTGGTGAGCAGCCTTATTTAACAGCAAATTTTCACGCCACAAATCAGCACAAAACAATGGCATAATTACATTTTCAATAAAAGGAAAATTGGTGCGGGGAGCTATTGAATAAAGGTTTACCACCAACATTTGCCAGTATCAAATTTTCAAAAAGAACTGAACGAAACGAAGAATTGGTGCGGTTGCTGTCAAATAAGGGTCTGAGCAGTCTTCATTCCCGTTTATCTTGTTTCCCGATTATCTTGGGAAAAAAGTGAGTACAAAATAATCTTTTTACGGCTCAGATTAGCACAAAATGATAGCCTGAATCAAATTTAAATATATCGAGAACGGGATGACAGTAAAATAAATTGTTTACGACGCAAATCAAGACAAAACGGGTAGAAAATGTCAATGTTTTTATATTTAAGAAAGGCCGAAAGTACGGAGACCAACTTCACGGGTCCACTAAAATCTGTGTTTATGAGGGATTACGACGACAGAGGATTTCCTGCAAATGATTACAGAAAATTAATAATTATCTAATTTTATAAACTTGCTGTGAATGTTACAGATAAACCATTTAAAAAACAATAAAACCATTACCTCATTAAATTTAAGCTAATTTTTAATAACAAGTGTTGAGATTATTGTCCATACGCAAGTTGACTGTGTCAGAGACGCGAGTAAACACTTTCAATGGTGCATTGAGCAGCATCGGAAGGAATCAATTTTATTTCGGCTTGCATCCTCGTTTTCAAGTCATTTATTGCATTAGGTTTGGTTTATGTAGACATATTATTTTTTAAGTGACCCCGCTAGAAGTCCAATGGCATCAATTCGGGAGGTCTAGGTGGCCATTCGATAGCTCCCATAAGGCTTATGCGTCTGCCATGACAAGTATAATCAATTTAGCGACAAACTGCTGCATCGAAATGCGCAGGTGCGCCGTCCTGCTGAAACTATAAATTACCTCTCCCGATTTTATTAGTTGGATTTGAAAAAGTTCAGCAATAGTTCGTTTTGAGAAAAGTAAAACATGCACGATATGCAACGGAAATACACGAGCGAATCCACGCTTTGTTCGCGTCCTGTTATTTACGTGACTGCCAAAAGCCACTGACTATTAGATGTATAGCAACCTTTAAAAATAGACAGCCATGTAGATTTTATTTTCAAAAATGGAACATGCCATTTGTTGCCGCGATTTGTATACGAGGATGGTGTCAGAACTACCCGTGTTTGGAGACAGATGGTGCTTTGTGTCAAAATCTGCATTATCGACTGTGAGTACTATTCTTTAGTAGACGTCGGGCAAAATTTCGAAGAGATTCAATTTGTGTCTTTGTGGAAACTGCCAAAAGTTTTAGACATTGCCGAATTTCACAACTCTACATTTCAACTAAATAATTTCCGAAGCCTCTACATTTTCTCAAATTTTCCCCTCGTAAAACATTATAATACTTATTGAGCCTTTTTTATTTAATGCATTTCGTTGAATCAGTAGCGGATAGCAATGTTTTGTTTACTGCTGTTATGGTGACCAAACAACACTAACACCAGGAACTATTTGGATGCAATATCCAAATGCAGTACTCGCGTTCAAAAATAACTATTTTACTTTGAACGTTGTACCATTAAACATAAATGTTGTTCCTATTGAAAAAGTATAGTGCCATTAAAGAAAATACACTTCTGGAGTATCAAAATTTAGGTGATTGATAAATGTTCGGAAATCCTTTATAAATAGATATTTCTATTGCCGACCTATCTCTAGATGGAGAAACCAAACATAGAATAAAATACAAGCTGTTCCATTTAAAATAGTCTGGTTCGCTACTTATGGTATATATGGTGTCTAGTAAATTACTTCAAAATTTTGAGCATCTACCATTTTCACAGCTCTACAATTTTAGAAGATCGGGACCCTGTATACAAATCGGTATGAAGTAATCAAAGCCACTCCATAAAACCCAATGCTTTAACCTCAACGTGAGATAAGTTACACCAGGAAGTTGATAATAAAGTAACTTTATTAATAATTTTCTAGGTATATTTTGTCAACTAAATTGAATAGTATTGTATATTTAATTTATAAATGATGGCAATAAATTACATATTTTGAAATTGAAATTGGAATTGCTACAAGTCTAATTAAATTAATACAGCTCATCTTATAACTTTAATAATCTCAAGGAAAAGATATTTTCATTTCAAACTCTGACAGCAGGTGGCTGCATTCTTTATATACATATAAATCTACAATAAAACGTCTTCTTAATATGAAAATTAACATCTTAGAATACTGTAATTTTGTGTCTGTTAAAAAAGTTATGAACTAACACCAACAAACAACTCTCAGATCGCCGACAAACGATTAGAGACAAACGAATATTATGAGAGGTTACGTAAGATGCTCGTTATACAAGGAATTCAAATAAAATGATATTAAATATCACACGAAATGAACATAAGGGGGAACCATTTTCCATAAACGTAGAGAGATATGGCCAGGTTGAATTGTTTCCTACGAATAGAAGTACAGTGTCTATTAATCGGAGAAGAGTGGAATTCTCGTTTATGTGTAATAAAGTAGGCACAGACAGTTAATCAATGGGTACCTATTAGCTCTATCGTTAATTTTACTGCTCGGTAGTGGTTGTAAAACAGTGAAAAATTTATCGTAATTTCATTCCATACTTTATACCCTTGTCTATAATAAAACTAAAGAATACGGTTTATTAGTTTTCTTGAAATAAGCGGCTGAGAGAAGATCTGAAGACAAAGGAAGACATAAGAGAAATAAGCTTTTTATGAAAACTCGAAAGATGGATTAAGAGGAAAAATAATGCTTGTGATGATGGTGAAAAGAACCAACAGATAGATATAAATTAGGTTTGAGCTCCCGGAGATGATATCATCATCAAGTATTTAATTCAAGCTCAATAACTTAATCTTTTACCTTGATATCATCTAAATTAGCGGTTCTCAAACATTTTAGGCCATGAAACACGTTGAAGGACTTCGTTTTCTTCCAGTAACCCTAGTTTTCACAAAATACTAGAAAAATAATAAGTTTAAATAAAAGTATACATGTTATACAGGTTTCTGGACGAATTAGGTTTCTATCTTCAGGTCATGTCACACTGTTTTCAATATAATGTGCTACACGAGCTATAGACTGTCGTAAGGAAATTAATTTTGATAGACACCTGTAGGTTGTACAGCTGGTAGCCATTACTTGTGGAGGATAGAACGAGAACAGCGCAGTGGTTGGAATTTTCAACTACTCTTTTCTTTCTTTTGATCGATTATTTAGTAGTGGACCCACAAGCGTACATCGATATAATTATTGGATGTTTAACGGTGTCGCAGATCGGGAAAGGCCAATTGGTTTTTCACTAGAAAGCGCAACCACAACGCACAAAAGCTCTAGCAATTGATATTTTCCTTTACAACCTACATCTATTACGCTGGTGTATACACTTCGTAAGCCCAACGGCAAATCAGTTGCATAATTTGTTATTAATCCGTTACCCAAGAATTGATTTTATTGTTCCAGCTGTTTCCGAGAAACATAGCTACGCTTGTTTAATATTAAGCTAATTTGGCCACTCGCTGTAACCTTTGGCTCACTACAGATATCAACGCAAACTTAACTTGATTTAAACAGAATGAGTAGTAATCAAAGAAAATGTATTTTTTCACAAAAACACTATTTTTTTTTAATAATCTGAGCGACCGGCATTGTGGTACTTCAGCAGCACTTAACATTTATACTCTATCAAAAATAATTACAAATACACTAAATGAATACATACATTTACCTACTCTCGTGAAGTAGGCAAGCAAGTTAAAGTATACGGTAGCTTTACACAACTGAGCACGCTGAAAATAATACGTTGCCAACGTTGTGATTAAGATCGGCAATCTCAGAATGTCAATGAATAGTAGATACTTAGGATATCTTCGCACATCAGTTAGCTTGCGAATGTTTATAATCGATATATAGTTAAATCGTCAATAATGACTTGATTACATAGGATTAACGGTGAACTAATTTATTCTCTGCGTCGAGTTAATTGTGGTATAGCTTCTGCGTACTTCGTTTAATGTAAATTTTAATTGGAAATGCAACTACATTGAATCGAATTTCCATTCGAACAGCTTAAGTTTACAGCATGTGAACGCTCTTGAAAATCAAGATGAAGAGGTTATTTTGTGGTTAATGTATGTAAATAATTTTAGAATCAGATTGAACGTTAGAAATTTTTCATCAATATCATCAATCATATAATCAGGTGCGTGTTTAAATTTGCAAATTTAATTTGGGACATAAACAAATTTGTGTGCAAAGTGACAAACAAAAAGTATACAGTGATATTATTTTACGTGGGTAGTCTGAAAAGTTTCAGGCCTCAACACGAATATAATGCTACTCGTTAAAAATATTCCGGTAACATAATTGCACATGCACGTGAAAGATACTTTTGAAAATGCCAGCCATGTTGCATGCTCAGTTGTTGTTTAACAGTCGTTTATTTCGGTCAATGTTAATATCTCTGTGAAGGCATGGATTATTATTATTATTTTTGTAAAAATTAAGAAAAAGTCGAATATCGGGGCGTCATTAAATTGTTGCATTTCAAAGACAATACGTCTGCGCAAATTAACGCCGAGATGAACGCTGCACTCTGCACATTTGCCATAATGAAATTTTGAGTAGCTGAATTTAACGCGACTTTGAGAATAGCAAAAGACCATTGAGTTATTATTCTAACGCAGCCGCCACATTGTTTAGATGTTTCTGTATTTGTTTTGTACAACACATTCCTCGATGCTGAGCAATTCTGGAACACCTGTTACAATTTACACCTTTGATTCAGTTTTTTTAAAAATGCCGCATTGTACCTCTGACAAGCAAATCTTTGATGAAAGAGATTTTTTTTTTATCAGTAATGTTAGTAACAGAGAGGAACCTTTCCAGAATAAATACAGTGAGTCTGTTCTTGAAAAGTTATTACCTTTCAGAGGGCAATGAAACCTTCAACGAAACCGCTCAAGAAAAACGTAGCAGCTTCAATAGCTCAGAAGAACTGTTCGGCTATCCAAAAACCCAACAAAGAAAATCAAAAAGCCAAGAAAATGGGAAGAAGCAAGATTGTATCTGATACATGTGTAAGATTGGAAATAGAAGAGAAAGAACATGGAAAAAATAGAAAGGCATCTTTGCAAGCATCTAAAGCAAATGATATCGATAATAGATTATTTGTTTCCGATTCTTCAAATGCTGAGCCTGCTAATGAGCTTGAGTCTATCAAATGGTTAAGATAAGTCTGAGGTAAACTCTTATTTGTTGCTGGAACTTCACGGTGTCCTTTGCGGACAAAATCATTAGCATATAAAGTTCCTTCGAACTTCCCCATGTGGAAGATATTATTTTCATTAAAGGAAGTGATATTAAATGTGTTTTGCCGTTATAAACTAAACATCTTTACCAACATGTTTGTCGTGTAGTAGAACTAGAGGAACTATTTTTCTATCAGGCATTTCACAATTTAAATCATTGGAGGCGTGTTGTTTTTTTGCGATATTTAATTACATGCACGCATTCCTAAATCAAATCAATAACATTGAAATACAGTAACTGTATAGCTTGCGCCGGCTGTCTGTTGTCTGTTGTCCATTACCACATAGGATTGATAAGTTCACCATCACGCATTTAACATTAGATAAAATCGAAAAAAATGCTCAGCACTCACTAGCGAGTTAGAGGCAGTAGTTTTGATTTCCGTGTTTTGTATATGTACACATGAATACATACATGTCTGTGTAACCGAAGAGAACGTATAAGTTAGATTTGCACTTTTTTCAAGGTTAGAGGTCATTCGAAATCCATATGTGACCTATGAACACTCTGACAGCTAGGCGTTGGCCGCGGTCAACCCGTCTTACAATGTATAAGGAGAATTTTTTTAATTAAATTGTTATATGATCACGTGCTATATGTAATAAGCGGTGATGTTTATCGCGTTTACAGAAATGGCTTTTCGAAAGGTTATATTATTATGGTTTTAGATGTGTTCATTATGTGCTGTAAAATTAGTGCTGGTGATCATATTTCATGTTACCAACAATCTATAATGTCTATGTGGCGTTGGAGAAAAAATGTTCAGATATAATTACAATTGATAATTACATCTTGGGAATTATGCATTTGACTGGTTACTTAAACACCTGTTAGTTACTAGAAATAACTAATCTCCTCTGTCTAATATTTATGAGGCGAGTTCGGTAATTGCCTGGCCTCGACAAGAGAAGACGCTACTAGAATTGAAATAATTCAATTTTTCGTAAAAGGAATTTTTGATAAGTTTTTAAACGAATACTCGGTTGGTTTGTGAATAACCATTTAAAATGAAAAATTTTGTGTGATTTAACAATAATGGAAAAATCAAATTTTGAACAGTGACCAAATATTTGTTTTTAAAAAAGAAAATGAATTATGAGATAAAAGTTAAACTAAGTAAGGTTTATGGGAATTCTGCACCTTCGTTATCCACCGTAAAATATTGGATAGATGAACCTAAACGTTTCCATACGAGTATTTTAACTTCGTTTTTGGCGTCGATTCATAACTGTTGACGAAACACGGATTCATCACAGCACACTAGAGATTAAATAAAGAAGGCCGAAGCCACTTTATCGGCTAACAGGATCATGGCCACAGTGGTCTGGCGTATACGCGGGATAAGCCACGTTGATTATCTTGAATAAAGCAAAACGATTAATGGCGAGTACATTGGCAATTTATGGAGTCGCTTCAACATCGCCGCATAAAAAAAGTCCGCATTTGGGAAGTAAAGAATTCTGTTTCACCAAGACAATGCACGCTTGCGCACTTGTGTCGTCGCCATGGTAAAATTCAGTGATTTGGGGCATTTTCGTCAAATTTAGCTCCCAGCGTAAGCCTAAGCTCCTATTTTTGAATATGAAAAAAATAAATCGGCGAAAAAAGGATTTGGCTCAAACGATGAAGTGATTATTACAGTAGGCAAATTCGGGTGCGCACCATCGGCGCAGCTAACGAATGGACTCTCGCATGCGAAACACTAGTCAGTATCTAGTTCGCTGCCGCCTGGTACGTACGTAATAGTAGTAGCGAAGTACTCTGTGTTCTGTTTTTAATAAGGTAGGTAAGATACGTAGATTGAGAAAACAGCTAAATAGGTTCGTTAAAGATTATCCGGATTTCACTTACGGCGGCGTAAAAATTAAATGTTTAGTGTGCGATATATATCTAACAAACACATTGTAAACGGCATGTGCAACGTGCAAACGATAATAATATCAAAACCGGTGTCGCCCCGCAAAATACAAACAATTTTTATTTGATTTACGTACAATGATGATTCAGTGTAATCTGGCGTTTACTTTGTTAAACAACGATTCATTTATTTCATTTTGGAATATGCCAATATTACATTACCGGTACGACCACGTTACGAAATTATTTACCATCTGTGCGTGTACATTTAGAAAATAAAATTAAGGCTGAATTGAAAAATAAAAAAGTGTGTTTATGCATGGATGAAACAACTAATTGCAAAAAAGATCTGTGCTTAACGTTATGGTGCGCAAAATGGAACCACATTAATCGTCATCTTCAATTTTATTAGCTTCTAGACGAATAGAAGAATGTACTGCCCAAGTAATTTCAAAAGTGGTGTTAAGCACATTGGAAAAATTTCAAATATCCAGAGATCAAGCCTTAACGTTTAGGACAGATGGTGCCGCAATCATGCTTTCTGTAGGACGGTCTTTTAAGGAACAGTGTGGTAGCTTTTTACATATTACATGTAAAATTCATGCTCTACATCTTGTGGCAGAGACAATTCGTAGATGTTATCCACAGGTGGATGCGCTAATTGCGAATATAAAAGTAGTGTTTCTGAAATCCCCAAAACGTATTCAAGAATTTCACAAACTATGTTCTCATACCCCTGAACCACCACAACCGATCCTTACACGTTTTGCAACATGGTTACAAACAGCATTTTACTATCATAAATATTTTTAGAGTATAAAGAAGGTGGTTCTATTATTCAATCCTAGAGAATGCGCGGTTATCAAAACAAGTCAGAAAAAATTTGAAGATAGTCAGGTTAAAAGTAATTTACAAACTGTTCACAGCATTTCTATCGGAGTAGTGCAAGCAATAGAAAAATTACAAAATTCTTCACTGTCGTTAGAAGAATCACTGCAAATTGTGAAAGGTGTACACGTACAGCTTTGTTCAGTAGAAGACGCAAAAAATTAGCGTGTTCAAATTGAGTTTGAACGTGTTTTAGACAAAGATTCAGATTTTGCCACACTTAGACAAATTTGTGAAGGTTCGTCTACAGATGCGTTAAGTTGTTTCAAAGATTTTTTTAATTATGCAAATACATCACTAGATGACGAGCGTTCGTTTCTTTATACAAGAACATATTTTTTTCACGGCGGACGCGTTTTGCAGAAATACAGAAACGCATATTTCGCAGGGTTGGAGAAATCGCATGTTTTAGATGGGATACAAAAGGTAGAACGTTGGGTTAAGCGTATCGACCTCAAAGGAGACTATGTTGAAAAATAAAATTAATTTTACACAGAACGATGTTTTTTGCCAAAGCCAGGTTTTTATCGAACTCTTCTCATATATTTTACACATAGTTAATAATTTAAAGAAAAAAACGTAGTGCGTATGCTTTCAAAATATCGGTCACCATCACGGAGAAATTGATTGCATAGATGGAGAAGTGATTCATTGGGTTTATTGTTTCTTAATCGAAGGTGTTTTGAAATTTGTTCTATTGTATAGCCGCTTATCGAATATATTCGGTTGCGCTTATTCAACTTGCCAGCCATTCGATAATGAAATCGCTTTGTGTTTTGTTATGCATGGAAATTTTGACTGTCTATGTGCGTGTCTTGGTGCAAGAGTACGCATACTCATGTTTGAAAAATTTATTCTAACCTATGCATACGTCTGAATACAAACATTAGGTACTAAGTTGTATCAATACAAAACAGGAACACACCCAAGGTGGCCCGCCTATTACCATAGAGATAGGAATAGATTCTATAAAAATGCGTAGTCCGAATTACAAATTTCGACAGCAGATTAATCATATAGATTTTACCTCTACCACAGTAAAGGTGGTAAAACCCGACAAATTTAAATTTCCATCGAATATAAATGGTATACAACAATACGTCGCCTTACGCAAACTCGGAGTTGCACAGATCCTGCTTTATCCCTTTGGCAACACCTCCAAGGTACACTGTAACACACTCTTGCGTAATTATGATTTTACGATTGATCAACGTTGAGACTGTTTCATTACACGCGTTCTAAACCCTTTAAATGAACGTATCGCTCAGACGTAATAAATCCGATCCTTTAATAAGAAAAAGAAAACTGTATCTTTAGAAAGTAAACTTAACATTGCTAATGATTTCGATAACCGAATTACAATTTTTGAATCGGTAAAGAAGTTTGAGCTGCTGGAATCCACGGTAATAACGGAATGTGGAATAACACCCTTGAATTTGTCCCATTAAAATATGGACGAAACGTCGACAGAGATTACAACAACAACGTGGCCTCAATTACTCTGTATTAATGAATTCATTACAGTAAAATGTACACGTAGTTTATGTTATGTGTGACAGGGTTGAGTACTTCAGATGCTGCTTACGGTAGGCGTTAAAATTAGGGACCAGCAAATATCTTTTGGATTCTACGGATAGTACGAGGGATGTTAGAATAAAAATTTTTTTCTCACTCCATTCAAGGTGGACAAAGAAATTCTACGAATTTCCGGAGCATGTTCCGGATTTGTTACATATTTTGTGCGGTGTTGAGTATGTCGATACCCGTTGCGTTTGCATCATCATTATCTTCAGGAGTACATCGAACATGCAGTTCTGCTGGTAATTCTTGTACGTGACAAGAAATTCCCAATGCATAAGTAATGGCTTAATACATCCTAATGCAAAATTAAACCGCACCTCTTTTTTTAAACAATCGCCATTCTCAGCGAGCTCATTACTTTCTCTACACATTAGTGTTCCATACACATACTCAGCCGGCCGGAATTTTCACATTCTTCTGGCAAAGCCTTCAAAGTTTTACTTGAAGTCCCAAAAACGGAGGCACACCCCATTTTATTGGTTTTTAGCGCGTAACTCCTTCCTGAATTATGGGATTTTAATTTTTTTAACGGCAGTCGATTCAAAAGGATTTTCCGCGTTTTATTTTGTCGCACGTGAAGAGCTGAAATATCTTGGTGGCCAAATTTCATCGCTCAATACATCATTTCCCGCTCACTGAGTCCGTTAGAACCCCGATGTTTTTACACCGCATTTTCTAATCTGATCAGGTTACCGCCTCCAAGAGTCTCAGAACAATTTTGCTGAAAATTACCAAACCTTGCTGGACTTTATTTGATGGTTTTTCAGCAGCTGCACTTGCTTGAACTAAATTATTAATTTTAAATTAATTGCTTAAATTAAATGCTTTGAGGAAAACTTCTCCGCTCATAAAAGTGTATGGTTCTGCTACCAAGATCTCATTAATGTTCTCGCTTCTGATTAGTAAAGATAGTGTGACCATTTTTCAAATGATTAGACAATTTCTCTTGCACGACAATGTATAATGTTACATTTTCCATTTGCGTATTTCTTCATATGGAAAATATATACATACAGGGCATTACTCAACACAAGACGGAACTAAGCGGCAGTGATATCGACTGGCATCCACTGTTGTAAGAGCAGTCGCCTTCAAAGCAATATATTATAAGTGTATGTATATCCGGATAGCTTTAAAATACAAAACGCATACTTGGAGACGCACCTTTGGTAATATTCTGTTCTGTCATTTTCGTTCCATCGACGCAAGCAATAATATACATTAGGATGAAAGCAGACGAAAACAGCGACCCGATACGTGATTCATAGGGTACGTAATTCAAACCGATCGTTGATGTATGGACCTGTAAGCGCGAGACGACAGAATCCTACCAATTTCGCTTTAGGTTAAATACGCGTTAATTTACGTCTCGACCGTTTCTCCGCAGCACAAAGTATCGTCGAGATCGCGTGTTGGCGCGGTGTTATGCAACGCGTACGTATAAGAATTAACAGCGATAATGAGTAATGAATAATAAAATATCTGCCTGTTTGTTCGTATGAATGTACTTACATTACATGCGAGGAGACAAGTTTACGTTTTAGTGTGCTGCATTGATGTCTACATTCTGTACGTGATGTTGTTTTATGTACGGAGGGAATATGGTTGCGGAAATTCTATGTACCTCGTACAATAAGCCCACTTGTAATTTTACGGTCTACTGGATTAAGTACAGGAAATTATTTATTGAATCAATCTGGTTAATATAGTAAAACTTTGAAGACATTTAAGTTTTTTGGTCAATTATTGGCGGAGGTTGTATTGACTGTAATAACGATGCAAGTCCAATGATTCGATCTGCCTACATATACAGGCTCACTCATTTTCATCATGGGGATCTTGCTTATTGTTGAAGATAGAAGGCAGACTTAAATTTGTTATGAATCCGGAGAGAAAATGGACCCGTAAAAAAGTGACAATCGAGATTAAGAAAAAAACGAAAAACGCTTCTTTTACCTCTACCACCTTTATTTGGTTTTACAGAGAAGAATTAAAGTCGCATCCCTAGGACCGCCTTCGATCTTCCATATAGTGGTTCTTTTTCCTTTCTAGCCATCATCAACTTCCTAATTTCTTATCGGGACCATATTGGATTTTGACACTGTCAGGCAGACTTTTTCTCTGATTTTAAGCAGTTGTACAAGGGTTGTTGAAATTATGCTTTAATAGACGAAAAATACATTTCACGGTTAAATAAGGCGGCCATATCGTATCATTCTTCTAGATTTTGATAGAAACTTGGTCGAGAATGAATCGTTTACCAAGCCATGTAATGTTATGATAACAGGAATTTTAATGAAAATCCAACCATTGGATTTGACGTTAGAATCAACGGGATTAGACCAAGAATAGCTAAGTCACTAAGCTTAACTCAAAACGTTATAGTATTGCAAGCAGAGTTAGTGGTAATACTGAGGCGTATTGAAGATTGTCAATACGTTGCCAGCTGTTTCATATAATCAATCAGTGCTGAAGGCATTGTCCACACAGTGTGCGATTGCAGGAACGTGACTCTCAGAAATGGGCTCGGAATATTCAAAAGTAGAAATCACCAAAGGAGGTAAAGCTAACATTAAAAAAAAGGTCGTAGTGAGACAGGCCACAGACTACCACGCAAATAATCTAATGTAATCTAGTTATACGTAGAAAGAAATAAGGTACCTTATAGGAAAATAAAACAAATAGGTGCCTACTATAAAAATAGAACATGATCGTTCCTTTCCTGCGAGGTATTAAGAAAAGTCCGTTCCCTAAGACAATCCCAAACTCGGAGGGACTGAATATATTTGTTGGGAAACTTGTTAATTAATGGGTGGATATTTTTGCGTAGTTGCAGCATATCCACTGCCAACACACTACCATAATTGTTGATTATTTTTTTCAAAAAAGCTATAGAACTCTACATCAAACATGCCCTATACTAAAATCTAGAGGTTGCTTTCACAATGAGGTTACCAAAATCATTTATCTGTTGAAAACGTGCTTCATCAGTTCATAAAACGCTGCTCAATCACTGCGTCAACGTAGCACAAAGAAGTCAATTTGGGAGTGCAGCTACCCCAGCTCACTTATGACCCCGATGAAACCTTGAATAATAAAAAATAGAAATTGGCGAAGTAACAGAAAATTTTCTTTTACCGATTTTACCGAAAAACTATGCTTCTTTATCGAGTTTTTAAAAAGTTGTAACAATCATATCACGAAAGTTTAAGTAAAGATATTAGCATGTGACATCATTGTATACATCGTATTTCTAAAGAATCTATCTGTTGCTCTTATTCGAAGTTAAAAACAAACTGGAACAACCCTTTCTATTTCTATGTTTACATTCAGCTTCATTTCTCTGCTGCGCCTCTAGCTCCATTGTTCTACGTAATAAATTCTAATATAAGCAGTACGTTCGATCCATTAGAGCGTATCCAATTGTGTACGCAGCATTCAACGCGAACGCCCCAAATTATACCGAACAGACACGAGATATATACATATACATACATACTTGGGGATAATTTACCATTCGAAACGGCCAAAATTTCGGATCCATCGTAGGTACTACGGCCAACTCCCTTTCCATCATCATCATTTTCATTGAATGGCGTTCTTTGTTTTCAAATTAGAGATATACGTGTGACCGACGCGTTCTCTTTTATCCGGTCGTTTTCCTGCAGCATCACCGCGCCAACAATGGGTTCTAAATTGAAAGATGCGCGTCACCAGTGCCAACCGTCCCAGGTTCCAAGCAGCGACGTCAAATCGTAGAGCCACGACATTACGTTGCATTAAAGACCGTTTCTTTGACTTCGGACGAGTTATTTACCTTCTTTTTTCTCCTTACTCGATTCTCGCTAACTAAGCTAAGCTGTTGTTGTTGCTGTTGAGTTGTTGTCAACGTTCATTGTAATCGCAGAGCTAAAATCCGACGGAATTTTCTTTCTGACGCTTCACGCTTTGATATCGAAAGAAGAAATTTCAAAGCCTCAGACGACGATTCCGGCGATGTCATTTCACGGTTTACGCTTGAAGATATTGATGGCGTCTTTAAGGTGGACGTTTTTTCGTCGATTGTAACGGGCTAGTACTTGCCAGCGATGCGCGAAACTCTCGCCTCATTATTCCAAATAATATCGAATCGAAATCTTATAGCATAACTGATTGTCTTATTTCGTATGTTTTTGTCATCCTGGAGAAACGAGAATAATGGATTTAAAATATAAAAGGTGGCGTCTAAAAAGCAAACGTTTCCAATAGATGATTTCTTTTAGAACTAGAACTGTTACGCTGTAGTAATTACGACAATATCACTGGAGTGGAAAATGTGAAATAACCGTTACAACAATACGCAGGACAACAATAATGTAAATAATGTTTAATTTTTTTTTACAACTATTTCATTTTTAAAATATCCCATCCATCGTCGCCGATTCGAGCTAGTGCGTATGTTGGGACTCGCTTTAGAATATTAGTCCATGCGAATGGCAGAATTGTATCTAGAGTTGATACGCGGAACAAGAAGCGACATATGTTGGAGCAAGAAAGGGCAATCGATAATATTTGTCATCAACTTATGCAAGAATTTCTTGCAGATAGTCTCTCTTCGTTCATTCAAGGATACCATCTCGAAGCGCGATAGCATAGCATCTTGTGAAGCACCCCTCCTATCAAGATAGACACCATCACATTTGAAGGAGATAAATTTCAAAAATCTGCGCTGAATTTTTTCTAAGGCCATTATATCGGATATGTATAAAGGATATCATATTAGCGCAGCGTATTCAACTTTACTTACCACATATGCAAAGTATAACGACTTAATTAACGATATATCTTTAAATGTGAAAATGTGAGGCTTGAGCGTCATGCTAGAATCAAATAGCATACAGGAGATCTCGAACTTCAGTTTTACGATTTAGAGTACTACCACCTACATAATACGCTGAAGTGTACGGTTCACGAGAACGACTATAGGTGGCCACACAACACTTATCAACATTCAATATAAAGGCCGATCTTTTGCACCACTCCACTAATATGTCCAAATTACGCTGAAGTTAATATCAATTGCAATTTCTAAATATATTTTTATGTCATCAGCGTACGCAAGAATAGGACCGTCTATTTGCAGTAGCAAATCATTAATAAATAATACAAACAAGAGTGGACCTAGGTTAGAACCTTGCGAAACACCAGATGTCAAGGTATAGCTATCAGACACATTCCCATTATAAACTACCTAGCATTTCCGCTGAGATAGATAAGAACATATAAGTTGTAGAGCGGATGGGAGAAAACCAAACACGTCCAATTTGATCCAATCAGAATTTCGTGGTCAATTAGATCAAATGCTTTGGAGAGATCTGTATAAATTACATCCATCCGCCCGCGTCTATCCAACACTTCACTGATTTGTTGAGATATCACGGCTAAATTAACTGTTGACCGACCTGAGATAATAATAAATAGATAACATATAATGTAATACGGCACTTATTGTACACTATATACTCTAATTACATATATGTATAGTACTTTTGATAGTATTTACTATTAATAGTTTTCGATAGTACTGTCGTGTGCTATCAATGGTCTTCGATATGATCAACTTTCCATACGTATCTAGCTTAATATTGTGACGAATTTTAAAGTACCAGTTTTCTTACGATCACCTTATTTCTTGAATGATTTGTATACAGGGCGTTTTACTGGGAAGCGCATCGATTAATATACGAAATACTATACACTGAAAAATTTGCCAGTACTCTAAAGGCGACTATTAAACTAAAATATTTTTAATAATATAACACTTCCGGAAATAGCCGTCCACTTAATTTTAAACGGAACACCCTATATATTGTTACAAGTTTTTCGCTGTCCTATAACTGGATCAATTTGTTGGACAATAAGGTTATATTCTATTCTGCTCTTAAAGCAGCATTCATCTAATTCTTGAATAAACTACTCTACATCACTACAAAGTAAATCTGTGGAATTTCAGCTCCAATAGACAAATCGCTGCACGAAGACTAATTCTAAAACCTAAAATCATCTGAAATAATTCTGTGTTGATACTATTTAACACCTTATTATCTGAAATAAATCCATGTTGTCACGGCAAACTCTAGACACAATCCTGACTAGAGAGAGGTACCTAATAATATCGTGTGTGTATCATCGAAACGGTCGTAGTACGTGTATTTAATTATCGCCTCTTATTCCTTCACAAGAAGTGCCACAATGCAACCTATATTGGATTGTTGTTGTTTGTTTAGGTCGACGGTTAAATAACTGTATGGCGTACTGGAGAAACGTGAGACGACGTCCGCATAGAACAGAGGACCCTGTTGATGTTGCGTCGCTTCCTGTGGCACTTCTCTGATGTCTGGTACGTGATCGGTCATCAAAGCTTTTAATTTAAACGAAGCAAGCACGATAGATCTATGGGCACCTGAATATAATGTGCTAGCTTTCTAACGTTGACATGTTACGCAAACATTCTGTAGAAGGCACGCTCCGGGCAGATCTTAGCAAAGCATATAATAGAAACGTCTTCTTTGTTTTGGAATTGTTTATAATATGTCTGGTTTGTTTGAAATACGTATTAATATGCTCTTTAAATAAATAACAATAGGCTAGGTTGGAGTAATATTGCACCCGCAAGTTAGCTTACAAGGAAAGATACCCAACCTGCAACTTTAGAATTTGCTGAAACGTGGGTAGTTTGTAGACCTCACAGGACTATGTAATATATAGGTTTCTATTTCGACTGAGAAGGTCAGGGGTCGCGCTTATTAAGCCACTATTGCATCAAGTTTAGTGCATTCTTCGTACAGCTGCAACGCAACATGCAGCAGCCCAGAAGAAGCCCCGTACAATTGAGAGCGAAACGTCGGCATTCTCATGCAATTACGACGCGGTTTCAACTCGGAAACACAAATTCTTTAAAAAAAAAACAACGACCGTGGAAGTCCGCAACAACATACATAAACCAGGTTAGGGCTGATGTAATTCACGAATATGGTTTTAACGTTTTTCTTTATTTTGTTACAAATTAAACGTTGATATTATTTAACAGCATTTAGAATGCAGTTGTATAATTTGCTTGTATTTTGTTATTTAAATATCCAGCTGATGCGAACATAATATTATGCCGATTACTTCTTCTACTGGTGAGATAAAAGCGATAATTTTTGGGGATTTTGAAGACAATCTATTTCTACGCCTATAATTAATCGATTATCCATCACCACACGTACGTATCACCACAGAATAAAGGTATCTACACCTGAAAGTTCATAGAATTATAAAAGAAATTTGAGTAACCTTCCAGCTTACAAGAGTTGTGTTTCATCGATTAATTTTTAAAAGGTTTTATTTGTTTCCTTGTCCGGCGTGCCACAATGATGTTTCTCAAAAACAAATTGCTCAACGAAAAGCTGACTCTATCCCGTGCCAAATCGATTTGTTTCTAAGCAAAACACTTCACTCATTCATTATTATAATTAGTACCAAAGTAAACTTCAAGATCCAAGTTCTCTCGAGAATAAATATCCTAATTGCGTATAATTTATTTACACTGAAGGAATGAACTTTATCGGACGTGAATCGCCGCGCCAAGAAAAGCACAAGAAGCCGTACACAGACGAGATTTTTAGCTTCTGTTTTTCTCGGTCTTCTATACTCTGTATAATTGCACCGGCCGCGACGCGATAAAGTTAAAACTTGGTGAGATAAGGCGCTCACTGAGAAAGCAATGTTTACGATCCGAAGCGGAAATCGTTCGGTTCAACTGACAAATCGCTTAAACATTTACTCCAGCTTTACACACTCGAGGACCGCATTTAAATATATATATCGTACGCGTAATGTGAAACCATTCACTTTACGCAGAGGTGGTATACAGCACTATTGTGCTCTGAATAACACTCTTAATTCAATGTATACCGAGATACAGGTTTTATTGTTAGAAATTATGGTTAACTGCTCGCTATTGACGAAGATTTTCAGGCAAATTTGAGACATATTCTTAGTATTTTGTCCCTAAGCGATTTATGAGATACTAGTTTGTAAGGTGTGAATTTAATGTGATCGCATATGTACTGCAGTTAAAATAAATTGCTCCGATAAATTAGACGGTGAAAAGGATTTTAAATTGTTATCTGTATATATATATTGCGTACTTATAACGGCCAATAAACACTTCTGTGATTTGCGGACTCGATCAGATAAACCACTCGATGCGTGTCGTTTATGATTGTATTCTAGGAAGTAATATTTATTCAAAATTAAAAGCGTACAAACAAATGGGTAATACCTACGTATTTTAGTGTCAATCCCGGATTACAGGACTTGTTTAAAAATGCGTCAATATGGGACTATCGTAAAATTTACGACGATAAGAAAAACACCTTTTACCAACAATTTTTGCTGCTTCTGTTGTCTTTCCCGAATAGGACGTTTATTGCCTTTTCTTTTGAGGAATTGCAGGTGTCGCATCTTTTCGAACATTGGCAATAAAGGCAAGAGGTTCACGAATGTTTCAACGCAACATAATAGTCGATGTTCTGTGCCTCCTTCTTAGCTCGGCAAGGCAACGATTTAAATCTACCATATATTAGTAGCGGGAAGTTCTCCTTTTTAGAAGTATTGGTAGAATAAGTTACAAAGAGGTTAACGCTGCCCATATTCATTCATAAATGCCATCTTCTTGTTTTCCTATCGTAGCTCATATTCGGGCACATTTGGTCCAATGTGTAGACACCACCGCTTGTTTCATTATAGTTGTGAACAATTGCTGGTTTGCCTGTTTCTTCTGCAATTGTAGCACCCACATGTACTGCAGACAATAGCAGTACTATTTCATACGAAACTAATACCTTTCGTTGGTCAAAACCGAACATTGAAGTATTTGCATTTCGCTGCCTTATTGCCAACACTTCTGGAGGAATTTCTTTTTTTTTATATTTTTGTAGCGTTCCAATTATTGTAAATTTATACGGATCTTGGAGTAATTCATTTGCTCTAAATTGACGGATGTTAACCAAATTGCCCATGGTTACATTCCCATTAGTTTCATTGACAGATTTTGTAAGTTCCTTTACAAAGTAGGTAACGAGCGGCAGCCCATTCCCATTGGGTTTTTTCCTTATACATGGACTAACATCCACTATATATTTTGTCGTGGAGTCATACAACATACTTTGAAAGTTTAATGGACATCACCAGTGAAATCCCAACAGATGTTCGTTAAATGGTGAGGCAAAAAGATAAGGTATAAGATGATCTGCAAGATTCAATGAAAATATCCCGTATCTCTCCCGGATATGCGTACAGGTATTATTGATTTTTGTTTCCTGCTTTGTATCTTCTGCATAAAACGCGAGACATAACAATAATGTAAATTTGTCACAATTCATTGGAAAATCGTCGTACCAAGCATATGTTTGGTAGATAAATGTTTTTTTTTTGGCAGCCGAAAGTATCAAAATTGCAAATAAGGGTGTAATTCTTCTTTTGTAGTGAGTGACACATTGTTGCTTACGGTATAATTTTGACTTTTCTGCGTTTATGTGCAATAAGATTATATCGAGAATAGAACAAAAGAAAAAATTATTTTCTATGTGTAACATTTCTTTTGTTTAATCTTTCGGGCTTGAAACACTTCTTCTGAGGCAGACCATTTCTTCTTCGCTATTTTTTCCAAATTTAGGTTTAGCTAAAAACTGATTTTTGTTTACAAACTTCAACTTAAGGCTGGTGTACGGGATTGTCTGAGTTCACTTCATTGTCACCATTATTTTCCTCTGACAAAATACGCGATTGTTGTTCATTTATAAGCAAATACTCATCCAAACAACATTCATAAATTGTATTATCTGAGTCCTCCATCGATTCCATTTCCAGATTATCTTATTTTCTTCTTACTTTCATTACCACTATCGTCAACTGGATCTGGATTACTATCTTCCGCAGCCATAATCTTTCTCATCCTTTCCTCCAATTATGCTTGAGAATAGTGGAATAGTATTGGTTTGAAGACATTTCATTCAAAAAGGTATGCCCTGAGTATGGCATAAATCTAACAAATATAAGAAGCATCTTACTTCAAAATAAAGGTTGGTATTACCACTTGGTACAAAAGAAGACAACAATAAACTTGCCCGAAAACCAACTAACAGCAATACTTCGGGACGATCGTTAAATTCCAAACATTTTGTACGTGTAACGCAAAATCCATCGATTTAATTCCGACAAATATTAAGCAGACGCAGCGCAACGTACTCTTGTACGAGTACCGAAGAAGCATTACCGATTTCATCTCTATATATTACCAGTTGCACCAACACTACGCACTGATGATTGCAATAAGCTTATTGAACTTTGTACTTGCTTTACTAGTATGTGTGAACCTGTCTTTTTTTCTATACCCCAAACATTATTTTGTCAATTATCACAACATTCTGCGAATCCATGCACGTCTTATAAAATTTTCATTAACGTGTACAGTTAAGATAACAAGTATTTGGTAAATAAAGTTAGATAAATCTCTCACATAACTATTAAAATTTCTCAATGACAAGGTTGGCATTAATGGCATCATCCGTTTCAATAGTAATAATAGAGGCTTCCGTATTCCCTATTCTCTATAAAAAGATTAGAATAAAAGTCAACAACATAAAGCAATGTGTTATTAACGAAAGATTGAACCAGGGAAGGAATAGTATCTTGAAGAATTAGATAAATTAAATGGAATCAAGTTGTTTGGAATTGCAGACCAATAAAATCAACTTCAACAAAAGATAAGTAGACCCATTGTTTATTGCGTAAGAGGTGTTTGTTGTTTTAAAAATTGTATGTTGTAAAATAATATTTTTTTTCAAACTACTTTACCTTTAGTGCATCAATTTAACGTCGATTTCTTTCAGAATTCCTCTTATTTTCCTAAATCTGATGTATGTACGTAAACGATTGAATTGTAATATTCAAATATTCCAGTAAAATAGTATTAACACTAAACTATTCACTCGAATGTTATTCTTCGCTATTTACTTTACTAACCAAGACCTGTGTACCTTTTACCGTTTGAAAACGTTACCATTTTAGTTATAATCGATCTACACCAACTACAGACTAGCTCCGCTGCTTAATTGATTCTCTAACTCACGTAACAGCAAATGCATATCGTTTTAGTTAATAGGGTCCAATTTATGGTAATGACTCTTTACTATCGCTGACAACGCCAAAAAAGGTATCTTGAAACCGCACATCGCATCGGTCCAGGTTTATATACACGCGTACGCCTATCAAAACCGAAATGAAATACGGCCGACGTTTTAATTTAACGCAGACAAGACAACAAGAAGATAGGCCTGATAGATATAATCAGCCCGAGGGTTTCTATCTGTAGTTACGGTCATGTTCCATCGGTTATTGTTGGATAAATCGTATTGAGATGCGTGGCATGGTGTACAGATAAGATTTTTTGGATTTACTTAGATGATCAACAAAATTAGCATCGGAAACTCCAAATGCAATATTATTGTTTATTTTTAGTCTCTGGCTTGTTACACTATGACTTTTTCAGAACTATTGCGGTCTGTTAATTGCTAGAACCTTTTCTTTTCCCTGGCAGACCTTCCATTTTGTTTCCTACGTCAGGCCTAGGTTGACCGTACGATTTTTAAGCATACACTGTCAACAGGGTTATTATTGTTTCAGTAGCCTCTCTGTGTTTGACAAGTTTGTTCTGTATCCAATTGGTTGACATGTGATTTCTGTTCTTGCAATAGTACAGACGACCTCGGGCTTTTGTTAGCAATTGACGAGACTACTGAGGCTTGGTCCTCATCATACTTAGGCTAAGGCCATTCAGTTTGTTTAGCACGTTCATAGTTCCACATCGGCTTCGACTTTACTTGTGCGGAGTCCAGTGCCTTGAGCATCTGATGGTTTGGGGAATAAGATATTGGTAAGTGAGAATAGCATCAAAATGCAGATATTAAACCCATAACATCAGCATAATTGTAGGATTTGGTCTGCAAAACATCTCTATGCACTCATCCAGTAAGGCGTACTTGATTTGAAGGTTACAGTGTGGTATGGATATGTAACCCCTTCCATTACAAGGTACTACTTTCGCTAGAATAGGAAGAACAGAGGATAGAAGCAATAATATCAACGTTATTCGGATGTGTTGCAAAATTTGATTCACCAATGTTGCCGAATCGTGATATTTATTACATAGTTTTCTTGCAGTTTAGCACAGCTCCTTGTATTTATAATCCAGTGAAGTACCATCTAACTAACGCGTTCTTCTAATGTCAATACAGTTCATTTCATTGAATTTCGCAATTGTCAACTTTATCACTTGTAAATTGTCACCCAATTCCCCTCGTGATATTAGAGATAATCTCAGTGTACCACATGCATGCGCATGTCTGCTATAACTTCGCTTTATTATATCAAACTGTACATTATTCGTCCCTCAACATGCTTCATTTCATTGAAGTAGAGCATATGATATGCACTTTTGATGGCTTTCCATGTATACTTATATAATGTGTACATCGTCGTGTGTACAAGCACAGCTTTTCTACGGCTCTCTGACTCAGTACCACGTGCATTCATTAGCCGAGAACCCGTTTTTGTTCTTCGGCAACCGCGCTCAGCTCTTAAATCTTTTTAATATTTAAGTGGCATAATATAACAATGCCTTCGTGTCTGTGCAATAGCGCTTATGTCTTGCCGACTCTCTCATTTGCAGCAGACACAAAAGCTAAACGAAAAAAGGAGGCTAGCAACTGGAATACAGCGCCACCGAAGAGATTTCGTAATCCGCCTCCGCGCACACGATTGCCTGGTTGTTTGTTGCATGCATAAAACAAGTAAGCTGTGAATGTATCTGTATAGGTAAGTATGTTATATTTGGATGTCAATAACTGTAAATAATCAATTTTCGCCCATGGCTTTTAATGGTGTTTGGTTATCGTTTGCGGAAGATCATATAAGCCCAAATTTGTTGATATCGTAACACTATTTTGACATTTTGGAATTTATGCCTGGTTTATGGAGTTGTGGTAATAAATTTACTATTTAACATTTCTATTGTGGAATGATTACGATTTTGGAGCAAATTACTCTGTCTAGAAACCAAGACATGATTAAGTGAAATGAATTTTTTACGTCGTAATTATTAAGATATCTAAATGGCAAGGTTAGTATATTGGCACCAATATCATGGATGTGTCTTAATAATAATAGTAATAGCTAGACGTTTGGGTATTCCCCAAGCTCTACAAAAATAGTGGAATAAAGGCCAACATGAAGCAATGCGATAGACCATGCGTTCTTGATGAAAGAATGCACCAGAGAATAAGCAATAACTTGAGGAATAAGATAAATCACCAGAACCAGGTCCATTTGGAGTTAAAGTTATTTTGAATAACACACAAATAAAATCAACTTTAACAAAAGACAACTAGATCCATTGTTTATTTCCCGAAGATGGCTGGATGAAAATAGCACAATCTACGAATCACTTTGCCAAACCTTCCGAAACAACAACGCTAAGAGAAGCCAATGAGAAGTATTGAAGAGGATAGTTTGATCGAAGTATCATTTTCCCAAAGTCGCTTTATTGCTTTAAAAGTTGCACATTGTACAATAAGCACCCCTTTGTACTTTCTCAGATTCTTTCTTTTTTTATGCGGTATCTACATACCCTATGCATGGAAAATGTAAGGGTTGTGTCGAAGTAGGTAGCCAACTCCTTAATTGTCGAAACGCGAGTAATAAAATTCGCCTTCATGGTTAAAATTTTGCACTTAGCAGTGGTTCAGGCGCAGAGAGCTGCGCATCACCTCGCAATTACATTTCACACTCTGTAAGTGGTTTCAGTCTTCCTCTATGGTTATTGAAGTCAAAAATTTCAAATCATCGGCAGAGATACATTTATTACAGTTGATCTGTTCGGCTGTGTCATTTATAAATAGAAACATTAAGGCACTTAAATTGGAACCTTATGGTACTTTAAATGTGGCGTGGAACAGTTGTGATTTATAACAATTGGTTATAAAACCAAGGGTTACGGTTTTTAACCATTTTTCTCTGTGTATACATTTAAAAACCCATAGATTCTCATTATTTTCCAGTAGATAAAAGTCCTTCGTATAATATTGAGAATTACTATATCCTACAACTAGAATTGCCAAATAAGAATAAGCTTACCAATTCAAACAATCTTGAAGAACTATCACAAGAGATTATCTTATAAGCATACTTGTGCATACCTCTGCATTTGGAAGTTGTTAACGATTTATTTACTAACGTTCAGAGAGCATTAAAAATTGAACGAATTAGCAATCACATTAGCATTTCTGCAAAAACTACTGGCCATTAAGGAGATGTTGAAATGACGTTTTCTGACCGTTGCTCCATTTTCTTGCACGCAAGATCGCGAACTTTACGCAGCAGAATAAAAAGTAAAAATCTTTTCTGTCTAATCGAGTTGCTCCGGTTGCGCGATTTATTGTATCGGGAAGAACAACGAGAATAGGCACCGTGTACGTATTATCATTGCGAAGACGTGACCGTGATGCTCAAACGGTCATCGTGCGTACGACAAACGCAGAAGAACATGGCCAGCGCCGTGCCGGACTTTTGCTATTAAGAGAATCGTTAGAATGCGCGACCCGTAGCGCGTTAAAGAACAGTACACGGTCGCATTTACGTAAGTGGTAAGATTCCCAGGCATATTCCTTGTATCTTCTCTCGGTTGCGTTGTTATTTCTGCCATTTGTTCGAGTTCTATTTGGTGTTATAGGCCAAATACGAAGAAGCTTAGATTATGTGTACAACGAAGACGTTATGATGTTGAATGTTATACGCGTGGAACGTTTATTTTTAATGCACATATGTAAGGGAGGATGGAGCAAGTTGTTATTGACTGTAAAAATATGACAAAGCAAGAGAAACAGACACAGTTATAGTACTTAATCAAATACTGAAGCATATTATTGTCGCCTTCACCACATGATACACTTGTACTAGAAGCACGTTTCAATATTTAACAATAACCTATTTTATCCAACATAACGATTTCAACGGGAAGAAACTGAAAAGACTAAATAACTCTTGTGAAGCTGGTATCCTAAATCTCCTTTATGTTTAATTTTAACACAAAATATGTGTTTTCCCTTCGCTTAGAACGCTCTGTATATTGTTGACGCATCGGTAGGATTCTATCCCGGTGATATACGCCGACTGTCAGACGACATAAAAACACTCAACACCTGCAGTAGCTCGCCTACTGAATAGAATATATAATAAGTGCAAGCGAAAGTCAGAAACCTCGGGCCGCCGAAATTATAAAACAAAAGGAAAGCATTCGTAAAGGGTGGCAATCAGATGAAAATACACTAATTTACTGTTATTATTATTACTTCGAGAAACTGCCGAAAAGAATACCCAAAATTTGTGAAGCCATGATAAAGGTTAAAGTGGAATATATTTATGAAAGTGGATTTTATTAAAATAATACGTACAATGCAAATATTTGAGGACTGTGCGTTTATCGTGCTTCTTGCACGGTACTTTCAAATATCAAGAACAACTTTGATAGGAATTCGCTTTTCTGCAAAATTTTTACTTCTTTACTTCTTCCAAATTTTATAACGATGCTGTATGTATAATCACTCGCAAATAATCGCCAATATTTTAAATATTTTTAGAATATAAAATAAAAATTATTGACTAGCATTATTATTCGCAAATAACGTGAAATTTCCAAGCGAAGTTGTTTTCTAAGCTTATTGCAAGCACTTTAATGCAGTCAATATGTATTAAATCACTGTGAGACAGATTTGGTAATATACTCTAGTCTACTTCTCTACTTCCTTTGTTATTAACTCGTCTGTTATGCAACGGACAGCTCGATTGCGCTCCCACAAAATAACCACCCGCATACTGTTTACTCTCGGAGATCGCTGCTGCTGCAACAATTAATTACTTCGTCGAAGAGAAACACGACTTTAAGGAGTTGCTCTAATTGTTTCTATTAGAATTAGTACTGCTGCCGGTAGCTTTTAGAAAGGCGAGTTTGGTCACGTCTATTCGAATATGGCTCACAATACAGATGTTATTAGTTTAGGCAATAATATATGTAGCTGTAGTTGTAGGCAGTTTCTGATTGATTCATTCTATGGGGTTCCCTTTGTCTTTAAATGAAGTTCTTCGATTATGCAATTTAAGCAGCTGCAGTAAAATAAATTCAGTTCTATTAAAGTTAATTCACTTAAAGACATATAAATTCATTTCGGTGGCTTATGTGACACACAGATAAAAATATGTGTGAGATCCAACACCGTTTTAACACCGTCTGGTTGCTCCCTCGCGTCCATTTGCAGAAATAGTTAGAATCGATGAAGTTAACATTGTGTTAACAGTGTTACATGTTCCGTTTCGGGGAAAATTCCTTCGTTTCGGTGAAAAATCTCTACGCAAATCTGCATTTACTTGTCTTTGATTCTTCTCTTGCGTCACTGATACTGGTCGCTGCTTTGTATGCATCTCAGGAACTCTTACTCAACGACAATACACAAGAAAATCAAACTTCACTTGCTAAAACGAAATACTCGAAATTTTAGAATTTGTTTCTGGGGAAACTCAATATAATTAACAATGTTAGCATTTCCCGACGGTCATTAATTAAAGATTTGAACGTACCGTTTAATGAAAGAGACCAATCACGTCTAAGTTTAATCAACTTCTCCGTGTTCCAATGGTTTGAACAAATATCTGGAAGGCGCCTCTGATACACTCAGCATCAAATTTTAAGTTTTTCAACGTGAATTTGTATCTTTTCTGGATTTTGTAATTAGTTGGGTATTTAATAAAAATATATTTTTTCCTACATCCCAACACCTAACCCAGAGAGCTATTATTTACAACTCCAAACCTTACCTTCTTTCCAATTCTTCTATAGAATTTTTTCCTATACTACAATTTTTGCTTTTGCCGTTCATAAGTGACGCAATGCCCAAAATATCACGAAAATATTGAATTGGAATACCATTGCCATTGCTAGAGATATCTTCGTAATTTCATCATAAGTGATTGCCAAAAATTTTGAACAACGTGTTACTATACCAGATAAGATAATTTCCTTCTTATTGCACCTTAATTCTGAATTTCGATTCTATGTATTCATAAAAATTGATGTCTTATCTTAAAACCATCCAGGCCTATTTCCTGTCCGCCGCCCTTCAAGTTATTTTCTTTATTAGGGAGTGTCCTTCTCTTCTTTGGACAAAATTTTGCGTTCCGTTATTCCTAAGCTTTCTCTATTTTTTTTTTGTGTGGGACACATTGTTTCCGCTGCGCATGTTACTACTAATTTAATTAATGTTTACAATAATATATAATAATAATGATAAACAAGATGTCAGTGATACGTATTTGTCACTGGTACTTCTTGCAACAAAAAAACAATTGTTTTCCTAGTAGCGTTTCCTTTACACCCCATATAATCCTATCATTAACATTAAGACCCACATCCTCCAGAATGTCTTAAAATAAACTACGAGCAAGCACAGAATTACTTCGAAATTATGCTACATTGACGCAAATCCTATTAAAATCTAATATAATAACTACGGTCTTGCAGCAGATAGAAGGAGAGAAATAGACCTATACGTACACATTAAGCACATATTCGAGTCATAGCAGGCCGACCAAGAACGACAACGTAATATGCAAATATCCTGCTTAATGCGGTAAACAATTGAGAACATACCGTTCTATGTGTGATTATGGTTATTTATAGAACGATATATTTAGAACTCGTAATTGTGCGCTGAAATAATTTAGTTCTTATATGCAGCGCGTACGAGAACGAGCTCTAATCGTCGTTTAAATATAATTATATGGATATAAATTTGCTACGATGCAGTGATAAATGATTTTTTTCGTTGATTGTATAACGAATATTATAAATTTTGTTGTCTAGTTTTATAGCGATTTATAATAGGCAATAAACCGAACGGTTATTAATGTAACAAGCTGTATATCAAGCGGTGGACATTTAAAATAGATTTCTGTGCTAGGTAATAAATATATATTGTAGTGTTACTTTTCAAGTTTTGATGCGCATCATGTAGATATGAAGAATTGAATTGTATAATGTTCCATGCTGTTAATGCACTGTTTCACCCGCAATATTTTTTTACTACTACTATGAATATAGCTAACATTAACTAACTTCGTAAGTAAATCAATAGCACACCGCAAACCAACGAATACGAGACAATACCTGCATTTCGACTTCAATCACCTATACAATCACCACCTTAACACAAGTGTACAAGTCAAAACCAACCTGACACAGTATGCGCCATAGTCATCGCACACGTGAGATAGAGGCCTATTGGAAGAACTCAGACGAATATAAGGTTAAAAGGGGCGTAAGAACAACAAGCACCACCAGGTAAATACTGACAAAGACTAAATCAGACAATGTGAACCAGCGGACTAATAACTGTTTATACAAAATTCCTTGTAAATGTAGACGCCCATTTAGAAGAAACCAGTAGACCTCTACACCTAAGAATAAAGAAACACCAGGACAGTAACCAAAAAGTATAATGGTAAGATAGCTTAGCTTCCTCACGGTATTAATGGAATAATTCACGGCAAACGCAACAAAAGGAGAGAAAAAAATTACACTAACACACGGACATGTTTCTGCCTACCCGGCGTCATCAGCGTGGTTTCGAGAGTAAGTTTTTATCTCTACCTTCTATCGCTGTTGCCTCACAGTTAACCAGGACAGTGTTCGTCACGCGGAAACGGGAACATGAAACTTGGTGCAACACGCTTGAAGAGGAGATCATAGAATAACCCATCTATCGTGGGAACACCAATAGCTATCAGCAATTCTAGCATGAAAGTCAAAGAAGTAGATTCCCATTAATTCGCGAGAGTATCAACACTACAACCATTGCCACTAGAACGAACAGAGAAGATCAATGTAGTGAACAACATACTTCAACTCACGCCCGGGAAAAACGAGCTACTGCGCATCTAGCTCTGCGCATATAATTGTAATCTAAGCACAAATTAAAACAATAAATTTCTGTCCGCTCTCAATAGCTTACTCTAGGTCAACACAATAGACAGTGAAGAATCGCCTTTTGGCAGATATTGGTTCAAACTTCACTCGCGAAAGATATACCGCCGTTATGCAAATATAAATCCTCCGAAATATCCTCCGTTTCTGTGAGTGGGAGCATGAGCTTAAATTCGTTCTTTTTATCATTTACGCACAACAATATATACTTACGAAAAACTGTGTCATTTTATCCAGGCTACCCTGAACACGGCAGAATGTCCATGTAAATGAAAGACAATTCCTTCTCTAACCCAATAATAACATGTTTTCTAATGCGCAGTTTGAGATTAGGTGAACGCAGCGTAAATTCACTTTGTGAACATTTACATTAACTCTGGCTATGTCCAATATCTTCCTGTTAATGAATGTCTGAGGGTTTATTAGATGACAGTGTGACCTGATCTTTGTTGTGGCAGGTGTTAGTTTAAAATTGTCGACAGAAATCGACCATGAAGGGGAAGTGCAGATTAAATTAGAAGAGATGATGAAGTAGATAGCCGAAACATAGCGCCAAAGGATTACGATATTGGTCGATAAATCGTCGCATCTTTTTAGATTGTTTTCCTGCCACAACTCTAGCGATATCAAGTTCTCCAGAGAGAATTTTGTCCTCAAAATATTTATTTACAATTCATATAAATATTTTGGACACATTATAGATGACGATAAATCAACCTTTTTTGCGGGGTACAACAGAATTTCTTTCCGAATTGCCCACGTCAGGCTTTGCAGTATACGTGACCTCGGACACTTAATGGCGCAAGAATTAAACGCTACCAGCAACATTCTCATCTATCAAAACATCCAACCGCCTTTATTGCAAATTTCATATTAAATCATATTCGCCAGCAGAAAAATCCTAGCAGAAAAGGAGACGAAGACCATTCGACGCTCCCGCTCTTGCTTGATTTACTTTCAATTTATGCTAGACTTCCCCAAGCATTAAATTAAGCGCGCCGCATTGCTAGCGAGTCTTCGAGATTTCTCGCGTGGAACGCTACTACTACTATACACATTACGTACACACTATGGACGCCGTTTTATTGTCGATTCCCGCTCGTCATTGACCTCGTAAAATATATTTTTGTCTCGGTTCATGAATAACAAATTCTATGCGGCAGGTAGAGAGACAGGTTACTCCTTCCGCCGCCTCCGATATTAATTCCTGGCTCGTTTGCTCTATTTTCTTTGCTATGAGATCGCTGAGCGTCTTGGAAAAAAGCTTACCGTAGCCGGAATGAGACGGGGTCTCCTGGTAATTTATTGCACCAGGAAGAGTTTGCATAATGAGCTTATACGGCGGAAGATTTTAGGTTACAGCTGGATGGAATGAGAAAAGAAAAAGGGTAATAGCTGGATACTTTTTCTTAAATTTGTAAGGTTGTATGGCAAATTTTTAATGTCTTTTTCTCTTAAATGTACAAATATCGGTATAAATGTATGCATAATATCTGAGTTTATTAGATATGATTATAAACTAAATTCAGACCAGGATGCTGAATTGTTATTCGGTTTTCAACAAATGTAATGTTTGTTTTATTTTATGTTGTTATTTAACTCCTCAAAGCCAAAGGCATACCAGACAAGGAGCAATTCTGGTTCAGAATCCACGTGGAGATGAGCAACCAATGGGAGGTGGTGGAGCTAGGCCCATGGGCACCCGTCAGTTCCTGCATCTCGACGTATTTTGGTGGCAGCAATGGGACAGTAAATTTCTTATTATACTGGTAGATTAGTCACAATTAGAGAAGTAAAAGTAAGTTAGCGAAGTGTGGTTTATTATCTGTCGATAAGTCATCTGTGCATATAACGTAATAGATTATTCTCTATTTGACGCCATATCGTTTTTCAGTTTTATTTAGCTATGCACTAAACACATTTTGACTCAAGGCTTGTGTCCAATGAATCCGTCGAAAGAATGAACGGTTTCATATGTTTCAGTCCATATCAAGTTTTCATCTTGCTTTATGAGCGTTGTTAACGGTATAACTATGAAAAATTGAGAATTAATTTTCCAAAGACCCTAACAACCCTTAAAGCTTAAGCTCTCCGTTAGAAATTATATCTCTCAGATTTTTGATTTCGGTTGCAATGAACTTGCATTTAATTCATTTTAATTTCAAGTTGGTTTGAAATGATTTTTGGAAGACAGATTTCAGTTGATACTCTTCTTAAGTTTGGCACAATTCTTGTAAGAAGCCCAAGGAAAATTCACGCACTTTGTTTCTGGATTACAAGAAAACGACTGAAAACATTTAATTAAATTAATTTATTTTCCGTTATAACCTAAGAGATCTTGACTTTGAATCAGAGTGATCCACGTATTACACATGATTAGGAATCTCAAAACTTCTCTCAACGTTCAATTATCATTTTCAATTTTTTCAAATAATTTATCAATTTTTCTTAGTAGCGATTTGCTTTTTGTATATCTAAAGACCAGAAATCTTTTGAAGGCCAAAACTTCAATCTTTCGATTATGAATCAATCAAGGAGCACTCTTAGAACGTCTTCCTGTCGATACAATTAGACTTATTATCCCTGCCTACCATATATATTATCAATTCCGATGTTAAACAAGATAATAGGTGTCTTCATTTCAGCGGATCGCTAAAAATAAAAAAAATTCAAACGACGAAGGGCACCCATTTACGATGACACAAAATGTGGAAGACCTCTAGAAGTATGAGCTGAAGAAATCATCCATAAAGTGGAAGATTTGGTGTAGACTGACCACTGTTTTCTGGGACAGATAGAGGATTCTTTTAAAAGTATATGGCAAAAGGAACTACAATAACGGGGAATGTCTACAAAGGTACAACTAAGAACTTAAAAGCAGCTATACTCAAAAAGGACCCTACAACTATGCTCAGAAAACTCTGTTCCTGTACTATAACAGCAGGTCGCATAAAGCATGAATTGTTCAAGCAGTAGTCAATGAATGCGGTATTAATGATCCACCTTACAGTCCCGACCCCACTGCTCGTTAGTTATTATGTTTTTCCAAAACTCAAAAATCACTTGAGCGGCCGTGGCTTGGAAAACGTTGAGAAGTCGTATTTTGCAGGTAATTTAATATCCATCTATGCTTTTTGTGAACAAATTGTAAAAGAAAAACAATTTCTTTCAAACTATGACAACTAAACAGTTCCAGAAACGGAAAACCTTTATTTTAAAAAATCATCTTCCATCAACAAACCCTATGTTCTACAAGTCGTAACTTTTCCTGATCATACATATGCATAGTGGAAATCCCATGTTAAGAATAATGAAGCAACTGCGTGGAAGTGACCTCAAACAGCAGTAATTGCAGAGTATTTTGCACGTCTTACGGCACGTAGTTTGTATGTGCCTTCGAGTTAAAGCGTGTAACTTCACGTAATTATTGCACGTTGATTTGTATTATGGCGTCCACCGTATCCTGTATTAAAAAGCAGTCAAATTACCGGCAATGTTAAAGGTTAGGATAGCCGATGGTCGCTCGTATTCGATAGGTTATTTTGCGCGAAAATAATAATGGTAAATGCTTGCCTATTTGCTTGCAATTTCAACAGAGAGAGGTATGGTGTACTTACCATGTACTGCAAGATGACACATGGAATGATAATGACCATATATGTGTGTACAGGCTGGATTTGACGTATTGCATAAATTTGTATGAGCTGTACTCACCTGAAAAGAAATAAATATATAAATATTTAAATAACTGGTTTAACATGAGAGAAAGAACCATATTTACAAGCTATTTAACCTTCCTTCTAATGTTTCTAGGTACACTTCAGTAATAATAATAATACTAATAATAATAATGCCGTTTATTTCAACAGAAAACAAAAATTTCAATTAGAAGCCAATGACTTGAATTGAATACAGTGCAAAAAACAAAAACAGTATTCAAAAATAAAAGGTACATTTTGAAATTACATGTATAAGCTCAAGGGATACAATGTAGATTCTTGTGGGAAACAAATGCGCTTGATTAGTTAATCCTGCAAAATTAATCTGGGAGAGTAACATTGGAGCATCGATAACGATATTGACCAGTTTGCATATGAAACGGTGGCTAGATGAATCTCCGCGTTCTGATAAGGATTCAAAATTAAAAAGGACCAAATCAACGATGCCTCTAATAATATAATGCTATTAAAGCCACAAGATTATTGAAGAATCTGCAAGCTTTTATCAAAGAAGACGCCCCAGGTCCTTCATTCCATTATGTCTTGGTACATGTGCGTGATGGACATTAGTGAAAATTATGAGAACTTGTAGATTAAGAATATCTTGCTACAGCACCCTTGTTTAGATTTAAAACAATCCTATAATCAAGGCTGCTACGCAGAAGTAAACAATCTATTGCAGAGAGAATAGAAGAATAGAAATAGACCTATATTGGCGCCCTGTGATAGGCCAGAGAAAGCAGCGAAAGATCCATAGGTGTAACCATTGCAATGCGTATGGTATAACTGATCAATTAAGTACGGGAAGGCAGAGGAGCTTACAGTAATTAATTTGGATAACATGTGTTGTCGATAGTGACAAAGGAAATCAGTACGGAGAATAGCTACTGATGAACTGTATTATTTCGGCCAGGTTAGTGACAGTCCAAACAGATTTACAATGGCATAGATTTTAATGTAAAAGATCTTTAACAATGTTCTAATTGAAGCTTAATCAAATATTCATTGGTTGGTACAGAATTTCTCACATCAATCAAATCTCGCAACGGTTTCGATAACCTTTTTGTAGAAACTGGTTGATATAAAAAATCACCACTCCAAGATGAGTGGTTTTTACAATACCCCATCTTTTACAAACATCAGTACATCGGCGTTTGGTAAAATTTTCAAACAATCTCAATTATCACAGAAACTAACAATAGGCCAGATAGGTATCGTAATTGAAAAAAATGAACATGTATTGATGTGAGGCACTCAAAAACAGTAATATTTAGGAAGTCTTATTTAATAAATAAAACTTGTACGTGCCCGGCGGAAATTGAACACTCCGTATATTTTGGTGTAATGTTCATGCTGTGCGAAATTTACTTCTCCATATTTTTTTTAAAAAGCTTTCTCCCCCATGGACTAAGAGGACAAACCAGTGTGTTCGCTGTAAAGGGCTATTCAGATGAATAGCAGGATAATAAGGATTTTAGAAAAACATATTCCTCTTAATTTTGTTGAACATTTTCAGTGAAATTAAAGAGTTTAGAGAAAAATTAGGGTGAATTTTGAAGAAATTGTTAATTTTTGAAAATCTATTCATTCTAAAATTCAATTACAATGTCTCTTATTTCAACGATAATAATTTTATCCTAAAAATTCTTGAGGCGATTATTGAAATTCGATTTTAAAATAGAATCAATAAAAAAATAAAAGCTGGTACCTTTACTTTCGTAAAATAAAGAAAGCACATTGTTCGTAAAAAAAACACAATCCATTCAACCTGAGGAATTGAGGAAGCGCTCAAAAATTCGACAGAGGAATTTCAAAATCCGTACACAATATAATAACAGATGACGTAACTTGGATATATTCGTGCGAATCGGAAACTAAGCAACAATCTACTGGTTGGGTGTTGCGAGATGAACCGAATCCAACAAAAGTTGCTCGTTCATGACACACTTCCAAAAGACTGATTGATATTTCTTTCGTTGTACTGGACACGCCCCAAGCATTGCTTTGGAGGACTGAAGAACAGTGAAAGCTAGAAGCCGTTTCTGAAATCATATAAAACAATCGGCAGCGTCGTATCATCCTTCATCATGATAATGCCAGCTCTTATACAACACATCAAACAATTGATTACTTGAAAAAAATAAACATGGAATTTTTGTTTCATTGGCCGTATTCACTTGATTAAATTGCCTAACATGCTTAACAACTTCTTTTTATTCCCGAATGTCAAACAAAAAAACCCTAGACGGCGATTTTTATCATCTCAGAAAGTTGTTGACGCCTCCAAAAACCGCGTTTTGGAGTTACCACCCTCAGAATGGAAAAAAATTTCGAGAATTGGTTAGAACGCGGGCAAAAGTGTTTATTGTGAAAAACAATAAAACGATTTGAATCCTAAGAATTTTTCTTTACGAATGTATTAATACTCTTGGGATTACTAGCGCAATAAACAAATAAATGAAGAGTAAACAGATATATTAAAATGACACAAAAGTATCGACACAGTAGATATATTAAAAATTTACTGAATACAAAGGGGAAAAACCCACACATTTCTCTTTAATACTAGTAATCTTTCATAACACTTTTAAAACTCACTACTGGCTATAAAGCACGAACCAATCACCCTGAATAAATACCAACTCTCACGTTCGTAGCTAAAATAACCTTGTCGTAAAACCCTTACAATAACATTCTTAAAGATTTTTCAATGTACGAACTCATTGTTATTCATAAGTCTGCTGGTCTGTTCCTTCAAGAAGGCAAGAACAACCGTCATGTCCGGTCGGCTTAAGCAAGCTTTACGATTTCCAGATGTTGCATTGGGCCTAACTAACGCGAGGGTGGTGTGTGGCTTTTTGTAACCGATACGCAGCAAGTGAAACACCTCCTCACCCCAAATAGCGATCCAATGGTGTATACGACGTCGCCGGGGCCAAACAATAACAACCGTTTAATATCTCTGCTCCTTAAATTCCACGAAATTCCATAACTAACTGGATGGCTAGGGGAATGCGGTTTTCGGATCGGCCATATTCCTTAAGTGATATTTCATGTGTTCGGTTGTTATTCTAAGTTCCTTTTAAAGGAAGCCCTCCCTCGCACAATGACGATATTAACTGTTCAACTGCATGTTGGTTCTGATGGAAAGCTTTTTTTTCTTTCGGTGTTGCTGTTATTAAGGAGAGGCGTTCATGTTGGTGCATTTTTATGAGTTTATATTTTGAGAAGGGGATTTATGATAAACAATGAGGGCTTTATTGTTGGGAACATAAATTTCTATCTAATTATACAGGTTTAGTTCAGAACTATTCTGATTGTAAATAATGGTCCTATTCTGTAAAAATATAAATAACAGACTCAAAAAATTTAAAAAACTATATAGAAGGATCTTTTTATATGAGTTAGTTAAATCTACTGACCCTTTCCCTTATAAGTACAGTTTGTTAATTATTGTCATAAAAAAAAAAATGAAAGTAATAGGTTTTAAAGATGAGAAATTATAAGAAGAGGTGCCAAGACGAAAGCTATTCTGCCAAAGAAAAACAGAAGATTTTCAGTGCTTGTATTTCGCAAAAAAAAATAGTATTTCGTAGGTATTTGAAAAGACTAGCTATAGCAAAGGAATGACAAAAAAGATAAGATTCATCCGTCGGCTGTTGCAAAGAAAAAGGAAAATAAAAGCATGAGATCGCTAACTTGGAATTATACGATGAGTAAGAAGTCATCACATGTAAAGTACACAATTTCTTTTTATACAAAGGAAATGTGAAGAATTCTCGACGTAGCAGTAAAAGTCCAAAATGCATTTGTTACTCAACATAGTGCCCCTTAAGTTCAATGCACGTTATTTAAAACTTTCCAATAAATGGATTCCATCTCTCAAGTACGAATCTGGAAGGTTTCTTGGAAAATTTCTTTAAATTATGGAATTGATGAATGAAAAATCAAACCTGTCAGTGCCTGCATTGCCAAAGCGCTTTAATGGGTCAGTGCATTACTTCGATATGAATTTGCAAACAAGGTCTATTCTCACTATTTTTTTCATCAAGTTGGGTCAAAGGATTCGTAAGAGTTAGCTTTTTCGGTTCCGGTTCCGGTTATTGTTTTAACCAATTGAAGGTAATCGTAATCAGTAGAACCTTTTGCATTGTAGAACATAATGGCCAGGAGTTCCAGCAGACCCAATCGACTTCGCCCTTTTTGGTTGAAAGTCAACAGCTTCTACCCAATGCTTTAACTGCTGTTTAGTTTCTGGCATGTGATGGTGGATCCGCGCTCTATTCGTAGTAAAAAAATTGGCGTACAACTTCTGTTTGAAGTTCGTTTGCGAATTTGTTTTTGGCGGCGCCTATTTTGCACAAAGTTTTCTCATTTAATCCTTGATGTAGCGTACTTGATATCCTTATGGATATCAATTATGCTACATCCCCGCAGATGGAGTTTCTGTTCGACTTTTACATGGATCTCATCAAGAGGCCAATTTCTCCACTGATGAAAATGAAGAAGCAGAGCACTTATAAACTCCAAAATGACAAATTTTGTGACGGCACGATATTCCTATTTATCCGTTTCAACGAAACAAACGGTATGTTTATTTTAAAAAGCTATATAAAGAAAAATTTGACAAAGGAACTTACCATTTGACGTACATTCTTATGACGTGTACCAACCCCACTAAAAAAAAATCAATTCATAGCAATGCTACCTCTGGGCTACGCAGATAACTTTTTCTCGTTCCTTCGTTCACTCATGTTAGATATGATATTGGGTATTGTAAATAACAGGAACGATATACTGAATTAATTTATTACAAATATACGTCTCCTATTCATTTTATGATAAAAACCGCAAGGTACAAGATTATTCAGAATTAAATGTTCCATATAAAGCGTTTCTACGTTTTTTTAAGTTTTTGGCTTCATAATTTTAAAAAATAAATTTATTTTTTTTTGTTAGTAAAAAAAAAAATTGCACGAAATAATAACAAAAATATCTTATTCGTTCTGTCAGATATTAATGTCAAAAAGTAATAATAATGGATGTTTATAGGAACGAAGAACGTGTCTTCATATAACACTGGTAATAGTTATATAAGAGTAATACTGGGGTCAGACAGAGCGCTACGCTATGTATGCTACGTATTCCTTATTCGCTAAGATAGTAACAAATGTAGCAAACATAGCGTTCGTTCTTGGTATGGCCGGGTTAATTGAAAATAAAGTACCTAAGCTATTTTTCACAAATGCAGCGAACATAGTATACATAGCGTACATAGCGCTTTGTCTGGCCTCAGTATAGAGATTTATTTTCCGTAAAATATGAAAACAAATCAAATCCTAGTACATCAACAATTTCGAAATTTATTAATAAATTTGAGAGTGCAGCTAGTGTAGCTGTGAACGAAGGAATGATAATAATTTCACGCAATGGCTTTACGGATGCATGCATTTTTACTTTAAATAATGAGCCAACTGTTCAAAATACTCGTGCATGGAGCAAAGAAAGTCCTCGATTACATGTTTGTATAAACGTACAATATATCCAAAAAAATTCAAATATATTTAGGCTGGAATTTTTAATAACAGAATAATAGGGCAATTTGCAATTGTGACGTCAGATAACTTCTGCAGAATAATGTTGGTTCTGCCTTGGAAGATGCAGTGCACCCAGATCAAAATATTTGGTTTCAATAGGATGGGTGCCTAGTTCATTTTCGATTAAATGTTATGGAATATTTCGACTTTTTTTAATCGACGGAATGGTAAAGGTGGCTAGCCCATGATTTCTTTTTTTTTGGGAGACATCTTAAAAATAAAATTTAGTCCAGAAGAATGAATTTAGATTCATTAAGGGAAGCAATAATCCAAGAATAAATAATTAAGACAGACATTTGGCTAATGCAATAGCTTCATTTTCTAATAGACCTGGTTACTATCTTGCTGAGACTGGTGGCTTTTTCGAATACATATTTTAATTTGGTAATTATTTTCTAGGTTACTTGGTTATAACAATTCTTATTATATTCATTCGCTGTTACAACGTTTTTCTATTAATATTATTATTACTGTGTTCATACGTTTCTTTCACATTACAATGCAATCTCCAAGTTTGAAATTGCAGATGCACTAGGAGTTGGTTTGTTTTTATATTCCTCAATTTCTACCTGTTTTGTTAATGGTTTCCTTGATTGAGCTTATTTAATTGTCATGTAAGTAATATGACGGTATCTGTGCTGTACACGTGGATCACTTCCTAAAATACGCAATTAGTTATTTTTGGTTTCAACTTTATTGTTCAACGTGTTTGTTTTCATTTCATTCATTCCTTACAGCACGTTAAAAACATTTCTCGCTAAAGTTAATCTGGTTTATTAATTGAAACAAAGGTGTTTGTTATTCATGTACGTGAGGCAACGCGAGAAAATAAACAACCCCTTTCACACTTGATTAATCACCAGCTGTACGCTTCCAATTTCGAAGCCATTAATCCACAAAAACGCGAAAATTACATATCACTAATTTTATCTTGAAGTCGTGACGCATTTGACACATTTCATGTACGTTAACTTGCGCCTAACCTGAAATAATTAATGTGCGTAATTACATACGAGGCAGGCCGAGGCAAAGAGCAAAAGTATGCTTTTAAAAATAAAAACATTCGCGTCCATTTCCCTGACAATTTGTCACGTGCAAGTGGATCGATTTTTCAACCTGAAAATATCGCCATGGTATGACAGCGTTGTAGGAAATCTAGCCATTCTTTTTTCCCGATAGGATTACGTAGTGGAAGGCGTATTTTGCGTGAGGAAACCGCCCTAAGCGCTTTCCCACAATGCACGATAACTGCCATGCGAACCTCTGGCGTGGTGTAGATTTCCTAGCTTTTTGATAAGCATCTGGCTAGTGACAGGAAAAGTAAAAAGTAAATGGCTTTTTTTCCAGAGGTACTGGACATGTGTGACGTAACGGATAGAAATATATTTACCGTAAAAGCTATGTACAAATGGAGGAGGTGATACGATCGTGAAATTCTTAAGTAGCACGTCAATGTGCGTACACGAACTATATTTGAAGGGGATGTAGAATGAATATGCTGTAAGGGTCATAGAAAAGTATTAACTATCCTATTTTGTTCATGCAAAGTTTGGCATTCTTTAGCACAGAGGTTAATGGGTAGAAGAACGAAATGTTCTAAAAGAGTCTCTCAAACCTAAAGTTTTCGTCTAAAAAACTAAAAATCACTATCGAATCGAAGAAGCTTTTAACATAAGTCAAAATATCTTTAACAGACAAGGTAATATACAATGGAACGAAGAAAGAGTAGCGGAAATCGCTCACATATGATAGAATTGGATGGAAAACAATCTAGCAAAACTGGTGGTTAACGAAGAATAGAAAGGTAATGCAAGAGCAAAAACAAATTCAGCAGGAGCCATCGCAGCAGGTAACCAATATGCCAATGATTGTTAAAGATAATTTACAACCGGAAAAGTTTGTTTTTGATTAAGTTTATAATTTTCCAATAATTGATGTTGTACTTAAAATAAGAAATAAAATAATTTAACTATCAATAACGTTAAGTTGGTTCACAAAAAGTAAAGACGGACATTTTTTTTTTAAGAACGCTAGCTTCTGTCATACAAAAGTAGTAAGTAAGGAGGGACTTCAAGACCTTACATTGTAAATGCCCATATTTGGGAGCCACCATTACTTGTACATTCAAACTTTAGACTTTTTTTAACAAAGAATTTGGCAGTAATTTTTATTAGTGGGAAATGTAGGTTATTATCAACAACGTAAAAAATAAGTTGCCACTTTTAGTGATCCCCGGCGAAATGCGAGAAAGCAAATGTGCAAATCAACTTCATACGCTGATAAATAAGCATATACCACGAACATAATTATGTATACAAATGCCTTTATCTATCATTGTGTTACATCTAACGAAATTACAACGAGAGTAATCGTCTATTTGCCAATACTCTTGCAGATTAAAGTCGCCTATTTATCGCAAAGTGTCAAATAAATGCCGGAACAATGAATCTTGATATTCTCTCTCGAGACTTGTTAGATACTTACATTACACGCGAATGTGTTAATCTTAAGTCCGCGTGTTTGTGTATGTGCTAACAGCTCAAACGATAGTAAATATCGGTACACACAACGTCGAACATGGTCTCGAGCAGATATCTGCAAGTTCTAAACGACAGCGTTCCAGCCAATGCATTGTATCCACGCTTGTTGTGTGAGAATTTTATGATATGATGGGTTATTCTACGCACCATTAATTCTGTAGTGTGGGTAATTTTATACCGAATCGACACAGTTGTAGAGTCGTGACATGACACAAAATCTGAATAAAAGTGGATCCGCTTGAATGTGGTATGTGTGTAAGACGTGTTACGTTGGAATTCTTGCTTAGAATTATGGCCATTTTGCAAGTTAACATAAACATTTATAAGTTTACTATATTAGTATCAAGTGACAATAAAAGGAGATTCTTGATGAACATTATAGTTTAAATAAATTCCACTCACTATTTTTTACAGAATTATGTATTCTTTCAGGTACCTACCGGATTAGAAATGCAATCGTCTTTCAAATATGACTTAAATAAAATAATAGTCGCGGTACACAATTATAGTTTAAATATTATAGAAGAAAAAGATCTACCAGACTCGTGTGGTTCCCAATAAGGCTTATTTTTTTTTACAAATATAGCAACACGGTGGCAGAAAGCTCATCGCGTAGTTAATAACTTCAAAGTAAAATATGCGGACTGGTCGAAGGCTGAAATAGAAGTTAAACGGTTTGTTTACCACCATTACAACTTCACAACCATTCAAATATGGGAAGGGGAGGGAGGCAAGAAAAATAATTGGGGTCAAAAAGAAGAGACGCTGTTGAATTGAGAAAAAAAAGATTCTTAACTCATTCTACAAGTAGCAAGTTTAGCTTCACGACAAACTGGTTAGATAGATTTAGCAACAGCGCTTAAAGAAGTAACTAAAGGTCCAACGCGAGCCATTAGAAACACTTTTTTCACTACCACCCAAGGAACACCCATGAACACATCAGACTTTTTGTTTCAAACATTAGCTTACAATCTCGGTTAAAATGGCAAAATAAAGCTCCTTTCAGAAGTTACCACCTTCTTTTTCATTGCCTGCACTTCATTTCGATTCTTCTTAGAGCAAACATTCAGACCCATGGGAAAAAGGCCTAACAGATTTCACAGAAATAGAAGCTTTAGATAATTTAGAACTAGAGTAATGCTAATTAATTGATGGTTCCAGTAGAGCGGTCAAGCTGGTTCAGGCTGTCAGCGTGTTGTTACCAAATATGTACATACCTTACGTACTGTATTCTATATGCAGATATTTTTAATACAATCGGTATAGCTTTCGTTACCTAAAGGCAGTGTAATAAGATGTATAACAAAAGTCTGAAGGCACCTATATAAGGACTGCCCAGACAAAAAATTTCCACTGAGAAAATTTCCAGAAATGGCAAAAACCCAAAATTTAGAACAAGATCATTTAATTTACAAATTTTTTTACGCTAGTGATTGTTTTTTTTTTGGTTTCTTCAATTTTCTTCTTACTAGAGCCTAGTATTGCTCGGTCGGCTGCAATTCGGGACAGTTTGATAGATTTGCGTTCGTGACGTTTTGTTGAAATAATTCTAAATTTGCTCGGCTGTGATGGCATGTAGTCAAATCGAGCCAAAACAATACGGGTATATTCCTCTTTCGTATTAATATTGCTGTTTTAGTCCACATGTGGATATTGCCCGCCAAACTAAATACTTGGTTGGAAATTTATTGGCCAGGTAGCTGTTTGAAATTGTCTTTGCATCAAATTTCGTTATTTCAGTTATTTATCTAAAACAAGGAAAAATATTTGAAATTTATAATAACAAACCTTGACGACGCAATATTTTTTAAATGGGACGGCCCATTGGCATAATTGTTGCTATTGCTCCCAAAATCCTAAATTAAGTACAGAAAGCCCGTACCTAACCACCACAAGAATTAAATGTTTAGGTGGTGTTTATAGAAACAAGATTATCGGATTCTTTTGTTTTGAATGGCAATTTATCAGAGAAGATCTATTTGAACATCTTATGTATGCAAATTATCCCTGCCTTAATGGTAGAGGGGCAGTTACTTGCTGCTGTCCAGACGGAGACGAAGGTGACTACTATTAGATTTTGGATTCCTTCAGTTTTTATATGAGCCAACGCTGTGTAGCGACAAGCTTGTCGCAACAATGGAAACAAGAAAATGTCGCTTCCTTCCGCAACAGATTCTACGGAATCTCACGTAATTTCTTGCAACCGCTTTTCCCCGGTGATTATAAAATACAATATCCGCCCGGGTGGTTCGAAGACATAGTCTGCGAGATTGTACAAGGTATTCGAAGGTGATGGCATAATTTTATTTGATACTTTAAGTGTAAGATACGAGGGCAGGGTTTTAAGTTTTTACAGACGCTCACTAAACGGCGCCATTGCGATCTAACATTTTTCTGAAAATTTAACATTTATTATTGTTAAGCAGTGGCAGCACGGAAATCGGTCGAATAGTTTATTCACAGTGAGGGTTTACGAAAAGAAATCTTTTGAAAAAAAATCAGGTTTTCGTTGAATCCTTTTTACAATTTTAATAATCGCCGTTGGTTGGTGTCCTTTAACATCTAAACACCCAGAACCAAGCTAATTTGTTGATCCAAATAAAACTTATTATTTCTAGACCAATTCTATTTTGGTCAAGTTCAAAACATAAATAAGTATATCTAAATCCATGTTCTCGCCATCCAAGAGAATATTTATCCATTGACGTAGAACTCACGGATACATGACAAGGATTTATTCCGCGCAAAAAATAAAAATTACGCTTCATTTTCTGTTCCACACGACGCGACGTCTTGCCGATGTTAAATAATAAAAATAATAATAAAAACGCTGGCGTACAGCATCTCGGTTCTGTTCTCGTTAAATCTGTTTCCCGCATGATTTATCTAAACCGCGCAGGTGTTAGAAACGCATTCCCCAAAAACGTGCGCACATATTCATTAGACAACTAGACTCTAGACTCTAGAGATACGAATCTCGGCAGTAAATTTTCGAACGCGTTATTTTGGAGCGGATTTATAATTATAATCGAGGCGATAGTTGTGTGTGTTGTATGTTTCGGTGCAAGTTCGTCTGTCCGCTTGCGCTAGTAAATCTACCAATTTGTTACGTCTCTAATGTATGAGTGTACGGTTATTAATATTTTAATAAGCGGTTGGGTTGGATAATTGGTGTAGCTAACGGATTAGATGTTACTTGATTCTAAAAATGCGGTAGAAAAAAAGTGTAATTAAAAAGAAGTATACAATAAACAGAAAATAAGAGATAACGCATATAAAAAACCTTTCTTGAACCAATTATAATTTGAAATAATCAAGTCGCACAACACCTTCAATTAAGTTTGCACGAGAAATTGGTGGATTCTTAGGAAAATTTTGAAAAAATATACCGGCTGGCAATCAAAACTGATTTAAGACCTATGTGGAGCTTTGACTTTAAAAATGCCAACATAACATAATAAAGAAAAACAATAATAAAATTAGAGAAAAAGGTGCCTCGCACTAAAAGCGTTCAAATTGATGCCTTGTTCTTGGGTACACTTTTCCGGTCCTAGTGTTAATAATTATCGGCATCTTTGATGCATATCTGGATTATGGAATCTATTAATAGATTGCTCCATACGTGCTCTTCATTACATACATTTCCTTTTTCATAAATCCTCAAGAGACTAGGGTCAGGACTACGAGCTTGTCATGGTCCCCCACGACCAATTCATCTATCTTTGCAAAAAAAAAATCGTCTTCTCTCAAGAGGTGTTCAAATCGGTGCCTTGTTCTTGGATACATTTTTCTAATCTTTGTGTTAATGAATGACGGTATCTTTGATGTATGCCTGGATTACGGAATTTATCGGAATAATAAATCTAATTCATATTTCTGTTCCGTAATTGTTCTTTATTATTTAGTTTTATAGGATACACTTCATTTTTTCATAAACCCCAATAGGTGGGTGTAAGACTGGATCTTATAAAAATAAGCTACGAAGTGGTTGTACCAAACAACAGCTAGAGAGGACTGTCTATTAGAGAGGGATAACAAGAAACCTTCTTTGCAGGTACCTACAGAAAGTAGTGCAGAAGGTGGTACAAACATTTCGACTAGAACGTTTACAAGACGCTTAAATATGTATAACATTGGCTGAAAGTCCTACATTAGAATTTTGCATGCAAATGATTTCTGGTATTAGTATTGTTAGTTAGTAAACAAAAGATACTGACGCTGACGAAGTTTTCAAACTACTGATTCAATATTTTGAATCCGGGTAGCTTGCAGTCAAAGGCAAATTTTTGGCATTTGGGAATTACAATCAAATAGTTTCTGGTGTTAATAAAGTTTGGCCACCGTGATAATAGTAAACAAAACATAATGCCATTAACTATTTTGGACTATTGATCCCAGTCTAAGTAATCCTGTATCTTAATCTGCAACATTTGCAAGCTGCGTTATCCTGATCGACAATGTTCACAATCGAAAACATTTATCAAATCAAAACCGCGATTTGACGCTAATGAAAACATAATGCAAAATGCATCTTTTTAGTAAAAAAAGAACAAAGGAAAAGTATTTTAAAGGCTCATACAGGCAAATCATAAGTGATATAAACGTAAACATATCAGCACAAATTTAAAATCAAAACAAGAAACATGGAAGGCAATTAAAATATGTAATCTCATCCTCTCAAATCTTCATAGTTTCACCTGTCGAACCATGTACGTAACTAAACCAATATAGATCCGTCAAGCTTAGCTTTCCCATTGCTCCAGACAGTTAATAAGCAAAGAGTAATCCGTTTTTTGATCGTCAAAAGTAATTCGCTATTCTATTGATGGTTATTAATTGGTTCCTAGTTGCTTATCGCTATTTTACTGTTTAATAAGAGGCGCCCAATACGGACATAACATATTCAATACTGTTACATTTTAATTGTCGTCTAGTGGACATGTTGCCTGGAAAACTAATAACTTCGTTTTGACACTGACCACTAATTGACGCGGAAAACAATTTACCATTACGTCCAGCTTCTTATCGATCATCGTTGTTAACCTGCTCTGTCTATAGTGCATTTTCTGTATGTACTTGCGTACACTAGTGCTCGTAAATTCTGTCGCTTAAAGATATATAATAATATAAAGATTATATTTCCATTGTGCGGGGCGGCATACCTTAATTTCCTGCTAAGGCATTAAATAGCCGTATTGTCCGTTATTTTCTGCGTAATCTGATCATCTGAACCTTTAGTGTTTTTAGATTTCCTCAAATCAAACCAGACACATTTATGTATTATTAAAAGCAGTTGATTTTTGCACCTGGTATGATTCACATCGTGATCAACTGCTTCCTGCTCAGTTAGTTTCGCCTCTGGCGTGGTTTACACGTTGAGTTGGTTGCCTACCACCTTTCCTTCTCCCGAAGAAGTCCCATATGATGACTCTGGCCGTGGAAGCCTACATTTATCATTAATAGAGTCCTTAAATGGGCAAACAATGGTAATCGTAATTAATGATTCGGGATGTAATCATTTTATCATTTGAAACAGATTTCTTTACTAATGTCTTTTTTATTTTCCTCTTTACAATAACACAGATTATTTGAATTATGAAAACAGAGATCGATACTAATTATTTGCGCTACTGCTGTTCGAAACTTAAAAAAAAGATACATCATAGGTGTAAATTGTTTGAAATTTTGAATTTTAATTTTATTTTACGTGTACAATAGGCAAATTCGAAAATTTTTCAAACGATAATGGAATTATTTGATTAATGGCCAGTCACATCAACATGTCTTAAATTCTAAGTAATTTTTAAAACACTAAGTATCACTTAAACAAAGAAGTTTCGCCTACGGTGCATAGGTACGCACCCTTATACAAAACGAATTTAATGGTGCCATACTTAGATTAAATAATTTGATTAATGATGTAAGATTTCCTGATATTTCCTGATAACTGTTGCTTAAGTTCAAAATTAAGTTATGGCGATGAAATTGACTCTAGTTGCATTGAAAACTATATATGCACCATTCATGGAAGCCTCGACAAAAAAATCAAGTAAAAGTGCAAATATTAAAATCGGATGGATCGCTAAACAGTGAAACAGATGTACTGCCTAACAATCAGCGGATTAGCTGTTCGTTTTTATGTGTGGCGTAACTTTTTTAAACATTTTTTCAATATAAAAGTCTGTAGTGCGTAAAATCAGTATTTCTTACGTCATATAGATATTTTGAAAAGAAACATCCAGGTGGTTAGTCCATTTTCCGTGAATATTAGACACATTAGACAATCGCTCTTAAATTACCTTCAATGTGGACAGTGAACACTTGTAGAGGAGAAAGTATCTATTATATAAAAAAAAACAGAGAAAATAGGGACAGGTGATGTGCAAATCTATTGAATATATTGAAAATTTTAACGAAGGAACAGAAAAAATTAGAAATGGCTCCACTAAAGATCCTGAAAACAATTTCTGCGAGCAGCGCAATCAGAAACGGAGTGCTGTACTATGTGACAATTAATAATAATAATAATAATGTTTGTTTCATTACTTAACACAAATGTGTATATAACAAGTCAAGAAAAACAAAGACAACGAAAAAAAAATTATCAATATTTATAACTATATAACCAACTTATGTACGCAAATATTCATCAATGGAATAAAATAAAGACTCTAAGAGAGTCCGATACTGTTTACGCCCGATCGAGTTATACTCAGCAGTCTATCAGTAACATGCAAATTATTTCAATTACACCCAATATGTGAAAAGAATGGCTAAAACGATATGCCTGAGGAACCTAAGTTTACACTAGCGAAGGAATTTAACTCAGCTCGATGACTAAAATATGGACATAGCATAATTACTACTTGTTTTATACTTTATTAATACTATTTTATCCAAATAAAAGTATTTAACATGCTTTCATTAAATTAGATACAACTTTGCAAAGATATAGTCACAAAATTAAAAAAAAAACTAGCATATACTTAATATTTTCATATTTTTATTTTCTTGTAGAAGCTGTTACTTGATTTCCACAAACAGTGATAACATACAATATGAAATAACATCCACAACGAAATGTTTAAACATTATTTATAATTGTTCTTGTTATATCAATACTTCAAGAAAACTCGAATATTTACCTTTCTTTCCTTATCACTGTTTAGCAACGATCTTCTTTTTGTGGGATTTAGGAAGGTAACCAAAAACTCTAATTCCTTTTTGTACGCTGATGTAACAATTACAACAGATTTACTTAATCTATGGGCCATAATTGATATAAAAGGTGTCTATTGTTCATCAATATAAACTAGTCATTGCAGTCTGATCTTGAAAGAGGAATTTTTGGTACGATTCGCGAATAGAAGGAATCGTAATATGGGTATGCATCAATGGACCTAACAGGTTCCAAACTAATACGAATGTTGCCTTTTAAGTTTTGTATACCGTCTGTTAAAATTAATGTTAATACTTATTGAATTTAAATCCAATGTCTCATCAAGATATGATAAGTGATTTAGCCACAGCAAATATTTAAAACTGACAAGCCGCTGGAAAAATGGTACTAAGCCGAGAGGATTATCACAACAACAATATTTTGTCGAGTTGGTTTCTGTTCTTCTCGCTGGTACTACGAATTCCAACTTGGACGCACCAGACTCAACAACGATCACAAAAGTGGACTACCAAAGACTACTTAAAAAAACATCGCAGCTGCGCGCGAACTAACTAAGGAACATCGACATGTGACATATCGCGAGATTTAGACATCATGCGTTTCAAAGACATTCGTCCAAAAAATTCAGCATGATGAATTGCTTTTGAGAACTTCTTTCAACTGAAGAACAAAAGGCGACTCGCGTTAATTGGTGTCCAAAACCTGGTTCAACAACGGAAGATCAAAAAATGTTTATATTATTGTGAGTGGTGACGAATCGTGTATTTAGTTGTGCGGGCGCCTGAGGATGAGGAAGAGCTAACAACATTTATTCCTCTCCGAAGTGCGTGGAACACAACATTTGTCGTTTTCAAGTCATGTTGCAACAATTCTTTTAGAAAATCGAATGTCTATTGTTCTGCAACCGTTTCTCGTGCTTGCCGTGCTCCGAAAAACCAGCCCACAATAACCAATCCACCTCCGTCACGATAATCTAACATATCACCTAGAGCTTTAAGGACAATTGAGTTTTTAGAGCAGCAAAATATCAAGTTATTAGATCATGCTTCGTCCTAACGATGTTTTTACATTCCTTAGAATAAAGAATCGACTGCGTGGTCAATAGCTGCTTTAACAATTGCTTTGAAAAAATGAAAAAATGTAGCAACATTTGTGGAGAGTACCTTTAAAAATAATAAATCACCTTATGGTTGATCTACTGTTTACTGCTATGGCCAAATGTAGAATAAAGAAGACGATCCTTGTTCTTCTGTTACATTCCAAGCAGAAACTTTTGCTTTAAACTTCGATGCTAAAATGAGCCTCCAATTGACGGACGTTAGTGTACATTTAATTCCGCGTCTCTATCGTCTAAATTGTTCGCAAGTTAAACAGTGCCTTAGAGACTAGTCATTGCCACTCATTGACCGACCACGGCCAGCTTAAATTACATGCAAATATACGCATGTATCATTAACATATGCTAATTCATTGCGAGCAGAGACCAGCAGAAAATGTATTAATAATGTTGTTTGAGTGGTGTCGGACAGGAAATTCCCACAGTCAAAAGATCAACAATGTTATTTGGACGGCGGTACCCAGCATTCGCCTTATCAGCAGGACACCAGAAGGTTAAAAGAAACGCATTCGCAGGCGTCTGTTAGGAGGTGTTGTCACGGCATAATTTGACGGGAGTTGTTAATTGAATTCGCTGCTATCTAAATCTCTCTGTACGGTGGTTATTGTCAGGTGATGTTCGATTTGCTGTAACTACCAAGATTGAATTACCTGATACAGTTTATTAACCAGGTTAATTGATGAGGTGTAAACTTAATTAATATATACATCTAAATGTTTCATTTGGCGCCTCGGGTGTAAATATGTTAATTTCAAGTGAATTCATCTCGTCGTTTTACACATTTGTCGTAATTGTTTTCGCACTTGGTGCGATATACGTGGAGATACCAAGCGTATTCTTTAAAAGCTACATATTGTAATGTTATTGATAGGTTAATTTAAAGAAATTTTCGAAATATTTACAAATGTCAGAAATTTACTAAAATTGGGGGTCGTGAATCCGGGAATGTCCTTAGACACTCTTTCGGCAAATGAAAATTTTTATTTGAGGATAGTTTCAAAAAGGAAACGAGAAATGAAATGACCACTAACCTTAAATGTTGCAGCCTTCTTCTATATAAACACAATATTCTTCAAATGCACTTTTGAATAACTTTTAAATAGTGGATCGAAACTAGGAAAAATTGGAACAACTTCTCAATATATTATGTCTGAATGATATTTCGACATAAAGTTACAAATAATAATTAATTATTGTCAGTTTCCTTGCCAACAGTTTTGTTTTCATAGATACGATAATGATATGATATGATAATTCTTAGCAGTTTAAAATATACGATTATTGAATTGGATTCCGAAACGAACAATTTTGCTGTAGTGTGACACAAGGACGCAACTGCTGCCAGGATTCTGTGTTCTAGGAAGACATACTTGAACACATGCAACACTATAACGTTAAATTGTGCTGAGAATTTAGATGATACGAACCGAAAGACATTTAATTGACATTTATAACCTTTGTACCACTACCGTATGCTCTAGAACTTGCTGTAGAAATTTCTAATGTTACTTTTCGAATAAGAGAATGATATATATAAGTAGTTCATATACGTCTTCCCCACGCTTGTCGTTGGTTGGACTTATATCAACTATTATTTTTACGCCCCTAATATATTCGGCTCAACAGGATTCTTTCCCTAGGGATCGGGCTTTCTACCAACAGATGGGCCCTCATACCTGATAGGTGTACAATGTGAACTTAGCAAAGAAGAAGTGACTACGGCGCTGATGACAGCTAACCTCGTCGTTTTAATAACATTACAATATATTATAGTCAATACTTTAACTCTATTTTTTCTAATGTAAAAACCTTGAATTGCTCAAAAATTACGATGAACTTGTGCAAGTATAAGGGGAAAGTCGCCCAAATTGGACTAGTTTTCTATAAGAATATTTACAAGCCAAAGCATTAAACGTATTTTAATATGAAATAAGAACTAAAATAGAAATGCTTGCCAAGTTCAGCTTTAGGAAGCCGGTCTCCTAATTTCACAATACCATCAGAACAATCTGGTAACGTATGTTCAGATTTGCAGAATATGCGTTTGTATCTATTTCACTTTTCGTTTTCAATTACACTTATTTCTTTATGTATACGTGTTCATTGTTGATCCTACGTAGTTACAAGAACTTAAACTAATACGAAAGTAACTCACATTGTTGTGGAAACAAATGATAATAATTTGTAAAAAACAAAATTTTTGAATAAGAAAAAGTATTTGTTAAAGCTACTAATTCTACTTCAGGAAATGTTCGAAATCCTTTCCTCGTTCCCGAATACTTTTTTCCGTTCGCTTCAGGATATTTCGAATATTTTGCAGTAGGACCCTGTCATCTATTTGATGTAGTTCTTTCCGAACTATATTTTTGGGAGTCTCATGCCATGAAATCTGTCCATTAGTTAGAATCCATCTGTCCTGATTGTTCAGAGAACGACTATTTTCTTGATGATTGTGCTGTCGAAAAATCATATTTTGCCTGCTAAAAATTGTCAAAAATAGCTCGCATAAAATCGTTTGCTGGTAATAATTCTGGATGAAATGATGCCTTACTAAACATTAAAAATAGAAACGAATTTGAGTAGTTCTAGGATTTGGTTGCAGAGGGTTATTTCTCGACTAATAATGTTTCTTCTGTTACATTCCACAGTCAGAAAAGTTTGCCTCGTCGTTCCGTAAAGTATTTGGGTAATTATTGATATTCTGTTGAAAATAATTGATGTACCTATAGCAAAATATCATTCTTCTTTCAAGATCTCCTGGCAATAATGTTTGGCAGGTCTGTACTTATAGGGAATGAATTTATACTTTTTCAGTATTCTGCGAAGTGTACCACAACATAAATCAAAATCTCTAGCAATGTCTCTTATGTCTTAACGAGTTCTCGGGATAGGCTCCAGATTAACCAATAGCTGCTGTTTCTACTGCTTTACTAATTCTTCTTCCTCATTTCATAAGCAAAAACGTTGTCATTATTCGGTAACGTGTCACGAAATATCGATTATAATTAGCTCAAAAACACTATGCAAACTTGGTTTTTTGTTTACACCATCGTTGTACCTTGAACAGTAATATGATGGAAAATTCAAGATACTTCTATAATTTCAAAAGAGATTACACATGCACTCTAACTGTCATTGAACTTGATAACATCAGCATCTTAATAGCAACACCTTAAACGTATTTACCTTTTGTCATAAGGAGAAAATATTGCGCAACGACAATACTTTAACTCTAATGCAAGCATTACTAGCAACAAAACTTATTTATCTATCATGCGTCTATGTACTGACTCGATTGGTCAATATTCGTTCCTAATGAGACGATTTATTTCGCAACGCAGAGCGTAAAGATTAAGATGACGGGATCGATAGAGGAAAAAATACAAGATAAATATCGAGTGTTGTAGGTGCTACTAATAGGCGGTCTTGTTTACTTAAAATCTTGCCTATTGTGTAAATAATAGAATCGTACGTAAGTGTGATTGGAAAATAGGCAACAGAGACGTAACTCTTTCGAAAAAACCTTCTTACATTCCATGGTACAAGCAGCGTGGCCACAACACGACAGCGTTTACTTACAGCCACTCTGGTAGGAGCACAGATAATTGGATGAGGTCGAGAAGTTATTAAAAGTTTATTAAGTATCGTCGTCGCTTGTCGCCCCTTCAAATGAAGAAAAAGAGAGAGCGTGACGCCTAATTTGCATTTTGCAGCGTTTACGGAAGAATTTTAACATAGCGGAAGTGCGCAACCATGATTAAGAAACTACCAATACTTGCGTGCGTTAATTACTCCCAATTACTCGTTAATGGAAGTACAAGATTATGTTTAATGGTTTCGAGGGTATTTAAAATTAATAATTGGTTATAAGTACATATCTGAGGTATTCAAACAGCTTCAATAAGCACGTGGAGATCTATTTGAGAGCATTTTCCATTTTCTCTTTCCAGCAAACATTTTGGGGAAAAATGAAGAAATGATGAAAATTTTAACCCTGTTCCTCACTGTGGCAGAGTTAGGAACTGGGCGTTCTAGCCTTATTAGAATCAAGTAGCAGATTCAGTCATTATTCGCAACATTGTATATGCTAAAAAAGCTGTTAACCTTGTGGTAAGCCGCAAAGGTTACTTACCCGTAAGGCCTTCACTATCGCATTTACCATGTTTCTCAATATACACTTTTATGTCTTTAGAAAACAACTTCCCATCTATTGCCATCAATTTTCATGAGGGGTATTTTTTTTTTATATAAAATGATCAATAGTAAATATTGCACGTTGTTCAAATTTATTGAAATATGCCATATATGGCAAGCAATAAAAGTAACACATATCTAAACAAGAAAGGTAGGTAACTCACACATACTAAGCCATTCTCCGAGAAGTAAGTGTTTACTTAAGCAAATGAATTGGAATTCTTCCACATCCTGTGGTAAAACTCACCGTATGAGCATGTCATTTTCAAGACAAATATTAAAAAAAACGTGCCCATTCATGGATCGGCGTTGATACCGACATGACCACTACGTGTACATCATGCACACATTGTTTACAGTCAAATACACTCAGAACTACGTATTCTCCTGTCAATATTATTGTAAGGAAGGTTAAGGGAAATCTTTATTCAGACGTCGAAAGCTATTGAAGACAAATTGGTTATTTCTCCAACTAAAATTGTTTGTCTGTGTACAATACATTGCGCAATCAAGAAAAATTATATTTAATAGGTTCTGGTTGGGCATTGTTGAGCATGTACAAATTTGTTACTGTTAAAGTAGTAACAGCAAAGAAATCAGCCGGGTAGTCTGTAATAGTTTACAGTGAGTAGCAAATTTTGTGAAATTACACATGAAGGTTTCCATTGTATGACCTTTTTACGGTTTTTACGAACCTTTAGTAATGAAGCATCACCAGTCATGGGCGTGCTTCGGTCGGTGATGAACCTCGTGAAGGTAGATCAAAATCGGTTGTTGTTTCAAAAAAAAAGCATGGATAACACCATGCGTGAAAAAAATCGGCACGTGACTTACAATGAGATAGAGGTACCCTAAGGCATATCGAAGACTTTACTCGAATATCTGCTCCCGATGAATTCCGCATAACTTTACCCAAGCGCAAACCAGCTAGTGTCAATTGTCGAGAAAAAAAGCGCTTTGAGACCCAAAAATGTTCCTAATGGTAGTGGAGGCAAAAATGGAGCCGCTATAACGCAAACAAGTGTAAACCTGTAAACAACTGAAATGCTTGCAAACTAGGCACTAATAGCGCTGAATACTGCGATGAAAAATGAAGGAAAGTTGTTCGTTCGCATCTGCTTGGTGTAAGTCACGAGATAATACACCTACTTGCACTGATTGCTCCGGTGGCGTAATTTTGCACTGCAGCGAGTAAAAAGTGCAACCCGAGCGAACAAACCTATTATGAGTTTAAAAGTGTATAAATGGTGTAGTTCTAGTTGGTTTCTAGTGTTAGAAGGGTCATAATACAGTGTTCAAGTACGATTGAGATCTTATCAGAAGACAAGCACCTTACATAATTAAGGAACATACCGAATAACCTGCATTCAGCATGTGTACAAACATATTCTACATTTTAAACGATGTAAAACGAAGAGAAACACGTAGCAATTAATCATTCAGCTATAGACGCGCTCGCACAGGTCGTTTTAACTTAGACACGTCGTTACGTAACCAATTTTCATTCATCGATTCATTCATTCCGTGTAATAAAGCCTCTCTCTTTACGCAAATCCTCTTGATTCGAGTTTTTTTTCTCACACCTTGCGCGATGGCGAATGCACAGTTAGACGGCCGTACGCAATTTACGTCATCCCGATAGGTATTTTGCATTTTTCTCATTAGGATTAGCGCGTCTTTGGGATTCATTGAGGATCCACACGCGTGTCCGTGGTGTGTGTTGGCGGGACAACGACGACCATGCGTCCTCTATCCATTCACATTAACGCATTATAGGTTTGTTTCTCTTCATCTGCTCTTATGTGACCGTATACTTATATTGTCTTCCATTTCGTAACGGCATCGACTCGTGGATGCCATCAAGCGTTTTCTTCTGACTCCGTGTGGGCGTCACATCCTGTCTGTGACGCTTGATTGTTTAACAATCGACTAAGTTGCAGTACGCTATTTGAAGATGCTAATTTGTTCGATTTGGCGGTTTTGAAAGCATCTGTTTGTAATATTTTCTGTTTACCAATATATTCTTTGAAACGAAATACTCTTTCTTCCTTACATGAGTATGTCAAATCAATCAATTGCAATGGCCTTTTATTCAACACCGATGGCTCTTTAAATTTATTACATATTTACTTGTAATGTTCGTCCTTTACAGATTTGAGAAATTACAGGACGCAGGTTAAGTACTAACCACCACACCGTAGGACTAAAATCATCTAAGAAATGGGAAAATTAGAAACTAAACGGTATGAAATATATTTGTTATAACAGTCAATGAATTAAGCTTTCATACCCTGGTTTAAATTTTTTTATTTGTAGTTGTCCTGAAGTGTGTCCTGAAATGTTTTAGTGTTTCTAAAACACTAAAACGTTTCAGTTTGACCGGGAAGATTCCAAATTTGCGAAAAACTGGAAGATCGCAACTACTGAAGATATTAGAGAAATCATTGGCATTGAATTAAAAGAATCACCTCAAGCTTGTACTTCTACTTTCGCACTAAACCACGGTATAAATCGTCGTTCTGTAGGGAAAATATTGAAAAGAGCAAAGCGCCGACCGTATCAAGTACATTTGATTCAAGAACTATCAGATGATCATCTTGACCGATAACTGGAGTTTTGCAAAAGAATGGCTAAAGTTTGTAATGTAGCCAAACAATTTGCAACTAATCTAGCATTTTCTGACTAGACCACCTTTTGTTTAAATACAACAGTTAATTGCCATATTGGTTAAATAAGAATCCAAATTAGATTCATGAAACCCGTACTCAACATCCATAAATGTTGAACGTTGGGATTGGATTGTAAAAAACAGGCTTATTGGCCTATTTTTCATAGACGGAAACTTGAAAGGGGGATTTGGATCTACTAACTAAATTATTCATGCAATTCAACACACTGGGCAGTTATCTCAAAATTTATGGTTTCAACAGGATGAGGCGCCTCCGCACTATGATTTTATTAAGTTAGATACTACTTTTCCAAATCGATGGACTGGACGTAGAAAATTCATTGAGGGGCTTGCACGTTCTCCCGGCCTTAGTACGGTAGATTTTTTCCATTGTGGTAATCTCAAATCACATTTTTATCTTACAGGAGGATTTTGGAGGAGTTGAGACAAAGAGTAGTCGTTGAATGTGAATTAATCCGTACAGAAGTCTTAGAAAACGTAGCCCGGGAATTTCTTAACAGGCTTGCGTATTACCAGGAGGTAAACGGCGAGCAGTTTGAATATTTGAAATGATCTTGTCTCTGTACCTCCGTTAAATGGATTTGGTGAAGCAATAGGCGACAATTACCTTTTAGCCCATTCATACTCCGTTTCATATCAATTAGATAACTAACTGCAGTGGTCTCTAACAAGATTTATAGTTCGAACACCGACCTTGTAGAATACAAAAATCTAGTTGATATCGGTAACACCACACCAGAAGATCACTCCATACCCTAGCAGAGATTGGATACATGCGTAGTAGATACTTAACGCGTTTGTGACATTTGTAATTCACCAAAACAGTCGATTGTTAAATCCATAGGTGGGATATTAGATGGTACAATATGCGTTTTGTTAGTAGCATTTAACTTGAGATTATTTTATTTTGTACTGGAATATCTCCTTTATTATTATTTGAACTCGTCAACATCAAACAGGATGAATAAATCTCCTGAAATCATCACTGGTGTCGAGCATGCATAGCAGTCGATTGATCGGAGTTTGTTAAGTGTGTGAGATTGTGGGTGGGATGTGCATGGTTAGCATAGGCGGTAACGATAGGGAGGGCTTGGCGACAAATTTCCAGTTTTTTCCTCTAATAGAGAGCATAAGGGACGCTTTCGAGAGGAAAGAGTCCGTTGGGGTGGTTTTTCTCAATTGTATAAGAGCTTTCGACATGGCTTGGTGTAGTGGGCTTAGCTATAAGATAAACAGGATGGAGGTTGATCAAGGACTAGTATTGCTCTGGAAAATATATTTTGCATATTTACGTTAAAGGTGATTAGATCTGGGGTCCCTGGAGTTTTGTGCTGGGTTCAGAACGATTTATTTTGTACACCCCTAACATCTAACGGCACATGCCGATAGCAGGGCTGTGTATGCAAATTTGATGCTGGTGCACAATCTTCAATATGCGAATGGGCGCCAGCGGGAAATCAGCGGCGGTGTATTTCACGTACAAGAGGAAGCTTCCGGATGAACATATCTGCATTAACAACTACCGGCAGTCTTGACGAAAATCAGCACTTTACCACAAATAACTGATCAATTTGAAGGAATTACATAACTCATATTAAAGCTAAATTTATCACAACAAAGAACACCTTGATGTTATGATACTATGTCGACGTAGCCCGTTGGAGATAAAGACGAAATTGCCCTGGTTTACGGATATTAGGTCTCATCTGCGAGAAGCTTGACGTGCTATGCGGAAATTAAGCACTCTGGAAGAGATGGGCCATCTCCTGTTATGGAAATTATTTAAAAACAAGAAGATGGCAAACGAAGTTTCTTTGATGTAAATCTTGATAATCTCCACCAAAATGGTAACATTAAATCATTAGAATTCAAACAAATTCCACCCAGATAACCTGCTGGGAGTTCCGACCAAATTGCCAGCAGCGCTGTATGGATATGGAAATTATATATCTCTAATTACTGGCGCGTGATGTACATAAGTATATCCCCGATTCGTCGCTATGCGCCGTAATGAGATAACCAACTAGCGTTAGATGAGTAATTTATCGGTGACCTAAAAAATAGTGTACCTTTGTTGGCGTAATAAATCACCTCTTACAAGCCGTTAAATTCCTCATAAAACTAACCGTGATCCGCCTTGTCCCTCGATTGTTTACCGCATGGTGCGTTCTTGGATAATACGACGATTAAGTCGCGTATAAAACGCGTTACATCATAAAATATTTGTTTTCGGGTTGTGCAAGACCGAATGGAACTTGTTTACATGTTCGTAACAAGCGGCCGTAAATTAGGTAGGATGTGGCGCGTTAAAATTTCACACAAAATTCGGATTCGGTTGAGTTATAGCATCTAAAATGTCAACATTATGTACGCACTTTAGCACGAACTGATACGTTAATTCTAATGGAGATAGTAACGTATTCTCGGAGCTATTGCTGAGCGTACAGTTAGTCACTTGCGGATGTTTGAATTTAGAGCGATTAGAACCCTACCTACCTATACTAATGCTGCTCAATTTGAAAATTTTTAAAATCGAGTATTCGAATTTCTATAACTTTAGTACTCGCGAATATCGTGCAAGTTTTACCTCTAAACAGACATCTTTAATACTTTCAAGCTGATTTAAGATGAAAGGTATTATCGGAAGGTACACTGGTCGCAATTAAAAATGCGCCATCACTAAATTGTTGGAGTATTTCAGTAAATTTCAGAAACGTATTTTTGAAGGTCAACTTAAACAATTGTTTATCATATTGCATTGTTTTCCAACATTTATAAAAGCCAGGTGTTTCGCACATGTTTTTACAAGAACACCTATTGCAATCAGAGCTTCAATCTAAATGTACAAAAATGAGTAAAATGCATGTAGTATATTTCAAACAATCGCGAGTGATGTCTCGCAGACGAAAACATGCAGCTGATAAACAATTAACGCCCTTCGATTATTGGGTTACATGAAGGCGGTTTCCGGAAAATTACGTGTAGACTTAATCGTAATCATTCGATTGTATACGGTGTTGGAACCGCTGGAATGTAAATCACGTAGAACAGTTCTGGCGCACCCAGAAGGACCATCCCCCCAGAAGATTCTCTTTTGAGGCGCAGTAGTAATGAAACGCTATCGGTCATTATTACGGAGAATTTACGGACGAGTAGTGGGCACGCGGTTTCATAGTTAGCGGTCTTTATCGCAATTACCTTTAACACCTGAGTATAGACGGGCTAGGTGGAACTTATTTACTTTTACTTTATCGAATTGTCTTTCATTTTCATGTTTATAAGTAGTATGAGCATTTTTTGTGCTAAATAAACAAATTCGACAGAAAATTCTTACGTACTATTGGCATATTATGATAAACTGTAAAATTTGAAAGATTTGAAGCTTATGGCTTATTTATTTGTTTTTTTTTGTTCTCATGTTACCTATATCACTTCGGTAAGTCCTATATTCAGTTCAAAAGACGAATCAAAACATTCGGGGCTAGATGTTCAGTTATGGCAGACTTACGCAGACGGATATAATGTTAAAAAGAAGCAAGTATGAATCCTTCATTTGGCAACAACGGCAAAAAATTAAAAGCCGATGTGTATGGTTTTACGAAACGCATTATTAACAAAATAAGATATTTAACTCTTTGCAGCAACAACACAAAATATTGAACTCCAACAGCAATGCTAAATAGACATTAGGTAAACAGCTCCAGCGAATAAAAATTAAGTTGCTTATAAGTAACATCACCAGCTAAAAATAATAGCTGCTGTTTTGAGGATGCGTGAAGCTTTATTGTCATTTGGTCATACGGTTGATAGTGGGGATACACGCATCCGCGAAACAGCCGGATTGTTTAATTAAACTTGCGCGGTGCGGAGTGTATCGATACTTTGTTGTTAGGTTTTCGAAATTTCGACATAGTTTACCACATCTTTGCTAAACTCTAAGTGCATCGAAATTATTACGCCATTTTCTAAAAGCAATAATGAAGATTGTTCTCTGTAAGATTTTGTACCAACAATGGTACCTAAATGCATCGACACTTGTTTCATTTCTTTCTATTCTTACCAATTTTCCTCTAAGGTTTAATTACTTCACGCGCCTCTGATTTCTTGTACCTTTACATATTGTAGTATGCCACAATTGGGTTTTAAATTGAATCCTCTCCAGAATTCTTTCTTTAGAGGATTTGCAATTTATCTGCAACATCTCTTTCTCCAAATTCAGGGTTCTAGGAGTGACAATTACCTCAAAACAATGTTTATATTTCTTTCAACTTTTTAAATTCTACAATGGAACCTGCTTCGTTAATCAAATCTGAGTATTATGTTCTGTAGCATCAACATGTTAGAGGGAATAATGAACATTTTGTGTGCTACACTGTTAGATATAACTTTCTTTGAATATCGATCTAGTTTTGCTATTGTAAGTTTCGATTTCTTTTGAAATTACGACAGGAACAAAAGTAAACAGAATAATGAACAAAATATTTTTTTTAAGATCTAGCCATTTTGGTTGTGTAGTTGGTTCATCAGTGGAAAATACGCAAAAATTTTGCATTTGTTGTGAATTAATTTTTGTTGTTAGTTAGTTGTTTTGATCATCAGACGTAGAAATGTTGTCTTCAAATTCAATCAAATTAATAACCAACACTCTAGTGCCCAGCAGAGAAAGAAGTTACGAGAGCTAACATTAATTAACGCATCACATTCTTTTGGAAAAGGTGTGGTATGCCAAAACAAGACTATAGAGTTGGAGAAACCTGAGAGTTCGTCCATTCAGAAATATGTAGTTGGCTCCAGGTTTGTATTTATAGATGACGCGATGGAAACGGTAGCAGCAGCAACAACGAATGCAATAATATCGCATTCAAGCACGTTTTCGGTTCAACATTTTAGGACTTTAACCCCGTGTACAACGACGACTACGACAAACGATCTGGAGTAGTGTATATACATCACACCAGACGTTTTCCAGCGCGATTTGCAGGAGGAAATACGACTGTTTACGTCTCGTAAATTGTACGTGTTAGTGGTCGTTTGGTTTTCGTGTAAATTACAAGCTGCTAAACTATACAGACTATACATAGTAAATAGTAACTGCATGAATTGCTGAAATGACGGAGTAGTGGCAAGGATGAAATATACCTTGATAACTGTGTACGTAAATTAATTCGGTCGTATCTGTACCTTGACTTTATTCAGTTTAATGTGAATTACATAGTATAATACTAAATACAAATATTAATGGACTCTATTCTCGGAAGGCAAAGTACCGAGCGCTGCTGGTGAAAACCCTCATGGTGGCTACCATGATTTGCCATTTTCTAAACGAATTCTTGCGTTATCATGGCTTTAAAGGTTTTAAAAGAATCTTATTTTTCAGATTTCGCCGAATCTTCTTGCCCTCAGCTTGTTAACTAATGATGTGTGGTATGTCCCTATTATTGTTCTTCTTTGTTCAAGATGGTCGATTAACCCCAAAATTATCCCAAAAAAACAGCCAATATTACTTTCCCGGCTAATGGCACAATATTTGCCTTTTTTCGGAGTTGATTCACACTTTGCAGTCCACTACTTCGATTGTACGCTAGCTTCAGGAATGTACTGGTGTGTGCAAGTTTCATCCACAATAATTAATCGACACCAGTTCCAACAGGGCTTTGGAAACGTTCATTCAAATGCGATGCTAGTCCCGAGTGAGCAAGCGTGGCACCCAATTTTGATGCCTAAATCTTCAACCAAATACGACAAACACGGTTTTTGGAGATGCTCATACCCTCTGCTACCTCTCTAAACTTAATTCGATGGTTGTCCAGCCCAACATTTTCGATATTATCGGTAGCGGTTACAGTTTTTGATCGTCCCGAATACTTATCATCAACCAAGCTGGTACGACCAACGTTAAATTCAGGCGCTTACAATTCCATTGTGGCAAATGAACAGTGTCCATCTCGGTTTTAACTTACTTAGGCGTATTGCCTTTCAAATCCAAGAATTTAATAACGGCTCGATACTGGATTTTTTCCATTTTAAAATTTTTAAACATAAATGACTATTCAACAGTAATTGAGCATTCAGAATTTTCTTCGGCTCTAAGTGTAAGAGTTTTCCCGAGTCTATCTTTCGTGCCCCTAAGCTACTGCGTTTTATGCTACTGTATGCTTCGCAGTGGTTTATAAGCAGCGCACACATCTTTCGTTTTTTGTTTTATGAGTGAACGCAATCCCTTAAATTCATTGAAATGTACTCCGGCATTTGTCTATTTCCATTACTTAAAATAATACTGCTTAAGTTTTTTAATTTCGGTGATAAACCAAGAAGGAAATGTAGATGCTGAACGTTTATATTTTGGAACAAATTGATTAAAGATGGGTGTACCGTGCATTGTAGAAAACCTCAGCGAATAAATCAACATTGTCATACTCTTGCAGCCATAATGTTCTCACCAATCAACAACCACAATGTTCTCATGCAGGGTGAGGAAATCCGCCCTACGGAAATTGTATGAAAAGTTCACATATTCACCAGGTAAGTTCCAAATAATGTGAATTTCCGAGGGTGGATGAAAAATATCAACTCGTAGCCAAGGATCGCTTTCCGTTCCTTTTCTATGTCTTTGTTAATGTTATCTTGTAAACATTATTTACTTTTGCTTGAGTGGATTGTTTGCACATGCATAGCCTCCACTTTGAATTTTCGTCATTTGCGTAAATTATATACAGCGTTAGTGAATCTCGTGTTCTGCACTTAAGCTTTTGGTTCCTACATGTTACGTATGTTTGGATGTTATCTCTTTGCCAATGTAGTCGTTCTTTTTTAATTAATTTAATTTAATTTAATAGCAATTGTGAATTAGTCTAGAAATTATTTAATTCAATTTATCTGCATTTCCTTGTTTGTGCAATTTTCAACGTACACTAGTGTACCTACGTTTCCACTTGAGCATAGCTAGACGATTGATTTAACGTTGTAAATATTGTGAGTATTAAGAATTTATCCTGATCTATTTTTTTGTATTTACATGATTTTTGGAATATCATGGTTAGAGAGATAAACAAAGCTGGGTCGTTGAACTGTATTCGATCTAAAATAAGTTTATATTACTAGAAAGAGAATTACTTAGTTGAGTGTATTGGTGTATGGAAGAGTTATTCTCTCCAATTTATGGAATTTAATTCTGATTGCTGTATATTGATCCTTTAAGGAGCTTGTGGAAGTTACTGGTTGGAATATGAACGAACAAACAGAATGTTCCTGGATGTATTGTAAGCCTTAATTTTCCGGTTTTATATAAAACCGCCCAACATCTCAGGTATGCGTTATAGAATTGTAGTCATGTAGTGTACAATTCCCGCCACTCTTTTGCTTTAAGAGGGTCACAGATCTGTACTGGAATAGACAGGTTGCATCTGCAGTTATTTAATTCTAGTCATTGGGTTCAATTGCAATTGTTGTCAAGCAAGATTTTTAACTAGGGTTTAAGTGGGAACATACATCTAATTACAGGGTCACTCAAACGAAGCGTGTCATAGAAATTATTTTGTGCCAACTTAATAATACCAGTGATGTATTCATTCTGCCATCGTTGTTAACATTCAGCCTTCGTAGATTATTTTAGGCCTGGGTACTGACCAAATAGCGTTTTGATTAAAGATTCGTGGCTAGAGAGGATCATATAATTAATATAATCCTGATTTGTGCTTGTTCTGCATGCTGGAATTCTATGAACACAGATCCCACTTTAAAATGTTATTACTTAGATGATTTATTATTCATATCCCAGCTCATTCTTTACGGTTGTCTGATAATCGATTATTGAGAGCGATATACCAATGTTGTTCAAATTTTCAATTAACTTTGTTTTAAAGATTGTATCAAACATGTCAATAAATTCAATATGTTTTTGTCCGTATGTTCTACAAAACGGTTTTTATGTCACATCATATATTTGTACAAATCAATATCACCTCATAGACATAATCAAACGACATTAAAAAATTGATAGTATATATGTATTTTGGATTTAATATACTTTCATCCAAACGAAAATTACGTATAAACAAGGTAATAAAACTAGCAACTTTACGACCTAATAAATATATAGGATAATAAACACGACGTGGTATTTCAAAATTTTGGTACGGAACACCCACATGCAGTTACCTATATACGCCAGCGACAACGCACTCTGTTCAGGAACAGACGCACCAACATCGGAATGCAGAGAATTGTTTCAGCACTTCCGCCACTGGCAACGTACTGAATCTGATTCACCTGCGTTTATTTATCGCGTATTCTTCCTTTTGCTTGGCCGTTTTGCTTGTTGGTGTTATTTCTAGAACGAAAGATTTATAGATTGATTCGGATACTGCACCGCTTCGCTTGACGGTGCTTAATTATAGGTTGCGTGCAGTTTTTTGTAATCTTAGGGTGCTATGATGCTTAACCTTTGAAATTAATAAAAGAAAATTATTTAATTCGAAGTAACAGTACCACGGTTCAATGGGAAGGGGGCCAGCCAGCCCCTGATTGTGACCGAGTTAAACACTTACATATAAAAAGGATCCTGAGGTTACGACAAGTTTTAGAGCTTACATACGCCTGAAAATGTCAGCAGAATAGGTTGCACAGTAGCAATAAAAATTTTAATGTAATAGTATTTATTAAAATTGTATAATTGATAAAGTAATCTATTAATCAATCAACCGTTGTCTTGCTCAGGTCTTTTTGATTGATTTTGATTGATTAAGGCGGATACATGTTTTACGTTTTGTGCTACAATGACAAGAGGCCTCTATTTCTCCGTATTTTTCGCATGTCTTAGTTTAAGAATGTTAATGTTAATCATTTATCTCGATCTTTTGTATTTTCCGAATATTCCGCATGGCAAGTTCTCTTTTACGTCTATAATAGAGCCGTTTATGTATAAAGATACCTGCCCCATTATCGACGATTGCGTTCTCGGTTTCCGATTGTTAAGGCGCGAACGCTGAAGAGACTCGCGGTTTACGGTCGACCGGAGTTCTTGATCGGAGTACAGAGAAGCCCATTCCATTCTAAAAATATGCAAGCACACGGAGACATAAATACCGTAATTTGGTCTCATCTTGGTCGCGTATCTAATCATGTTGTTTTGTGCAATCTCGTAAATAAGCAATGTGAATAATTCGTATCAAAGCAGGTAGCGAGTAAATTAAAAGCATGTATGGAAAGTTGAAATGAAGAAATTGCCTTCTATTTTCTATACTCCGCTTCATATATTTTTTTCAGGCAAACGATTAGGCTGACCCTGAAATAGCTATTGAACATAACTGGTGGGTAATGGAAATTATGTAATGGGTTCGTCATTTTGTGCTAGGATTGTATACGGTCAGCAATCACAAGTTTCTGATAAAGATGATAATCTTAGTGACTCCTGGTCATATTCTGTGCTACAAAATTCACTCCACGCAGATAAGGACCGTGTTCAAGACATGTTCTATTTTCGACTTGCAACCATCATTCTGCTAAGCAATTTTCCGTATGAAAACACTCCCTTCGCGTAAATAACAGTACACCCGTGCTTTTTAAACAAGTACAATAAATACCCTAAAAACACTTGCACTCTACTTTAAAAATAGGCGTTACCATACGTACCATACGTGACACAACATTCTGTAGTGTGAAAATTATCCCACCAATCTCAGGTTTTTGAAGCAGTTTTGCAAAAGGAACGATTTGATAGATATGAACTACAAAACTTTCAGCAACTTCTAGAGAGAGACTACTTTCGCCGAATGGACAGTTTTGCTCAATAGAAGTATCAATAATCAAAACACGAGAATAAATCATTACTTTTTCTAAGAAACACACGCAGTGGTCCCAAAAAGAGAACGTGTGGGCAGGAATAGCTATAAATCATAATAATGATTTCTGGGCTTTTTTTATAGATGGCTCATTAAAAAGTCAAAAACACCTGCAGTTGTCTTCCATGACAGAGTAATTTTTCAGCACGATTGGGCTCTTCCTCATAGTACACGAGAAATTATAAATTTTTTTCACTTTCCTCATGAATGGATTCAGCGGCATGGGTCTCTAAAATGTTCAGCTAGAAGTCCAGATTTGACCTCCATGGACTTTGTTTAGCTACTAAACTGCTTAATAAAATTAGAGACAGGGCTCGAGATTTAGAGGAACTGAAAGCTAGAATATTTTAAGATTTTAATAGAATTAGTGTCAGGCAGTTGCAAAATGTAAAAAGACATTTTCAAAATAGACTGAGCCACTATTTAGCAGCTTCCGGCAAACTCTTTTTTCTAGATTTCTGACTTTTGACATCGGTAATTTTTATTTTATTGTTAAAATCATGTAACACAATTCATTTTAATTTAGTAGTCCTCAATGATAAAGCCTGCTAATTAAAAAAAAAGCAAGCATTTATTAAAATTATCTATTATTTAATAGATTAGGGATTCTAACGTATTAAAACTTATTAAATCTTGTAAAATATGTTGCAAACCACAGGTGTGCCAAAAATTATACAAAAACCTAAAGTAGAAGAACAATTGACACGAGATGAAGTTTTCACAATGCTATTTCCTATGATGCATTTAACTAGGTAACTATTTTTACCTAAATGAAGCTTGGATTGTGCATATAGGCTCAGTCGAAGACAAGCTGTTGAATAGCGATTCTGTGATTGTCTACTTCTGTTTAGATGGTGAGTTGACCACTTATCACATCCCGATGTCCGTAGCACATGCATAAGTTAGCGTAGCCATTTTAGCATAGTTGGGACTGCCCACTGCGTATCCACGATAGTTTCATAGTTTGATTATTATTATTATTTGGATACTTTTCCTCGTTATTGTACTCGTAGGATTAATAACAGAAACCATGATGTTAGTGATTTCCTTTATAATATCACGTTACACGCATCCTTTATCTGATCTGAACCTTTAACCTTTACAGATGAGACTGCGATGTCTCCAAAAGCATTTGCGCTCACGATGTGTACATAGAGAATCGCTGCTCTTCAAAATCGGTTTGTTGTTTACCCAGCGGATGACATATTAACCATGATATATCGAAAAAGATTGCATTACATTTATTATCATTGTTAGGAGAGTTGGAAGATGTAGGTCAGACCGACGTGCACACAAAGAACAACTCCTACGAAGGCCAACAAATGCCAATAAAGCCACACATCGTAAGTTGTTTTGGCATGAATGTTGAATAGATATTCCGCAAAGAAAGCGTATCTGTCGTTTGGAAATTTTTAAATAAACAGTTGGTGGGTGTAACATTCAGGTCGAGTTTTTATTCAAAATAATTATCGTAGGCTCCTTTCTCTGTATGTATCGATTGAATTTAAGGACCTACTTCCTTGAATTACATCATAAGAGTACAATTTCATCTCTTCAATTATCAAGCTGAATACATCAAAATAAATTTGAAAGTAGATTATAATAAGTTTGTTAAATAAACAGAGAATTCGTGGGTAGCGCTTTAGATTTTTACGATGGCGCTCTTGAGATTTGACATTACCATCTTCGTAAAATTTGACATTTGTCATTGTTGAAGGAGCGGGAGCACAGAAATCGGCTGAGTACTTTGTTTACCGTGAGCTTTAAAGAAAGCAATTTTGTAAAGAAATAGAATTTCACGAGAAAGTTTGTCGTTGGATTTCTTGTGATTTCTAAGGGCCTAACGCAACAACAATGCCTCTAATTGCTTATTTCAACTTTTGGCAATGAAGCACCATTAGAAATGACGATTACAACTGGCGCTGCAGAATTTCGTCGTGGTCGTGCTTTCGTCAGTGATGAATTTCGTGAAGGTCAACCAAAATCGGTTATTGTTAAGGTAATTCATTTATATAAAGATAAATAAAATTGGGGCAAGTTTCGATCCTTGAGAAAAAACACCTATCAGCATTCTAGCTTATTTATGAAGAACACAGACAACCTTTGAAAAAGGTTGAGCAATTATAGGACTAACTTTTTTCAGCATCGATGATGTAAGCCCATATAGATCTTCACAACTGCTATTAACGAGAGAAACTAATTAAAAAGTATTGCAATTGCTTATTTTTACATTTCTTAAATATGTATATGCGGAAATTTGATTACTTGAAATTGCAATTACAATAGCATTTAGAATTGATGTACAGAAAATACTGAAGTCTGTTGCTGGTAAGCAATGTTGTTTTCAGTTTTAGGTTATATGCTAAGCTTTGTCTTTATAACTTTCCATGAAGCTTTATTTTTATTACGCGAATTCACAATGTAATTTATGTTGGTTTCTCCTTTGGCAAGCTTTACTTTATTTTTATATTCTTGACTAAGTTAACTGTACAACAGCTTTAAGTTCTTCGCTGTATCGTTTTGGTTTTCTACAATTAAATCGATAAGCAAATTGTTTCAGCTGAGAAGATTCGTTAAAACCAACCATAAAAATATTGAAAAAGGTTCATGAACAGATAACGATCGATATCATATTTAGGACATCAATTTCGTAGACCCACTCGATAGAAAGAGCTTTTTCAAGCATTGGTCGAAAATTCTAAGAAATACAATGGAATGAAATTGAAATCATCACTCTAGCGTGCAACGGCGCTTAAGATAGATCTCAGAAAGTAACATGAATATAAAAAGCATTAAAGAAAGTTGACATGAATTGAAAAGGAAGTATCCGCAAATAGAATAATATACAGGATGTTCCGTAAAAAAAAAACTTGTATCGTACTCAGCGCAATCTGAACACTTCGTTTACTTTGACATAATGTTATGTTGTTTACGCATATTTTCCTATAATTTGTTCAGGAAAAGACTTATCTTCCGCACACGCATTAGATGGATACGCTGTATAAACTTTTGCCTAAGACCTAGCAACTAACCCTGTAGTACAATTATCCCATAAATTTTGAGCAGTGATTTAATTTCTTGTATAAACTAATTAAAAGTTAGTCGTGCGTAATATCGAACCTATAAAATTTAACATATTATGTGTGACATACGCAAATATATACAACTATCAACTTTCTACATTATAAATTTTTCCATGTCAACGCAATTGTATTCGAATCCTGTTTAACGGACACTACTGCAATAAGTATTATTGTTAAAGTCACAGTTTTTACACACTTTACCGTAAGCAATGTCTGTGTCCACGCACAACAATACCTAACCTAATTTACTCGCGATATTGATACTGTTTAACGAGGGAAAGGATAATTTGAGAAAGGCCAAATCAATCACTTGGTAAATGTCAATTTCAAGTCGAACGATGACTAAATTTCACCTTATAGTAGCAGTAATGGCAATCGAAATTATTATTATTAATCTTCAATACTGAATGGAAGATCAAACTTAATTAAGATTAGTATTCGAATCTTGAGATCATACGCAATCGCAAAAGTTCCCATAAAATTTTTGGAATAAAATAATCAATCCTACTTCATTCTGTCATCATAATCACACCCTCTCAAATTGATCTCGTTTAAAATAAATAAACCAAGAGAAGCAGTAGGCGTGTCAACAATGTACGGGTGGTTATCATCTATCGGAAATTTGTTTAATTGACTCGGCTCAGCTCCAGACACGAGAGCTTAAAAAGACGCATGGTCCAATGATTGTAAGAACCAGATTAGGATACCACCAATTATTTTCCTGCCGTCACCTCGTTCTTTAGCCACGAAATCGGTTGGAGTAATCGGAATATGGAATTGTGTATTTGTGTGAGGTATGAACTGGTTTTTCAAGCGCCATGTGTTGTTTAATTCAAATGGATACGTGTTCTTCTTTGTGATTGTTTTCTTTACTTTAGTTCTAGGTTTCTAATAGGAAATTTGTCTATTCGTCTGGAGTATGTGTTTGTAAAGGAATTTACAATTAATAATAAGAAAAATACATATTCCAGGTTCTTGGGAATAATAATAATAATAATAATAATGCTTTATTTCTAATAAGACCGTTACCGAATTCGTCAATAACAAATTATTGCATGTACATTAGCAACAACGCTGTGTACATATGTTAAAAGTAGCAGGCGATTAAAATAATAATAATAATAAATAAAAAATAAATAACCGTCAGCTAAAATCGGTGTTATATATAAAATGCAAAGGGTAAACAAAAAAGAAACTTAAATAAATAAGTTACAAAAATCTCGTACGTAGTTAATGATTGTGCTTTGACGTTTTCGGGCAGTTGGTTGTAATCGGCACCCTTTTATGATTTTGGTAGTCGGTGACACGGTGTTCTCAGATGATTTCTTGTCCTTGTTGAATATTGGTGGTTGTACTCGCTCTGCTTTGTTGGACGACAGCGGCAAGTAGAAGCGTAAGTATCTTTTCTGCTTTGAAATGTCCTTTGCACGTCCCGTTTGTTTTTAGATCTTAGAGCGTTCTCTGGCGTGTCTACTGCTAACCTCTTATCTACCAAAATTTAAATTTTTAAAAAATAATGTTATATAAAACATTAACTTAAAACGTGCGAATTGGAATACTTCGTAAGTTCTGAAGATAGTTCCCCAGTTGTATTAATTGACCAAATACTGTCATTTCCTGAAACATAAATCGCCGCTTCCTGAAAATAAAGTTAGTTTTCTCTTTCTCCTCAAAACATTGATTTTGTCACATCATTCACGATATTCTATGTACATTTCTGTATATAATGCCATTCAGAGCAAGTAGTCTCTCTAGAGTTAGTTGGATTGCTTACACGGTTACCATTTTCGTCAACTTCGAGAAACTGATGTTGAAAAATAATTTTTTTGATATTATATAAGGCACGAACAACAGTTTTCATTTGCAACTACGAATAAGTACGAGATCCAACACATACTGAGTCGAATCTCGAAGCATTCTGCTGGAGTCGATGGCGTTGTTTGTTTTGTCATAAAATTTTTCATGTAATACAATTCTGAATCGCTGATAACTGCAATAAACGACACCTTGGTTGATGATAATTTTCCAGATCATTTAAAAGTTAGCAAAATTATCCCTGTACACGAGAAAGGTGACAAAGCTGAATCCAATAGTATAGACCAATTTCTATCCTAACTGTTATGGTAAAGGTATCTGAAAGAATCGTGCGTCTGCTTAACTATTTTAATTTGGTTTTGTGCCTGGTAAATCTGCAACCGACGTTATGTATTATTCTTCGAACAAATTACCCAGAGAAATTGATCTGGGAATTACGGCGATGGCCATAGCTTTCGACACAATGGACTTTAATATTCTGTTAGCTAAAATGTGAACTTACGCTATACGCGGTATTTCTCAGAATTTATTCAAATATTGTCTTACATTGAACGAAAAATTTACGTAAATACAATTTTTTTTATGTTAATGTAACAATTTTTTTTATCAAAATTGGTCCATTAAGGTTTAAGTTTTTAATAAATGGCTGTTCATTATATCAACGAAAATATATTTCTACTATATACAATAAACTATGTACAGTAGATGAATTTATTGATATAAAAAAAGCCGATACTACATATAAAGAAAATGATGACAAACAGTTCGGCAACAATGTGGCCAGCGCGTGTGTGCGCGTCTACTTTGTTCGATTAAGTTCTTCGCACGCTAAGCGAACATTGAAGAACTTGCAAACTAGATATTGAGCAATTTCGAGACTTACAGGAACGAGCTTGTAAAAAAATTGAAAATTGGCAAGTTTGTCAAAAGTTGATCAACTGTTGCTCAGTAATGTTTGTTTGGTCTGGTTCCACCTTAGCTGCAATTGTATCTTAACTTAAAAATGGAGGCAGCACAAACATATTGCCATGAAACATATCAAAAAGAAAAATCAGTAAATGGTCTCTTGACAACATTCGTGTTTTAGCCAAACTTCGAAATATCGTCTATTGTTTTGCATCCTACCTGGATAATCGATCTCAGTTTGTCGAAATATGCAATCCTAAGGAGGGTGTTAGTTATAAATTTGCAATCTTGACTGCGACTTTAGGAGTCCTTTAAAGCTCGGTTCTTGCTCCAAACTTGTTTTCCTTATATCTGAATGACATTGTTATGCAGACGATACTTCTTGGCTGTGGAGGATTCGGAAGAAGCCATTCGCACAGGTAATTTACTGCTTCAAAAGTTATTTATTTGGTTTTCTTGTAATAAGCATTATTCAAATTCCCCAAAAACGGTAGTTCAAATTTCCAACTTTCTTGTCAAGTCACAGTTTTACTGCTGCGTTTTTCATTCTCATTTAACTCCCAAGTTTTCAGCATTCTCGCTATAGAATTTCATGGCTGCACAATAAATTCGTTACAAAGAATACTACTAGTTGAGTGCAGGCTTTCACGACCGTAATCCATAGTAGAAATGTCTTTCAGGTGTTGTCGCGTTGTTAATATTTTACTTGACGTTTCGCTGATCATGCTGTCAGCTTCTTCATAAGATTTCTAAGACTTTTTGCTCGTAGTTTTGGTAACACGTCCTTGTGGCATATACGAACTGAAAGACATATACGAACTGAAATGCCAATGTGGAAAAAGCTACATCGGTCAAACAGGACGTGCGCAGTGCAGTGCAGAGTGAAAGAACACGAGAGAGACGCACGTTTTAGGCAAAAATCTGCAGTAGCAGAATACCTGCACCAGCAAGGAGATCACCGCATAACCTACAACGACGTTAAGGTATTAGCCAGGACCAGCCACTACTACCCGAGAATAATACGCGAATCCATAGAAATAATGAAGAACACCAACAACTTCAATCGCGAAGACGGATACAAGATCACGAACACGTGGAAGTTAGCACTACGGATTCGTCATACAACCAACGACGCGATTCAGCGGAACGGAACGGTTATGGATCAGCGAAGCGGAACAGAAATCGGATATATAACGAGGAGCAAGAGACAACAACACCAGTCTTTAGAAATCTTCTGAAGAAGCTGACAGCATGATCAGCGAAACGTCAAGTAAAATATTAACAACGCGACAATACCCGAAAGACATTTCTACTAAAGAATACTACTACTATTTCTACTGTTGGTCCTTTTTAATTTCTTAATTTCCAAATATCAACAAATTATTAAATTTTACGAGTATCATTGCTTGCATCTTTCATAACAATAAGTTTTGCTAAAACTTCCAAGTTCATCCATAAGAGCCAGGACTAGACATTCTAATCGACATTTTAATTCCAGTACATCGGCACGGATGCTTTTTTTTATTAATTTTCAACGCGTGTCATCCTAATTTAACCAGTGAGTCGTCACCGAAATTATGAGATATTCCTTCCTCCATTCCATTTATCAAAGTAATGATCTTCCACGACTTGAATACTGGCGAGGAACTCGAGTGAAACGCGTAAATCACCACGAAATTCCTACAGCGTCTCGGGAGGGGCCTTCATTTCGGCGTTTTACGCTTCGCACACAGAGGACGATATAATTTCGGATGAGATACGGTCATCTTGTTTTTGATATGCCGAGATGATTCTCGGCCAGACGTAATTACGGTCCCCCAGTACTATTTTGTTCAGTGTGGAATTCACAAAAGCGTCGTCTGCTTCTATTGAATTAGTTTCGAATGGGTAGTTTTGATGAAGTGAGGAAAAAATGAGAAAAGATCCTTCCCTTTTCTTATTTTTTTTTTCGTTTATTAACATGATAAACTAAAAAGCAACGACCCTACCAAACAGAAATTTGTCCATTTTCAGTTTATTTTCTTCTTTAGTCTGAAGTGAAGTGTAACACAATATAGGAGAGAATCTTATTAAGTTAATAAAATAAAATGCATCTAAATTAAGATTCAAATATTATGCGGGAAAACAGTATAGTTAGAAATATGCCTCAACGGCTTCATCTTCCCTTAACACTATCAGTTTCTAAAATATGGCAATGTATAATGATGACGAGGATAATATTTTGAAAGTAACATTCAGTGTTCACAAAATATTCTCAAAGTAACACTATAATCTTAATCTCGAAGTTTTAAACGTGTTGTTTTCGTAGCCTCTGTTTCGCCCTCATTCTTATTGGACATTTTCAGAGCTATTAGTGTATACTGGCTACGCGTTCTGGAGGGATTTATGTAAGTCATGTGATGGATCAGTAGAGCGGAAACATTATGGATCAATGAACCGTGGCGGTTGCTAGGAGGACTAATCATTTGGAATTTGCAGGTATGATGTAAGAGGTAGCCATAGTCATGATTTAAATTGTTGGGATGTTTGAGGACTTTTATAGATTCACCAATTTTTCTATTATAAAAGTGAGGGTTGCGAGACAAAGTGCAACACTAGGAGCTTCCAGATGATGCGGTCTTTGGTGGGAGAGCAATCTGAGAGTTTGAAAATGATTTTTATGTTGCTCCTGAAGAAGACTTTGCTGATGCGATCGGTGTCAACTTGAATGTAGGGTAGGTACGCTTACTTGCGGAAAGAAACTGGCGGCGACAAGAGACAAAGAAGATCTCACAGCTGCGACTAAGACTTGGTCGTAGTATTTCCGATGAAGTTGTTGCTCTGACTGAGCATAGACTGCAATCCGGCCACCAAATCCAACAATTTAAATCGCGGCGGGTTCACATAGCACTTGGAAATCTTAGCTGTTATACCTCGTAGCAACCGCCACGGTTCATCGATTCATTGATTCGTAACAAGCCCTAGATGAAGCACTCCGAAACGAATAGTCCCAAATCAGTGTGTAGTAACAGCCTTGAAGATGTCCCATAAGAGTGAAAACAAAATGTCTGCAGAAGCACCGACAACAACCACGAAACTAACAGTTTAGTGCTATTGGCGATCTCGAAAGCCCAAGTAACAAATTGTCAAAGTACTTTAAATTAGGTATTGGCGCTCCGGTTACTGATGTAGCTTTTGTGAAAGTATCAATTATCAAATTAAAAAGGAAATCCTTTGAAAAAGAAAAAGAAAAGAACTGATTCGGTTTTTGAATGACCATAATGCAAAAGCTAAACTATTTAATTTCGTAATGAAGGAAGTTAAAAGAAGAACGATACACTATGTTTCAATTTACAAATACAGAATCTTTGTGAATTACCAATTCAGGAATATTTTCACTTTTTCTTTCAAGAAAATTGGCCAGCAAATTAAAAATTTGTAAGCTAAAAATTAAAGTTTAGAATTCTTTAATGTTTCTTTAGGTAATATATAATAAAATCAGCATAAAAGATAATTTCAATTCTCATGCAATATAGTTCAATCACAGACATGTGTAATTTTACCCCAGTTCTTCGAAGCGACACACACTTGGTTTCCTACATGTCTAAGTTGTATTATAGGGTACCCCATGCGCTATTTTTCCCTATTGTTAGTATCGTTATAACAATACCGAATATACCTGCAACGTTAATAAATTACGATATTATACTCCCGCAACGCCTGGCAGTCGTGAACAATAAATAAGTATACGGGGAGAATTCAAACTTGTCATTTTTCTCCTCTTCTTCTTCTTCGTCTTCCAAAGATGGATAAAATGTATTCAAAACATAATTCCCAAGCATAAATCCTCGACGTTGATTTTATTATTGCCGTTGGTCGTATCGGATTTATCTAATAAAGAGAACCGGTATCTTCAACTTTTTTCACCTCCGTGCCTTATAGCATAATTTACACTTGAAAGAGTACACTACCTGCCCGCTCTATTGTAAGGAATAAATCCACCTGCAAGTCGTCGTGTCGTGGTGGAAAGAGGCATGTACCTTGTATATATGTAGCTGGGTGTGGGGTTGTACAATAAGCTGAAAAAATATCCAATATAGTTCTTTAGCGAACATTTTGTGTTTTCTGTAAAATAGATTAACAGATACCGCTTTATTTAATTTTTCATAAAACATTTATGAAGGTATAGACACGGGGAAACCTTGCTTGGTCCTTCTTATTGACCTATCGAAGGCCTTCGATTGTGTCAATCATGAGCTTCTACTACATAAATTAGACAGATTCCGATCATATCTTGCAAATCGTAAACAATAATTCCAAACTAATAATAATAAAAATTAGGTGTTCCTCAGGGTAGCATTTTGGTACCTATGCTTTTGTTAAACCACAGATAGTGCGGGTCTAAGTTAAGTTTAAATGTTCTTCACTCAGGTTTTCTCATCTGTATTACAGACATATTAATACCAACTGATATAATATTAATTAATTAATATTTTTTGTTCGACGTATTTCTGATATATTTCTTGTACTCTTACACACAAAGACTACATTCACCTTTTCTGTAAAGTTTTAAGAAATTTACGCCAGTTAGTTTATGAATGAACAACGTTTGTGATTTAACAACAATGGAATAAATCGAATATAAAATAGTGACAAAATATTTATTTTTGAAAAAGAAAACGAATGATGAAATAAAAGTGGATCTCGATGAAGTTCATGGAGATTCTACACCTTCGATATCGACCATAAAAAAACGGACAACTGAATTTAAGCGCGGTCGTACGGAACATTTTTGCAAGATGTGTGCCACTGACAATTGGCCACATGTGTGTCAACTGCAAAAGAATTTTTGGCCATGTCAATATGCAATCCGAATGATTTTTGGCATCGATTGATAACTATTGACGAAGTATGAATTTATTACAGCACAGCGGAGACCAACGAACAGTCCAAACGGTGAGTTCTTCATAACCAATCGGTGCCAAAGAAGGCCAAAGCCTCTTTACCGACCAACAAGATCATGGACATAGTGTTTCGAGATGTACGCGGCATAATCCTCGTTGAAAGGAGTAAAAAGATTAGTACTGAGTATTATGCTAACTTATGGACCTTTTCAACAATGCTGTGAAAGAGAAACGTCCACCACGGCCAAATTCCATGAGTTAGGACACGGATTGCTTCTGCCCCAACCCTATTCGCCAGATTTAGTCTCCAGATTATTTCTTATTTCCGGGTAGCTCGGCGGACATTTATTTTGCAGGGTTAGAGATATCGTATTTTTTAGATAGGATATGAAAGATAGAAAAACGTTGGACCAAATGTATCGACCTACAAGGAGACTGTGTTGAAAAATAAAATTAATTTTACACCTAATTTTTTTTTTCTTGTAAATGTTAAGCACTTATCAAACTTCCCTCGCACAACCGATAAGGTCCAAACATTAATACTAAATTTGTGTTGGAAGGATGCCAGTTTCTTTGTAAGTACTGGATTGTCTCCTTTGTATTTCATAAAATGTTGATCGAAGAAGTATTATTACCTCCTTCTCAAACTTTGATTCATCCGCCCGAAGTTTACTATAGCGATTCCTTTAAGAAGCGAAATATAATACCGTACATCACCGGAAAGGATATGAAATGTTTTAAAGGGCTTTCGAATGTTTGAATTAAGAGTTACATTTTTTATTGTCATTCAAATAGATGTAGTAATTTGTCAGAAATAAGGAAACCTTAAGGTACTTTTGTGGTTCTACTTTTAATTTTTATACCACATAATTATGCACTTTACTGAATTAAAAAAAAAATAATTCCTAGCCTTAAATCTGGAGTTTCCATTCAGTAACTTCTGTACCTCACTGCACAATCAAGTTTAGAATAAATCATGCATCGCATTACATCTAGGCACGAAAACCGCGATCTAAAAGTGACTCTAGTCGAAGAGGAAGCAACAGAAATACCATCGCAACTGTCGGTCGGCGTGTCACTCACAATCTTCTATTTTGTTTTTTCCTTTTCGTTCGGGCATAAAACGAAATAAGTCCACCTTTCCTCGACGCGCTCGACTAACCGTGATGGCCGGGATTCTTATTCTCTATTCAATATAATGGGCACCTTACATGTAATAATAATGAAAACGTTCTTTGTCAAGATGGAAAAGATGGAGGGAAGGCAAATCGCCTTATTTGCCCGTGAAGAATGTCAGTTCTCTGCTCCTTATGGCACCGACGAAATCTTCTTCTTCCACGAGGGAATTCGATTCGTTTCAAGAATATCGTGACCGTAGAAATCCGACTTATCTGAGTTTTATTGTTGTTCGAATTTCATCCGTGGCAGATTCACTCGTTTGTACCGCGATGGACAGCGCGAAGCTTTATCTCGATCTATATACATAACTAATCGGCGTTCTTCCTTCTTTTTTCCTTTCATTTCTAGCGAACTCTAGCTCTTCGCTTGGATGGCTCCTATTAAACGTTTTAACAAAAGGATTTCATAATGCTTTCGTTTCTGAATCGATTTATTCGAAGCAAATGAATGTTGGATCTCACTTTTTCTACCTTTAAGAACTAACTTATTCAAAAGTACTTACAGATTAAAATTACTTTTATATCCTGTTGCAGAGAAGCGATTACTCAACAATGAATAAATAAAATAAAGTCCACAGCGGTTACAGACAAGAAGAGAATGGCTTACATTTGGAACGTACATCGCTAGAAGAAGACGGGATCTAGTATGTACTGCAATTAAAAACCAGCTATCTGCATAGGGAATCGAGCCCGCATCACTGCAACCAAAAGGGGATTGCTCTAACCATTGTGGGGCACAGTTGAAATCAAAGCAGTTATTATTATATGTTTAGACTTAATTCCAATGACGATGATACTAATTTTGATAAAAAAAGTGTCCCCCGTTCCTCTCAGGTTTTGTATTCCTGTAGCTAACAAAGATTTGATATATTTGTGGATGTTATAAACGATTTAGATCTATCACGTAAGCTTGCATGTGAGACAGAAACATATAATAGACGTTTTAATTATTAGAAAAATAAACGATCTTTTGGAATTTTATATATCTAGCTAGAAAAATAATTCATATTAATAACTAAATATATTTTATTTAATAATAAATGACCGTAAGAAATCAGTTTTTCATAGCGCCTTTTACAGATTACGTTCAATTCCTTTCCGTCGAAAAGAAATTTTGAAAGTGAATGTTTTTTAAATTTTATATGTAGCGTGTACAGGGAGGAATGTGACCGCGCGATATCACGGGAACGAACGCAAATTTTAAAATTCTGAAAAATTTTGTTATAAATGTCTGTTAGGGGTACAAACTTTTCTGAAATAAAATGCGTCAACGCCATTCAGGAAAAACGCATTTATTCGTAAGGCCACTCGAAGAACAGCAACAAATAAAGCCAACAGAATAGGTAGATTAGCAAGTGTTGCTTACAACCTTCACGCATATGTGAGATATATTGCTGAAGGTTGTGCTATGTTAATAGGTCAATGGGTAAGGTATTAAAATGGCGATCAAATATGTATACTTGATTTTATCCGAAAAAATTTATGAAGCTTTATTCATAAATTTCCTAGCTCGTCTATGGTTTGATGAGAGCAACGTTTCAAGCAACGAAATAATCGAACGTCATAATTCGCGTTATTAATGGTCGTCTGGAAATCCACATTGGATGAGAGAAACTAATTTCCAAAGAAGCTGGAGCGTAAGTGGCTTGTGTGGAACATTGGAAGACCATTGATCGGTCCAAATCTTTTTTACGGAACATTAACAGGACTGCACGCCTAGATTCTCTAATATATTGCCATAGCTATCCTCTGCTTGAGAATGTTAAATTTAATTTGCATAACCAGTATAGCCTGCAGATTGACGACAAAGAACAGGTCGACTTTCTATTAGACTTTCAAAAGTTATTTGATTAAATTGATCATAATTCGGTACCTTTCACAAATCGCATCGATAATACTATTTCTGTTATTAATAATTAAGTAACAGAAGAAACGCTTTTCTTATCTTAGTTAACACGTTAGAAGGGTCACCCATACGTCTTATGTAGTCTTATTTCAGTTCAGTGTTCTGAAAAAACATTCTGGAAGAGTTCTTTAAGGCAATAGGATATTCCTTTTGATAGAGAACAAATATCTCAAACTCAAGAAATTTGCCCAAAGCACATCGTGTTATAGCATACCCTTAAGAGTTCGTATTCATCTACATTTTTTATAAAATATTGCTCATATCACAACAACACGATTATTTAGGGAACATCAATAAAATTAGTCACTTGATGATCGAAAATAGAGATAACAGGATGTAGAATCACACAGATGCTTGCTGCGCAAACATTAAATATACAGAACTCTGATGAGTAAGCCACCCGTTCATTCATATTAGCAACGGTAAATATTTGTAATGCAAATGAACTCATTAGTTGACGGTTTCAATTAGTAATTATGTCAATAGTATTTAACGTTGGGCCTATCGCGTTAGCAACGAAGGATGTACTTACACTACTTACTCGCTTAGTTACTTTCGTGCAACCACAATCGAGTACGAAATAATCGTTTTATTGTGTTATTATTGAGCATCAGAATCTACGCATTATGTCATCCTTTTATGCATTACATAATAGGCTCGCTGTAGACCGCGAAAGGTCTGCCAACATTCTCGTTATGTATTAGGAACGTTAAGACGATTGTCGTTACTTACGAGAGGGCAAATGAAATGTTACAAATTAAGATTCATAATCGGCTGTCTGAATTAATTAATGGGTGAAGTACCATCAAATGTTAAGTTGCAGTAATACCCGTCGAAGTGGTGCTTCAACTATTTCGTTCATTTCGCGAACAAAGGCGGGTCGGATTATATGAAAATAACGGTCTTTTTTCTGATGATTTTGCAATTTGAATAATTACTAGTTTTTTTTAATTACAAGTATTTCCGCGAACTTGGATTAAATTATCGCTTTTTAACTTTCTGAGTTTCAAATATAAGTTAGTAACAACGGTTTCTTGGAAACATTTGTAAAAGTTTTACACAGAAAAATAATTAGTTTGATTGAGATTATTAGCAGCAGAGTCATTTCAGGTATGTATAAGGATAAGTAAAGCTATAAAATTTTTGCAAAAATACGATATTCTTAGAATCTGAGTGTTAGACAGTGTTAGTAGAAGTACACTTTATTCCTTTAACTTTTGACGAAACGTCATTGTTTTGCTGTATGGGTATAATCTGATTAGCTTTCTTAAGTATTGTTGCTGAAAAAGGAAGATTACCGCTTTCTCGCCATCTGCACTAAATGGAAAAGGTAAATAAAATGAAAGAAATACATTAACGTAACAATTTTTTTAAACAAAATTGGCTCAACGAACCAGTTTATTATTTAAATAAATGTTTATTAAATCGATAAATTCATACTCTGGTATATACACCGTATACAATAAACCGATTTATTGATACAAAAAATACATTTATTAATGTCTAATGAAAAATCATTGTATTATCGTAATAATTTTATCGGCTAATAAAATAACTGTTTTCGTTGCTTTAACAAAACGAATTCAACGGACACGGCTTTTAATAATAATAAGCATTTTTTTAATAATCCCAATCGCCTTAGCACTTGCGAACGAGAATTGGGGCGCCGGGAACTCGCCGCCGAGAACCAGAACCAGCAGCCGCCCACCTAACTTTGTAAAAATCTTAATTCATTTTATTATAAAGCTTTGAAATTGCAGAGCAATCATTACACACATTTCGCAACTAACAAATATAACATCTAAGCAATAGTTAGTAATTTTTTCGTTATTGTTTCTAGGCATTTTCTGATGTGTTCTGTTAAAAACATGTTCTTTTTAGAACACGGATATTGTTGTTCACATTATATTCTCCACGATGTTACACCCATATTTGTTCCTGCAATATCTTCCATAATCCATATGTATATACACCGTATTTCCTATTGTTATCTAGCAAACGCATATACATATTATTATTTCAATATTTATTCGCAGAAATATAGTACATACCGGATACAAGCCATTCTAACAATGGAAATTCATTCTTCGTAATGGTAAACACTGCATCACGTGTAAGTACGCAACGCATAATATGGATACACTCTTTCGGAACCGTTTGAAACAAATTCTTTGAACATATTGCAACGCTAACTAGCGTGCCACCTTATCCTGGGGAGATATCACAAGCGAAGCTGATTAATATTTCGCCGGACGTGTTGCTTCAATGAGCCGACAAATAGTCATCGAATGAAGTAAGTGTAATTTGTGATGTAGCGAATGTTCATGGAAAAAATATTTTCCTTCCGGCAATACTTCTGCGTTTGATTAATTAATTAACATTCTATATGCCATTGATTAATATTATGTGAAGTAACACTATACTGTGCAAAATTCATAGAAGAGAATGTGTCAGAAATAGCAAATAATTTCCTTTTTTTTAAGAAATTGGTTTCTTTTTATGAAGGGTAAACATACTTTTACTAACGGAACTATTGATATAGAGACAAAAATGACTGGAAATATAGACAGAAGATGGAAAGCTTAGAAGTTAATGAATAAAACACAAAGTAAAATATGAATAACATAATATGTTTAGGTGTTGTAAATAATAACGACAGGGATGCAGAAGAAATTAAAACAACATTGACCAAAGTAAGTGCAAGATTCCCAACGAAATTGTAGAACTCTAAATCGATCTTCAGAAAAACGAAAATGCGTATTGGGTATAATAGCAAAATCAGATTTTCTATACGACCTGCGGATCACGAATACTGAACAAGAGTGAAGAAAGGAAACCAGGCGATAAAATCTTGAAAAGAACAGGATAAGTGGGAGAGACGGGCTGATCAGAAAATTATGAATCACATCATTAATCAAACTCCATAGAAGTCGTTGGTTAGGATACGTAGAAGCATCTGACCAAGAGCAAGAAAATTATTAGGAGGATCCGGACGGTGGAGGAAATAGAAAAAAATATAGGTAAATCTAAGAAAATTTTGCTAAAGGTCGTAGGAAGATCTCCAGAAAATCTTCTTTTGAGTTTCCCCAAATTTTGACTGCGCCTAGATGGTGATTGTAGTTGGTTGGCTGTTACCTTCATAAATTGCTACAGTTACAGACAATGTTAAAAAGTTCTTTGTATAACATGGCCATATAGCGTAATAAGACTATATGGAATACGAATTTCCCAGTTAAATGTTTTTGAATACCTGTTTGGCCTTCATAGATTGAAGAGCTACATATCCCATCTATCATTCTTCAACCATATTTTGCAAAATCTACTGTATATTTTGCTTTTTGCAAGCATCCTGTACAACTTGGATAATCTAAACAATGATAACCAGACATATATGAACTAATTTAGCAATCCCGAAAGCACTATTTATGGAGGACTTTTTCTTGTACATGTGTCTTTTGCTAAACTGCTAATGAAAACGTGAAAACTCAAATTCTTGCTTTCTGATAATTGGTTCGAGTTTCTTTTTACCTTGTTACCCATTTTACCAAGCAGCTGAAGAAGGTGTTTACTAAATAAATTAAATATGAAATGAGATGCATTCTTTCATTAGATTACTCGCACTTTATATAGATAACCCTATCTTGCCAGTAGTGAAACTCCATTCTTTAAATATTCGTAGTTTATGTTGTATTGTCGCTCTTTTCTGCTAGAGTATAACGAATAAGTTCGTGTATGAATTTCGTTCCCCATTTGTGTGCTTCTTCAAATTTTGTTTGTATTTATTTCCAATACTTTTACAGCTATTTTAGCCAATAGCCAATTGGCTAGTAAATATCTGTGATAAGGAAGACAACATAATTGTTTTGTTTTAGTACATTTATTTTTAGACATAATCTCATTGTAGCTCTATACACGTGTTGCAACATTTAAAGTCATCTAAATAATAGTGTTTATCAAACTCTGTAAAATGGGCTTCTGCATTGGCAATGACATCTTTCTGTCAAGCCACTTTTCCAAGTTTAGAAAAAGAAACAAATCACAGAGGGAAAAATGTGACAAATATGGTGGATGCGGCACCAATTCGTACCAAAACTGGACCAGTTTTGCTGTCGCAATTGCCGGTGACCGGGTCAGGACATTATCATGACGGTAGAGAATTTTTCTCTTCACCGTCTAATATATAATATATAATAATTCTAATTCGTCCAATAAATCAGAATAGTACTGTCCCGTTATTGTCTTTCCCTTCTCCAAATAATCAAGTATGAGGCATGAAGTATGTTTTGACATACGATTAATTGAGGTGTTATTAGCAACCTCTTTAATGTTCACCCGGCGGCCTGCTATCACGATTTCATGAACTTTATCGATAATCTTATCTGTAGCAACTTCAATGGAACGACCTGTCTGCTCCTCATCAAAAATAAATGTTACACGCTTGAGTTCATTAAGCCAATATTTGATGTCAGTCAACGAAGGTGTATGATCCTTATAAACAGCATTTAACTTGTCTTTGATATTATTAAGAAATTTATTTCAAAAATTTAATGCTATTTGTTAATCATAGAACAAGCGAAACCTTTTATAAAGAATGTTTTCTTCGTGAAAAAACATTTTCTAATAACACAGTATAGGAAATGGCGGAGTGTATGATTGATTAGGATGCTAGCAACATATTAAGGTAAGTTTAAGATCACTCTTGTACAATAATTTTCCGGGTGTTGTTATAAAAGCCTAGCGCAGCGGAACGGAGATGGATCAACAGTTCCATTCAATAAATAACGACAAAGAACACAAAACGACGTCTGCCTTCAGAAATCTTCTGAAGAAGTTGACCATACAGTAAACAAAATACCAAGAGTAAATTCAAGGACACGGCAACATCCGAAAGGTTATGCTACAGCAGAATAACAACCGTGAAAGCCTACACTCACCTGAGATCAATCTTGTTGTGCAATTTGAACCATCAACACAAAAGGCATATAAAATTGAATAGCGATTTACTTTTGGGAAAAATATTTAGACTAGGAGGATTTATGGAAGTTGGCAAAACTTTACTTTCAAAAGCTGCAAGCTATTCTTTTCGACATCATCTTCTTAATTTTTTAAGTCAATTCGCGTGACTTTAACAAATCAAATTAAATGCAAGCTTTGATGGACTATCTCAAAATATATCCAACTTGTGTACATGCATACTGTGCGCATACATATGGTTACTTATGCACGCATCAACAACCACATATATACTTCGTACATCTAGCAGCTAGAGGTTACAGACCTGCTTCACCTCTATGTTCATTGACCATTTCACATGACAAACTATGGTGCATTATCGCTGGATTAAGCGGTTATTAAGTACTTGCTTTTCCGCACCTTTAAGCTCTCAAATTTGCAGCACAAACTTTTTCAACGCACCGACATTTCTACAGACGCGATCCATCGATTTATGTATTATTGAGTGTGCGAGAAACAACATACTGAAACACTGTCTTACAATCAGAAATTTCAAGTATTGTATGTTGCGTATTTGCAAGTACATTCCGCGTGAAAATATTTGGAGAACAACAGAAATGTTAAGATTTGGATATTGTACTTTTCCATACCACTTCTACATTAGACAATAAAGACTCATTGACTGTTGAGTAGACTATTTTTTAAATTGGACGCTATGCAAGTGGTTTAATTTTCGTAATTTTCGCTAATTAGGATTATCACCACAAGAATGTAGAATGCCTATATTTTTAAGTCTATTGTCCTACTGCAGTTTAGCACTTTATTTTAAAAATATAGCGGATTCTACAGTTACCGAGCTCCAGATCTTTCGTTCGGTCAACATGTATGAGACATAGAACATTTGCTAACTTAGCCCATTTTCCCGGACGTTGACAGCGTTTTCGCCGTCTCTTGGGACGAGATACTGCAAGACTTCAATCCTGGATCAACCAAACTTTTCTTTAAAGACGGAACATTGGTTCTCGTTAAACATTTATCATTAACTTTAGCTTTTGCTTACCTGCCGAGACAAAAAGAAAGGAGATATGTCAGATATCCCCTTTAAATACCTTCTTTTCCCATGTATGTACTGTAGTATAACACCTTACATTTCACCATTCTATGGTTTCGTGGCTAAAATATCATCCTTCACTAGCTTAAAGATAATTTCTCAATTCATTTGTGCGGATATGGGTAGAATGATCGAAGCCGATGTAATCTATCTTACAAAGCTCTCTTTAACTCTCCCGATCGGAATATCTTACTTTAGAAATTACGCCGCTTTGGATTTGCACTTATCTTCTTGAAGCTAATGTATTCTTACTTGGATGAATGGATTCAATTATGTCTTCTACAATGGATATCAGTCCTGCTAATTCCTTTCCACGTCAGGTATTGAGCAGGGGGGCCACCATTTACTTGTTCAGTTATAGGGTACATGCTAATGATGTTTAGATATCGAGATGTTACAATGAAATATATAATTACGAGTAATCACAAGTTCGTTTATTTTAAATAATTTGCCTACAAAGAATTTATAAACTATTTACAGATGTTTGTAAAATTCTTGGTTAAAGTCCTCTTTTCTTCCTTTATAAATGTTCTTGGTGTAAGAGCCTTTTTAATTCTACCTTGGTTGTTGTTCAGTGTTCAAATTCGATAAATATAAAATGTATCCATGTAAATTAATCTGCACACAGTTATGGTCTGGTTTGAAATGGACAAACCAAAGTTAAATCTGAAGCAAGAGATGCATTTCATCATTTTTAATGGAACATCACCAACTTTAGGAAACTGGATGTAGACAATTTATCAACACTCGCAAGTATTTTCGGTGCAAGATCTACCTATGGTGGCTCTATTGGCCCAGTAAACAACTTTGCTTAACAGAGAACATAACCCTTGGTTTCTCGGAGAGACTGACTAAAAATTCCATGCTACTAAGATGGAATGCGCCAAACAGATGAAACAGATGGAACTCTTATTTTAGCGGCCATAATAATTACTATCCTGTGCTTCGCTCAATAGTTAGCATCGAGGCATATTGCAGTCTTCTTCATATCTACTGTGTGCACAAATATACTTTCGCAAACGCCAGTTTGTGTTATGTCCAGAAATAGGATTAGGATTTATGAAGGAATCTTTGCAGGAAGCTAATTTACATGTTTTCTAACGTATTATTCCTTCAGACTTTTGTCTGTAATTGTTTATTTGTAGTAGACAAGTTTATAACTCTAGGTCACATATTGGCTGTTCTACTTCTTTTTTTCATGTTTCCCAGATTTTGTCTTTACCCATCGAAATCTTACCACATTTACTATTCCAACATTGACAAAGTTTCATTATTATAGGTCTTTGCCATTTATCTTTGTATTTTCGCTAAGTACTTTTAGCGGAAAAGTACAAGAAACGATCTTGTACATAAATGTTTGCATTTTATAGCGGACTGTATATACCGCACTTTTAGCGATGAAAGCCAAATCGCTCATTTATAATCCTGTCCCGTATGTATCTCACCTCTGAACTCGCTAATCATGCAATCAACGGTAGTGTGAAGTTGTTGGTGCGCTCGTGTCTGTGTGTGTGCAAATGTTAGGAGGTGAAGTTGAGGTATAAATTAAAGAGCTATCTGTATGCTTGTAGCCGACGTACACTTGCGAATATTAAGATCTCATTCGGCCGTGTTAGAAAAAAAGAAGCAGGATTGAAAGGTAGAATCGCGAAGCGATTTTACTGCGAGAGGAGATAAATAACTGCAACATGCAATCGTCGCGTATACACGTTTCAATTATAGCAAGATAAAAGGCTTGGTTTTAGCGAACGTTTATCTGGTTTTGTGGGATTTTACAAGAATCTTGGGAGTGTTTCTGAAACAATTTTTGAAGGAGAAAATCCATAATGTAAACTTCAAAGTTGAATTAAATTTTGAGTAATTGTTGAGAAAAATATCTTTAGCGCAAGTAAAAAAAATTTCCATTGTCTTCGATATAAACTATTGGTATGTCAAGCATCGTCTTAAAAGAAAAAACAGGTAACAAACAAGTCAGAATTGCTAGAAACTCTCACCAACTTTCTCAAATTTGGAAAAATCGACAACATCTATGTAGGAAAATTTCATCATTTAATCTTCAAGATACAAAATTAGAAGACTAAGGACACTTTTCTAAAATTAAAACAATCAGTAGGTTCAGCATAGCTAATCCTACAAAAGAAAGTACTTCTTTTAATTTTGTACGCTGCCTTATGAGGGTAATTGTATATGAAATGAACATATGAAGAAAAGCTCCTGGCACAGGTCGAACAAGAGTGAAATCGTTGAACCGTGATCGACCGGGGTGCGGTGCAAAAATCTAGACGTCCCGGTAGTAATTACAGAACGTTAAATTGACGGGCACTATACATAAACACGGATATGCGAGCTTATGCGTATAAATTGCAGTCGTAGTGAAGCGCTGTGCGAGTGAGAAATATGGTGTAAGGTACAATTTGAAAACAGGAGGGGACAAATTAAGTGTCGTAGAGTAGAAACGCTTCCATTCGTTTGGTTTGCCGTGAATTTATCTAATTTCAACCGAATGTCTTTTTGCATACATAAAAAGCCAGGGTTTCCATTGGGTGTAAGCATGCAAGCTATGTATAACCAGTCATCCAAGTGATATTTTCATTACAATATTACAAATATGACGACTTAACGCTGGTATGTTAACACCAAGGGTATGTTTGTTATTACATTGTTATAGGTCTATGGAACTTTTTTTCTTTGTTAATGTGTGGTGACGGCTCAACGGGATATATAAGCTTTTTAAAGCTTGTCGTAACAATAGAAATAAGTTCCCTCGTCCTACTTGCTTATTATAATATAAAAGACGCCCCAGCATGAATTTGGGGACTTTTTTTATATTATTTGTCAATTTAAATGTTTACATTTGACATGCAACATTGTGATGCAGTGTTCCATTCTCGAAAATGCCAAATCCAAACTTATTACGAAAATGCCCATTCTGTTATGAACACTCATCGACTTCGTTTGGTTTCTGTTCGAAATCATAGGCCTGTTCGCCCAGCTAAGGAAAGTTCAAAGACCTCAATTCCTTATCGGTTACAGCAATTAGGCATTTCAAAATTGTCCATGCAAAGAATTATAGTGAACAGAACTTCATCTACATGCATACGAGATTCAAATGATCCAAGAACTGAAGCCCGTGGAGCATCAAAACCGTCGTGTTTCCTGATCGGATCTCAGGGCAGACTGCAGCTAATAAAAAATTTTGTAAACGTATCATATTGAACGAAGAAGGCCATTTTTACATAGGTGGTAACGTTAATAGACTTTTGTCTATTAGCGTAGCTGTAGCATTTAGAGACGCTAAAATTCTCGAGATCGTGGAGAAACCACCGTATCCTCGTCGTATAACAATTTAGTGTTATTTTCGTCCAAAGGTGTGCTTGGATCTTACTTTTTTGAAAATGGAAATGGGGAAACCGTGACTGTTAATGGTGAACGATACTATTGGCAAACTTTATGTAAAAATAAATTCGACTTAAAAAATATTATGATACATGTGAAGAATGCTACATTTAAAGTTATCATTGAAGCAGAAGGTTATTCTTCTATTCTGAAGGTAAAAATAGAAATGTTAAGTGACGGGTTTATTTTAGGAGAAAACGCCATCAAGTTTCTATATAACTAAGGCTGACAAAAATGCATCAGCTTTTAAATTTCATTAAGATCGCTTAACATTACTGCTAAGGGACAATACTAGCAGTAATATCAAACTTAAAACTGCACTAATTCATCGCGCAAGAATCCAAGAACAAAAAAGTATTTTTAAATATAATTTGTCGCTTCATTGGTGTAGACATAAAAACGCATGGACGAAGTAGATAGTTCAAAATTGGTTTATTAATACTTTGTACCATTTGTTGCAAAACTCAATAAAGGTAACGCCCTTGCCCTTATAAATCTGACAAATATGGTTACTTCTCCCGAATGCAACTGTACTTTTGCAGCTACCAACTGCAAATTATTTACGTAAAACTATGCATAATTGGTCCCCGGAATCTCGGGCGTAGAAGAAAATCTGCAAAGCACTCAACATCAAAGATGCTTTTGAGAATCGCTGGGGCTGGTGTACTGTAATGAATATCATTATGAATAAGCAGTTACTGTTTCAGAAGATTACCTCATCAGTGAAGTAATAGCAGACGACATTGTTGGATTGGCTCATCAGGGTAAATCACTACATCACTCAAATTTTGCAAAGCCATGATGAAGAAATGTCAGTGCAAGAATTCATTGACATGATATGAGAGAGCAATTTTATTGTCATATAAAAATCTAACAATGTATTTCAGGCTAATTGAAATTGTAGAAAGGCAGATACAAGCGAAACAACCTACACTTCATGGATTCTTTTAAAATACGATTCCTCCAAACCTGAAAAACAAGCGATTGTTTCTGCAATCAGTTCACCGTTTGAGCCAAATCTCATCCCACCGAGTCATCTTTTCAAATTCGGAAGCAGGAAATAATCGTTGGGGGCAACATCTTGGCGAATATGGTGGGTGCGGGAGCAATTCTTATCTTAACTCATGGAATTTTGCCAAGATGACGACATACTTGTGCACGCGAGCATTGCCTTGATGAAAAAGAATCCATTTCCTCAGCATTGTTGAAATGATCCAATAAATCGCCATTAATCGTTTTGCCCTTTTCAAGGTAAATCCCTAATAGATACATCAAAACGTGTTCACTATAAATGCGTATAATATATTTTCACATTTTCAGGTCCTCGTCTTCTTCATGCAAACAGCAGCCAAATATTTTTAACTGTATCCAAATTTGGACATAGATACCCTACATGTTTACAACATTTGACCAATTGGGTACGTGCTGCTTATGAAATGAACTATACTCATTAGTAATATCAACTAACTGAACTAACTGATTCGATCGTAAACCATCTAACGAACAGAGGGGGCCAATTTGCAAATGCCTCGTGCCCGACGGTGCGCCAGTCTGACTAAAGCCGATATACACAGCAGTGCTACACATTTCCTAGGTAAAACGGAACCTGTCGCAAAACCGTGTCTCCATATGTCATCGCCGGTCGACCTACGATTAGCTGGTTGCTGCGTATATTCGATTTTTTTCCAGAACGTTCTCATTGAGAGTGCAGAGTAAGTTAAAGTCGTCCGACCCGGAAGAGCAGCAGGTTGGCTGCAGACTTAAAAAATCGAGCTGCAGACGCGAACGTGGCCCCAAGCGAAAAATGCACGCGATCGGACGGAACAAACGCGGAATCTTGACTATGTAAGATGGAAATTAAGCTCGTATGGGAAGAGAAGAAAAGAAAATGCAAACGGTTAATTGTAAGTTTCGTTTAAACACATACAATTAGTCGGTAATCTCGGAAGGAAAAGATTATGGTAACCGTTTTAAAGATGTTAATTAACCCACACCTTCCTTGGCAACATCGAGATTATTGATTTGGCAAATTGGTGCGTGTGCAATAAAGTAATTAGCCGCTTCAAGAAGTGGCTGCGTCTCCAGAATGTTTGAAATTATCGTATGATTGTCTCAATCATTTCGTCATTTTTTAATTCACCAGGAGACGAACAATAATTTTGTGAATATTAAGGTAGGTCTTCAAATAAAGAAAGATTTTGAAGTTTTGTCACAAAAATTGTCAATTGGGCGGCCTGGAATGTTAAATAAACGATGGGAATAGTAAGATAAACACTCGATAGACACCTAACGCTCAAATTAAAGTTGTCGAGTGTTTTATCCGTAATTAGTTTTTGTCTATAAATTTATTATTTTTGGATTAGAGGTATTCATTATGACTTCAATGTCAATTTAACTAATGATGTGTGCAGGAAACCGGTCGCAGCAATTTTTAATTGAATAGAGAATTTGTGAGAGATATAACCTATTTCTTTATGATGAATAACTCACACAGAGCCGCCACCGATTATGTTACAAAGTTTGAGGATAGTGGCGCCGCTTTAATGGAAAGCTCAGAGCTGGAACATTTCCCCTTTTAACGTTTCGCCAATTAGTGTTGCCTTTTTCAAAAAATTCTTCTACAAACTTTTTTTACATTTTTCTAGAAAAAACGTGTGTTATGTACTAAATATTTTCATTAGATAAATTACTTGCAAGATGTAAGTCTTCTAAATTACACATATATTTAAAAAAAAGTTAATTAAAAACTAAATTTAAAATAAAATTTAAAATCTAGAACAATGTATAACCACCGTGTCACTTCATGGTCTGTAACGTTTTAAAATATTTTGCAAGGTCCCTTTGACCGATGAGTGTAACGAGTTTTGTTTTTCCTTTTTTTTTTGTTTACTATGCATTTGCATATTGATAATTGTATTATTTACATACATCAATATTCCATTGTACAAGGGACTGATGAAGCTTATGGTTCTATCAGCTAGAGCAGTAATAATAACTTTTTTTCACATTTGGGTTGGATTGAACTGTAGTTCACATATCTTCCTGATGATATAGGTTTACAACTGTTGTTCTTTATTTAAAAAGTTTAATGGCATGTTTGCTTCAATAATAAGCTTAATTTTTGGATGAAAATTATGGAATTCATTAAGTATATGTACACTACCCGACAAAAACATAGACGCGGTATTGTTTTTATTTACGAAACAAAGTTTCTAGACATTATATAAAATGTAAATGAGGGTTATTAATGCTTATTATGTAAATAATCCATTTATAGATATTTCTATGTATTTATTGCTTTATGAGGGGTAATTGAGATTTTCCCAGATCGAAATAGGAATTTTAAATGCGACAAAAATTTAGACCCCGCGCATTTATTACATTAATATAAGCAAGAATGTTTTAATTTGATACTTCTCTTTATATGCAGCGGTTGTGCTGGTAAAGTGTACACATTTCACCACGAGAAATTATATTTTATAAAGTGTTTGCAATATGGGTAGAAAAAAGCATTTATCCTTGATAGAAAGGGGTAAAGCTCTAGCCTGGCACCAGGATGGTGTTAGTAAGAAGGAAATTGCTCGTCGGTTACGAAGAAGCGATCATTCCGTTAGAAATCTCCTAAAAGATCCGGAAAATTACGGCAAACCAAAAGGCCAGGGGAGACCGAAAGCTGTAAGTGAGCGGGATAAACGCATGATATTGCGGTGTGCATCCAATTCTTCTGCGACGGCGAGAGTTATTGCAGAACAGGCGGGAGTACAAACGCACGTGCGTAATGTTCAAAGGATTTTAAAGGCGTCACCGGTAATATCACGGAAGAAAATGTTGAGAAAACCGCCACTTTCGGCGAAACACAAGGAAGCGAGGTTGAGATTTGCTGAAGAACACGTATCCTGGAATAAGCAATGGGAAAAAGTTATATTTTCCGATGAGAAACATTTGGACGGACCGGATGGGTACTCACATTATTATCATAATCTGAGAAAGGAACCAAAAGTAGGAAAATCACCAGACAATTAGGGGGTGGATCTGTGATGATATGGGCAGCGATTGGATTTCGCGATAAAAGTGGGATAGTGTTTTGCACAAACAAAATGACATCTGTAACGTATAAAGACTTATTGCGTGACAATCTTCTAGGTTTTGGAAACCAATGGGCCGGGCGCCATTTTGTTTTTCAGCAAGGTAACGCGCCAATTCATAAAGCAAAAACCATTACTGAATGGTTTAAAGAGAAAAAGATTAAAACTTTACAGCGGCCGGCACGGTCACCAGACAAACATTATTGAAAACATGTGGGGTGAATTGGCACGTCGCGTTTATGGCGGAGGCCGTCAATATTTCACGGTACAGGAACTGAAAACTTCAATAGTGACTGATTGGCAGAATATCTCTCAAAATTATGTGTTAAATTTATATAAACCTATTAATAACAGACTATTGGTAGTGATTAAGAGCAATGGAGGATCTACGCATTATAGATCACTCATTTGTTGATTTTTGTTTTACATTTGCAACAGAGCGTCTAAATTTTTGTCGCAGAAATTGTTTAAACATTGGAGTAATAATTTATTATTTAGTTCATGTATTACTGGAGGAGATATTTTTAAGTTTATTTTACTTTTATGAATAAAAACTTAATTAGATATCTTGCTAGTTTCACAAAGAAATGTTGTAACCCTTAAAACATCTTACCGCGTCTAAGTTTTTGTCGGGGAGTGTATATTGAATTTTATTGCGTGGAATAATTGTGAAGCAATCATTCACATATCGTTAGGATATAAGTGGTGTGACATTAAGTTTTGATGTTACTTGTGATTTTAAACATTCCATAACTAGTTGTGCAATTACACTAGATATTGGTGCGGCCATTGCTTAAAAAATCTATGTTTGTATTGAAAATACGTTATTGAAAGAGCTAACTTTAGTGCTTCTAAAAATTCCTCACGTGGAAGTTCTTTAACGTTTCATTTTTTTTTGCCAATTTTCACTTACAGCTTCAATTGCTACTTCTATCGGAATATTTGTGTATAATGATGTAACATCTACATCCGTTACAATTGAAATTGAAGATCCTAGATATCTCTCCCCAGAATGCAAAATACTATTGGTCGTACTGGTATATTAGATGTTCTGAAATAAATTTCTGATTTCTCCATCTGTTTATAAATTCATTGTCGAGTTCTTGATATTTATCAGTGGGATCCTGTTTTTACTCTTGATATGCGATGTGATCCCTCAACATGGTTTGCATCTTGCAAACATAGTCCAAACTATTCATGATTACAGTTTTGTTACTTGTGTCAGATTTTACAACAATTAAATCAGGGTGTTCATTAAGAAATTTTTTAGTTTATTTTAGGTCTCTTTGGCTAAATGCTTAGTTGGTATCTCTGTTACTACGGGTTTTATTAGACTTCTTTTCAAAGAAAATTAATCTTACTACTGAAGAATCATTGACTATTTACCACAAACGTTATTTTAGCCAAAGTAGTATTTTGTTCACATAAGCACTAGATCTACATATTCACATATACACATTCAAATAAATGCATGATTGCATTAGCAGCTTCAAAATTCAAATTCAAAAAGTTAAAATAATATTTTAGTTGAAGGAACAAAATATTCTGCACTAATTTCTCATTCAAATCCTGTGCCTGACTTTAATAAATATTTCAATCAAATAATTTGTTTCGGTAAATGCACTATTCTCTATTATGCAGTGACAACGAATGAATGAATTTCCTTTAATTTGAGACTAATGTAGAACTGTATTCGAACTGATCCATTATAAACACATTTAAAGCACCAACCGAAACTTTTCCCATCATTTCTCAAAATGCACCTAATCTTTGTTACGCGTAAAGTAGATGTGTGGAGCCGATGTAACTCTAAATTGGTGTTGCTCAGCATCGGCGCAAGCGAATTAAAGCGTAATTATTGCTCAGCTCTAACGACAAGGTAATTTTTCTATCGCCATAACAGCCATATATTGAGGAGGGCGCAGCCGCAGCGGCTAGTGCATTTTTCCCGTGTTCCATCGCCCAGACGTCCAGACAGGAAACGCTTTACTTCTAACACTTCCAGTTTCCAATACTGTACTTATCTATACGTACACATTGTAGCTATAACGTACATATATCGTCTCATAGCATAGGGAAATGTTAATTAAACATGGAAAGTACAGTTACTTACATATAACCTATATCATACGCCGAGGAAACCGAAAGACGTCTAGCTTATCGATTGCCAGGCTGCCAGACTACCGGGGAAGCGTTTCGGCTCGAGTTTTCAGCAAAATCTCCTGTTCATTTCCGCTTGTTCCGTCGTCTTAATTGATGATTATAAATCGTAAAGTCGACTGCTAGGTACCACGATGCTTGTTATTAAATATAATTTGACAGTGTCAATTAGGTGCACATATGTGTAACACCGTACTAATTGAACGAAACCGACTTTTCTTCGTTCTTAAATAATTAATAGCACCTTTAATTTGTTGCGGAATGAGGTATAATTGATATGGTTCACTAATAGCGCTCACGAACACTTAATGGAAATTAATGGAAAATTTGTTTCGTTAAATATAATTGCATATCATTTATTTTAATATCTTGCGAAATTTCCTTAAAAGTAATGCTAATTAAGCTGGCGCAGCCACTTCATGAGCCCACCAGCAAACCAGATGCACATTTTGTTGCTAATTTGTAGCTAATTTGAAGAATTGATTTTGTTGCTCTGAGAAAACGATGACTGTGTTAACTTAATATTAAGCTAGCGTAGCCACCCCCTGTAACTTTTGATCCATCCACTGCAGATATCAACACAAACTAAACGGCATATTTTGTTGCTAATTTGTTACTCAAAAACTGATTTCGCTGCCGCAACCGTTTCCGAAAAACTATGGCTAGACCAGGATATTAAGCTAGCGTAGCCATTCGTTGCAACTTTTGTTTTACTGCACATGTCAACACTAGTTAAACAGCATATTTTGTTGCTAATTTGCTGCCAAATTGTTACCAAAAATTGATTTTATTGCTACAATCACTTTCGACGAACGATGGCTACGCTACCCTAATATTAAGCTAACGTATCCACTTTTGACGCGCTACATAATCTGTTACTCCTACAATGTGCGGTCTAAACTTTGTAAATATCAATATTCGTATGAAAACTCCGAATTTTTAAAAATAGACGATTAAGCATTGAAGGCCGATAAATTAGTCGATATGTTTATTCTTCGTTGCAATGATTAATTATTTGTTTCAACCGTTGATGTGTAACAATCGCTATGCTGCCATTGCATTGATCTAGCGCAGCTACTTGTAACGTTTGATTGATTAGAGATATCACAGCAAACTTAATGGCGTATTCTTCTGTGCTTTTGCTCGTATCAGAATGTTTAGTTCAGATATTCGGGTATTAAGCGTTACGTAAGAATTGTTATCCCGGCGTCACATTTTAGGTTTTATTCATTTGTGACAAAATCAATCTCCTTAAATTTATGTAAATAATTAATATCTGCAATTTAACGGGGAAGTTTTTCTTTTCTTTTATGAATTGATTCCCTCGTTTTATTTTATGGTCCAAAATATAATATTTAATGACTAAACGTTGTTTTCAATAGTTTTCAAAATACTATGTTGTAAATCGTCCAATTTTATACAGCACAAAATTTTTAAACAGTTTACGTACAGATGGATAACTGTGTTCAAGTGAAAAGAAATGCTGAAAAAATGTTGAACCTGATGGGGAATAAGAACCTCGGCCCTTTGGTTCGAAAGCTAGTGCAACCATCCATTCCACTAGGCCACCGCTACAACGCAAACAATAAATTTTCAAAACAAACTAATAACATATTTTTTTATGTTTTTAGATTTAGCCAAATTGACAAATTTAGTATACGTGGATTCATACATCATCTCCATATTAACAGCGTGCGTGAAAACATATTTCCCGAATTCGCAGCCATAAAGCGATCGCCTTAATGGCTCGCGCTTTAAGCTTGTGAAATGTAATTCAAAGCACTCGGTTCGTAAATAACTATTTAAATATTACGTCGTAATGACGTTCTACCTTTACCCACGACATTAATGATAAAACTCAGTGCCATTCATTGCACACTTCTATTGTTCGAAATTCCCGGAGCTAATATAATGCTATTGACCAATGTATTACGTCAAAAAAAAATCTGACCGCAATGTGAGGTCATCAAATCATTTTAACAATGTAAACATCTAGGTAGATATTTTGCACTTGCTACATCCTTCCGTTAACATTTTTTAGTTGCGTGAATCATTCCAAAAGGTTTTCGATTGGTAACCAACAATACTTTTAAGAAAATAATATTATAACTAACAGGTTATACACAAGAATAGCCAACGCATAAAAATTACTTGAAACCAAGTCATAAAATCGTTATAAAACAAACCACCAGAATATTACAAACAGATGTCGAACACAATACTATTACACATGTTTGTACCTACATTCGGCACGTTTGGTTGTAAATCGTCGCTATAAATTCACGATCGTGGGTGTTCACCAAAATGTAAATAACGGAGTTTGTTGACTTCCCGTCTTCGTATAAATCCAACTCTCGTGCCTTCATTGAGAAAGATTACCGGTTGTGGAACTCACGTGAAACGTATGTTAGTAAAGCGGTCGGAAAATGTAACAAAGAGCTTGATTAACTTGGTTTTATCATATTACATTGAATTTTAGATGTATAAAACGTCGAAGAATTGAGTAAAATTTGCGCAAGTTATGTTAAATACATTATAATTACCTGCTGTTTTACAGTGCGTTGATAAAGGTCGAATATTCTAGATTTGCGTTTAGTACTTCGTGTTAAATGAAATTCTATCACATTTAAATTGAATCATTTCAAAAACAAGAAGGAAAAGGAAAAACAATAGTTTCATACTAATTAATATGTCAGTACCATGTAAACTCAGACGGTCTTAACCTTCCGAGATTTTAAAATTGTGCTTATAGTGTATTGGTAAGAAAACAGAATCTTCATTCTAATCTTCTACATTATATTTTCACCGTACAGGAAGCTCATCTTTCTAATGTTCCTAAAACTGAATGAAAATCTCTCCATGATACATAGTAAAGCACAGACTCTTATCTATCTCGCTTCTGCGCCAAATCCTTGGCCTTCCTTTTCCAACTCAGCAATAATAGTAGGAAGTTCGTTTTGATTACTTCAATTGATGCAGGCAAGCTTACGTGAAAGCAATTGCCCAGTTTTTCTTCTAACCAGAAGGCCTAGTCTGATGATGCAGTATGGTGCGCTTATTTTCCTGTAGAACATCATCTGCGATCACAAGGTGAGTTCTTTTGTTTGGTCAATTTCGTTACGATATTGGTGCCAACATGTAGTGTTGATACTAATTTGACTGTTTTTGAAACTCAACTTAATGAGGTTCAAAGTTTTCAATCAGTTCAGCAGTTCAAGAATCATGCTTTATGTACAAGGTGGGCCAAATTCGATATTTTTAATAGGGAACTTATATTTCTAAAGGAATTAGACAAAAACTGACCTAAGCTTCTGGAGCTCCATTTTAAAAAGAAATCGATTGGTGAAAACCCTATTTTTATATCTTCCTTAATATAAGAGATACAGAGCGTTCTCTTAAAATGTGCAATTTTTAAAAACCCCTGTAACTATTTTATCTGTGAAAATGCTTGATTTATATAAATACTATATTGGGACGCTTTTTGACGCAGAATCCTATGATATAATTTTTTCTTTTTTTAAACTCCTATTTTTTGAGATATTATCAAGACTTGCGTTTTTTATATGGAAGACCCTACATATTTTTACACTATTGAAAAGCATATAAAATTACCTTTAGAATGATATAATGCAATTGATATTTTATTGAAACAATTTTTAAATTATTTGTTTTATGTGTGAATTCGTTTACTTCCAACAAGACAGAGCACCTCCTCACAATGCTGGCCAGATTAATGAGTCTCTAAACCAACAATTCGGTAATCAAGGACCGATACATTGGCCGGCAAGGTCGCCTGATCTAACTCCATTGGATTTTTTCTTTCGGGGAAAAATTAAAAATCTTACGTTTAAGCATTCTCCCAATTCAAGACAAGAATTAGAAGCTGCAGTTTTGTAAGCATTCGACTTTCTATCTCCGCTCGAGTTGGTGAACTCAGCTCAGAGTGTAAGAAAACGGTGTCGATTATGCTTACAACAGAACGGCGGACAATGCGAACACTTGCTATAATTTATCATGTTTACGCATTTTTTAGTAATTTTAGAAACCAACTTATTTTAGTTCTAGTCATGATTAATTTCAAATTTTCAATACATTATGAATTTTTATCGAATAAACCATGTTAATTCCTTGTAGCTATAATATCAGTAATGCTATTAATGGTTTCCTCGGTTTAGTTTGTTTGAATTGTTATTTGCAACATTTAATATTAAAACAATTTTTTTCTGCCTTCTTGAATCTTTTATTTGCTTATTTACCACCATCCATAGCCATTTTAAAATAATGTAAAATGAAGAAAAACAAATAATTTAAAAATTGTTTAAATAAAATATCAAGTGTGTTATATCATTCTAAAGGTAATTTTATATGCTTTTCAATAGTGTAAAAATATATAGGATGTTCCATATAAAAAAACACAAGTCTTGATAATATCTCAAAAAATAGGAGTTTAAAAAAAAATTACAGCATAAGATTCTGCGTCAAAAAGCGCCCTAATATAGTTTTTATATAAATCAAGCATTTTCGCAAATAAAAAGTTACAAGGGTTTTTAAAAATTGCACATTTCAAGAAAACGCTTTGTATCTCTTATATTAATGAAGATATAAAAATATGGATTTCACCAATCGATGTTTCTTTAAAATCGAGCTCCAGAAGCTTAGGTCAGTTTTTGTCTAATTCCTTTAGAAATATAAATTCCCTATTAAAAGTATCGAATTTGGCCCACCTTGTAATGCTGCCATAGAAACTTAACAATAGTAACAGCTACCTGCAAAAGTTGTCGTTAGGCTGTAAGGAGTTACTTGGTCTGGAAATTATATTGAAAAAGTCTTTACTTTGAACGTTACACATGTGCATTATTCTTTAAAAACGTTGGAAAAAAAGTATGGTCATACTTAAAAAAATACGTTTCTAGTGTTCGAATTTGGCTTCAATAGTGAACATACTGTTTGCTTCGGTTCTTAGGGGTCTTGACACCACGTCTAACTACCAATTTAGTTTTTACGCTAATAATTTGCAATAGGAAGTGGTTGCGGCTTGTCAAGCCATAAAATTAACACCGAATGAAGGTCATTAAAGACAAAGTTATTGTTTCCTGCATAGCTCAATCAATTATTTCCTCACGACGAAAGAAAATTCTCATTACACAGATATTATCTTCGATTACTGTAGAAAACTCACACATTACACATGTTTATATTTATAACTACATAGGCGGTATATGGAAGCTATTGTACCACAACGATAGCAACAGAGTCGACAAAAGTTGACGCTTACATAATGGACGTCAAGCTGTGAATTCCGGTTTGGCACGTGTTTCATATACGGCGCGCACTTAACACAATAGATTTTTTTTTTTTCTTCGATATGTAATCGCTTAACGTATTTAAGCAATTAATTCTATACCATAACGAAATTAATTATCTGCCGGGTTTCGACACGTGAAGAGGCTTAGAGGAGTAGGTAGCTGGTGCGGTAAAGAGGTTATGCAAATTTGATCGCCAAGAGTAGTAAAGTGCTTGAATTAAGACAGGTTTAAATATATAAAAAGGTGAACCTTTAAGATTACTTTTTGTATTTCGAGATGCGAGCTGACGCGAGTTTTTGTTTTTCATTTTTAATAGCAAGTATTCTTGTTTGCCTCATTTGACTTCTTCTAGCAAACATGGTTCTAGCGCGAAGTTTATTTTTCTCCACAATTATAAAATAATTTGTCGGCATCTCTTTCACAATATTTGCATTTCTATATAATTATCCATGTCAAGCTGCTTCGCATACTTCCCATTTGTTAGTTTAAAAATGGGTGTGTAAAACTTCCTTACAATTCCTCCCAATGCAGCCTTTTCTGGCACGAAGACTTTATCCGTGATTTTATCTTGGCATAATATAGAGCAGAGAATTTTTAAATATTTGAATTCGTAGACAGCGAATGCCTTGTTGAAGTAGGGTTGGGCAGAATTTCGCAATTAACCGCCTACATAAATTAAAAATGTACTCCGAGAAGGTTTATGGTGTCTGTAAGTTGTGTTTCACTTCCGGAGAACAATGGAACTTCTTTGTTGAACTATCTTAACCTGGAATGCACCAGTAAACAATTAGTGTTTACTGAATGAGCAGTTAGTCAAATTTTGCTAATTTGCTAATGCTGGGGTTGTGCGACCTTATTTCAAGATATACTTATTACTATCACAGTAATAACAACCACTGGTTAATGCCCTCCAATTTAAACAATAAATCATCAGAAAACGGTTTATTACACATTTACCGTGCGATTCACAACACCAGCGATCCTCGCTTGGTTGAAGCCTCTGATAGATAGTTGCCGTCCCAAACGCGTTCTATCATACAATACTGGTAGTTAGGATCATGACTGCGTAATAAATCTGATCCGACTCGTTAGCTTCAATATGCGATTGATTAATAACAGGTTAGGAAGATTTTAGACCGACTCGCACAGAGTCGAAAGCACCGTTTATGACGGTCTAGAAAGAAATGCATGTATATGTATACGTTACATCTTCGTCTAATGTCTGACCATCTTGGTACGTATGTAGACGCATGTAATCGATCAAATATATTTAATAGAGGGTTTGCCGTGACCGCGTATCAATTTTAAGCGTGTCTTTAATGACCGCTGCAAGGACTGGATGAATAATGTTGTAGATTTTCTGGACATGGTTTAGGTATCTTCTAATAAGACTAAATTGGAACGTCTATGTTTTGTCAAATTAATTTCGATTTTTATGGTATCTCTTGGCATGCCGTAGATATTTTATGGTGTCTTTAATAAGGATAATAAAACGTGTTTGATGTTAGTGAACTAACTGCTAGATTAGTAACATATTTAATAGTACTTTAAAAAACATTAATTAATATTAATATTTTAAAAACATTTTTGTTTGTTTATTTGTTACAACTACCACGATTGACATTTGAAATTATATTTGACACAAGCTATTTTCACAATAATTTTATTCTATGTATTTCGTTTTTAGTTTCGATATTCTGCAGTATCATATCGTGTCCACGGATTTGTTGCACAAGAGGAAACACTTTTTTATTCTACATTTTATGAAAAAAAGTTATTCTTTACGAAAGTTTTTGCTTGCCTTAAAACCATTAGAAATCATATTAAAATGCAGTGATTACCTTCTGTATGCATATAAATGTTGGAAACGTGTTTGCTTACATTCAAAAATTTAACTGAGTTCAAATTATTGTTGATAATCGTATTGCCTTGAAATTCTGTTGATATTTAACTATTTGTCTGTTTCAAATTTAAGTGACGCGACATTTGCAATCACGCAGATCACACTTATACTAATATTGCAACAACGAATTTATTTGACTAAGTGTTAATGGAATTGGTGATATTTCATATCGAACAGCGATCAACAAATTTAACGTTAGATACCCCGGCATCAATATCGCTATTAATTCTTTGAAAAAGCATATTAAGAAATTTGATGAAACTGGCTTTGTTGCTAGAAAGAAGAAAACAGAGAAACAATACAATGAAGATCATGCATTAACTGTTCTAGCTATGGGATCTGTTTTAGATTAGACGATCCAAAAATATCACTACAAAACAGAGACGGTGAGTAAGCAAGAGCTTACTGCAAAGAGTCTTAAAGGAAAACAAAATTCACCCATTTAAACCCAAATTTATTCATATTCTGGAACCTCGGGACGATGCGTTTAGATTAGAATTTAGTACTTGGATTGGAGAAAATGTTACGGAGGATCAATTTTCTATCATAAAATGTTGTTTTCGGATGAAGCTACTTTTACCACCAATAGTTATGTGTCATCCCAGAATTGCAGATATTGGGCAGAAGAGAATCCAAATTTTCGTATTAATCGAAAAAACCAGCGTTATAAGAAAGTAAATGTGTGGTGTGGAATTTTATTCAATAAAATTATTGGCCCCTTTTTTTTTTCGAAAACAATTTAAATTAACTCAATTACTTGGATATGTTACAAAATGTTGTTTTACCATCTTTAGATGGATCGGTCGTTTTAGACCTATTCATTGGCCAGTTTGCTTGCCAGATTTATTATTATTATTATTATTATCATTATAAAAAAATTAAAACATAAAATAATTTAAAAAAATGTATCCACGTTCACTATTGTATAAGTTTGCAACAAATCCGTGGACACAATGTATATTGATTTATATCAACAAATTGTTCGCTGCATTGAAACTGGAAAAATAGGTCGGAAACCTAGTAGCGGTGGATTCAAGAAAAGAATACGCGCATGTGAAGGAGGCGTGTAGAACATTCACCTAAAATATGTGCAAGGTAGGGAAAATGACTTTTCTGCGGTCGGTTGCTAAAAAACATGAAAAGGTTACAGAAACAAACGAAACTAAAAACGAAATGCAATTTTATTTTATGTACAGGTAAAAAAGACAAAAATAAATAAATAAAAAGTTATTTTGGCCTATTATAACATACTGAACATTATATTTTTGCTGTTAATCACCGCTCGAACTATTCTAGGCATTCTTTCGATAAGTTTTGTTAAAACGGATTGTGGAATATTAATCCATTCATGTTGCAGTCTTGTGAAGTTGGGCATATTTTTCGGATCCTCCTGTCCAGTTCATCCCACAACAACTCTATAGGGTCCAAATCTGGGCTTTGTGGGGGCCATGTCATTACGTTCAGGGTGTGCTGTTCTTTTTGCTCCTTTAGATAGTTCTTACACACTAACGCAGTGTGTTTTGGGTCGTTGTCATGCATGAATGTAAAGTTACGGCCTATTATACGCAATCCTGATGGCACTGCATGATTCTGGAGTATTGCAAAATAATTTTCCTTCCTCATTACACCCTGCACTCTGCATAAATCTCCCGTCCCAGCAAAGGAGAAACATCCCCACACTAACACAGAACTACGCCCTTGCTTCACTGTAGGCACGATGCAGTTCGGGATCACTTTTCGGTTTTAGATCTTCCGACATAAACTCGTCGATTTTGCCCAAAAACCTCAAACTGTGACTCGTCACTCCAAAGCACGTGTTTCGAATCATCTAACGACCAAACTAGATGAGAACGAGGCTATTGTAGCCGTTTTGCTCTGTTGCCCCGACGTAATAAGGGTTTTCGAATGGCAATGCGTCCATGAAGGTCCGCTTGTTGAAGTCGACGTTTTACCGTACTCGCCGAAACTTGTTCTTCACGGCCGCGATTGACTTCGGCTGCTATTTGTGGCGCTGCTAATTTTCTATTGCGTTTGCTTAATAATACAATTCTCAGATCTTCAGCTTTTGTTGTTTTCCTAGATGCTCCAGGACGAACACGATTTTCTACAGTTCCAATTGTCCGATATCGCTTTATGATGTCATTTACTGTTGAACTTCCCATATTTATTCTTTCAGCAATTTGTCGCCCCGAATATTCTTCTTCAAACAGCGTAATAATGCGTGAACGTTTTTCTACACTGGTAAGCTTGCCACGTGCCATTTTGAAGTAAATTTTCTTAAAACTTTGGCGCAAAAACGACAGATGCACACCAACACACGTTTAACAGTAAAATGAAGCAAATTTATATCCTTACGCCTGTGATAAATAAACAAGAATGATACTGCGGTATATTTTCTAAATGTATTGTTCGTTAATAATCCCCAAACGACCCGTTTCAAAAGATCGGTACTTCCGAGAAATTCTTGGAATGATAATAAAAGGGACTTTATTGTGGTTGTCGCAATATTTCTACTTTACATAATAATTTATGGCTTTAATCCCTTAGAAAAGAGTGTATGCTTAATATTTTTCTAATTTCATGTATTAATAATTGTATACAGTGTGGTATAATAGATTTTTATTGTATGACCGAACTTCACTGAACGGCAGTGTACATCTTTTAAGAGCTCTTAGTGGTTGGGACCACCAGAGTCCATGCCAGATTCGGCTGTTTTCTACGCGAAAGAAAATTATATTCCATCTTCAAAGATTTTGAGATGCCTTCTGAGGGCTCCCTTTCCTTTTTTGCAATACGTTTAACTCCCTGTTCTTTGAGAGTAATAGATACATTGTTTTTGTTCTTCCTTTCACAAACTTATTATCATAGCTTGTTTAATATCTTAGACATTTTTAATGGTTAAAAACGAACGCGGTATAGCGAATTTACAGCCTCATCCTTCCATTTGCTTGCTGTAATTGAAAATAAACCAATACCGCAATATGCTATACCTGCACTAGGCGAATTATCATCATCTATGCAACAGTAATAATCAATAAATAAATAGGCACCTTATCTACCGGAGCCGGTTGTTTGTGAATGCGTCTATCGGCCGTTCTTCTCGCGCAAGTTTATTGTCGTAGCCGTGCTATTGATAGGCGTTTGTCTTCTATAAGCGTTACCGAGTACTCGAAGATAGGATGGAACGTGATACGTGATGTGTGTTCAATCATTTCCCTCGGACGAAATTTATTCGATGTTTAGATGAGTTGTTGCTGTTAGACGGTAGATTTAGCGTGAGACAGCTTCGGCCGTATATGGCATAAGATGACGCTTGAAAAGACGCTGACGTGACGCATAAATGATCGTGATTAAGAGAAATTATTACACGAAAAAGGGGAATAAATCAATTTGATGGAGATCCTTTGTGAACGTCGTTGGATTTATGGTTTGAAATTTTAATATGCCGCTTTGGATATAATAGGAAGTAAAATACTCAGGTTTGAACATAAATAGTGGAGAAGAAATAAGAATTTTACAACTACTATTTCCTCATCGGGACAATGTAAGGAGTTTTAGTGTTAGAAAAATACGTACGGTCTTTGGCGCAACTATAGCAGAAATATCCTTAAAAAACCCTGGATAAATCAATATCTATTAAGTTGGCATTTCATAGACTCAGCAAACCAGTTGTTGCTCCAGCCGTTTCCGAGAAAGAAACGCTGCAACTTTTGACTCACTACAGATCACAACACGACCTAAACGGCATCGTTTGTTGCTAATGCATTACCCAAGAACTGATTTCGTTGCACTGCAGATATCAATACGAATTAAACGGCTTACTTTGTTGCTAATCTGTTGTTAGCGTAGCAATCGTTTCTCGGAAGCGACTAGAGCAAAAACAAATAATTTTTGAAAAACAAATTAGCAACAAAATATGTTGATGGGCTTATGAAGTGACTACGCCAGCTTAATAGACGTGATAAATCATTTATTTTATTAAAAAAATATCTTGAGGCAGACCATAGAACGTATGCCTTTGGCAACTTAACATTCTATTTACTTATTTTTCGATACTATTGAGAAATATTAATGAATGTTTTTCTCATTCACACATTCATGAATTGTACCATGATTTTGCAATATTTTGCTGGAAATCTGGTGAAATATATTTTCCAACATTTCACGTTGGACACAAGGTATCTAGAAACTTTAACGCTTTCTTAATGGGAATTTATATTCTGCTGATGTAGCAATGTAGAAATTAAATAACTCCTTAAATCAAGAGGTTCTTTATTTCATTTTCAACAATTCAATAGATTTAATTATTATTGTTATTGAACTGCGACCTGAATAGATACAAGGTAACAGTATTCTTATGTGCATTAGAATAATTGCAAATCTTTGCTGAACGTTAATACTAATGTAGGATCTTCTTCAGTAGAAATCAGGAATGGCCTGCTGGAATGTTAACACCGTTTACCATCCAAGGCAATAAATTTGCATAATGTCACTTCACAGAAAATCACATATAGTTCAGGTTAAATAAAATTTGCACATATTGATCTTACTAAGGCAAGTATCAGACAACGACGGTTATTAGTAACTTGGTTAAGGACCAAAAACAAAGGAACTGAATAGAAGAACCTCCAACTACTAGTGCACTATAACAGGATTCCTTTGCCTGTAGTATAACCTGCATTTACAATGTAATAATTTTAAAATTCACAAAGAGAAATCACCATAAGCATCCAGAAGTTTCCAATCAGATTTTCACATTTAGTAAACACGAAACTATCAGAATCCTAAACGATTGCCTTAATGTACCTCCAAATAACTCAATTCGATACGCAACAGCTAAAAGAAGCTAAATGATCCATCACAGATAAAAATACACATAAAACAACTCGTTCCTCCATCTCACTACAATACCTCAAGAACAGGCATCGAAGAAAGAGAAACAAATACAAAAAAACCGCTAATTCTACATCTAAAATAAAATCTATCTTGGCTAATTTGCATGTATTGTTTAAGAGGATCTGACACGTGTACCTTTCTCCTAAAGTGCGTCGGTTGGTTTCGTGTATATAGCGCAATTAAGATAATTTATCTTCTTGCATATTAATGAAGAAGCAAGCTCCTTTTATCCTCATTTTACGATGCACGAAGAATACGAAACGATGTTAATAAAAGAAGAAGAGAAACAATCGTAGGAGGAAGAAGATGATCATATATTACAGACGTAATTAGTATTTTTTTTTAATGCAAACGAAATTACAGATATATCTTCAGTTATAAGCGTCCATATGCTAAATAAGATTGCCTTATATACGTTGTGTGCTTCTAATAACTTGACTTTTGAACCTTCCGATTTCCAAGAATTCCTAATTATCATTTTCTTTTATTTCTAATTACATACGTTTACGCGTATAGTAGACAACAGGATACACGCTAAACCTTATGTACATATAATCAAGTATGTAACAAAAATCGATACCTGTATGTTACTTATATCATTCCAAACGCTTTTAACCGTTAGACTGTTTATAATATCTAGTTAGATTTTTTATGTCCGAGGCTCCCGAAATCTTAAATTATAAATTATGTGGCGTCAGGTTCTGACCTTTGACGTTGAGTATCACGAAAAAAAGTAAGAAGTGGCATAGATTGGAGAACTTGAAGAGAAATTGCTTTCGTTTATACCCGCGAAATATGTTTAAAGAGGAATGGGGTCTATTTTGTAAAAGTGTTCCACAATGTCAGAAGCCTGAGAAGAAACCAACTCTGATTGTTCTCGTAGAAAGTTTGAATGGAACTAGTAATAAAACCATTTGATTTTATCAATTGTTAAAGATGGGTACACTTTCTTTTTTTTCTAACACAAATATTTACTTAACCCACATTAAAATCGTAATGTTATAAAAGCAATTTTGAAAACGATGCTTTTTCAATCTTTAGGACACATTCTTCATCGTTGTTTTTGTAAAGGTTAAATTTTCAAATAAGTAGAGACAAGGCGGAGTCAATATCTGCGATTCCCTAGGAAGAGAACGACATGACAAAGGAGAAACACATCTAAACATTTTCTTTTAAAAACAGTTGTTTTGTACTTACTAATGATTCCTAAAATAATAGCTCATCACTGAGTCGAGATTCAACATACGCGAAGTAAAACAGCACTAATCAATGTAGACTCACTAGACACACTAGACTTCAACATATCATAATGGTTACTGAATTATAAACCTTGGCGTATGGTTAAGCAGAGAAACTTAATATTGTGGCTTAATGGAATTAGCGTAACGCTGAAACCTGTAGAAAAGTCATCTCGATTTCCGATCATAGTTTAACGATTCAAACTTATTGTTAGCCAAGTGTCAGAAAGATCTGCGTTGTCGTTATACGAAATAATGCAGCTTGTATCGTCCGCATACTGCGACAGAGGATACGATCTCAAACACTGCAGCAAATCATTGGCATATATTTTTAAAAATATTACAGCTAAGGCAGATCCTTGAGGAACGCCGCATTTCATCTCGATGGCTTGGAAATAACAGCTTTGCGACTGCTGTTATGCCCACTTTTTAGTCATGTAATTATTACTTGGCCACAAAAACCATTTTGAAATCCGAAATTTCATAAACCTTCTTATAAGAAACAAAAGAAATAGAAACAACCCGTCCTGATAACAAAAAAATGATTAACATTAAATAGGAAAACGTTCACTTGCATACATATAGCATCTTCAATAAGGAGTCTTGGCGTATGGAAGACAAGGAGCAGGAGAGGGATTGATAGCAAATAAGAAATTGTTTGGTAAATTGTAGACAGCATAGAAAAAAATTATATTTTTAAATTAACGAAAGCTCAAATAATGTAATTGAGGAAAATCATTGAATCTGAAAAATGATGACGCTCATCCTTCTGAATACAACACTCGAGACCAATTTTAAAGTCTTCTAATACACCTGTTAAGGTTTCTTCATGGATTTTCAAAATTTCTTGAGGAATAGAGATCTTTACATCAATGAGTACACTCGCTGTTTGAGAAATCCCCACAGAGTCATTGCCTTGTGTGCGGTGTATGCTGTTGCAACGTGTTGCGAAACCATACATAAACATGTGGTAGTTGTGACCACAAAAGATTCCTAATCATCGCAGTATAACAAGCTGACATGATACTCACCGTAACCCCTTCTTCTTGAGAAAAGTAAGGCCCGATTATACCAAACGTTGAAATTCCACATCACTCGACTACCGTGCAGTGGCTGTTGGATTTTCACTCCACCAGTAACGCCATTTCTGTTTGCTAGCTGCTCCACCAAGATGGAAATGAGCCTTATCGTTCATAATGATCATTGAATTCGGTTCTTCCTCTCAGGTCACTTTCATTTTCACCATAAAGACCTCACAATATGAAGTTGCGGTACCATCATAGTTTTAGAAACTTTAAATTTCATTGCAGTATTTGCCTTACCAATTCTCGGCTCGACCCTGAGGTAGCTGCATGTTTTCTTGGCGACCGCGTAGGACTCCTTATTAGCACTCTTCGCGACGTTTTCTGCCGTCCACATAGTTGTAGGCAAATCTGGTGCCTCTTTATTCATTACGTTACTATTGGTTTCTAAACATTGTGGTCACCCTACAATTGTGTAGCGAGAAGACCTACTCTACGTTATCTGTTCCGTCGAAGATTGCATTTAGTCGCTATCACAGACCAACCACTTCATTACCCCTTCCAAAAGCATCTGACTCTCGTATGTCACCCTGTACTAACTAAGAATTCAGGTTAGATGCGAAGCAGTGAAATAATGAGAGGCCAAGCATCTTTACATTTCCAGAACCTGCATTGCAGTAAAGAGCTAAATTTCAAAAAGGAATTTAATTTGAACAATAAATTGTGTTGAAATAACCTTGTCCTAAGTTAGCTTTTCCAAGAAATTTAATAAAACTCCGTAACGAAAGCCCTCCAAAACAGTAATATAATTTCCAGAACCTTCCAGAATGTTAAGGTAAGAATCCTTTCGAACTCGCTGGCTCCAACATAGGACACTTCAATAATCAATCACACTATGTAGCAAGGAAGTAACTAGTTGTTAATCGATTTATCACAACGAAACATACTCTTGATCGAACCAAGCCGAAATTCATAAGTCCCTTCGACCTGCCAACCAAACATCAACATAGTTGCAAGATTTAGCACAGATCGTAAATCTCGTTTAACACCCGTGCAGAGGGCGTCACCGTCAATTTATCGAACACGCGTAAAACTAAACATAAACTCGTAAAGTTCTAGACCGGACACAGTTCACACGAGATAAAAAAAAAACACTGTCAAAATAAACGAAACCTACGGCGCAAACGTATATAAGTAAAGATACGACATACACATCAAAATCGTAGTGAGCGTAGAAGACGTTAGAAAAAAAGGAACAGACGGGTATACCAGACAGGCGACTACTAGATTTCTGCAGAAATGTCGATGTAGTGTAAATGGTTTCGGTTTTAAATCTATTTTTGAGTATATCTGTGTTTATGTACAAGTAGGATATGAAATATTTGGTTTCGAATGTAAGCAGCCGAAGTAGAATAATATGGAAAGAGTAATTATGGAAAGAGATTTAAAAATAGTTTGCTTTTGGAATAAAAAGGTACTCAAAAGAATCGAAAGATCCCAAGGCATAAATATCAAACAGAAAGAAAACTTCGGTGCTAGTAACGTATCTCTTTGAACTGTGCAAAATGGCAAAGAGATATAAGTAGTTTGATATAAAATCGGCACATCAAATGGAAGGGAGCAATTGCAATTCCACTGGCCAAGGTTCCGAGACCTACAGTTCTTTCAGTTTGCAGACCTATGAATATCTCACAGGTACTATCGAAGATATTAGAAAAACTAGTTCATTTTCTAAGATAATGTAAAGAAGTTCTCCTACACAACTTAGCTTCCGCATAGAACCACTAATGCATTACTAAAAGTCACAGACGACATAGTAAGACCCGTGGATAGGAAGAAACTAACAATTTTGATACTTCTCGACTACAGCAAGACTGTTGATGCCGTCATTCATTCTGTTTTAATTCGTGAACTTCAGCACTTTAGTTTCATCTTTCTAAATGATACACTGCAACGTGTCAACCTTGGTGGTGAATTCACTGCGACCGTTGGGGTTTTGTTGTATACGTCTGATTTTCACTCTTTCATTAAAAATTATGATATTCGCCAGTATGCAAATGCTATACACCATTATAAATCCTTTGCCTCGATTAATCTTGACAATGTGCTTGAAAAAAGTTATGCTGGTATCGCACGTTTCGTCAGTTCGCGGTCTTCAAAAAAAAAAAAATCTTTAGTGAGTGTGGCTGCTGTTAGACCTGAAGTAGCTCTTGAGATTGGAGGAAATGTTTTGGCATTCTCTGACAGTTGTAGAAAACTTGGTGTGGTACTTGACTCAGGCCATAGATTTCATAAACAAGTTTACCTTCTAATACAACATTTTAAAGAAGCTGTATGGTTTGGCCATGTACTGAACTAAAGCTCCCACTAACTGATCCACTGATTTTGTCTAAAATCTCTTATTATCAATCAGTGTATACTCCTGTTCTAACTGACAGAAAAAAAGTTGCAGATCCTTCAAAATTGCTGTACCAAATTTGCGTACTTGGGATCAGAATGTAGGCTGGCTGGTTGGATTTTAACACACAAAATTTTATTACCGTCTGAAACGGGCTAGCAAATTTTGCGCGTATGACGTAAGTGTATTTTTCTCTAATGAAATCCACTGTAGGTAACTAGCAAATCTATATGTAAGAGTTGTCAGTGTAAAATTCCATAAATTTTAACTAGTTGTAAATGCTAAATTGCTGAATTCGATGATACCCTTCAAAGTAATACGTTAAAATAATCACTTTTGAAGGATTATTCAATTTACTTAGACACAATCTAATTTTTGGGCTTTCTCTGGACAAACCAAGCAATAATTTAAGTGACAAATAGTTATTACGTTATAGATAAGTAATTTAGGTACTCCCAATAGATCCCTTTTCATCCAAAAAATTGGATATTGTGAATTTTCAACTTAATTTTTACATCACTTTTACATTTTAGGAACCTGTCTCAACTGTTCTCTAATCTGTAGGGCGTCCAATGATCTGTGCAAAAAAAACCTCTTATAATCGATCTACTTTATTTGTTCATCTGTCGGCCAAAAATATAAAATTTCTCTAACTTTTAGATGTTCTTGAGAAACTCCAAAATTGAAGGATTTGGTGTATTTTGAATTTCTTTGGTAGATAGTATAAAAGGAAACAAATGACTCATTTTTCTTTATGGCTGAGGCATGAGAACTTGAGGCAATACTTTTTCAATGTATGGGTTTCTGAATTTCACTTTGTCTAAGGTTGTTGAATATGGGTGTTATACAGTGAGATCCTAAAGTATCGTCTGCTTCAATTCTAACTTTGAATGACAAAGGTTGACACTTTTAGAAAAGCAGGTCGATTTCTATATTTTGTGAGCTAACGATTGGCGCTATCAGCAGTTAATTCCAATTTCCAACGGCACCGGAAGTTATGACCTTAAATAGAACAGCCTGTATTTGGTTACGCGTTTGGAAAGGTAATAAAAAAGCGAATCTAAGTTGACTAGGAAAACCTGTGACGCCAGATACATCCAAGCAGGCCGCTTGATTCTAAATACTTTTTTATTTTATTTATAGTTGTTAAATGGTGCGAGTTACCTGTTTCGTTAACTGTAGCTATTACTTTTCTTACGCATGAACCAGTGTTCGGTGAGTCTGGCAAAAATGACTACGAAGTAGATTTAATGAGCGGTATCCTTGTGGGGTAAAATAAACAAGTGGCAGCGTGGATCGGATAAAATCTACAGAGTCGACTATTAATATGGAGTTCGTTTCTAAAATATTTTGCTGATCATTTAAATTCATTTACTTATATAGTTTGTCACTTCCCTATTCTGGAAATTAGTATTTTGCATGCAAATTTAAAACAACGGGCAATAAAATATATTTCCATATTGTTTACAAATTTGCTGCTTTTCTGTTTACCTTGTAGTTACACAAACGACAAACATTCGTGTATAGAACAATAAATAAAAGCCTATTTCATAATCGACTTGTTTTTCCGTGACGATACACTGAATACACAAATCTAGCGTTCAAGAAGATAAGAGATCTTTACAACAACACACAGAGAATGATTTAGAACTTTCGTTTCCTTTGGTGTACCCAAGAACGCTTTGGAAAAACTTTACTATTCTACTACTAGTACTACTGCGGCTGAGCTCGGTTTAGGCCTTAAGGTTCACCGATTATAACTTTATAGACCGAACATAAACGATTGTATATTTATTGTTATATGGTAATGTTGATTGGTCGTAAAACTTTAACCGATGTCTGCAAGCGCGTCACGGAATAACTCGGAGTAAAATTAGCGTTAATTGAAAATATATTTTTTGAATCTTTTTGGGCTCTACAAGAAGTCTTAAATGTTTGTAAATAGGATGGGTATGTTTTGATCGTTTAATGATAAACGGAAACGTGATAGAATGCGGTAAGACGCCACGATAAAATAATGAAAAAAGGTTTATTCCTATAAACGCAGACTTAAAATGGTTTGTATCCATTTGTTCAATAAAATAAGGAATTAATGTACACTTGTATAACATCAGAACGCTATAAAGCAAGTTCAGAATGTGTTTTTCGTCTTTATTTTATTATTAAGCAAGTTTGTTTTTAATGTTAATCTTATGAATTATTTCAGCATCATTACTAAATGTTTTTGAAAGCTGTTGAGGTTTTATATTACAGTTCATACCCATATACGTAGAACTGCTGCGTCCAGAAAGTTACGGCAGCTTTTATAACAAATACATAATAATAAATAATCCGATTTTTAAGAGATGTTAATAAAGAAACACTAACAAATCCGAAAGTAATGAGTTGCACCATATTTAAAATCAGTATATTTGATTTTCAAATATAATCAATATACTGCGCGCGGCGAAATTATGAAATAATTTATTTTTGAGGAGTAAAAACTCTCTGCACAGTAACCCCTAGTGGAGCCATAAAAATCAATCAATATAAACCGTGATTCAACTGTTCACAAATTTCACATCTAACAAAAGAGCCAGCAGAGCATCATCCGCTAGAATCTGTAAAAGAAAGTTCCAAACATTTCCAATAGGTGATACTCATGGAACTTGTATAAAATTTAACCCACCAAGACACTTACGAAATGCATACCACAAAGTGACACAATTGTCGTACCATCGCCACATTTTTGTTTGGAAAGATAACAACTGATAGAGTTAAACTGTTTTTCGAAGAAATGCTGAGACAAGTTAATTTTATAAAAAAAAAAAATAAACATTTTCGCATCAATTTAAATTGTTCCACGCTTGTGGTTTTCAAGTAATTACGTCATCGACAGTTTTTTTAAATGACAACTTCCGATTTTTTAAAATTCTGATAGATCATTTAATTGTTCAAATGGTACCATCATAATTTTAATACCTCACATAACAAAATTGTCGGATAAAAGTCATTTGAAGAATGGAAAACATAAATAATAAAAAGCTAAATGTTGTTATACAAGAAATTAAATAATTGTTTGTTTTAAATCAAATGTTCGAAATGCTATCCACCTGTTGATAAATTTTGCCACTAACAAATTCTCAAGGCATAGAAATGTTTATTCTTGTTGGATGCGACGATAAAACCAGAACTAAGTAAAGAAGTGCGCAATTTATATAATGCGAAATATCAAGATAAAAATATCGGCCAATCCACAGTGAATAAATTCCAAAGAAAATCATCCCTGTAAAGCACATTTTAAGTACTGCGTGTTGTAGGAAAATGAGTGAAGATGTGAAACTCGATATTTCGTGTGGGTGAGAATTTTCATGGTATACCTCAATCGTACCATCCTTACAAAACACCAAAATACAACTATTACTCCTTTTGTTTTAATTTATCCAGTTGATCAATTGATATTATGACGTGCATCTTGAACGTGTAGTTTGCAGTTTTTAAACAACATATTTTCTGGGAGGTGGGTCGGTAGACATGGGGCCACCAAGGTTGGCATAACCAAGTTATGTTAATAACACCACAAAGTCGAAAAGATTTGAAAAATAGAATTAGGTATGAAATGAGTCGAATTAACCCTGGTAGACGATTTTATGGTACTTAAAAAAAATCTGATAATTAAGTCCCGGAAAACATTTTCCATTGTGAGACCTTGTATTAAAAAAGGTAACGTATTCTATGTTTATATTCCGGCTAGATATCAAATAGGTCAATATGCTAAAGGATTTTTTATGAGTCGGTCTGGAGCAAATTTATCTATGAACTCCAACAAAATCGCTAAAATTGACAAGAGTTGCCATTAAAATCCTAAGAATATTATTGTATATACAAAGACTTTAATGAGCAACATTGATAATAATGGCCGTTTTCGGCAATCAAATTTATTAAAAATCATTTTATGCATCCTATGGATTGCCTATTGTAATTGGTGTTCTGCCTCTTTTAGATCTTTTTGGTTTTGATGTTTAGGTTTCCTAAGAATATTATTGTGCATACAAACAAAGACTTCAATGATTAGCATTGATGATCAAATTTACTAAAAATCGTTTCATGCAGTAAGAAGCGAGCCATAGAATTGCTATGAACATCCAATGAATCGCCTACTGCAATTGATGTTCTGTCTCCTTTAGACCTTGTTGGTATCGATGTTTAGGTTTTCCTATGTCATAATCGCCATAAAATTTAAATCAGATCTTCTGTTACTGTTTTCAGATCCCACTCACTAAAAGATTATTTTCTTTACTGTTGGTGACAATGTTCAATGGTTTCATGAATTTATTTTTTTTGGCAGTACATCTAACAAAATTATTGGTATAATTCTCACTTGGCCAAATATTGTTGCGAATTGAAAATAATAACGGAAATGATACACGAACAAGGAAAGGTATTCAAAAATGCCATCGTTTAAATCCCCAGATATATAAATGAAAAAAAATCAATACTACCCAAAAAAAATTTTTTTGATCTATTTTGTTTTAAAAATTTCATAAAGCATCCAATTACCTTCATACCTAACATCATTAGCCACATACAACATCAAAGTAGCTCTTTCACTTACAGATCTTCAAAACAATCGTTCTCGTAACAATGCAGATAAATAAATTGGAAAGCTTCCCTGTCATATGGACGTCTTTTTATCCATTCACGAACATTAACGAAACAGGTCGTGAATGAAAGAAGAAATAAACAATATTAATAACTGCAATAGCCCGTGCGTGACTTCAGCAAGCAAAAAAAAATATGGACAACCCGAGATAGGAGGCCTACTATGTGTATGTTTTTGAAACGTGCATCCGTGCGATAATTACGATTAAAAAGGAAATCGAAGATCAAATGTAAGAACAACAACGGTCACGATACGGCTTGCTGGATATAATAGACATATTTATTATTATTATTCTTATTCATACATACGAAATGGAGATAGAAATGGGCAGATACGGCTGATATTAAATGCCAATTCATGTTCTTGGATCGTTCGATATACACTGGCGTTCATAAATGTTTGGACACATAAGTTTCCCAGTCTTATAGAAGTAAAATTTAAACATTTGAATTTGATGTATTAACGGAAAATTATGTTTGAAAAATATTTTTATAACGTTTCCAGAGACCTAATGGATTAAGAAGTCAGAAATTCATAGGAAATGAATAACAGCGCAAATTTAAATGAAAATATACCGTGTTAGTTCAAGCATTACTTAATCAAAAGACTGCATCTCGATGGACAATCTGTTTAAGGTATCTGTTTTGTTTTGAAAAATCAAAATTCCAGTCATGAAGACAAGCTGTTAAGAAGGATAATTTAACAGCTACTGAACTATAGTTCAGTTCCAAAACACAAGACGTTGTAGACGGAATTTTTAAACAGCAACCAACGTATCCTACTTTTTATATTTACTTTATATTCTGGTCTAATTTTGAACAGCTAAAACGCTTGAAAGGTGGACCAGTTGTTGGAAGAAGAGAACACAGGAGAAAGGTACACCCATAGATTATCTTCAAATCATATCAAAGTAGATCATAAAAGAACACAGGGCATTACACATAAAGTGTTAGCAAATTATTTCTTCAAAAGCAATCTGTAGTCATCATCAAAATTTATTCTTTAATTTTCAGTAATCTAATTATATATGGGCCCCTTTTTGTTAAAGTATCAGATCATCTAAGATCTTGTAATGCATTTTCTTTTGTGGATCAGTCCGCTTTCTTGATCTTTGTACATCTCTTGTTAGAGATTGATATGTTTTTTTGTCAATTCAGCCACTTTCCTCCAATCCATTCCGTCCTTCACCCCCTATTTTCCAAACCGTAATGCTCATTTTCCTCATATCTTCGTAGATCTGGTCTTTCCATCTTGTTTTCGGTAATCCCCTGAGTTCATCTCCTGTAGGTATTTACTTGAGCATTCCCTTCGATAGCGGAACTTTTTCTCCACTTTGGATGTGGCTAAACTATCTCAGTCTTGAGGCTTTTATAAAATTGTCTTCCCCATCCATTAGGTTTCTTATCTCTTATGATTCATGAATGATTTATATCCCTTTTCTTGTGTCTTCTTTTGACCCATTGTAATTTTTCTTCGTTTTTCTATGTATATGTACACGCCATAAGAGAAATATCCAATCTTCTCAAATGAATAATTGCAATGCTGCTTAATAGCCAAACGATTAAAATGAAAAACAACATCAGGTATACTGATCCCTCAACTTCAATTTACTAGGAAAGGAAGACCAGATTACCTCTGTAACATCAGCTATATTCTTTGTACTAAAATTCTACTATAAACATGATATTCACAAAAGCAATTATGGCCTACTATAATGAAAAGAAAAATCGTTGAGAAAATATTAAACATCATATAAAATATTAATCGCAAACAGCTGCGTCCACTGGATTTAAAGAGGATATAGCATTAATATGTTTTCAAATTCATTAAGATCATTATCAATAGGTGCCCAAATTTCTGCAAACAACATTGTATACTCAATGTATAATTCATTCATTCACTTCGTTCAATCCTTCATCCGTTTGTTCGTTCATTGGTTCGGCACTATAAGCCTTCACTCGAAGCAGTTTATTTACATATGTCATTGTACAACATCGCAATGAACTTATCTTGTCAAAATGTTACATAATATCCACAATACCGACGCATGTTCGTGCCGTATTATACTGAATGTATTCATCTCTACTAGTATATGTGGATCTACGTATGATTTTGGTTCTATTTTTAGCGTACCGTTGGAATATTAACATTGTTCTTACACAATCCTCGTTTTGTTTGTGAGTATTCGTACATGGATGTTTACTAGTTGTATTACGTTAGTGAATATAATAAAAATAATGCGATACAGATGTACCAACACATCTGTTAGCGCTAATAAAGCAATAATAAAAGTCGTGGCCGCACAATAATAATGAAACAATCGCTGTTATATACAATAAAAAATTGAATAGGTTGTTAGTTTGTAACATAATATCGAAAGGAAACTTTTGAAATTACTGAAGAGAAGCGAAAAGAAAAACATTTGTATTTGTAATGTATGGTTATTTCCTGAAATGCTGTTAAATTTAGTTAGTCATCTTCTTAACTTAAGAACTGCTTTTTAACATAAATTCATTGATTTTTCTTTTGTGTTTTTGTTAACAAATCCAGTGTTGCCTCAGTAGGCCTTGTGCCTCTACCCAGACGGTATGCTGTAAATCTAGGTCTTTGATCGACCAGAAATTACTTGACCTGTCTCTGATTTGAAATATTTCTCCAGCAGTTTTGAGATTTCCTTCATCTCCATTGTTTAGTAGCTGTTAACTACTTTTGCTTTTGACGAACCTATTCGGACCAGTTCTCAAGTCTCGGTATCCAGACTAGCGTCACTTTAGCCTGTCTACTCAGGCTATTTAGCGCATCAATGAAGACTCGCACCGGTACAGAACTTGTTCGTGTGGAATTAAGTCCAATTCATGGATAATTAACCTCTTGACTTTCTATTTCTTCAATGCATTTTAGTTCTAGCATACTACACTATAGATTGTAAAATAGGCTTAATAACTTCGCTATCCGATCGCGAAGATTCCGATACTCACTCCAATCTCTAAACTGCCTGCGTTACCAGATAGATTCGTGTTTAATATTCTATTCCTCTTCATCTGGTGTTATCGTTTTTTGTCAAAATTGTTTTTGGGGATGATGGCATCACTTAGGTAGCTTGTAATCAACACCGACTTGCGATCCTTCAACAGCTTCTAGTAATGCTGCATGTTGACTGTAAGTTACCCTTAAATGTGAATATGTGTCAGTTAAGCTTTCACGACTCTCATGACACACAGAAATACCAATCGTTGTATGCAGTGCAGTCGTCTTATTGCTTCTACTTGCAATAACTTTGTCCACCACACCGTCGCAGGTTATTACTAGTTTGATCTAGCTAGATCTAAGTGATAAGTTTTTCCCGCACAATGCCTAAGGGCGATTTGTTGACGTGGAAGTTCCACGGAAGTCTTTGATCGAACTATATTTCCGAATTTCCATATTTAAAAAATGAAATCTCAATTCCTTCTAGCATTACTTCCAGGCTTTGTATTTTGAGCTTCTTTGTCTTTTGACCATTAGCAAGTAACAGGCTCCTGTTTACATTAGCTCTTTATAGTGTTCAGGGTATTTCTTTCTGAGAGTACCTCAGCAAATTCTGAAAGCACCAGTGTGTCCTTAGCAATGGAGGTTCTCTTTGGGCAGTTTTGTTATGAATATATCTCGACCAAAGACGCCTACACAAGGAGCGACAACACACCTGAGGACTGTTTAAAATGATTTCGTTCTATATTAAATTTCTATATTTAAAAACCACTTGAATAAAGGTAGCGTCTACAATTCATAATTTCAGTGTTTATAATTTAACTTATCTTTGGAGTAAATATACAGGAAATTCTTATAATATCTTTTTCTCACTGTTATTCATAAATTGCTACTTAGGGTTGCCACAAGGAAATCGATGAGTTATCGCCGAAAATTGGTATTCGTTACAAAGTATTTAGCAACTGAGGGATAATCTTGATCAACTCACTTAAACCACTTGGAATAATAATCAAAATCGGTGGCATATAAAAATACGTTAACCCGGAGCTGTCTGATTCCCTTCAAAACGATTCGAAAATATTAACAAATCAAATCCTCCAATTTCGGGAATTAATACCACCATTCAATTGAAAATCGGCTTCGCCAATCCATAAAACCTAGCCCAATAATTTCAGAATCATTTAGATGTTCTATTATAATTTTTCTAATAATTCGCCAAACGGTATTGAATAATTCACAAGAAATTTTGTGAAAATTTGTGAAAATCTAACGCGGATCAAAATGGCTTCAACCTAGAAATACATGCCGGATATTCTTTAGCTTTGCCATAAAATATGTTTATATTTACTTTAGGAAGACCCTGTATATTTGAAAATTCCATATGATTGCAAGTAGGATGAATAAGCAACTTTTACTTAAAATGTTTTTTGGAATTGTTTCAAAAAGATCAACGCATAAGAGCTAGGCTTAAATATAACACCCTATATATACGCTTACCGTATATTCTAAAAGGTCGTTAAATACGGAGCAACTTTTTACATTTATCCCTTCCTTCTATCTTTCACGTTCTGGAGTTATGTTGAAAAAACCGAAAATCTGCCAACTTTCGAAGAGGTTGTACTTCCCTTCGAGACGTGCTTCAGTAAGTTATGTGCATACTTAATAACTGGGAACGTTTTCTTGCAAGTTGGAGAGATTTTTGAAATTATGTAGAAACATTAAAAAAAATGTGGTTAAGTGTGCCTTAACCATATTTGTGTTATATTCCATCCTTGTCTAGGGGAGTGCTAACCGTCTCTCCTTTCATACAACACGTTTATCAAATCGTTGACTAGCTGTATTTATACTCAATTCTACGTAAAATGTATGTATGAGGATAAACTTAAAACAATTGTCTTTTAAGAAAACCTATTCAGGTTCTTGCAGAAAGCAAATCTACAATTTTCGTTCGGATAAACTAAATTATTTTTATAAAACAACCATAAATATTTAACCTTGAAACAAGAGCCAATAAAATCGATTTAGTGCGATTAAATACTCCATCATTTTCTGCTACGCATTTAAAATCTGTAACGAATGACGACTTGAAATTATATTCTCATATTTAATCCATTTATCCGCTTAGAAAATATTTATTTCTAATCAACGTTTCGATTGGTTTATTACGTATGCAATTATTCCCAAGAAACCCTCCGCGTTCATTCGACGCATCCACATTGTACCACTGTCATCTCCGCACAATTAACTATTAACCATCCATCTATCGTAGCGTATATACGGGCTTTAATTTATCTATAAATACACGCAGACCCAATCTAAGCAAATCATGTCTAATTGAGTAAATATAGTTTATTTCAATCCCTTTTAACAAACCAACAATTGATTGGACACTTCCTGCGGGGTACCGGAGACCCAATGCTATACGTACACAAAGGTTCATGTAGTTATGCTTGAATAGACATACAGCGAAATTTATTTCAATTTAATTTTAAGTACTTAAATTATCCAGAGATGCTTTTAAGAGCGAGACCCGCATTGTGTATACACTGCCGTTCATAAGTATTTTGCATCCTCCTTATGCTTATACAGAGTGATTCGAATTCAACCAGCTCAAAATGTGTGAATCGTGAGGAATTACGTAAGTCAAAAGTTTCCAAACCGTGGGATTGGAAATAGTGGAGTTAAGTAGCTGGATTATTTTTTCTGGGGGGTTGTTAAGTATAAAATCTATAAAATTGATGTTCCACGAAACGCCGAGGAACTTCAAGGTAAACTCCAGGATGCATTCGAAGCAATTTCTGGAAGACCAATTGGGAACTTTAATCATGGTCAAATTTAAGAAAAGTGGCAATTTGTTTCAAATATGAATCTGAACCTGCACACAAAAAACACACAGTCTCAATCATCTCGGCAATGCCAATGGAATAAATACAAAATATTTCTTTACGGCGCAAATTTTCCTAATCTAGGCACAAAAAAATTCACAATGCCTGCCTTACTTTTGTTACTTCTCTTTACAGATTTTAAAAATTTACCATTAGAGGATGCGAAATACTCATGAGCAATAGTGTATGTTTACATAGCAGTTCTTCATTGATGACGGGTAGATCGGACGTGACCTCCACTCGAAAAGTAAATGGAAGTAAGCGCCTGCTGGTTATTTAAGTCATGTGGGCCGACATAATCTTTTTCAATTATCTATTAAATGGGTGCATTTCTATTCTGTGTAATGATTTAATTCGGATTGATCGCCGCCTACTTGATATCAAATTTTATTCTAGTTTTAATTTTATATGATTTAGTGTTAAATTAAAAAAGGTACAAAACAATTGTAAATAAAAAATTAAACACGGAGGGCGTTACTTACCACAGCCAAAATAGTTCGCTAATGGAATAGAAAGGATGATGGTAACAAGACGCTTACCTGCAATAAAAAATTACATATATCTAATAAATATTGCTTCGCCGTTTTTAAATAATGAAAATGAACCGTAAAAGAGAACAATTTATATTGACTAGTATGAAGATTATACAGAAACAGGTCATTGGTGAATCGCTTTCAAAATTTCTTCAAACGTTTTGGAGGACCTTGTTACTACTTCGATTTTCATAGTTGGCCTGGAAGAAAACTGTTCTTCTAAAAACGGAACATACAAACACGATCCCCAAGTTCTTGATGCTTGACTTTACTGTGTATTGCTAAACAAATGAATAAAATTCACACAAATGCAAAACCATATTGGTTCAGGAAGAAAATTATTGCTAAACAGGAAATGGACTTCCTTAATAATAGTGTTTTTCATATTATCACTAATTTTTAACATGGTTTTCTGATGCGATTAAAGAGGAAAAGATCTTATTTATTGTCTGGTTTTATACCTATTATAAACGTAAAATTTAATTGATATTTCTAATTTAGCCAAACGCTCTGGAAGTTTGGAACATTTTGGAATATGACTGTCATCAAGCGATATTTTTTCCCGTTTCACAATAATTTATTTATTTATCTTTTTTAATAAAACTTAAACGGGTAAACGAAAACATATCTCAAAGTCAAATTGAATAAGATAAGTAAATACTCAAAATTTAAAAAACAAAGTAAATGTGAAATTAAATTAAAATAAATCCTCGAAAGTTACTCCACCCCATTCTACATATTTTTGACAACGCCAAATTAGAGCTGCACTAGTTAAGTTTCGTAAAGTTTCTGACGCTACGCTGACACAAACGAATTTATTCCGATCTACTCTGTCTATCAAAAGTACTTGAAAAAGTTGTAGCTGGTCAATTACGTCAGCATCTGATTAACAACAATATTCTTCCAGAAACTCGATTCGGTTTTAGAAGAGGATCCAGATGCACGACCGCCTTATCCTAAAACCGATGACACAATAACTTCTTTAAATATTATGCGAGACTTTTAACTACTGCTGTAAAGATGTTTGAGAGCTACTTGCGGCAAAGGTACCAGCAGGTTGTTGTGAATAGCCAAATATCTAAAGAAAGGGAAGTTACTTCCCGCGTTCGTCAAGGATCATGTGCATGCAGAAGTCTTGCTTGTGTCTAATTTAAGAAAGTATCATCATAGAGGCGGTTCGTTGAGAATGAATAACGGAAGAAAACTAAGTATGGCTTCTTTATAAAATTATTGCTAAAAAGATGTCAATAGAATTCGATATCGCACTTGATGTGAACAATATTAATATTCGGCATAAGCATTTCTTAGCAATCAATAAGATTAATAGAAAATTTTACCAACAGTAATATCGGTAACGTCTGTAATAATTATGGTAGCAGTACGACTTCAAGCATTTGTCATCCAGTCAATGTAAGATAAAAGTTAAGAAGGATCTTTTTCGTTGCCTGATCGTTAATCGTACGAATGCTAAAGACTATGCACCTTATCTTTGTCATGTGAAATATTTATAGGTACTGTTTTGTTACTGTTATTATTGTTTTGTTGTTTCATGTGTGCGGAAATTGAAAATCAGTTTTTTGATCTTGATCTAAAACTCTTTGTTCGTTTGTTGTTTTGCATTTATGGTGATCAACAAATTTATGTTATTATTACTATTATCCATCATCTCAAAAATACCCTGCTCAGATAGCCGTTTACTATGTTCCTATGACTAGGAGCATTTTGCTGAAAATTAACATTTTCAAGCAACAGAAGTAGCTGACGTATTAGCAAATCCAGGTATTGCGGTCTCATTACGGTGCCGTTAGAAATATGGGCTGCATCACACATTTATGCTTCACCTGTTTTGGAAATTGGTTTCTTTCGTTCAATGTGAATTTTGAAACCAAAAACATGAATAACATGAATTTGACATGACAACTGACTATTCTGTTGTTCGAAAAATTACTCTCATCAAAGCACAGAATATGAGTTAGGAAATTTGCAATTTGTGAATAAAGTTCCATAAAATTACGAATTTCATCACCACCGTATTTTATTGGATTTTATTTTGTATTCGAATTTTGTAAGCGCTTATGGTGTGGTATGTACCATATGTCTTCGTCTTAAATTTATAAAAATTATTTTCTCGACAAGTAAGACAGATAAGTTTTTTAGCAGTTATAAGGAAAGTTATCAGGAATGTTGTAAACCTCAAAAGTCGAAGTAGGGTACTTTATTTTAAAAAGTTAAGTTACAGAGTGCCCCCTAGCAGTAATGCATTTAATTAAAGAAAAAATTCCATGAAATTCGTGCCCCTAACGGACATTATAATTTAGAATTTTTAAATTTGTATACCTTTCGGATATTTTGCACGTATACATTGCAGAAAAAAAAACTAATTTAAATGCATTACCAAGTAAAATTTATTGATTTATTGTACATTACACAAATAGCAGAAAGAAGAAATAAAAACAGAAAAACGTTTCTCTTGTAGGTAGTAATCTTGAATGAAAGTTGTACCAAATTATCACTTTTGTCGAATTCACAAAAAGTAAAAAAAAAACTGTATTTTTCAAAAAGAAACCAAATTAAATTCTGAGTCTGTCTAGCAAATATGTCTTAGACCAGTTTTTTTCAAGTGCCAATTTCTTTTGTAAACCAAAAAAAGTTTAAGTAAAACAAACAGATATTCATTTTAATTTGCCTCGGACCTCTCTTCGATGCAAAAAGAAACCGCAAAAAAGAACTTGAACAACACCATTAGTAGTAAAAACACCATCAACAATTAATTTTCATGCAGATCCCATTAACTCTTATTTCTAATCGCGTCTGCTATACTTTTAAATCGAATTGACGACGTCGCCATCTAGCATTGGAACCTACGTGATTGCGTACGAACGTTTCTTCCTCGCCAGGCATAATCCAATTCAGCGAAAATCGCCATTACCGTCTAATTAATGAGGTCACTCAACCTCCTCCGTACTGTGTTTTTACGGCCGTTGGATTAACGAATATTCCCAAGTAATTAGCACATGATTAGACAAAGCGGGGGTTGCACGAAAACGACGCCAATAATGCAGTTTCCTGTATCGCAATGAAACCAGTTTTAAGTATCGTGCGTCCCAGGAAATGCATAAACGTTCCCTATGTCGGGCTGTGCGTTGGAAAAACATGTTTAACTCGAAGCAAAATGAGTAAAATGATTGCTGATAAATGGTAGAATCTGCGTACTTTAGATATATGTGCCTATACAGACAGATTCTCTAGATATGTACATATGTGCTATCGTTAAAGTAATGCAATTGAAGCCATACTCATATGTATTAAATGGAAGAAAGAAATCGTAGAGACACGCTAATGAATTCCTACAATGAAATAAAATTTGATAAGGAAGACTGATATAACTTTTTACTTAATCCTTTTGACTCCCTGTCTGGACGACATGATCAACTATCATCCCATTGGTATTAGAGTAACAAACTATTTCATTAGCTTTACCCTTCTTAGTTTCATAAGTAGTCTACGGTACATCGTAGCGCTAATTCTGGACTGCCTCGCTTAAGTATATTAGTAGATCTTCAGAATCTTACCTTTTGATGAGCCAACAATACGTTCGAACAACGCTTACCTTTTTGAAGCAGCTACTTTTACCTTTAGTTACATTAGTAACAGGATAAGTGTGAATATATCAGTTTTATTTTATTTTTTAATTAATTAGTTTAATAAAGCCAGTTACATGCTCTTCTTTAATGAGAGGAAATGAAGAGTCGACCACCTTAACTTGGCAGGTTTTGAACATACCTTCGAAGAAATCATATCCACAGCCTTTTATTACCTAATTTTCACTTTTGTGCGCTTTGTGCTAGCAGAGATGTATCATGTATCAAGTTCTTTAGGATCGTAAATGAGATTTCCTCGTCCACAGTCTTAACTAGTAGAATTCTGTTTATATTTTGTTATTGTATACGTAGATATAACCTTCTAATCTCAAAATCTCAACTATACGAGGACAGAGTGATAAATACTTGTGTTAAAGAATACAGCGCAATTATTTTGTTCCAACAGCAACGTTCCAACTCTTTGAAGCCATCCAATAAGCTCTGCAAAATAAATCTCTGCTTCGGCAATGGCTTCTTGAGCGTGAACCGTTTTCCGCCAAGCCATTTTCTCAATTTTGGAAAAAGATCGCCGATGAATAAGCCGGGGCATTACCATGATGGTACAGAATCCTTTCCTCTACTAGGTGAGGCCTTTTTTTCTTTAGTTCACCGTCCAATAAATCACCGTAGGACTGCCCTTTCCCTCTCCAAATAATCAATTAAGATTATGCCTTGCGAATCTCAAAAAATCATCACCATTCAGCAGATCTCAAAACAACACTCGATGTATCTCGGCTAAAGAATTGTACTAACATTACCTTTTCTCAAATAATCAACTTCCACAAGATATACAACCAGAACATCTAGCAGACCACACACACAAGACAAAAATTCGTTGATACATTAAGACTGCTCCGTTCATAGGTTTCCGCATATTTTTAGAATCCCGGACATAAAAAATGACCCAATTATTATGAACCCACACATCATATGTTGAAACAAAAAAAGAAGGGAACTACAAACTGCAATGCAGGTTCACACAATTCGATTTATTCTCAAGCTTTTCCGCGTCTATTTACGAAAGCAAATATGATTTCACATCTCACGATGCCCCATCATCTCGCGTGTTCCTTTGATGTCTAAACGTGACTCCCTCAAATGTCGTTCCTTATGTATGTATGATGCTGGACGAATTTATGACAACAGCTGATCGACCTGTTACCAAATAGTACAACTACATTATATTTATGTGAACTTAATAATAAGTGCTGTCTTATGCTTTTCAGATAATCCAAAAATAAATTTGGTTTTTTCATTTTATTTTTCAACATCACCTTCAAATTCAACACATTCGTTGTTTTTCCTTTTCCTTTTCCTGCTGAACTGGGTTTCTTGAAGAATCCCAAAATATTTACTTACGTTCTGCAATTAAGAAAGTTCTGTGTTTCGGGAACTAATGGAAATCCGAGGAAGTTGTGGATAGATGCTGAAATATCTTAAATTTCAGTTAGCTTCTTTAGTTTTTGGCGTTCACCAACGTAATCGGAGTGAACCGTTGCGTCGCCATGGCGGGACGTCACCCTATTTGTTATTTCGAGATGTTTTTTGCAATTGTCGTCTTCAGTTTTTTCAAATATCTCACATAGTATTCTCACGTAACACTTTTTCCTTTCTTGAAGTAGTTAATCAGGATTATATACTTTGGCGTTTCAAATAAATGTAATTCCAGCCTTGTTGGTTGTGGGCTCACTCCATTGTTTAGATCGCTGGTTCATTCCAGCGAATCCAGATTTCAACATGGTCATAGAACGCGTCAAAAAATTGTTGGATGTTGCTGGAACATTTTCTCTCTGGAATGAGATGGTATAGCGCATATCTTGCATAAAATTCTTTCCTATGTTATATTCATTATGTAGTAGTAGTAATACCCTTTATTTCTTCACTTTCAAACGCTGGGCAACCAAAACTATATCGGGGACCCGGTTGATAACTGCTGGAGCGCTGGCCGACTTTGGCCCCTTTAAAATATAGCACATCTCCGATGCTTATTTTGCAGTGCTTGAATTCTTTCACCCACAGACGGACACTTTAATATTAACTACATAAAGAGCCCAATGTGCAACACTATTCTATCAGCGTTACCACAAGATTTCACCAAAACTAGAAGCACGTTTCGAAAGCTAAGCTATGATTTTCATCTGGTTTCCTCTCCAAAAGGAAGAGTCATTTGTAACCATAATAAATATCCAGCTACAGCAATCAAACTCTATGATTAGATTCATAGATGTTACCAGCGCCTTCTATAGACATGCGAACCATACTAGTGATTAAACCAACCTTGTGGATGATAACATTAGTCCTCAAGCTTGAGCAGCATTTTTGCTTTGATTGCTGCAAATCTACTAATTCCATATATGATGGCCAATATATTTTTTCAAGATCGTAGGAAAGCATTGCTAAAATTTTCTTGATAAGAGCAATTCTCCAAAGATCTAGAAACATATTTCAACCGTTGCATTACTGAAAAGAGTATAAATTTATGATCATTACTCAACTAGTTTTTGAGGCAATATATCTCACTTGGTTTTGGGCAGCGGTTAACACTATTGGTGCCCAATAGACACAACGACCTTTTTGATGCCTAAGAGATCACCCAACACACTCTACATGTTCCTTGTATTAACCCGGCAATTATCTTCTTTTCATAAAGCCTGCTTTTATTATTAGAAAGCCGGAATGTGATGCCCAACTGGATAATTGAAACTTTACTTATACCATCAAGCCTCCATTACAATACAAAAAACTCATTTCTATCAAAATATTTAGATATAACTTCTATTTGCGTTTTATTTTCATTGCAGTTCTTATATAAACAACCGCCAGTGTACAAAAGCAAACATTACAGACCTCGAATGTAACAGCTCTACAACTGGATTCCTTGCAGTAAAAATAGAGTACATCACCCTACCAACGCCTCTACACCTGTACCGAGGCATTAAATCAACTACTACTTCTCTAGATGATTCCAGGTCTAAGCCACGTGTTCATCTCTGGGTTACTGCTGGTGTAGAATTAGCCAGACATCAAACAAACGATGCCACACGACGTCCGCTATAATATCCCACTTTTTATTTTGAAATAGACGTCCGTCGTGTTTCGTAATATAAAATAAAAGGAAAACGAAAGAATTATGAAAATTTGTATATGAATTATAGCCGAATTAGAATGGAGAACATAGGACCGTTAGGTGGCACACAAACGTAAAGCTTGAATAAATATAAATCAACTGGGTTGACGTTTATTTTTTGAGATTTTTTTATTGTTATTCAACACAAAAATTATTTCGAATCAGAGGAAATTTGTTTGAAGTCTAAGTGGTTTAAATAAAGAGTTTATGACACAGTAGTAGCGTTGATGTAAGTTTTTTTGTTTTGGTTTGGAAAAATTTAAAAAGATTAAAAAAAAGAATCAATAATAGACTCTTGGGCTTCGTTTTCAACATATTACTCCTAAATGCCAAATGTATATTTTTAAAAATAGAAATCAATGAATCGTTGCATCGAAGTGGATAAAGGAGAACAATTAGAAAACATTTTTTTCTTTTTTGATGAAAAAAATTTAGCTCTGTAAGTAAAATTTTCTTGTGACAGTTTAGTGCTCAAGACTTAATTTACATCAATTTTATACGCCCTATACAAAAAAATTAAACTATTATTGGAGCCATTATTCGAATACACCCAGCAATAATTTACTTTTATCGCTCGACATTTACTTTGTGAATGGGAAGTTTGGTCTCTAATTTTAAGCGCTTGCATTTTGTTTACACGTACTCTGTCACCGCCTGATGTACGAAAATCTCTCGGTCGAAATACCTTTCTCGCATTCCTGGGGCGATTTCTCATCTATTCGGCTTACAGCCGCGAGAGAGACGGCTATTTTTGCTCGACGATCCGCAACAGATCCAGATCGCGTCTAACCGACACGTTTTAGCGGTGTGTGGGTAATAAACGTGTTAGTCAACAGATGTGGCTACGTCGTCTAGCATCCGCGATTCCAGTGTATAAAAAACGCGCTTTTGATCGAGTTCCACGTGTTCGGTGTAATATACAGGATGTTTGACTGAAGCCTTATTTTTAGTAGTTTTGTAACATCTATTTGAATCTCTATGCGATGTCCTTTGCGCTCTTTTAGTTGTGCTCAAAGTACTCTGAAGACTTCAAATTCTTTAAACAGCGATGTGGTATCTCATAAACGGAACTACGCAAAATTCTGAAACCGCTGCATGTCCGACACTCCGACAATTTGTAACGATTTTCTTGAACTTAAGTTATTATTTTACGTGGAAGAAAAAGAAAAGAGGTCACAAATTACACTCACTACCACTAACTTATCTCATAATTTTATTTTTCAGTTCTGGTAGATTTCCAGCACCACTTCCCTAGTATTACAGTTAGTTGGCTGACGGCTGGCCTTCAGTTGGTACAACGTTGAGTATCAATTGGCTCTAGGTCAGTAAAATCAGTTAAGCATTGGTCGACAATCGGAAAATTATAATGAAACTACGCTTGGCAGTAAACACTAAAGTGATATTGTTGAGACAATTCAGTCGATACAGCATCAGTTGAAGATCAGTTGCCAAGCGTTGTAAGCACGTAACGTCACGGTCAGCAGACAACGGTGAGCCATTTTTCAGGGAATATTCGTTAAAGGTCGGTGCACGACAGAAATAGATGGTTCGCCCAAGGATCAGGTAAGTAAGCGAACCAATGTTCGGCAAGAAGTACACTCACGTAATACCGACATCGCTGCCAACGTCGAGCCAAGTTAGCCGTGATCGAGAGTCAACAGTGCGCCAACCTGCCCTTAAACACGCCCACAAGCCCTCAAACTATAGCAATAAGGAGTTAGAGGATAAGCTCATCAATGATTCCGAACCTATTTAAATGGCAGTACATAACGCGTTAAGTTTCAAAACCGCATTTTCAAATCGGGGTTCCTCAGGAATCGGTTCTTGGGCCCATGCATTTGATATGCCCTAATTCAAAGTTAATAACATGTGGACGATACCAGCATTATCCCTAAGGTTAATGCTATTAGCCAAATAATTTCAAAGGTAAAGAATATTATCAATTCAATAAAGGATTGGATGATCAATAAACTTGTTTTCAATCGGGAAAAGTCTACATGGTTCTATTTTGCACTTGCATGCTATAGACCCGCATAAATTTAGAGCGGCTACGAGTTGCTGTCAGTTTCTATTTGGAACTTCAATGAAGTTACTAGGCGCTATAATTGACCTGCTTCTGAAAGGATCAAATCACGTTAAACAACTCTGCACTGAACCGTCTAGATTTTGTTGTGCCTCGGACACTTTAAAATCCCTGTGTAGCTACGACACCTTAACAATCTTTGCTAATTCTAATTTACTTTTATTTTAAAAAGGAAATAAAAATTCTACTCTTAAGTTTAAATGGTTATAGTTTGAATGATTATTCTTACTGATTTATTTACACGCATACAATGCAAAGAAGGTATGCCCAAAATTTCTCAATTACTCTAAATTACTTATATATGTAATCTAATTCCTCCCTCTTGTTAACTGTCCTTCCGGTGCTTGATGGGGAGCATCAAAGTCCGACGTTCTCGAATTGACAGGGAGATCTTATATAGCGATTGTCCAGGCGCCAATCAATTCGATGACGCTGGTCACCGATCGAAGAAAGAGTGTAGCACAAAAGAAAAAGCAATAACAGCAAGGCAGCGGAAGTCCAGTCAACGTCTTTTATATAAAGTAAAAGCAAAGCCTTTATTAGCAACATTCCTTTGTATCCATCAAACTATCAAAGATATTCCCTTGTAGCACATCCAATAATTAAAAAAATTTGCATTGCATCTTTTCTAGAAGATATTTGTAAAATTAGTATTTTTAGATCGCATGCTTGTAAAAAACGACAACTGGGCTACTTCCTTTTCTTTCTTGATATTTTTGGTTTGGAGTTTTTACCGTGTACGTGTATAACATGTGTAAACCTCAAATCTTTTTGGTTACATTTATGTTTTGAACACCACTTTCGAATCTAACGCATTTAATTTAATAAGTTATTTTCTTAATAACCGTAACCACCATTACGAAACACCCCATGCATCCCATGTCATCCCAATTAAACTGCGAACGATTTTTTTGGCGAGAACTAAGCCGTCAACCATCAACAATCGTCGCACATATCGCATCAGTCCGAAAGAATTTATTTTCGACTCGTCTGCGAATGCGGCACATCCCATGCTCGGTTTGAGGAGACAGCATGTTGTCGTTCCGTCCGTTCATCCTATGTTTAGAAGCGGCCAGAGCGCTATTTTCTTGCGTCACTCGCGCTCTCCCAAGATCTTGCGCTTCGCGTCTTGCTCGCATTTCTTTGGGTCCGCGTGTCTCTTTTTGCCGCCAGTTTCGGGTCGTTTGCACGTTCGTCCTGCGAGATACGACATCGAACGATGTTCTTACTAAAGCCGAACACCGTACATAACAACCGGTTTAAAATATGTTTTTGGCGGATTTTATCTACGTTTAGTATGGGATGAAAATAACGTTTTGCGCTTTGACATTTACGCGCAAGTCTGCCTTGATTTATACGTTTCTTTTATGGTTATTGTATTTTCACGTTCGGTTGGTTTGAAAAATATGTTACGACGAGTATACGGCGTATACAGTATGGAATGTCTTTTATGCAATACCCATACCAGATCACTGCTAGCACGCAGATCCTGTAAGAATCAATAATGGAATGCCATCCGGCAAAGGACTTTATCTAAAATTTATACAGTAAATAATAACCTGTTGCGAAAGTGTGTATGTAGTAGTAAAGTTCATTCAGACAACAGCATTAGTAAAACTATAAACTTAGAGGTATACTTAAATGTAGGTGAAAAAGACAAAATCCCACAAACATCTTTTTTTAATAATTAGGCTATCGGTTTCGTGTGTATAGCACACACCTGCTTCCAATATTTTCATTTATGTCGAAACTTTAGTTCCTACTTATTTTGTAGTTATGAGTTGGCAATACTGTTCGTATATAATAACCCGAACATCCGTGTATCGTAAATAAATGCAAAAAAATGTTACACTGTACGGTATAACTTCGCCTTAATTTAATCCAGCATCCATTCATTTTTTACCATATAAATCCATGTCATATCTATAACCATCTCATTGCGAAATACGTAATGCACGCAATAAAGATAAAAAAAAAATCAAAACACCTGCACAAATTTCACGCCACCCGATCGTCTCGAACAAAAAGTCTTCTCCCTTTCTTCTCCATTTTTGTACATTCTGTTTACTTAGCGTTGGAGTAGTAAGCCTTTCATGATTTAAACCCACGCGGACTTTCTTAACGTCCATAGATCGGTGACCATCTGTCGAAAAGACTCCTCCTTTTTGATCAACGCGTGTGTCGATTCATCCGACGTCAGATCGTATCAGCGAAACCAGATGATGGAGAATCGCTTATATTTGCGAATTGATGCATTCAAGCATACAGATTGTTTAAGAAATGTTGCAAACTTACAAAAGCTATTAAGTTGGAGGAAGCAAGTGTTTGGTAGATAAATATCAACAGTATGAATCAAATCGACAATTAAATCTTAAATCACCACAAATGTTTTCATGTATGATACGTATACTCGATAACGATTTGATTACTCTGTATAACAATAACAAACTGTTCTTTCCGCTTGTTATTTATATTTCTTAATAATTGGCAGTCTGACAGAATAATATCTGCGGACGTAAAATTACACATCACGTACATTGATGTCACCACCAACGCACTTTACATCATCCATGAAATTTATGTAATCGCATAGGCAAGCAGTCGGTGTGTTGGTGGATCTCAGCTGAGCACTTTAAATAAATTATTGGAAGCAGATGTTTTGTTATAATATGCCTGTAAGAATTGCTTATATTAATATTAAACTTTAATGATAATTTAAATTTCCAACGGTTTTCGAAAGCTTAATGAACCTTGTTGGAGTTTTCGACATTTCAAAGCAGGTTAAGTTTTGGATAATTTCCTATAATCTGCACCATTATTTTTATCGTGGGAGTATCGTAATTGTGCTTTAATGTTTTGTAGGAGCAGTAAACATTGAAAACTATATAAAGGTGGAACGGTAACCAATTTCTAAGTTAATGAATGCTGCCCTGCATTTTTCTTTACAACCCAAACTCCCTTATATCTAATAACAATCGTTAACTTTCGACTCTGCCTCTTCCAGTTCCATATCCAAAGGTAAAAGTGGCTTTTGTAATTAAATTAGTCTGCAGGATAAATTATATATCAGAGTTATAAACAGGAAAACGAAAGGGGTTCTCTTAATGCAGATCCCTGGAGAACTCCAATCAAAACATCATAACAATACCCAAATAAGACTTGAAAACATCCCGTCTCCCGAAGGAATACCATAATACGATAATTTATTTACCAAAATGCTAAAGGAAACAATCAATCGCCTTAGACATACCGCAGAATACCGTTCCAAGATGCTCTCCAGAGTCAAGTAGCAGTCAGTAACAGAAATCGGATTATTCAGAGCATCACAGGTTACTAACGACTTTCTCAAGCCATACTGGCGTTTAGAGAACAAATTATGTTTATTAAAATATCCTAATTCTTGACATTAAGGCATTCAAATATCTGACTGAATAAAGCAACTATCGCTATAGGCTTGAGGTTATCTAAGTTATTAAATGAACCCTTTTTATGTAGGTGGAAGACAAAGAAATATTTAAGCACATTTTTTTGCCACTGTGCTGCCGTCTCTAAAATCAAATTTTCTCTGCTTGGTAGGGGTTTCAGAACACCTGAAGATTTGAGAAAAACCTTGTCAGGTGAAGCGCTAGAATTTGGTGATCTTTTGGCGTTACTATTACAAGTAGTATCATCAACAATTCGATTTTGTTCCATTTTAAACCATATTGAGGGTGTTCCATGAAGCCCAACCACGATGACGAGATAATTGGTCTTGAATTTTATCCAGAATCATATATTTACCGATACTTTTTTATACTCGCCCAAAACCATTGCACTTCGTCTATGTAATATTACTTTACCTTTATGTGGAGAGACATAATTTTTTCTTTTCTTTTTTACTCTGAAGATGATTCCATTATTCTGCATAATAAGAATTTGCTATCATCTCTTCAGTTTTCTATTTGGTCCATTTGCTTGAAGGTTGTAAGTACCTTTTGCAAAAATCAAGTATGTCTTTATTCTTTCCTTAATGACAGCATTAGCACCAAATTTAAAAATATATTTACTACTTGATACTAGAATCTTGACGAATTTAGCATTGCTTAATCTTATTTTATTTTCTTTGGCTTGCGTGATTATTATTGTATGTACACCCACCAATAAATTATTATTGTTATTCAAAGCACCCCATTCTCTGCAAGTGTTTCCTTCGAGCATCGTTGGTAACGATTCCGACTAGAGCTCTAGAGACCAGAAGAGTCACCCCAGGCTCGCGAGACTACTCGCCCGACCTATTGGGTAACATACATCTTGGCAGTTTCTAGGTGCGACTTCACTGAAGCAACATTCAGCAACTTATCGCAACTTATGTTGGAAGATGTTGTCGAATGTTTACAGTATCGTTAAACTTTTTAAATCAACAGAGTGGCACTGGTCAACATATATAAAATATTGTGACATAGAGGAAGATTTATTAATAGTTGCTGCTTTGAGGAAATAATATAGCATCATAGGCAAACCACTTTGAATGAAAGTGAGCCCCCAATCCATATTTTTCAAGTTACGATACTTTCTTCGTTTTCCATAAAACTAAGCTATCAGGTTTCGAATTCTTCTTTTTACTTCTTCATTAGATTGACACCTTACAGCTGAACAACTTTTGTTGAATCGCAATACCAACATATTCAAATTAATGTGTTGAAATAAGTTGCTGTTACATTATGTTGAGGTATGTTGTTCCATAATCGTTGCAACGATATAAGAAAATGACACCAATAAAATTAATTGTTTAGCCGTTGCCATTGATAAAAGCTCCAGTTCTTATAATCGTCGAGAAGTTGGCTGAGATTGATACCCGCGAATACTATGATGAACTCCAGCAACGTATTCATGGAAGCAGGAGATTCCTTGATGTACACGTGTTATTTGATTAACAACAGTACTTGTTATCTTAACTTCCACAATTTCTTCGAACTTCGAATTATTTTCTCAGCAGGACAATTATGAATATGATAAATTTCATGAAACGCCGGGTTGAAACTAAGATTCATTAAAAGAAATAACGACCGTAGAAATCTACGACAACAACCACCCATGTGAATAATAGATTAACAATTTGCAGACGTCGTAGTCATGTATTTCTCCACAGCTCTTCATCAGAACTAGCTAAAAGCATATGCTCAATATTATCGCCATAGATTGATAACTATGAATAAAACAAAATTCAACATATTTTGCTTAAATAGTATTTGTTCCTTAAAGATTTAAGAAATAATAAAGAACTAGTTGATGTATTCCGTACAACTTCTTTAAGAAACCTCGTACATCTATAGCATACCATATTAGTGAGAACCACTCGAAGACCAGTCTCCAACTCCCCCGCCAAATCACGCAATTAAAACGCAATCAGTTGCCGTTTTAAATTATACAACACCTATCGATTTCTTTGTGTAGGATTCCTTTTATGAGGGAATCTACTGCGTAGATTCGCGATTTTAATGAAATCTGGATACGCGAGCTAGCAGATGTCCACGCGAATTCATCACCTGCGTGCAGCATGACAGCGTTGACCATATGCGCTAGAAGAAGGAAGATCTTGACTCCTACGCCTGTCATGATGAACCGCTGAACCGTAAACTTTTTGTGTATATACTTACTTAAACCAGTCTTCACCTTTATTTATACATCTTTCGTGTGTATATTCACGTTAAAAGTTAGTTACCGTGTAGTTGCATGCATTCGTTTGCCGTAGAAGGTTATGTCCGAAACATAAATGAGGACGCTAACGTACAATGTTTTATTAAAATCTTGGTAGAATGGCAAGATTGAAGCAACAAAATTATTTTTTTATTAAAAAGATTGTTATTTTAATAAAAATAATAATAACCTACTTATCATTAATATCAAATTTCTGGACAAACCTTGACAATTTAAAACTATTTAGAACATTTCCTCAGCTTCTAATGTACTTCGCCGCTTCTTTTTAAATTCATTCAGCTATATGTGCCGAAGATGTTCTTTACGAATTCTAACCAACAACCAAAAAAATATACCTTAACAGATCCAAAGTGCTGCACAACTAACATCTTAATTAACTTTATAATCTCCTAGTCGTGGTAATAACTTATTCGAAAGTGAGACAAGCAAAAAGGCATGACATTTATGGACTATAATTCTTCTATTTTAAGATGAAACTTATTAACATCGTGACACAGGAAAAGTAGCAAAGGTATTCCTTCATTAAAGGCTATTGGAGAAAGTCGAAGAAGCCTGTTCGACAAGAAGCCATTTTAAATCTGTGTCGCACATTTATTATTTTCAATCATCGGGGAAATTTATTGTGCGCACGATGCGGAATTGACTGTGGAGGGAGGAGTCATTCATTCACTGTTTTATACTTTAAGTGAATGAAAGGAGAAAGGCATCTAAAATAAAAATTATACATGCCACCTTGTATATAGTGTATATATATTTAAATTATTAATTTTGCAATAGCTCAAAAATATCTAGGTCGATCTCTTTCCAACCCACGACCTTTAATACCCCCAAAAATGAACACATAACCTTTCTAATCACTTACCTTTGATTTTATTACCGACCATTAAAGCCTTTTTTTCTAAACACAACGTACTTAGACCATTCCTTCATGCGCTAGACTTTGTCGGCACATCAAAGACGCGCTTGAGATGCAGTAGAAGATAAACTAGATCCTAATCTTGAAGACCGCCCAACTATTATCGTGAATTAAGAATTAAAATCTAAGATACCGATTCATTAGCCTTCTAAAAAGGTGACTTCCGATCCAACCTAATGGCCTAAATTAATGGTATAACGAAACGGGTAATTGATTTTCTTGTTTGTTGTTCGAATGAGTGCCTATTCGACCGATTTAGATTGTCTGAGGATAACTTATAAAAAGTACCATATTTGGAGTAATAGTTTTTTCAATAAGACTACAAATTTTGTCTTTACAAGCCTCTTTAATTGTCAGTAAGTAGTGGGGTAATTAAAGTTGTTTACACCATGATTTATAGATATGAAGGAAGCGTAATTGGGGTGTCTATTAAATTAAGAAATGATCTACCTAACTTACATACCAAAATTAGAGAGATAAGCCTTTACAAAAACGATGAAAGAAAAGAAGGCTTTTTTGGTATAAATGATGTTATTGTTTTTCAAAATATTGGATTTATATACTTTTGTATGCGTTCTAACCGATTCTCAAAATATTTTTTCCATTGTGAAGATAATATCTCCAGAACATGGGTTTTGAAGGTTTCAACAGCTTTCTTAAGGCGATAAAAATCGCTGTCTACGCATTTTTTGTTCATTATTTGGAAACACATGCGCTCCATGGTTGGCGTTAATTTAACTGTTGAAATCTAACACTAAGGCTAAACGCGCATGAATAATTACATTCGGTCGATAGCAAACGGATCGAAAATCGGAAAACTAAAAATTTTTTTAAGAAATACGAGACTGTCTTTGTGCTTGTCTACGCGGAATCCATTGTGAACGTTTTCACGTCTAAATATTCATGCAAAATTGAATGAACACAGCCTTTGACATGCTTAAAAAAGCACCTATCTCACAGTAAGTCACATGCAGATCCTCATTCAATCATGTCGAGCTCAGAATCGATATTTTCTGGGACAACAATAGCTTTTACGACCTTCACGAAATTTACTGACGGAAGCACAACCAGAACGAAATTCTGCGAATCAGTCTTTCCTAATGGTGCTTCATTACCAAAAGTTGAGCGAAGCTATTCGAGTCGTTGTTGTTGTGTTAGGCCTCTATTAAAATCGTAAAAAATCATCCAACAAAAACACTCGCGTGAAATTTATATTTCTTTACAAAATTGCTTTTGACGCCCTATCTGGCCGTTTATAAAAGTTTAATACGCTACCTTTTTAAAGTTTACATGTAATTCTAATTAGTGTTTTGTCTTTTAGATACAATTTTAAGAAACATATTGCACCAGCTGTAACTTATTAAACAAATTTTGATCTGCTCCGTGGAACATTTTCTACCTTTCTTTGCCACCAGTAGACGGCGTATTTTCTCCATATGGCCGGATAGATCAACAACCACATATAATACGGTTAATCCGTTCGTAAGGTACATAAAAGCGACTTCTTTCACGGGGACCACACGCATGTCACAGTATCATTCCCATCTTTGTCGCACCTGATGGTTTCCCGTAGACGTTTAGTTCTCCAAATCAGAGAAGTTGTATAAACGATGCGGTGTTCTATGTTCTATGGGCGATTTCGAACAGAAAAATAAGCGTTTTAGATTACACCAGCTCGCTGTAAAAATAGTAATAAAGATGTCGACACTATTGTTCGCTACATACATCAAGCTCGATTTATGTGAAGGTGTATAATTGATGATGTATGTATGTCCGAAGGAAATAAAATGTTACTTATACTTCTGTATTATCTTTTTTAAAAGTGTAGTTTATGTAATGAAGTTTATATTCTTATGTGTCTTCATGGTATTACTTCTATAGAGGAGAATTTAGAGATAGATCGTCAATAGAAAGACAGTTATAAAAGAATTTGAAATTACTGTGTTTGTGGACGGATGTATCTGCGTCTAGATTTGCAAAGAAGCAATATGTAATCTGTAATTATAAACTGTGATCAGAGTTAAATTGACGCAATGAAGGATTTTCTTTAAGAAATTGGTACCGTAGCTTTCCACAATAAGCGGAATTACATATGTAGACTGTTTTCCACTACACTAAGTTTCTGACGAACCTGAGAATTCCAGACTCTTGCCAATGATCTCATTGTTAGCAAACAACACTTTGAAAAAGGATTGGCCTTACATTGGACTAATAGCAACATATTTCCATTATATAGCTTCTGGTATTTTCAACTTTCCATGTGGAATAAATATATTTTAAGGCTATTTTGTAACGATAAATGACTAAATCTCTCTCGGTAAAAAAGTTGAAAAGTCGAACTGGGGTATAGTAACTGGTTGGTGAACGGTGCGCAACATGTCGGTAGTGAACTCAATCAATTCCAACGCATCGGGTGGTTGCAAGAATTTCAACTACTGAACCTTGGTATGTTCGTTTAATACAGCAACTCCTACTACTTTTGGGCGAAGCTTTAAGCTGCTGTGTTGCATATTTTTTGTACATCCGCAGAGAAATAAAAATACAGTATACTCCTCGATAATGTGAACACGCATTAATACGAATATCTCGCTAACGCGAGCACAAGATGTTATAACATTGATCATCGTTTAATGTGAACAGCGGTAACCCCTGATAATATGGTACTTCTTACCTTCCGAGTAAGTCGGGATTAGTCCATTTATAACAGTTGAAAATAGCGGTCTATTATTACGGAAATGCCAGAAATATAAAAGGGAAGTGCTAGTCTTTGAGTGCAAGAACATGATCACTTTGTCTAAATAGTATGGGATTGCAAAATTTACTGTTTATTCCCTTAAAAAAAAAAGGATAAAAATTACTAATGCGGTTTGTAATACGCTGGAACCTCCTAAGGAACGTATTCCAAACAATTCGGAAAATCTTGAATTCGAAACAATTATACAGCTGGTTTCTCAAGCAGAGAAAGAATAATTTAAATATTAGTGTAAACGCTTGAACGAAAGTTTTAAACATTCGTACCTTCAATACCAGCGAAGGTTGGCTGCAATATTTTAAATGTGGACATGGCGTAAGATTTTTGAAAATTACAAGTGAAAAGCCCCAAATGATTGATTTATTATTACTAGGTAAAGTCTATCTTTCCATCCAAGAATAAACTGCTTCAGAGATGAGAAATAAAAAAAAACGTTATCTTTTTAACCGTGGCAAATGCTTCCGGGCTGTATAAACTAAAACCATTTTCATTCCAAAACAAAGACACCAGAAATCAAAATCAATCTTAGTACATTCTAACACATGCAATTAGAGATTTTAATCATTACAGTATGTACATATATCATATAAGTGTTGAACTCTATACACGAGCTAAAATCGTACTTTATACTAAAAAGGCAAGTAGTCGAAATCGACGTAGTCAATCTAATTTGAATAATAACTTTATTTCTTATTTCATAACATCAGACGGCGCTTATATGTTGCATATATTACAACATAAGAGAGATGAAGAAGAACCAGTACGTAATTCATCATAATATAGCATTTAGATAGACGGATTTTGATGTAATACGATTTCGTCATTAACATCCGTGACCTTTCTACTGTTGAAACACCTTCCTGTTTTACATATTAGGTGTAGATGTACATATGTATAAATGTAGTTAGTTGGCTGACGTGCTAAATACTTAGTTGTTTAGAAATGCATTCACACTAAGATGTTATCTGTTTGTGTTTGTAGAAGAGGGAAGATAATTATCTCTTTGCTTTGAGTCGAGAAAAATATTAAGTAAGAATGAATAAATATTTAGATACTTTATTTGTTTTAATGGCTGTGGAAAATTGCACGTGAAATTCAATTATATTTAAAGAAGGATATGGCATGCTTTTACGTATGTATTTTATATCATACATTTGCTATTTCCAACGAAATTTTTAAATATAATTAATTTTGTCCTTAATTATCTAAATATGGAAATATGTACGTATTTTCAACACCAAAAGAGAAATGCGAATAAATTTTTGTGTAAATTTTTACGAGATTTAATTGCTTGTCTTTATCCAGGCATGCCTTCGAAATATACACGGTATTCAGTAGTGAACGATAAACTGCCAAATCCAAATAAAGAAAACGTATTATTCTTTAACAGGACCGTACCCACAACTGAAATAAATACTTAATTAAGCGCGAGTATTACGTCCAAGTGGTTTCTGGTGATCTCATAAATTAAACTCACATAGTACGTATACGAAACTGTTTGTGAATTGTGTGTTGGTAAATTGCACAAAAATAAAATTAGAGCATTTTTTTTGCTGCTTTTTTGCAGCTAAATTGTGCTGAAGAAATAGAGCTTACCTGGATGTAGAGTTTCCTCAATGGCTCCCACTGCAACAGAAAGATATCATTAGAAATTTTAATTTAAAAAGGAACAATTACAGGCACCAGTATTTATTCGTAATTCGTTTTGTTTTAATTCCTATTTCAAAGGAAATCTTAATTTTGTTCCTATTTGAATCTTCACCATAAATCATTCGACCACAGTCGAAGATTTCTAACAAACATGGTGCTTAAATGTCAGAGTCTTACAATTCCTGAGAATGTATTTGGAGAGTTTCGAAAACAACGATATACTTTACTTCTTTAACTTCATTGATTCCGACTACTTGAGTAATGTGTCTAATATTAACAACAAAAAAATCCATATTTTCGAAAATATTCAACAATAATTTTAAAACAAGATTGCGGTTCAGTATCGGTGTTTGCGCTTTTACAATTAACTGAACTCTGATCTCCAATACTCATTGTTAGTTCCAACATCAAAAAATTAGCCTTTGGGGTTCCAATAATCTGGTATGAAATGAAAAACCATCTCGATGATTATTATTTTTGTTTAATTCCAATTTCGGTGTTATAATAAAAAAATTAGAGTAAAACTGGGGAAGTGACCTTGTACAATGTATCAAACACGAGTGTGGGTAACAATGTGTCAGGTTTATTTGGTTGAAATACGAATGGTACAGTATCACGTTTATTTATCAACAGTGCAAGCAGAACTCTCAAGTGTGTCTTGCTTCACAATGGAAATGTATAAAGTTCAATTCCTATTGGATGCTCAGTCCACTTAAAAAAAAAAACATATGAAGACATTAAAAAGGTTTTAAAGTTAGTAAAATATACAGACTATAGCCGGGTCATATACGCGGCTCTTAAAATAGTAAACTTTTTGCTTGGAAATCAAAGATGACGCACAAGGTTCCCTTGTTTTGTGTGCCTCCAGGCTAGTCGACCAAGAAACCAATACTGGCCCCTTAGAATATACTTAGACGCTGGAGAAAATAATATTACCAGCCAAAAAATCAATGGATAGGGAAAAGGTTATTTTTGTACATCACTTCAACGCATATTTATCAACATTGTGAATGAAATTGAAAAAGATACTTGGACCTTAATCACGATGGTTGCCAACAATTACAAAAATTTAGCGAAAACAATGCTCGGGAATTCATACAGACTAAGTTGCAACAAGAATATAAAGCTTCATTTCTTACAACCATCTTGACACATTTCCCGAAAATTTAAGTGATGTGAGCGGGGTGAAAGATCTTCACAGTAGTCGGCCATCATGACTACTGTTGGAATCTTCAAAGGGATTGTTAAAACAGGCAAAATTAATAAATTTTTATAGTTTTGTATTTTATTTTGATATTGGTTCTCTGCAACTTAGTAGCTTTTGGTAATTCTTCAAGAAACAAGATATGGTAGAGGTCCAATAAGATTTCTTGAATTCAGCACACGAAAAATTAATAAAAAAAAAATATTTAGTTTAGAATTCAACAAAAATCATGTTGGCCACTGACTTGTGCATTATTAAATATCATCGTATTCGATAACTATTCTAATGATTTACTTTTCATGTCATGGTACACTGATAAAAATTGTTAAGAATTCAGAACTAAAATAATATACAGGGTGCTCCATCTACTTTTTAACAAAAATATGTTATATCAACATGAAGAAATATTACGCGAATTATGTTAGCATTTCGAAACCACGTAAACGTATGGATATTAGGTTCTTTTATGCTTAATCTAAATATCAAAAATCGCACCTATCTAATGCAGAGTCTCGGAGAAATATGAATTTCTGTAAATGTCGATTTTTTCAAAGAAACACCAATAACCTCGGTGCATTTTATCTCAGACTTCCAAAAAATAAAATAATATATAGCATATTCCATTAAAAATTACAAATTTGGGCAGCTGTGCAGTTATGAGACTCGCTTTAGACTTCAACATGATTTTAAACGGTGCCCGAGATTAGATCCCATAACAGCAAGTAAACCATGTTGAAAAATCTCCATTCATAAAACGACAATCACGAGGAGCACGAGGAGATGATCCACCCTGTATATAGGGTAACCTTTGATAACATCCGCCCTCCAGCTAACCTGATACCTCCACGAAAGGGAAGCGTGCAGTTGAAAGCTGGTTTGTATTTTATCTCTCAATTTAGTCTGCGATTGAATTAAAATAATTTTAGCTAAAGGTGTAGCGCATTAGTAAAATAAGTAGTCTCAAGTAGTACCAACAGCTGTAAGATGAAAACAATATTAGACCTGTAAATTGCCACCAAATGTTAATTACATACACAGGTACATAGAGGCAATTTGATGATCTAACACCCCATTGGGCCAGTTTTCACAAAGAGAAACGTTGTTTATGCATATTTAATGAGTAGATTGTTGTAAAGCGTTATAATTATATATTTCCTCATTGGAAACATTTGCATATCATCTAATACACGCCAATAAATCTCCAGCTAACCTACATATTATAGCAGCGTATTAATTTTTCATTTGCGCTAAAATTATCAATTAGCAATTCTCCGTGAACACATATGCATACGCAACGGACAACGTTATAGGTCGAATCTATTTAGAATATCTCTTTTCCTCGTGTCGTATCAATTCTCCGTAGTAAGACCGTGTATGTCCCATAAAATGCACCGCTGAGCACACAGGTGTCAATTGCCGATCGCTCGATGCATGAACATAATTGTTGACCGCCTACGTCTTCGTAGGCCTTGCGGTTCTCGAGCAACGAAGGCATGCGGCTAGCAGATCATTTTTCCAAGCGCGAAATGCATATTTCTCTCCTTTCATACCGGCTGCTGTTCCCCTTTCCTCTGGAACGGGTCGGTACAGTCACCATGTAACAATGGATAGTTTCATGAATGGATGAACAACTGGGCTGCGATGCTAATTTTTAATGTCTCTATGAGGTGAGCTCATGTTGAGTATCTACAGGCATTTGATGCATTTAATAGGAAGAAGTATTGGAAAAGGATGTTGCTCATGAAAAGTTATATAGTAGCCTTCTTTGATTTAGGAATACGATTCAAATATTGAAAATTATATTTATCCAATTGCTTACCGTTTATATCATGAATTTTACGGAATAGGAACATCTAAAATGTGATCTTCAAATAACAGTTCAAAAGGGCAAAATCCCCTTTTTTGTTTGAATAATATGCAAAAAGGGCACTTTTTGCCATCTGTCTTCCAAAGCCATTGTTACTAAGACAAATTAATAGTTGTTGACAAAATTTGTGGTTCAATTAGATTAATGGAACTCATTGAGAAATGCTTGGCAGCGATTGGGAGGAAAATTTTTGGAATGATGCATTAGGTTGTTTTAGGAACAATCATGTCTTCGATGATTTTTCAAAGGTTACACCGAAGAATTAAGCGCTCAGATAATCCATGAACGTAATGTTGTTGCGAACACCCCTGCTGTTTTCTAAAGAATCTGCAAATCTGGAAACAATTGTGACCATCGCTTGACATGTAATAAACATATTGCGTTTCTTGGACATCTTTATAGCCCGGTATCTTCGAAACCGAAATAGTGTTAGAAGTTCAGAAATTGATCACCAAAAGGCCATTACTAGGTAGGAAGATACCGTCGAAAATTTAAAAGGCATATACGTAGAGCTTTTAGATAATAGGAAATCTACTTGACTCATCCAAACAGAACATTCCAATGTAAAATGTCTTTCATTTATTTTGTTACGGTTAATCTTATAAAATTCCAACTCAAATAACAAAATATATTATGCGATAACAGACTACTCTTCTCTTGAATCTTTTTAGATGCCAAACTTTATTTTAATCTGTCTGTGTAAAAATGCAGATGAAAAACCTATAAAATTGATTATAAAAGACATATTGCCTATCCCTTTGGTGGCTCCCAAAAAAAAATTGGATGTATTTTTGAATGGTTTCCGCGCCAATTTTTTCAGTTAGATCAACGCAATTTTTCAAATCGTTCAAGTTCTTATTTGAGCATTATGAAAATTTTTGGTACGGATGTAAAAAAAAGGTCGCGGTTATTCTGAGGGTTGAAGTAAGAACTCAAGAAGAATCATGTAAGTTAACTAGATGAAAAAATTCATCGCGCTTCTTAACAAACGCATTGTTTCCAATAATGCTGTACTGGAATAGTTTGAACTATGATCCTGAAATGCATTCGTACCTCAGCTAAATTATAGGGACTCGTATGCAACTGTTCATTAACCAAATCAGAGAAATTAGAGGCTTTAATAATCCAGTTATTGGAAATAATTTCAGAATATTAGTTTAAAGATTGCAGTAAATTGCTTGTCCTGAAGCGTTTATACTTATTTTTCTCGTATTATGGGATCTTCGCAGCTATTAGGAAGATCATACAAAATGTTTAATTCAAAACTAATAAAGACTGCTGACGTGTACCGCGTAATTAAAGTATTCTATGATTCGAGCAAACTTATATCTAATCACCTTTCTGTAGTGATAAAAAGAAACAAACCAGAATATACTTTCATTCACTCACCACGTCACATTCATATTTCCTAGTCAATACGTATCTTTGCTTATTTCCATTTAATTTCCATCCTTAATTAATGCAATACATCTTGGAAGAAGTAATTTATACGAAGACATTACGAACATATATGTACATGAATGTATATGATATGTGAAAATATGAATGGGCGGAAAGGAACATCTGTTCTAGGGTGTGTGAAAGCTTAATTCTTTTCCATGCACGTTGCTAATGAGAAGAACGAGGTTGCAGTAACGTGAAGCAAAGCGGAGGCGCGGAGGAGGAGACTCTATTCCTAGAAAATCATTGATAAAACGCGCGTGACATGCGCATAAGCGTTTATTATTAAATATATGTGAAGATTATGCTAATATGTGTAGTTGCGTGACCAGGTTGAGGAATTCGAAGATGAATAAATGACGTTAAAAAGGCGTTTATCGATATATTAATAGTGAATGAATTTTTTTACTTTTGTTTAAATTTTAAACACTGTTGAAACGTTGAAAAAGGTAGTGTATAATTTCAATGAATTGTATTTTCATTAACTATTAGAGAAATGCTGACTGTCCGCACGGTTTCTCATGTAAATTCAGTGAACAAAATTCTTTTATTATTAATTTTAATTTTTATATGCCTATTAGCAATATCACCAATGTCAAAATTTATAAAGAACCAAAACCTTCTTAACACATTGACGTACACTCGTAACCAACAGTTGCGAACATTTATGATAGCCGCGTGTCCGTCAATGTGTTAACTATCTGAGCAAACACTACTTCTTTGAATGCCCGTTTAAATATTTTCGTAGATTTGGCGAACGCTTCTATTGAATTCTTGTGTACAAACCGGGCGGCATGGGATTAGTGATGTTGACAGCATGGTTTGAGACATATTTGTTACAAGGGATGGAAACCATTACAGTAAATAAAAGTAGGTGAGAAAGCAGAAGTATAAGGGACTGACGTTCCACATGCTTCTATTCCCGGGCCCATACCTTCCTTTATTCTCACAGATGATTTTATAAGTTGCCTAGGAACGCTGTGCAGCGACATAATTTTGTGTGCGGCTGCCATATGCTTGGTAACGAGTAGTAAACATTTAAATGAGCTTCTTCTAGCTTCCAATGACGTATTCGTTAAAATACAAAATTTCATACTTGTTATTATTGAAGCAGCGACAGCGCAGAAATCAGCGGAGTAACGTTTAGAAAAAGCAATTTCATGAAAAAAACTGAAATTGCACGTGGCATTCGTTGGATTATTTTTTACGATTTTAGCAAAGACCTAACATTGAAGCAATGCCTCCAATCGCTTTGTTCAACTTCTGATAACAAAGCACTATCAGAAAAGTTTGTTTACAACTGGTTTGCTCATGGTGGTGCTTCCGTCAGTGAAGTCCAACCAAAATCGCCTGTTGTTCCAAAAACAGCTGTGCGCAACATGATCGAAGAGGATAAACCATGAGATAGAGGCATCCTTAGGTATATCAAAGATTTTCTATGAACATTTAGGTGTAAAAGGATGGATTCTGCATAATTTTATCCAAGCTCGGAAAACACTGGTGTTAATTGGCGCAAGGAAATGCTTAAAAAATTCAACAGAGGAACTTCAGAATCCATATACAACATCGCAACAGGAGACGAAACTTGAATATAGTTCTGCCACCCTAACACGAAGCAACGATCAACTGGTTAGCTGTTTCTAGATGAACCGAATCCAACAAAAGCTGTTATTTGGAGCATTTCCAAGAAAATGATTACTTGTTTCTTTCGTTGTGCTGGACATGTCGCAAACATCGCTTCGGAGGATCGAAAAATAACAACGATATACAACAATTTGCTTGCTAGAATTTGAAGGAGAAAACACTGAATTAATGTCTCATTGTCCGTGTTCACTGGACTTATTCCCTTACAACTTCAAACAAAAAATGCGTTAACAGCGATTTTTTTTTACCTCAAAAAGTCTTCAGGCACCATATTTCAGAGATATCAGTTTTAGAGTGGAAGAAATGCTTGGGGAATTGGTTCGAGCGCATGTAAAATGTATTTATGTAAGCAATACAACATTTTGTACCAATCCTTCAATGTTTTTGTATAAACGTAAAAACATACGATCGACTAACAGCGCTCACAAAACTGTACCAATGAACCGTAAACGGCGAAACGCATCCAACACATCCACAGAGCGGGTACTGGTGGTTTCGTATTAATTATTCATTTAAGATTCTTTATTGTCTGTAAAAAAATTCAATTACGGACAAAAGGTTGCAGAGCACTGGTTTAGAGGACAATCAATTAGTTTCACAAATCTTTGTTATTTTTTATATAAATTCTCGCGACGAAGATGCTTTTTAATGGATTTTTAAGTTTTCTACTTCAATATTATATTCGGTTTCGTGTACGTGTTGCTACACCTGACGATTCAATTCTCCATAGTGGTAATGTGTGATGTTTTCTTTGAACGTGTTGCTAATTGTCCCTTTCCTTTGTCCAATATAGTTCTGGGTGTATTTCGCGAAGTGAAGCATACCTTCATATTTTGGTCCGCAAAAGCTCTCACTAACAAATTACGATATTCCGTGAAAAGTTTCACAAATTTGTTACTTATTGGAAGAATAAACTCTGTAACTCTTAATAAACTTAAGTGATTTATTGCATCTATTTTTTATTCAAAGCAAATTTCTCCAATTTCCTTACAATGTGTAACATAGAGGTTACAAACAAATGTTTTTGTATTTTACTGCGTTACTAAGGCCTCAGTAATATGAATGCTAATACTCACATAGCAACAGCGATAAAACTATTACCTAGACAAAATAAACACGACCAAAAGTAAAAACCAACGCCAAACGCAATACGCAACATTGTAATTTAATACATACTAATTATTACACTGACTTTTTTGAATTATCACCTCCCATACATTATTTCCTTATAGGAGTACTCGTCCACCCTCTCAGTATCACCTTCTCTTTTCCGCGCGTCTTCTATCAACACGCTCTCGCATATCGTCCTAAAAGCCGTAAATTTTCGCTGGAGAGACCGAGCAAGCCTTATCTCGACAATAAAGCAATAAAATAACGCCATAGCTTATTCATAAACAGCGCGCGTTCGATTCTTCTCCAGATCTGCGCGACCTCGGAGTTTATTTCGAGATGGCGAAGAGGAATAAAACGAAGAAGAAGAAGAAGCGCGGATAGAACACCCTCCCTTGTCCTTCAGCTGGCTGCTTGTTGTGAACGACGCCTCGTAAAGACAAGTGACTACACCTTTAGGACATCACACGCTTCGTTAAGTTTTACTTTAAAACTTTTGATGATAAGAATCGTGTTGAATTCGTGTTAAGCTGCGGTATGAACTTCGAATCAATATGCGGTTGGGCTCTCTTTTTGAAATAATGTTTTCTCGTGGAAGCGGATAGCTTTTAAAATCTAAATCGTGGAAGAATTAAAAGAAATGAACCTTTCTTTAAATTAACATCTTGTTGCTATCTACAACAACGTCAACAAAAAGCTAGTTCCTCTTAGGTGAGGCTTTCTAACAACTACTTGTATTTAAAAAAAAACACATAAACGTAGGGTTTATGAAGTGAAGTTTCGCTAGACAGTCTTCAATCAAATCTAAATTACCGAGTGTTTTACCGTTACTTCAAGAAATTTAGAGTTTTAAAAATGACAAAAGACTTTTACAGTTTCCATTTTGTTTAAAAATATCTGTTATTAAAATACAGCTGATTTTACAGATACTTTGTCACTATCTTTTTTCATAACCCACATCACCTTCCCATTTAAAACGCTTCCCTTACTGCCCACAATACTCTAAACCCTCATTTAATGTGTCCATCATTAAAACCGTCAAGCCTGTCAAATTAGATTACAACGTCGGATGTAAAAAAATCAACTTCTTGACGGCTCATCATCATTTATAGCCCTCCAGCGCCATCTATTTACCTTTTTTATTTCACCATCTCGGTCGGCGCATTGCATAAAAGCGTCTACAAAAGCCGCATTAGTTCTCCACGAAGCATATATGTAGGCTGGCTGAAGTCCGAAGGAAGAAAGGGGGGTCATCAAGGATCGGATTCGTAGGTGCGCGTTATTAATAACATCTCTACTTTATCGCGGTGGTTTGATAAAGAATGCACAGCGTTTGTTGTAGGTGTGATAACCGAGTGCGCCAGTTATAAGATAGCTCGGCGTATAAGCAAAAAAGGGACTAATTCGAACATGTGTGAGCTGACAGTTGTAAATGACCGGTTTCTTGTATCAATTTACGCGGCCACCTTGACCCTTGGGTTGTATTTGTGGGTGTGCTCCAGCGTTTAGCTCGATGCTACGCTTCAGAAACTTTTCCAACACACGCCGTTGTTCGATATTTCTTCTCTTAAAACGAGCTCGACGCAATGTAATTTGTACTTTAATTTTATACGGCTTCAAAATATTAACGTTAAACGTCGATTAAATTGGTTAAAAATACCGGTTCTACACATGTAACTGTTGAGTTTATGCGAATCTTCCTCGCGTATTCGCGACTCTTACCGTGTAATGAATTACAGCCGGCTTGCTAGCTTGTTGACTTCGCGAAATAAAGATGCTAGCGATAAATTAAAATGAACAAGAAAGAGGGTGGGAACATGTTATCGTACATTAATTATAAAAGGAGAAATATTGCTTTTGGAGTTCAAGATTTATATCCATAATTTCTTTATTTAATTGGGCGGAAGTAAATTAGTTTATTATTTCGAAACATAACATATATTCTTACAAGGAAACATCGTCAACCAGAGAAGTTAAAAAGATGAAATGAAATGTTATGCCCAAATTTTTCTATTAGTATGGTGACGGCCCAACGAGGTGTAACATCAAGAGCCTCTGTGTACGAAGTGTTTCGTAGCTTTGTTGTTATCGCTCCTTTGCCGTAGAGGGCTAAGCGCTGTTATTTGTTCCCCAACAGCGACTGAAGTACCGGACACTCTAAGAAAATGTTTGTCTTAGTGGGACTCGAACGCACAGCTCCTAACTTTGTTCGGTCAAGCACAAGCCCTCTTACTACTGGACCACTGAGCCGAAGCACATTATTGACATGTATTTCTTGATTTTCTTTCGATTTTTGTCATTGCTACTCTCCATAAGGAGTCAAGGATTTTACATTGAACGTAAATCTGGTATCTAAAATTGCCAGGATTTTCCGTTTTCTGAAAACATACCAGTCCGACTTGACTGATTACTTGATTGATTAATTTTGCCCAATAAGCAGGATAGAGCCTTTTCCATTCTTAGCACTGCGGCCCAACAGAATAATATGCGCAGCTGTTTTCAGCACTTCGTTACAAAAAACAGCCATATCTTGTTAAAGGATACGTTGCTGTTTTAAGTTGAATTCTGTTTAAAACAAGTATGTCAGCAGTTGGTGTTGTTATATGATCCATTGATTAATTGCACCACGCGCTGTATTCTTAGAGACTTTGCAGTGACCTTGTTTTAGTGACACTAGTGTTTTTAAGCCTGCCTAATTCAGAGAAACATTTTGTTTGAAATCCTCTCGTATACAGCTTAAGTGACAGATGTCGATCTGTTTCCTCTAAAGCCGAAGTGTTGGTGCTTTTAAGTTGGTTTTTGATAAGTCTTCAGTTATTGAACTCCTACTTTCGTATGAAAACTCGATCAACAAGATGATACCACATCCCATGGTGCATAATAGCTCTTTGGGAACCAACGCCCATACCGGAAAGTATCAATGTTATTAGGCTACCAATCTGACTTGACACTGTCAGATTTCCTTTCGTAGAACTTCCTTAACCGTAAATTATCAACGTTATGTTTCATACTTGGTTCAAGATAATTTCAAAGAATTTTTATTTAATTTACTCTAAAACAACATCAGCGAATTACTTTTGTCCAACCCTAGCATTTTCTAAAGTATGTAAGGCTGACCGCTTATATCTAAAAATAACAAAATTCTTGCAAAAATTAGTAAACATATTCTTTCTAGCTGCTGATTAGTTGCTTCCTAAATAATTCGAGGAATTAGCGCTTGGCAGATATTGTTTTTCGCTACCACATTTTACAGGGTCTATCGGGGGTGAGCATATAACAAAAGATTATAAGTATGAATCAGATACAAACTTACGGATAAGGATTCTAGAAGAAACGATATCAAGAAGTGCGCTCAGCATTGAAAATCTTTGCAAAAGTACCGCAATACCAATTAGTTTGTGGTTGTAAATAATTTTCAGATACACCAAGTTATCAAAACATCCACAACCTTTGCTAGCCATTTCCAAAGATTCCACATCAATTCCTCTAAGCATACATTATTTCAAATACGTCCAATTCTAAGGAAAACATTCTGAAGACATTTGCAAACCAATGCTTGTTGCTATGTAGTAACACCAGATATTTTCCAGTAAATTAATTTCTCCTTCCTTGAAAAACTACAAGTGTTTATAAAATCCGAAATAATTTATTGTAGGAATAAGCAAGCATTTTAAATCAAAATATCTTTTATAATTCCATGACTAACTATCCTCTTCTCTTTTGCTTAAAAATCCCAATGAGTAAGTATCTCATGCATAAAATTTTTGACACGCAACAGTAATTCTTGCAATTGTTAACTAAGGTATGCAAAAAAAAGTAAGAGAGGTAAAGAGAAACATTAGCTCGGGAATTTATCGGCTGCAGTAGTAAACAATTCAACCTTGTCGCGGTTCGCCGTGGAAACAAATGAATTCGCCGAAACAAATTAACACGACCGAATCGACCGCAAAACAAGAGGAACGGTGCGAGAAACAACACCTTTACAATAAAACCCGAAAGCGAGGGACGGATAACATCGAAACAGCGGAGAAAAAAAACGGTCACAATGCAACCGACAGCATTTTTGTAGAATAATAATTGTTGTCGACTTTGGAGATGTTTTTAAGATGTCCGATAGGGAAATTAGATGGAAAAAAAGAAAACGAAGTATCTAATTGCAAGTCTAGAATTCATGCGAATGCATGTTGTTTTTATTCGTCTTTCTGAGGAAAATATACAGAGCACTTGAATCGATCTGGTATTGAAAATAAAAGATTATCTTTTTTTTTTGCGGATTTGCAGGTCTTCAACGCCGTAGAGTGGCGTATTAGTAAGTTAGTAGAAGCCTTTATAAAGAAGCTTAGAACTATAAACTTATTTTCAGTTTTTGTATTTTTAGAGTAAGTTAGTAAATAATTTCCCATAAAAAACTGTGGCAAATAGATCATTGATTAGGGAATAATTTGGGTGACGAACATATTAGTTAATATGATACTTTCTTTCCAAAATTGAGTCTGTGGTAGTCATGAAATCGACTAAAGTTACAGACAGCAATATAATTGTTGAAAGCGATTTGATCTCCTTTATCTGAAGACCTTTGTTTAACACCCATTTAGTTTCCTTTATCCACTTTTAATCTCACTGCTAAGCACCCCTTCTTTAAAGAGAATACTGAAACCAAATTTAGAATAGATAATAGCCGCAATTTCTACAAGATATGAATCTCCTTTTTATTTAATACTTTCTTACTTCGTTCAATGACTTGCGTCGTCCCCAGATGACCAAATATCGCATCCATGGTATGCTAACTAAACCCTTAACGTTTATCGATATCAACTAAAGCCCAGACGCAGCCGAGGCAGACGAAGAAACGTAAAGAAGAATAATAGGCGTTCAAGAATGGAGAGTAAAGGTCCTAAAGCGAACCAGCCATCTCGAGTCTCAGATCTCAACTCGTATATGGCCGTTTCGTTCCGTTGTTATTTATTGGTACCGCTGTCACCCGCTGGAACACGTCGAACAAAAGATCGGCCCGACAAGAAAGGTAGCCGGCCTGCGTACGATCCGTGAATTCTATTAAATTTAAATGGCGTCAAATTTAATGCCTTGACTGACTCTAACCCGTTTCAATCTCGAAATCTCGAAGGACGAAGGCGAGAAAAACGCAGAGAAAAGAAAAAGTGAAGGAGATGGACACGAATTAATATCAGTGGAGTTCGTAAGCTTATATAATACGAGGATTCTTCAATAGAAAGAAGTTTAGATTGCGCCGCCAGTTAAAGATTTATTTATATCATATAAAAACTGTTGAGATGCCCGCATTTCATAATTTTTAATTCATATGGTGCTTACGGCATACGCAAATGCAAACGTTCATGATATGAACGGTAGTGTTGTATTTGTGTAATTTCCTTTTTTTTTTTTTAATTTTTAGTTTAATTTTCTACGTATTATAAACTGGGGAATTCTTTTTGGTATCAAAAGAATAAAATGAGTCGGTCTTATGATCGCACCTATATTATACATTCGGAACAGTAGAGGGGATTCAGTACTTTTTTTGTACATGGCTTCTTTTTATATTATTCATCTTAATTTTTCCAAAGAAATCTCATCTCTGTGTCTGTCAATTTTTCTGTAGTTGTCCAAGATATGCTTCCGGTTTTACTATCTTTGATACTACTTCTACGCCGAAAAAAACGCCAGGATTTCTTTCTTTCTTCTTAAATTGTTAAATTATCATCGTTCGCCTACTTCTTTTGTGTTCATATGTTACGTTCGTTCATATTTGTTGCGAGCAACATTACCGTAACTATCAACCCTGTACATCCTTGAAGTATTACGACTAAGAAAATCTAAAAATAAATGTCCTCAAATTTTATTCTAATACTATATGCTATTATGTAAGATGCGTTACTTATTATTCTCACTCTTAAACGGTTCGGTGGGGCAAGGATATGAGGGCCTGCTGTAGGTACATACGTTCGAGTCCTACCAGGGTCAACTGGCAGATTTTCCTAATACGTAAGATACAATCGCATGTTGGGGAATAATTACCGCTAGGTGGCGACAATAACATTTCATACACACTATTCAGATATTATATGTGCTATTGCTGAACGTATTTCAAGGTAATTCTTTTTCTAGCAGGTATTTTTGATAATTTATACTTATTGCATAATTATCTCAAGCTCGAGCTTGTCACGTCTGAAAGGCAAGATTTTAATGAGAATTTATGCACGTATGAGAATATTATCGACCAGGAACATGGGTTTTCGGTTCACGTGGGCGTATATCACTTATTAATCTCGAGTTATTTCAAGACCATATGGTAATGCACGCATTTGTAGACGGGAATTACATACATACTTGGGTACGTTCACATCTGGTACGAAGCACACGGAGCAAAGTTACAAAGTTATAAATAATCTGGATGTGGACATAGTATAGGTGTAGTGTGTCATAGTAATAAATTACATTTATTGTACCTGTGTTCAATCAGCTATTGAATATTTAGAAAGAAATGAAGCTGGAACGTTTTTCTATATGTTTTAAACAAAGAAAAATCAAATAATTAATACTAAAAAATATATAACAGAACTATCAAATTGAACACTGAATTCGATTGGTAAATAGAAGAATGTTAAGTTTCTATTCTAAGACTATTGTATCCATCCAACCATTTTTGTGTTTTTATAAACACTGACAAGGATGTTGGCGATATGTTTTTGTAAAACGTAGAACCTAGGTCCTAATAAACTAAGGAGATCAGGTACGTCATTATTCCTCAAACAACCTCAATCAACAAATTTCTAGTTATTACTAAAAAAATCAATTGCGCTAGTAAAAAAGTAAAGAAATAAAAAAAAAATAAACAAAAAGAATTCAAAAAAAATCTTAGCATCTGCCTTTCTTAGTCTAACCAGTATGAATACCAACTTGGTTAATTTTAGGAAGATTGTGTTTACTTAAATGCCACAAACAAGCTGTCTTGTCATGTATCAAGGAAAACAAACATTTTTGATCAGAAATGATTCTTCTGGTGAAGAGAGATGTAAAATTAAATTAGTGTAGTAGAGCGCTGTACTCATAGTCTCTCTCATGGAAAGATTCCTTAAATAAGAGGTGCTTCAAAAGCTTCAAAAACCTTCTCTGGATATATTTCACGATTGTAATTACATAGATGAAATGTGAATTAGATAGTTCAAGCACTACCCCTACAGGCCTTTAACTGAAGTTGATACCTACAGCAGCGTTTCCCCGATCTTACAACGATAGACGATAGACAATTGGCTGCTGTTCAGACACACTTCTATATTAGATTCAATGATTCAATAATAATCCTAAAATAGCTTTCTTATGGTATCGATGAGATCATTTACAGCGAACGCAATGCAGGGAGAGAAAAAAATGCACTACCCTCGGACATGTTTCTGCCTACCCGGCGTCATCAGTGTGGTTCATGCCATGCCTACCGTTTAGAAAGCAGCGACTTAAACCGAGTACTGTTCCCAAATCCATCCATTGAGCAGTTCTTGGACTGCTTACCAGGAGATGGCGTGCGCAAGAAGCGCTTTGGAAAAGCGCACATGTAAAAGATTCCCACAGACTTACCATGATGATATAACAGAACACATCAGAGAATGCCTAGAAACCATAATTAAAAAATAATCCTCGTGGTACTGATAGAATCATTTACAGCAAACAAGATTATTATTTCTACATTTTCTGATGTGTTCAATAATTCAATGTTGCAAGCCAACGTCAAATAACAATAACCAAAAAGGACCGGGTACTAGAGAGAGACACTCTCTTAGGGTTAGACAAAAAATTTCTTCGCAGCTGTCTGCACAAATTAGTGAAGAAGATGGTTCAAAAAGGTTTTTGAAGTAATTCTAGAAGTACCTGCGTTGTATAGTGAACGAGGAATTTCGTAAAGAAGCTAAGCGTACATATGTATAAATTCTAAATACGACAAGGTCATCGTATGCAAAAATTTTTTCTTTTAGAAAACATTTTTTTTTCAACCCTCCTTGCTACGCAGCTAGAAAAACTAATGATTGGACATATGAAAAAGATTACCATTGTCTGTCCAATCTCTAGGTCTAAGTCAAGTCGAGTATTTGAGGCGGCGAAAGCGCCACAAACCCTCTTTGAAAAAACATTACTTGAAGCCAAAGCAAAAAAAAAGCGTGGAAAAATATTCCACCAGTGTACTGCAAAAAATTAGTGGGTACAATGCCTAAACGTCATTAAAGCCCTAGTGTAACGTTTAGGTTAATATAAAATAAAATGAAAGACGTTATAAATAAAACTTACCCAAACTCATTCGCGTCTTCCACCCGTGGTAATAATTCACACAAAAAAGGCGATTGGTAGGCACGGGGATAAGTAGGAAATCAAGGGAAACTATATTTGCGGTGCGAACACAAAACTATGCGTGCGATTAGTATGCGGCAACTTAACTACTCAATACGACAACGACTATTCAATGCGACAACGACTATTCAACTAATTCTAGCAGGTACTCACGAGCAAGCAACGCGTAAAAAGGAAATAAGAGAAAAAAAATCAAAACAAAAAAATGTACAAACAAAAAACAAACAAAATTTAAGCTGGCGTAAACACCTAGTAATATTTTATACTGTAATCCCTTGAATAAAATCTTAAGTTTTGCAAAGTTTTAGCTTCTCAGCTTCATTTAAAATAATTGATTAGATTCAAACAAATTCTAATGGTCTCTGCCGTGTGATTTTCCTGAAAGAAATTCCTATGAAGACAGATAAATCAATTCATCTGAAGTCGTCACTCATAATATACGAATCACATTTTTGGAAGTAGACAATTTAAACACCTTCACGCATCCTCATCAAAAATCTAACTTTAATGTTTCCCGTTTAATTCCAATTACGTTTCCCTATTACAGACTTGACGCCTTTTAATTTCTATAATTTATATTACATCCACCTATGCCATAAATGGCAATTAAATCGGGTAAGTACATTGAAAGACGGACGTTAATTGCACTTAACATTGCGACAGACATACATATTAATTAATTTCGAAAACATATGACGACGTGTGCTTTACCCACGTGTGACGAGCTTTAACCGTTACGTCCAAATTGGAGTTCACCATGTCTTAGGCACGTTCCTAACGTGAAAAGAAATACGACACTAAATGGGTTCTATAAAGGAAAGATAAATAAGCCAAGGAAATAGCAATTACGGGAGATTTTAGTACGGCTTTAGTTCCCTTTTAAGGTATCTGAAAGAGAGCCTACTTCGTTGATGATTCTAAGAAATTGGGATTATGGGAAATGTGAGTACAACGTGTTGTATATCATTGATTCTTCATTTGCAATAGAACTAAATACACCACGACTCATAAGTTTAATCGAGTCGCATAAAATGCAATAAAATCTAGGCTAATAAGACAAAATGCGAAAAGGCATTATTAGGAACTCGATAATTACTAAACAGGGGCCATCCAGCGGTTCGGAAACCTCGTTTAACGATTGCTAATACAAAGAAAAGGCTTAGATGGGCTAAATACTACGAAAAAATTGGACACAAGATCAATGGAAGAGGGTGCTATAATATATATAAAACATTGAAAAATACTACAATAACAACAAATTACAGTTAAATGAATTTGTATATACACCAGTGAATTTGAATTTAACCTTATTAGTTAATAAATTTATTTTTATAGTAGAAATGTCTTTCGGGTGTAGTCGCGTAGTTAATATTTTACTAGACGTTTCGCTGATCATGCTGTCAGCTTCTTCAGAAGATTTCTAAAGACTGGTGTTGTTGTCCTTTGCTCCTCGTTATATATCCCATTTTGTTCCGCTTTGCTGATCCAAACAAAATGGGATATATAACGAGGAGCAAGAGACAACAACACCAGTCGTTAGAAATCTGCTGAAGAAGCTGACAGCATGATCAGCGAAACGTCTAGCAGAATATTAACTACGCGACAACACCCGAAAGACATTTCTACTATGGATTACGGTCGTGAAAGCCTACACTCAACTAATTTATTTTTATTTAATTTACTTATACATACATTGGTATTTGAAGATACTAATTAACAATGAACACTACAATGATGTATTGTATGAAGTTCTCTTTATTGCGTACGTTTTACCTCACCACATCAATGCAGGGTTCAAATCAGATTTAGACAGATGTTTATTCAGGTCCCCATCCTCAAGTTGAGAATTGATCATCCAACTGCACTAAGCCACTCAGCTTCTCTTGCTGCACTATTTAGATCTTGCGGGAAAATAAATACTCTTCTTATAGAACATTTTCATCACTAATCTTTTAACTACCCATCAGTAGGTATATTTACCGTAAACCACTTTAAATCGCCCTCTAGTCATAATCTCTCCAGTACGCTAATTCTAAGAGGGCGTTGCACCTAATTTACACGCCATTATGCTCCAGTTTTACCTCCGAAATTACCTCATTCGCGTTCTTCATTCTCGACACATACGTATGCATCGTTTAAAATTGCGTTTCGAAGAGCATAAATCATACACGAAACTCTCATTTCTACGTACGCTAATTGACTGGGCGCTCGTTCCGTGTTTCTAACAACAATTTAGGACCGGCGTTCTATTCAAAATTCACTTTAAAGTAATTGATTAGTTCTGCCAGAGTCATCGGTCGGTATAGAATTTTAGCGTTGTTCTCTAGAAATAACGTCCTAGCAGGTATTACAAAATAATTGTGTTTCATAATGTGTGTATTTAGCAAGTTAGTACAGTGAAGTACAAAGTAGACCCAATGACGAATATTTGCTACAAGCGCAAGGAACACTTGGGGAAGACGATTACAGATTAAGCAACACATGGTGAATGGTAATAGACAACAGAGAACCACGAAGAGGACAGCCCGAACAGTGATAAATACGATTCACTACACCGAAACGGATCCAATTCAACGGAGATAGGATGGCAAATTATAGAACGGGGAACGGCAAATAACGACATCAGTCTAGAAAACTTCTGATGAACTTGTAAGAGTGTGTTTAGCGATTCGTACATTAATGCAACAAACCTAGCGCAATCAGAAAAGCACTCTTCAATAGAAAGCAACAAGAGTAAAAAACGATTGGAATCATTATCCCAAAATAATCCATTCACATCTAACTGCTCTCTAAGCTTCTAGCTCTGATTGTTAGGTTTCAACTTCTTGTACGATTTTGATGCGCATCTTTTTCACTTACGCGTATTGGTTTTTCTTTGGTTTGCTTAAAATACCATTTTTGCGACTGCCTTCACAAATATGAGCGTTGCTGTTCCAAATTTCTCTTAAACTAATGCGGCAAAAGCTAAAGTTGTAAAAGATCACTAAATAGGATGTTTACATCTAAGGAAATATAAAAAAAAAACAAAGATTAAATTATACAAGACAAACTTAAGAGGAAAAAACACGAAGGGTATACATAGACAATTCAAAGAGAAGATCGAACAGTGCTGTAAAATACAATTCAAAGGGTGATAAAAAATTATTTAAAGGTAGGAAACTAACTAACAGTATAGCTACTCACTGAATCCACGTTCAACCCTATAGGCGATTAAAAACTTCTGCACTATTGCCCTCAATCCAGGGTAGAGAACTGGTATTGATTTTTCAAAACTCTTGGTATTCATGTTTGAATTTTACACTGAGTTCTTCATTAGTTGTGAGTTCTACGAGTTCCTATTCCAAATTTTACGATTCTTCAGTATCTGCATTTGCAAGAGAATGTAAACTCCAACTCGATATATTCACATTTAAAATAGAGATATTTTAATCTCGGAAACGCTCCGTAAAATCAATATGAAGAACGTCCAAGTGTTGGCAGTAAGTAAGTAAATCTTCCTGTTTTGTAGAGACAGCTGATACGCGTAGGAACGATGCAGACCACACTTACCCGAACGTGTATGAAGTTTATTTTTATTTTTATTCTTGTCACACATGAACTAGAACAAAAGAAAATCTGAAACGCACGTGCTCGTATGCGAACTCATAGATGTAGCTGAGTGAACGAACATAAGTGAATATTTCCGAACCCTATTCGTCGCCGTCAATCTATGCTAAACTAAACTAAAGTCGCCATTGACTGCCTCAGCGCCCTTCACTTGCCGCTGAATCTTCTGCCCCGTTGGGAATTTATGTTTTAGTCACCCTTATGTAGCGGTTATGTGTGTTAGATTAGTACTAATTTTCCTTCAATTCAATAATAACAACACATTTGCATAGAATATATTCTGCCATCTTGGTATAAACCGCAAACGTGATCTTCAGCTTTTCCTACTTCACCAGTATTCTGATCCTCTTTGCTGGAAGACAGCACTCTTTGCTATTTTTAGCGAGCTGCATACGAATTCTTTCATTAGATTTGATGCTAATATGTTTTGCCAGTACGTGGGCTTTTGATTTGCCAATTCCAAATTTCCTGTTTTAGGTGGCTCCTCTGCAGACCGTAATAAATTTGGAAGAATGAAAGGCCAGCTTATCCGCCTTTTCAGTTTCGTCAATCTTTTGGTGGTTTGGAATCCAACGTAAAATAACGTGTTTTTTACGCCCCAATTTAAAAAACCGTGTTTATTTGTACCAGATATCCCTTTCTCAATGTTGTCCCTAGCCCACAAGTTTAAAACAAAAATCTCTGTTGTAAATGTTAGCACGAAGGTGGTGGTTTGTACTACTACTGCCTACGTCAGTTTCAACTCGAATTCCCGAAACGATTTTCAATAACCATCTTATAAGCCTAAATAAGATTGTATTGCGTTCTGATCGTGTCCTGTACAATATTCATAAAGTAATTTATATTGGGACCTGCAGGAATGTTGAAATATCCATTGAGATCCCCTGACTTTAGTCACTTTCTTCTGGTAAAAACGTGGGCATTTATTATAGTGAGCATCACCCTTGTACTCAGCCTACTAGGTTGTTCATGGCCACCATACCAATGTGGCATGTGGCATGGATGATCTACTATGGTTAGGTAATTAATCTTCCATACAGTTATCTACGAAGATTTGCTAATTTAAAGCTAGAAGTAGGAATGTAATGAATGGTATAAGCTGATCTTTGTACCATTCATTCAGTTTGGAGAGAAAAGCTAAGGGCAGATGTCTGAAATGTCTTCTAAATTCTTCATGAAATACCTGTATAGCGTAAAATTTTTCACTACTTTATTGGGCAGCTCCGCAAGACTTCATATCAACCATCAGTATATTATATGTTAAATTTCAGTCGCTAATATGTTAAGCAATTTTTGTAGTTTACGGATAGTATTGTAGAAAATCCAATATTTTCGAATAGATGTATACAAAGTCGTAATACACAATTACACATATAGCCGTATGTAAATATGCGCAGATATGCATCGGTAAAATATCTCTACGTTGCTACAGCGCATAGGCGAGACCTACACCGACGGTTTCCATGTTAGGAGGGTATACCTCACATTTCTGTACCTTCGGCAAGACCTTATCCCGCCACAACCCGTGTATTGTTATATGCATATCTTTAAGAATACGCTAGCAAGCGTGGAAGTGAGAAAAGAAGAGTCTTGCCTCGTATGGAGCCGCGTCTTATTATAATAAATCGTGACCATTAAAGATGCCACGACATTGTTATCTAAAAACACGTGTTTCTAGAAACTGCATACCTGAGCGCTGGGTATGCGAGATGCCGTCAGGGCCGGGCTCTAAACTACTAATTACAATTAATAATTGTCGTTAGTAACATTTATAAGATCGTAACAAGTGAATAATCTCGTTGGGGAAGCAAGACTGATGATTTTTCCTAAATAGATATAAATATAGAGTATTGTCTTTCTACGAGGGTGGGAGTTCTCTGTTATTTCTTCGATTGCTAATTAGTAGTGTACATTCAATAAAACAATTTGAGAAGTAAGTATTGCACTATCAATACAAAAAAAAAATAACGGTTGGAACTATGAAAGTTTGCACCCTGAATCTAAGTATACCCTGTTTTTTTTTAATTAGGAGGGGCATTTTTAAAAAGTTTTGAGATCGACTATCTGTAATTAAAAAATTAAAGTTAAGCGAAAGAGGTGACTCCATTTAATTTCTCAAAGCAAAACTAAGGTGTGTTCAAGAATTCTTACTAACAGTTAAAGTGCCTATGTGATCCTGTCGTTTTATTGTATGTGTTTGCTTTCAATGTTTGTATTCCCACCAGATTTAAAAAAAAGCAGAGTTTACTAAATAAACCAAAGCAATTTAGTCGGGTTACATACTTAAATTTGTATTGTTTTGATATTTGTACGCCAGGGGGCTTGAATACATGAACCTGAAGGAATATTCAGAGCGTTAACCAATGTCAACGTTTTTGTTAAATTATCGTTGTTTTGTAAAACAATATAATCGAAAATATAAAATTATCCGCGTGTGTCGCAATTATTTCTGTACCACAGAACAGTTCCATTCCACTTGAGCCGGTCCTATGCGTTCCTTCCATACAATGGCAACCTTCAAAGCATCTTCACCTTGTGGTCGATTGTCTGCCCCAAAGAATGATTCAAGAAAAGCAATGGTTTTCGTTCCGGTCGAACGATTTTGTTCTTACGCCCAGGCGCTCATCGTCCTACCATCCATAGCAAGCAGGGCCATGATGCGGTTTGTACGCCGAATACAATCAACGGCCTGCTTGATCGAGCGCGACCTAAACACGATTTTTAATCGATAGGCGGTACATCGACATTGATTGTTTCCGTTCAACATTAGAAAATAAAACGAATAAATTATAGTCTTGCTAGCTATATACGTAGTTGTTTATGTCTTACCAAATTATTACATCACAATTACGAAAGCTGAAGAACGGAAACTTTTACGTCGATGAATAATAATTCGACAATTTCAGTATTGTAGTTTTCATTCATAGGAATTTTTTTTCAGTCTTAAACTGAGTTGTAAGCATTATATGGACACGATCAAAATTTTTAACCACTAAGGAATCGCTAATAACATTGTCTTAATATATTATCGATCAGAGATACGTAATTGTGTCTTTATGGGTACTTCAAGCCCAGTATTAGGCACCTGAGCTGCGGTCAGAATTTAAAATTAGAAATGAAATTCTTTTTCCGGTTTCCTGGGTTCAAAAGTTTCGGTCGCAGGACACAGATTTTCATCGAAGGAGGACGCCTATTTTGCAGAACAAGACGCCAACATGGAGGCGAAGTATGTCCGCCGGGGCACTGTATGGTAGACTGACCCGTAGTGTCGTACATTGATGGAAGTCAAAGAAGCTCGAAACGTTGGCCTCTTATGACTAAACGAAGTTTTTAATACTTGTAGCTATTGCGTGTATTGGTTTATTTCATTTTATACGTGCAAAAGTATTTTTAATCGTACACGTAAATTTCTATACATTTTTTCATATCATATCATTTTTAATTACAAATATGTGGCAGTCTTGATTTAAATAAAAATTATATTAATAATTTGTTTGAGTTAAATATATTTTTCATTTACGTTTAATACATTTTTTTATTTATGTTAAATGTTTCCACTATTTTTATAAAAAATATATTAGACTACAAGAATATAATAAATGTAATAATATATAAGTTTTATTAATATAACATACAGAAAGAACAAATAGTTGTGAAAAGTAAAGAACTCGCTAAACACCAATGAGTGAAGTTCAGCTAAGCCTCCTTTAGCTTCACCAGGTAAAGAAAAGAAAAATAGGAAAGCTTAACCTAAAAAATAAATGATGAGAATGTACATGCACTAATCTAACTAGCATATGAAAAGAATTAACAATAATATAATAATATAATATAAAAAAGAGTATAAGAGAAGAGAATAATCAAAGGGATTACGCATCATTGCCCGCACACAATGTGAAAAGAAATAACTAAGATAACTGCTATAAGTGATTGCGCAAAGAAAATTTTAGACAATATATTTCTCTCCGTGTATGATGTTTGTTGGCAGATGCTTTTGCCGGCAGTTCTTTGGTGATTGCGATTGTGAACAAAATCAAACGTAATTGTACAAAACTTTCATCGCTCCTAACATAAATCAGGAAAATGGAAACTTTGAATAGAGTGTGCCAGTAACATGACTGGACGTTACTTGAAAAATTAAATGTTTGGTTCAGCTACTTTAAGATTTCAAAGGCGTTAAAGTACCATTTGCATCCGTTAATTCTTATAACTACTGTATATCGATTCAATCACTACTGAGGAATGAAGCGTTGATACTCTGCAGAGACGAGTATATTCCCTATTGCTTATCAATCAACATAAATGACTTGTAACATTTGCTTTTATTTTTTTGAGAAACTTCGAAACGAGATTCTTGGCAAATACCAACTTTCAGTGTCATTTGAACAAACTGATACATTTCTGCAAGAGCTTGTGCAAGGTTTATGGAAGCATTAACTCTTGTTAGTGTTAAGTCGATAGTATTTTCACTTGCACCAAGCCCTTGTAAGCATCTAAATGAATGTTTTATTTTAATTGAACGCCCTACAGTATTGAACACTGTACTGTATTTTACTTTAAGTCGCCAAAACAGTAATTTTACTATTTAAAATTTTAAAGAACATATATGCAATTTTCACTGATGTTCATTAAACGTTTAGTAACTTCATTGGACCATAACAATAATACTGTTGATCAGAAATCACACATTGTTGCAAACAATTCGAATTTATTACTAATAGACGGCTAGAATTCAGTCCACTAGCTCGATCATTTTTTTCTCACCGCATGCACCATGTATTACATAGTTCTTATCTAACTGCTATTTTATTATTCCCTAAGCTACACTTCCTACTTAATAATAACAAATGCATTGCGTTACTTTCATTGGAATGTATCTCTCCTATATACCAGGTTCATATTTTCTAATTTGCAGTTTGGCGCATTTATACAACGTCATGGCGTATAGCGCAATGGCCACCCAGGCTGAAAAACAATGGTCGTATCGATCTACGTACGAGACAGCGAGCCTAGAATGCAAGCAGAATTCAATTACAATTGTTCTCTCTTGCGGTTGTGCACGGCGAAAAAATGCGTACGAATGCACAAGCTACAGTGCATATACTCAACGTTGCCTCAATTCTGTCTCCATACGCTAGAGGCTTCTACAACGTACGGGGGCACTATTCAAAGGGGGGAAGTGAAGAGGAAAAATTACAAATACGCAAATAAAAAGATTAGCTCGTCCGATTCGGTGAAACGTGGTACGCGATCCATATTTATAGGTAGTATGGGCATTGTTTTGATTCAAATCTGTCCCGCTTGCGTAATAGAGAAAAGCATATGCGTATGAGAGAGCTGTAGTTAGTAATGATAATAAGGAGAAAATATAGTTGTAACGCACCTCGTTTGCGTATATAGCCGTATTAGTCGGCAGCTTGGGCAAAATGTTGAGAACCAGCATTGCAAAGCACAAAAAATGAAGTATTTTACAGCGGCTTCTTTAAGATTACACGGAATCTGGTTTATGTTACAAACTTATTAACTTTCTAGGCAAAATATGAAGATTTTGTATTTTTGATATATCTATTTGAAATTAAATTAGAATACAAAGTCAAAATAAAATGAGTTTGATAACATCTTTAATAGTGCGACTGTTGGAAAAAAATAATTTCAAAACGTGTATCTGAAAATTGTGTTTTAGTAATAATATCAACGTCCTAAAAAAGTTCTAATAATGGTGTGTAACAAAACTTTTGTTTGCCTTCCGTACAATGAAAGGTGTAAACGCAATATAATCTTAACAACTCACTTTATGGTGAAAGATTAGCTTCTAAAATGTTCTTATTTCAAGTAGAAAACCTACGTATTATGGATTCTTCGCAAAGTTAATTAATAATATTAATTAATTAATAATAAGCTAATTAAACATCAATATTTTATTTGCATTGTCTACGCAAATCAGTTTGGAGATTTTTATGAATTACATAAATAGCTGTAGTGAATAGCTAAATACATACAGGTTGTTTAGAAAATCCAACCCAACATAACTATTACGTTAAAGCATTAAATATTCACTATTTACAGTTATTACAATTTTTTCCAATTTGTAAATCTGATTTGTTTGGATGTGAAAACATGTTTAAAGTTTGAAAATGATTTCTCGACGTCATAACTTGTGGTAGGTGCGAAATTAAAGTATTCTAAATAATTTGCAAATCTAAATCGAAATATCTACTTCCAATTTTTGGTGATTTCTAATTACGAAACTACGTACAAACGGAAATTGGTTGTTCATTTATTCTTCTACTGTAAATTTAATGGCTTGATCAGCCGATTTAGAAAAATTTGTCGATAATCAGACCACTAGGAGTTGAAAAGAAAATCAAAAATTCTCAAGACAGGTAGGTGAAGGCAAGACGGAAGATGGCAGGCAAATGAAGGCAGTGTCGGAAATGAACATTGTCGGAATAAAAGGGGGAGGCCTACCTAAAGCCACATGAAACGCAAGAATTGGCAAATTACTGACAAAACGTAATTACTTGGGCGCAAATGAGGGTATAGGCACGGGACCGAACAGCATGGCGAGACATCCCAACCTGTACCTTTGGTGAAAAATGATTCGGAATAAGTACATAAACAAATGAGAAAAAGTCATCTGGATTTTTTCGATTTATTTTAACTATCTAAAGGATGTCCCAGCATGAACTGGTGCAGCGTTTCACTCTCGAAGAAAGCCATAAAAATTATCCAAAGTTATTATGAAGATACGGGTTCTGATACGGATACTAATCGTGTCGTTTTTGTTCGAAATCATACGCCTTCGATACAGAAAGTAGGAGCCTAATTGCAAAATTTGAGCGGACTGGTTCTATGCTTGATATCAAGAGACTATAACGAGAACATAATATTCGTTCAGCTGAAAATATTACTAGCAATAACCGAAAATCCAAACACCTCATTCGTCATCGGTTCCCACAACTAGTCATTTCAAAATCGTCCCTACAACGAACTATGACAAAAAAACCTTCGTCAACATACGTAGAAGATTCAATTGACCTAAGAGTTGAAGCCTACGAACCACCAAAACTACTGTATGTTTGCCGATTGGATCTTAGAGCAGATTGCAGTTAATAATGAATTTTGTAAGCGAATCATATTCAACAACGAAGCTCATTTTCACATTGATGGCCACGTTAATAAACAGTATTGCCATTTTTATGGACGCGAAAATCCTGGACAGTTTGCGGAGAAACTGTATCTTGGGGTAATCGTTTGATATGGATTTTTATCCTAAGGTGCGCTTGGATCTTACTTTTTTGAAAATTGGAGTGGAAGTAACTGTTAATGGTGAATGGTATTGTCAGATTGACAATATCGTTCTTTGGGGTTTTCTTAGGGATCAAGAGTACGCAAACAATCCACAGACAACTGATGATTTAACGAATAATATTCATGCGGTTATTGGCAAAAATTAACTTGAATATATGCAACAATTTGAAAATGCTGAAAAAATAATTACCATGTCACAGTGGACATTTATCAGACATTATGTTTCACACACACAATTTTAAGGTTTCTACTTTATATTGATGTTAATAAATTGATGAGTTTCAAAAAATTTGGAGTACAATTCAGATTTTTTAAATCCCCGAATTTTTGTCGGGACACCCATTGCAGGAAACATTTCAATGCAATAAAATCAACAATTCTCAATGCAGGAAGATCAAGGACTCATATTTCGACAAGCACTTATTATCCAACAGTATCCGCAGGAGCTTCCTTTACCGATTGCGAGCACATCGACCACATATTATGTATATTATACAACGCAAAGATCGATTTTATTTACGAGCATTCATGACTTACAATTACACGAACACGAGCCCCAACAAGTTAAAATCGTTATTTTAACATGAAGACTACCCGATAATTAGCGGCTACAAGTATTTATGCTATTCACCGTCGCGATTACACGCGTACAGAACGCAGCAACGGTCGCTCTCCTCAAGGGCACCAAACATTATCTCCTCTTGTACATCTCTACGCGCCGGCGAAGTTATGAGCCGCTGAACGTCGGCGTCCGTTAATTTAATTAATTGTTCGCGGAGCGTCGTGTTGCAGCTATTTGTATCGGGGCTCAATGTAGGTACAGCATGTGTGTGTTGTGTAATTTAAATTACACATAACAAGAATTACTATACGATACATATTATTTATTTATTTGATATACCTAGCTGCTTGTTTAGCTATGTCTGTGCTTCTTTTTATTAATTATTGTTAGGTAAGTTCTTGGAACAACAAATTAATTATCACTGTACTCATAACGTGTTGTTACCAGTGTTGGGCAAGATACGGAAGTTGACTAAATTTCTTAGACAGACTCGTATTTTGTCGACCCTTGAGGAAACCGGCAACATGAGCCCCTTCTTATGAGACATACAAACATGAGTGTATCTATTCGCTGCAAAAAATTATTCACTTTCCTCACCTATCAATGATGGTAACCACTTGTTGAATAAAATTAGTTTTGTCGTTATTTTGTGAAACAAATAATTTTTAATCCAAAAATAAATTAAAATATGCTAGATAATTCATGTGAGTGCAATACAGGATATGTACTTTTTTAATAGAACACTCTGTATAATTTTATATTTTTGGTGAGTAAATTTTAATTGGTTATATATAACATTTATGACTTAATCGAGCAAATACTTAATCGCAAAGTGGTTAAAGTCGGAAATTCCTCAATAACCTTAAACATTAATCATCTTCGTTTCTGAAGACTTTGTGCACTGGCACAAAAATAACCTTTCCTATAGTGATAGTGACATTTAGTAAATTGTCTTCAAAATTAATTTTGTATTTAGTAAGCAATAGACATTTTGATAATGACGTATTTTCATATCCTGTTAGTGTCGACTTTGGGTGGCTCAGGGCAATTATTGTATACTCAATATATACAGCTTTTCTATTAAAGAAATAAAATATTGCAAATATCATATATACACAGATGACATTCAATTGTGTGGATCATTTAGGACGTTGACATGGCTAATCTTTGGACTAACTCTGAGCTCGACATTGTTTCTTCCGGGTTCTCTCTCTGTAAGCCATAATAAAACTTCTGTTATAGTTTTTGGCCGCAAAAAGGAGCTCTTGTTTGTAAAGGACAGATTACATCTAACATTAAAGTCCAAATTACTGTAGTTGATCAAATTAAAAATCTCGACTTGTATATTACTGATGTGAGATTCAGATACAGATCATGCCTCAAAATTAACCCAGCAATCGCTCGGAAATCTGAAGGTACTTTACGCTAATAAGGAATATTTAAACACTGAAACAAGAAAACGCTTATGTACTATCCAAGCCGAATTTTTATTTAAAACACCACCGTATTACATATTAGATATAAGGGTACTTTAACTCTGCCGCCACACAGGATACAGTTTTTAAAGATCTTATACAGCCCTTTTATACTGGTTTTGTTGCTAATGAATCCCATCCGTAGGTTTAAGTTTTAGACTAAGTTAATTTAAATATGAGGGGATGGAAATAATACCAATTATTAGTTCATTCATATTTATTTTTGCCCGCAAAGATTTATTGTCTTGGCAACTTGGTGCAAGAATATTTAAATTTGATCAGAAAAGGAGTAGTTCCTCTTCTGGCAAATTTATAGTCAAATGAAATAGATCGGATCCTACCAAATGAAAATGTTTGGTTTGCAGCAACAGCCCTGTTAAATTTAAGAGTAAACTGATCAGTTTAAAACTGTGTAGGATTTCCAATATATACTGTTCCTAAAGTAAATATTGCCAGAAGTAACACTTTCCTGTTGAGGATCTCACTTTAGGTCAAGACTATAATCACTATAATTTGGCTACAAGCGTTGCCTGGATTAACATCATAGTTATTAATAAGAACTAGATCAGAAAATCTAATCTAATAAATCCCTTTCACATCCGACCAAAATCGGATTGTTTTCAAATGTTATTACGAGAACTATAGACAATGTTCTGTTATCAAAGAAAAGCGGCGGCCAGAAGTGCCATATGTCTGAGATCGTCAGAAAAGCATCAAACCCATTACAATGACATCGTTCAAAGCCACTGTAAAAAAGTTGCGTACAAATGACTGATTCAGTGTTCTCTATAACGTTACAAGGTATAGTTTCCGTTTATTTGACAAAATGTTGTTAATAAAATTTCATTTGGTTTGATACTCTTCTTATAGAGAAATATATATTATACTGACTACTTGACTAATAAGTGAGCATGAATTAACTAAGGGTTAATATAAAATTCTTTGCTTTATGGATCCAGGGCTTTTTATTAGTTCAGATATAAATAACAACTTAAATTTGTTTGCTGAAGATGATAGCTTAGCTATCGAAACGTGCGTACAGTGTCAGTGAAGTGTTTGTGGCAAGGAGTAGTTGTGAGGTGTTCCAAATAACAACTTGTTCTTCAAAATATAAACAAAACGGTAATTTATTAACAATAAAAAAATATGACATAATAATTACAAATACAATTATAAATATAATAAATTCTTGCAATTTATTATATTTATGTTTCCAACTGACTGGACAGTTTATTTGATTTTATTTATTCAAAAGTTAACAATGAAACGAAATTTATTCTAAAAGCTTAATACTTTCTGAAAAGTAAAGAAAAATAACCTATAATTATTCACCACAGCATTGTAAGGAGATGCTTCTATTTATGTATATGAAGCATTTTAAGTGTAACGTGAACTTCTTACGCTAGATCACGTAACCCTGCGCGTATTTGTGAGTTAAAATGGCGCATAGCGTACCTGTCCCATCTATCATACGCGCTGCTTTGAAGTCGCCAGCAATTATGCTAATACGCGGACATATTTGAGGGTTTCAGTGCAGGTGTGCCTTGAATGCCGTCTTGTTATTTCGATTTACAAAGAATAATAATGAAACCGAACAAGTTGTATTTGTACACGTACACGTTACACATTCAGATCGTCAGAATAGTTCTATATTTGCCATGCCATGGACTTACTCTCGCAAAATCCCTAGTTTCTGGTTGAATCAATATCTGCTATCATTTAAACTATGAAGTGAATATGGATAAAAGGTGTTGTTATAGCTGAAGAATTTCAATATACTCAACTTCGAATAGTCAATTTGAACTCAAATCAAATTTAATACTAGCTAATATTCAAAGTATATCAATAAATATTGAATATGATTAAACTTAAAGCTAGAGTAATTTTATGACAACTATATGTGCATTCTTAAAATAAGTAAAATGAAGACAACGCTATTTACCCATTTTAAATATGTATTTAAAAGTTACAATTTAATTCCAAGTAATAAAACGATTCTACATCGAAAACCACCATCACATAATTAATTTGCATGTTTAACTGTACTTGATTGGATCAATCTAACCAAGCAATTTTAGACGAGAAAGTGAGCCGTTCATCACGTTATCTTTATGGTTCGAATTTAAAATTAAAAGATAAATGGGACCATATAGAGGTTTCTGTTAAATCAGTGTAATAAATTCTTTGTAAGACTTTTACGCTTAAACGTTACACGATTCTTGAAATCTATTGCATAATGAAGGTGGAAACTTCGAAATTTCAAAATCAAGATTCTTTTAAGAATATCACCGTCTCATTGTGAGATGTCTCAATGTTTGCTTACAATTGGCGATATACTATGACGTTAATACAAAGGGATACCTTTTAAGTTACAGCGATGAAGGGTAAAAGTGTTTTGGGACAATTAAGGCTTACACACCTTCGCGTGAGTTCGAACCAATTCTAAAAATATTTCTTCCACTATGAGGGTAGTATATCTAAGTCATAGTTTTCGAAGGCTTCGACAGCTTCTTGAGGTGATAGGAGTAGCTGTTCAGGCATTCTTTGCTTGACTTTCGCAAATAAAGCTAGTAATTAGGCGATAAATCAGATGAGGCATTAATTTGATGTATTTCTTCTTCAAATAATAGCTTGTTTGATATGCGTGGCTGTGTGGGAGTTGGCAAATTATTGGTTGTACAAGCATAAACTGTTTGTCAATCCTCCAAAGCAATGCTTGTAATACGCTTGAAATACTCTTGGGAGTACTTCGTGAACAGATAACTTTTAATGGATTCCGTTCATCTGGGAACATCCCAACAATTTATTGTTGGTTAGTTTCCGGCTAGTACGAATATATTTAAATTTCATCACGTGTTACGAAGTTGCATATAAATTTTTCTTACGCCAATTGACACGGTCCTTTCTTATGCGTGGGTCAAATAATGCGCACTCCATGGCGAACAGATCTTTTTCACGCCCAAACATTCATCAAATTAAATTTATCTAATCCGTGGTAAACCATATGCCGATTCTCTTCAATAACGTTGCAGACAGCATTCTTTTTGGAACATTAACCGATTTTGCTCGACCTTCATGGAATTCATATTGACGGAAGCAGGAGCGTGATAAAATTCTGCAAACCAATTGTAAACATTTTCTTTCTGATGCTGTTGCTGATTAAAAGTTAAAGGAAGCGACTCGAGGGACTGTTGCTATCTTGGGCCTTTACTAAAACCGTAAGAAATCAACCAACGAAAGTCATTATGTTAACTTTCCTTTTCTTCCACAAAATTGCTTTTTTTAAACAATTACTACTCAGCTGATTTCTGCGGTATCATTCCTTCAACAACAACAAATGCCAAACTTTACCAAATAAATAATGTCAAATCTCAATAGTGCCACTAGATAGTGGTCATTTTCAAAAACCTAAGACACTACCGTCATAATCTTAGTCGAGGTAAGTGTCTGTTATGTGTTATTATTGAGTTCTATTTCAAAAGAAGCCATTTTGCACGTATAACTAAACACAGTGACATAAATCTTAGAGATGTAGATTATGAGTTGGGACCAACTTTTTCAAAACTAGCTTTGCCATAGGAGCTCACCTTACGACTCAACAACAGAACTTAACAAAATCAAACAATGGTAATAAGTAAACATTAAATTTCTTTTTTGAACAAAACAAAAGAATCAATTTCAGTTCAATAGTAACAATTTTAATTTCAATAGAATTTTTAACGCACGTTTTTAAACTCCTCTGTATTAAAGACCACACTATACCTAATCCATAAGAGAGAAGAGGCCAACCAACTTTCTCCATCAAAGCAACATTTGCATTTCAAACAAATCCGATAATCGTTCTGTTTTGAATAAGAGAAGAGAAGATCGGCAATCGTTTCAACACAATTCCAAAAACGACTTCGCACGACAAGCACTTTTGTGAATAATTTCTCTACTTCTTTCTTTTAATTTTTTCGATGTTATTTCGAGAAACCATTAAGAAAGATTGTCCGTCTAATTCAATGAAGCCGGAATTATTGTATCCGAGGCGCCTCGGCGCAATTAAGATTACGCAAACCGGGTAATTTTTATCGAGAAAATGGAATTCGTGTGCTCGTAGTAGAATTCAAATTAAACGTTTAGCATAGCGTTCAATAATTATGTGGATAGTGCGAGGTTATTGCGTGAATAATTGGAATTCATGGCTAAGGAGGATGTGGCGTTTACTTCTGGAGTATAAAAGCAGAAATTTCTAACAATTAATGAAGAAATATAAATAATTTATGATATTTGTAACAAAATTTTAAAGGAATCTTAAAAGGTGCACGATATAGAATGCTAATGTGAATTCAAATTGTTTCATCAATCCACCAAATGACATTAGGATGAACAACGAGAAAGTGAAGTGGAATTCACAGTATTTGGGTCACTATACTGGAGGACCCTTTAGGTCATCAACTAACCCACTGCCAAAGCATAGGTTAAGATGCTTTGTAGCGCCTGTATACGACAAGTCTTTGATTAATTCCATTCTAAAGGAACACTTATTTAGCCGACAATGTCTGATAAGAATCCCACCGACAATGTAAAAGTTCTTTTTGGGCAGTCTCAAGTATCTTAGACACTGCTGTCTGCTTCTTCGGATCAAAGTGTTTTATTGTAGCAGGAATTATTGTCATCTCATCTCTTCGAGAAGTCTTCTAAAGGAGAACCTCTCAAAAAGTGCAGACACCATGAATTCCCATGCCCAAACTCCTCTTTAAAATTCTTTCTTGTTCAACTTTTCTCTTTCTTCCAGTCACATTCAATATTTAATATTACTCTCAATACTAGAAGCTTTTATTCAATAATTTTTTATTACACACGGTAATAATTAATTAAACATAAGTAAATAGGAACAGTATAAAACTGGTGATCTGGGGTGCACGATTCGAACCCCAGGTTCGCAACTCTTAGGATAGGGTTTACCATAGTTCTCCTTGCTCCAAATTTGGCGAATGAGGGTGAACATAATATACATGATAACTAATGGCCGACCGATGTCCACTATAATAGTAATTATTAATATGAAAACTCCTAGTATTGATTAAATCAGTAATTATGCATGCCAATCCCTTTCTTGATTGTAATTTGATTATTTTAAATGATTTTATCGTTCATTTCGATTAAAATATTTTTATCGTCCCTCAGACCAAGGAAAATATTTCACTTTTAATGAGTACAGGGAACAAAAACAAATTGAAATTGAAATTCCACACCGAGAGCCAGAGCACATACTGACGCTAATAAAAAAGAAACAATCTCTCTGATTTAATCCGAAATTTAGAATTCTAGAAAGGTGAGACGGCCGACGAAAGATGCACAGCATTCGAGAAGAAACTACGAAAGATGAACCTTGAAAAAAAATAGAGAAAAAGACGACGAAAACGAAACAAAAGCAAGAAGCGATGTCGTGAAGAGAAAAAAGGAAAAACGAAAAATAACTAAACCAAACGATGTGATCGAGCGTTCACGAAATTCGAGATATCCCGACACGCATTTTGAAATTCTACACCTAATCTGATGTGTATAAAGAGGGAAATAGATGTTCAACGGGTAAAGATCAACAAAACAGACAGAGAACACTAGCGAGATTCACTTGGATATGTTTTGGCTCGTCGTGAAGGATTTCTCCGTGTTTTTTGTGCGTTTTTGTCGTTTTTCGTTGGTGTACTGCTTGGCTTCCAGTTTCTTGCTGCTCTTATTTCGCTGTTCGAATCGAATCACACTTTGGAAACTGGAACTGGTATAAAAGGTGCCGCTTATGCGAGAATAGGTATTGGATTTATAAGGCGCCTGGATCTTGTATCTGTATTGTATGTAGAACACGTTGCAGGATTGTGTAGGAATGATGCTCCATTAGATTGGCAAGTTTCGAGTGTCTAAGTATGTGTGTGGTTGTCGCTTGTGTAATAATTGGAATACTCAACCTAAAATGATTATTTGTAGAATTAAGGTATTTAGGATAAAGTCGGCAAAATCGATACGGCTTCTAAAATAATAATAACAATAGTAACCCACTTTTTGTTCTTCACAAAAAGAAGTCAGAATCTTGAATTCGACGGAAATTATTATAAAAAAAGAATCACACTCTCAAGTTCAGTAATACTGCTTCTTACACTTATATAGAAATAAAAAAATAATTTTGTTAAAAATTCTTCTTGCAAGAGATAAAGTACTAGTAATTTTATCGACAATTTATATTCTACTTTAATGGCACTCGTCGCAAATATTTTTTTAACTCCATGTCGTACGTAAACGCATTGTTTACACTGTTGACTGCATTATCTCCTCAAGAGAATTTCTTCACAGATTATAAAAATTGTTACTTTTTAATAAAATTAATAATAATAGTTGAGAAGAAAGCACTTTGTGCCAGCAAAGGTGTAGGAATTAAATTGGTACAATATTCTTTTTAATTCTAGCTTAAAACTAATTAAACTTAAATTAATTCTATAACAAGATAATCTATTTTTTTATTTATTGAGCCTATACACTCGCTTGGGTCGTCACCACACTTTAAAAAAGTGATAGCGCTTCATTCGTAAAAAATATTTGGAAGGAAGCACAAATTTTTTTTAGGGACAAAAATGTTTAATGTAACGAATGTATAGATGTGGATGCTATTTTTTATTTCAGTGGGCGTTTATTCTCCTTTCCATTTTCTAACTATTTTTTTATATGGGTTAATGGTAAGGCTAACGGAACTAACAAAATATTAGACCTATTGTAGAAATGTCTTTCGGGTGATGTCGTGTAGTTGATTTTTAACTTGACGTTTCGCTGACTATCCTGTCAGCTTCTTCAGAAGATTTCTAAAGACTGCTGTTGTTGTCTTTTGCTGCTCGTTATATATCCTATTTTTTAAAAATCAACTACACGACATCACCCGAAAGACATTTCTACAATGGATTACGGTCGTGAAAGCCTACACTCAACTATTAGACCTACTCAATAATCTTTAAAAGCCCTATGAAATATAGGGTACTCCATTTAAAAATATGTTAATGTGTTAAAATATAGAGAAAATGCAATAAAAAATATGCGGCAATTATAATAGTAAGTGGCCCATACTTTGTTAGATATTCAAGAATATCTGATATAAAAATTAAAATAGATTCTGTGCCATAGTGTGTCACCCCACAAGCTGCAATATTTTTATTTGAGTAAGAAAACCCTCCTATGTAAAAAGTTATTCTTTTAAAACAGTCCAAGTATGGTACAAGTACGTCCTCCAATGATGTCAGAACAGAACTGTTTTCATTAGAAACAATTTCACCAAAGGTTTTATAATAAAGGATTTATAATTTAACGTCGCAAGAAAGGATTTTATACACTCACGTGCTTTCATATTTAATTTCAGAGATTGAACATCCACTATTAGTAAACCACTTCAATGCAACTATAAAACATAATAAATCAAGAATATTATAAATTTTATAAAATTAACCTATGTAGTATGTCACTTTCTAGTATATTACCAAAGCAGCTTTGGAACAAAGGATTGTTAAAGCTGTATTTTAATCCGTATTAGAATTACCGAAATTGCTCATACGTTCTTTTTATTTTGATCTTTTTGACCGCGAGAGGTCCATACAAACAAATGATGCGACGCAATGGCTTCAAAATAGCGTAAAGAATTTTAGTTTAGTTTAATGCAGGAGTTTGCCAAAAATTCCAATTTTCAAATATGTACTATGGAAATATACCTTTATGATACTTCTCGGATATACGATTAGTTGGTAAAACAACCAGAAGAAGTTGTAGTTGCTTGTATTTGTAAAAAAAAATCATCTAATAAGTCATCATGAGCATCGTATATCCCGCGTAGAGTGAGAAATTACTTGGTAACTCTTTGAAATTGAAAAAGAAGGCAAAATAGTTCATAACAGTAGCTTTTCAAAAGTTTGGAAAAATGTTTAAGATATATCTGAAAAGCTTATAACCACCAACGAATTAGTCCAAATGCTATCTTTTACTTATCTCCCACAATTAACCTTTCTAAAATTATCTTAAATCCCTTCTTCCTTTAGAAATTCTGACCAGCTGCCTCAAAAATTATAAAAATTGCCCCCTAATAAACAAAACATTTCAAGTTCTTTCGACATTTGCAAGGTTTTTCTAATATACCTTCAGATTTAATTTTATATCCACTATTTACCAATTTTTATCAAAATCACAAGATAAACCATTTCAATACTGCCATACTCTTGGTTTCGGCTTGGAACCGCTCGTTGTCGGAACTTCTGTCGACGTTTCATCCACACTCTCATGAGATATCTTCGGGGACGTTACTGCACACTAACCAGTCAGAGTGTGGGCGAAACGTCAGCAGAAGCTACGACAATAAAGCGGCTCCAACCGGGAAACCAAGACTATAGTGTTATTAACGATCGCGGAAGCCTATGTACCAGATTTATTTCAATACTAATATAAAAATTATTGAGCTTTTAACAATATGTTTAGTTAATTTTTATTATATTACTCCATTCAGATTTCTAAAATTGTTGTTTTAAAAGACAGAGATCATCCTTGCTTGATTCAAGTAAAAAAAAGAATCCATAGCAAAACATACTTTGATCATCCATTTTTGCAGACTTTTTGACGAAATTGAGATGTTAATTCATAAAATATAATTTGGAATGTTACTTCCATACCACATTCAAACATATTGGTCAAAACACATTAGAAGTTACTTTAGAAGTAAGTAATCTTTTGACATAGTTTTTAGCAACATACAGTCGAATTCATAAACTTACTCGTTCCTAACAGATCTTTTTTGGCCATTCACTGTAACCCCTAGAAACCATATAGCCACTTACCTAAAACAAAAGAAAAAACATTTATAGTTATGTGTAATAAATTTGATGACTCATACAGCTAGCTCGGTCTTATTTAAAAGCATAATAACAATATTTCTTTCTAGAATAGCATCCAATTTGAAAGAACTTTAACAATTCCATATGTCGCATATTATACATAAGTTCTATTATACTTCCTGATGGGGAATCCTTGCCAAAAGACCCTGTTGTTACGGAAAGCAGTGCCAAGAACCTTCATGCTTTATTTAACAATTTCAAGTGCAATCTATTTTATGCCTTATGGCCAGAAATAAATATTTCCTTATTTCCCTATGTAATTACAGCAAAATGTTTCTTGTACACTTTGAGGTATGATTAGTGTAGATATTTGTCTGCAAATTAGCTATGTTATGAGAGAAATACTTGCTGCATAGTGACTTATTGGATAATAAACGTACGGTTCTGTATACACACTAATTGTAACTATTTCTCTAATTAGCTATAAAATGTTTGTTTTACACTGTAAAAAATATCGTTATAGAACGTGAGCAGTATTGGTAACTTCGTTATAAGTATGTTGTACTTCGTTACTAATACTTCCTGGTGGCTTGGCAATAATAAACAAAGTATCTAGTATTTGTCCAATTAGTCCCGTAGTTGTACTGTATCGCCTGTAGGGCGTAAAAACCGCTTGTTATGATTTGTGCCTGAAGTAAGTAGTTGTACAGACTGTATTTCATACCTGCTTTCTTCTCCTTTTTTCTTGCTTCAACATGCAGTAGTTATAAGCATAGGAAGTGAGGATGACAATTTTGAAAATTTCTTTCAAAATTAATTTTCTAATTAAGTATACAAGTCTACACTACGCTGTTATCAATTTGCTAAAAACTTCTTTTTTGTACTATATCATGATGCAAGAAAATTTATACAGTATGTAATATCGAGACATCCGAGCCTGTGAATTTATTGATGTATTACACACGGGTTTAGAGAAATGTATCAAGATCTACATAGCGCTCTGAATTTATTGCAACTGATGGATTATTTGTGTAGACTTGATCTGTAAGAAGACCCTAAAGGAAAAAATGTGGTGGCGTTACATTACACGATCTTACGCGCTAATGTTACTATTTCAGGAAATTACACACCCGGAAAATGTTTATGAAATAAATTTGCAGTTTCTTTGGCAGTGTAGCAAATAACGCCATCATATTGAAAAAAAAAAGGTAATCGAGGTCCACATCTTCCAGAAGAAGCCATAAAAGGCTAGTCAACATCCGATTTCGTTCACCTTTAACAGTTACTGCTTCCCCACTCCTAATCTAAGTACAGCTTGGGATGAAAATGAGACAGAGATCTCCCGTCGCTGAATATAATTCGTTTACAAAATCCGTTTATTAACTTATGGACTTTCGGTCACAATTTTGTTAATCATAGCGATATCTTCAGCTGAACGATCATTGCTTTCTCTTGATATCAAGAACAGAACTAGTCCGCACAAATTTTGCTACTACACTTCTAATTGCTGTATCGCTAGGGATATGATTTCGAACAAAAGCAACATTTTCGTAATAAATTTGGACAATTTTAAATAGCATAAACGTTTGCAAATAATGTAATGCAAGTTTATGCCGGGATACCTTTGCAACCAATGTTTTAACTTGCATCGATATGGACAATAGCAGAGTTAATAAGATTACTTATTACCCTTGCTTTATCTCTTATATCGCAAACATTGTAAGTGGGAAGGAATATTTGAATGGAAGCAATATGCTGGTCGAAGTCAACTGTGGGCTGACCAGTTTGGTAGTTCAAATTCGACCTGTAAGGCCGGTACAGATGATTTTAACAATATAAAAAGTGATTTTGCGTATCATCTTTTCTTGTCGTGGCAATTACATCATGCTGTCATCAATAAGTGAAAAGTGACCCTTCTTAAGATAAAAGTCATTGAAATTCCGAAAGGTACTTTCACAAGACCTTCTGTTTGTATATTTGCTGCAATATTTGCTTAATTATTAGAGGAATAAGAAACTAATTTATTTCTGGGATGGTTGAGCAAGAAGGCGCTAACTAAATCAAACTGCTGAGAGTTGTAGCCCGTACAAAATGCATATTCGTCTTTCTTGAGTTTCAAGATTCCACCTTTCAGAGAATACATTCTCAGAATTGGACAGCTAATGACAGACAAAATCGAAGAGCTAAATCTCTAGCCGCACAACACACTTTTAAGCTATGAGTATCTCTGGTATGTGTATGTTTTAAATGTTTTCATGGAATTCGAAAAGAAAATCATTGCATTGTGAAATAATTAGTACCAGATACAATTCTTTTTTTACATCTTTAATAGACTTACTTAATTTGAGCAATTAATTCTGTTTAATTTACAATATCTACAAAAAAAAGAACGTTATTTGTCAAAGAAACTAAAAATAGACCCTCCTAAACACGATCCTGTTCTCCGAACTAATAAAAACTGCTAAGCGTTCGATAAATACATTCCTTTTTATTTCCTTTTCGTAGGAAAGAAACCTGTATAGACTAATAGACATATGCGTATGAAGGGCACAATCATAACCGGCCGTCAAGGTAACAACCTATCCGATCGCCTGGGGCAAGGTTGACCGAAGATGATTCTACGCTATCTGAACAAGTTCTTCACGCCGAGCACAGCTACCCGTCTTTACCTAACAGCCTCGTAAAAGGACGGCGCACGCCATCTCTAGAGATCCGGCGGCAGAGCCCACAATACGATGATAATCCGAAATACAAATTGGTGTGAATTGGCGGTCCGATATGTCACAGAGTATTATTTACAGGTAGAAGGATAAATATACCTTAAAATTGTTAGGTATCGGGAGATATCGGGTGTAGTTATCAGTTATTAAACGTAATAACTGACATTTTATTTTATTGATGTTAGTATTTGGAAGGTTTTATTTATGATGTCAATGCTGACGGCATTTATTCAAGAATTAGAAACCATTGGAAGCCATTGTAAGCATCATGAGTTTTCTGGGTGGGCTTTAGAATAACTTGAAATTCATTCAAAAAATTACCTTTCCAAATGAAGCTCATTTTTTAGTTACATGGTAAGTAAAATTATCACATTTGATATAATTTTACGGGGTAATCGTCCTACCAGATTTTCTTCAAAACGGATAAGAGGATCGTTACAGATGGGATTTCTCCAAAGCAACGCAGAAGGTTTGTAAAATAGATTGTTTTCTGCTATATAAAACAGATATACTAGCACAAGACAGACCAGCTGCGGCATAATAACGTTACTATTTTGAAAACTACGCCCATTGTGAATAAAAAAATATGTACTTTCAATTATTTATGTAAACAGCGATCTACAATTTGCTCAATGCACTCTTGAGGACGCCGAATGAATCTTTCAATTGCCAGACGTAATTTCGATGCTGGGTCTTAGAATGGTTGAAAGCTTTTCTCTGCCTTCTTTTCAAACCTAATACTGAAATTTAATATTTTTCAGTAACAACGTAAAATTGAATTTATAACATACAGGCCTTTCGTCCAGGCGATCGTAGATTTTTGCAAACCCATGGAGGAAATGCATTCGAAATTCAATCGTAAATACAAAAAAAAATTCTCATTATTGGGCAGAACAAAATCCACATGTTCTACGAGAAAGAAATTTTCAGAATACTTTTAGTTCCAATGTATTCGCATTTGTCATGGACGATCAGGTTGACTATGAAATCTACAATGAAAACCTCGCAAATGCAAAATATTTACAAGTATTAAGGTAGTGATTGTAAACAATCTACCGCCCAATACGCGTCATTAATGTTGGTTTCAAATGGATGGAACGACACTCGTCACATGAACACACAAATGTCTTTGAAAATCCATGGATCGGCTCTAATGAACGTTGGTTTCAGCAACCTAGATTCCACAACCTAAGACCACTTGATTGTTTATTTACGGGGTCACATAAAAGATCAAGTTTACACATCTCTTGTTGAGGATAGAGAAGATCTCATAGAAAGCTTTGGAAATTTAAATCGCAATGAAGTTCGAAGAGTTACAAAAACAGAAGTGCAAAAGAGAATGTTACAGTGCCTCGCAGAACAGAATGGAGGACATTGCAAATATTGTATAGTTGTACTATGTACTTTTCATTCGCTTTTCTGATTTATATTGTTATGCATATAATGTAAAATGTATTTAAAATATTTCAGTTTGGAATTTTTTTTAAAGGTTTGCTCATTTAAATAGATTTCTTTATAGTTCGACAACTGCTTTAGATGATAAATGTGAAAACTTTTAATGAACTGGTTGCGTGGAAAACCTTGAATATGGTAATCACATCTACTTTTCCGTTTTCCATTATCCACAATACCTCAAGTTTAACCTTTCGCCTTAGTAAACGTGGATCTCACATTTCCAACGCAATAATGACACGGCCGACCTATTTCTTTTAATTACGACATAAAAAACAATCAGCATATATTAACGCCTTAAACAGAACATTTCTATTCACGCCGATCAAAATTGTAATCTGTTCCGAGACGCTAAACCCGCCATAAAAGTCAAAACAGTATAAATACAACCGAAAAAACGATTTTCATATATGTAACGCATAAGTTTTACGCTCCTTTTAGCATATAGAAACCAGTTGTTGATCAATCGAACTAGACGCTAATTACGGAAAAGTGTCTTTTTACAAAACGGCTACAAGCGGGGTATACGCTTATGTTTACGATACTTAAATTGGAGATAATTATCCGCGATTGTTGTTATATGGGACCGCGTGGTAGAAACGTTTAACGAAAACGAAAGCTTGAAACATTGCACAATTTCTTTTGCCTTTGTTATCGATACCGTGTAGGCTATTAAAGAGAATTATTAATGCATCATGTAGTATGTCAGTAAGTACGTTGATATATACGTAACGACAATAGATCTGTTGGAAATAAGTGATTGCTTTTTGAATTGAAGTTGTAACATTGTGTAGTTTAATGGTAAATGTCGTTACGGTGGGTTTCAACATCGTGCAACCTTACTTTCTTTATTTTTTCTCTTATTTTCGATGTAGCAAATCGAAATCATCAATTCATGCTATTCCATCCTCTTCACGAGCAATAATTTTTCCATAGTTTGATCCATCAAATAGATTCAATTGTTTTCCGGTATGCAAGTACGTCCACTACTATGTAAAAGAATGACACACTGATAAATTTTATATAAAATAAATTTTAAATGAAATGGGGATGTATTTTGTAAATAAGATTATTTCTCCAGAACTGTTATTTTTTAATATCTTCTTTTTTCCGATTAGACGATGCTTAGAAGGTATTGCATGTTGCTCCAATATTTTTTAATATATTCTTTTTTCCGATTAAGACGATGCTTAGAAGGTATTGCATGTTGCTCCAATATTTTTTAATATATTCTTTTTTCCGATTAAGACGGCGCTTAGAAGGTATTGCATGTTGCTCCAATATTTTTTAATATATTCTTTTTTCCGATTAAGACGATGCTTAGAAGGTATTGCAGGTTGCTCCAATATTTTTCTACATTTTTCCGCTGTAATCTTCTTCAAATTTAATAATCTCATCAACACCTTTCGATGGAATGCAGCCCTAAATCAGAACATTGGTACCCTCGATGTTCGACAGTAGTTTGTATACATGGTTTTCCAAAAGCTATTATAAAATTATGGAATACCTACACCTCAATAACAGAGAGCAAATAGATAAAGCCGACAGAATGACAAAAATTTTATAAAAAAGTTTATGCGATGGGGTATTTCTTGTAGATGTCTAATCATTGACGAAGCCATGGCCAAATATTCTGGGCACCATACAGCAAAACAAATTATTTGAAGTAAGCCAGTGTACTTTCGCTTTAAAGATTGGATACTTTGCAGCTTCACTAGTTTTTGTTTCAATGTTTGATACCTATTGTGGTGCAAAACAAGGCGTCAACATGATCCCAAGTTGTCTAGTTGTTGAAGATTGTAAAGAATCCAACTGATCATACTGTCTACTTTGACAATTATTTCACAAGTCATGCCCTGCGTTGTAGATTAAAGAAAATAATATTTAGAGCGATTAGAACAATTCACGATAATCGAACAAGAAGGTGTCCAGTACCTACATTACGAGAAATGAAAAAGAAAGATTCGAGTACAATATGTCAAAGAAAATAAAATAATATTTGTGAGGCAGAAAAATAATAGTATTGTTACAATGGGTAGCAACTTTGACGATGTCGAACCACTGGGAAGAGTCAAGAGCTGGCCCAAAGAAAAGAAGCGCCTATCCTATAACAATGGCGTAAGTAGTGCCGATTTCCTTGATCGAAATGTCAACTCCAAGGTAAAAAGTGTCAACGAAAAATAAATTAGGCCTACTTCAATTTCTTTGCTGAAACGTAAGATTTTACTTGAGGAATAACAGCAAATATACAATATTTTAGAGGCAACCCAACAACGTGTCAGAAAGTGTAGTAAATAGTGAAAGTGGTCACTTTGCAGCTGGTTATTTTTTTTTTGTGTAAATGCATGTACAATGGCACAAAAGCAAACTTGGACGATGCGCTATAATCTTGTACGAAAATGAGCTTTGTGTACACTGCCCATACTGCTTCGTCCCTTATCAGTCGTCCAAGAATGCTTTTGTTACCTACATACTTCATTATCCCGTTCTACTTATTTGGGTACACCATTATTTTCTAGAAATCCAATATATTCCAATATATTTGTTTTGAAATGAGACTAAAATATTATTGTTAATAACAAATTATTACATTTTTAATAAGAAAAATACATTTGCAAAATTTCTTATCGTATCGGATCAAATGGGTTAAAATGTATCTAGGTGCTCTCTTTTTTACACAATAGTGTATTTAATTTCAATAAGACAAAGTAATTCATATTTTTCAAGATATACTTTAATTTCTACTCAATATATTTAAACCAACGATAGATTTAAAAGTTCCTCAACGAAAATGGGTAAATGGAGTAGAACATCGGTAATTTTCATTTCTCATAATGAAGTTTTCATTCCTAATTGCTAGAATGGTACTGACAATACTGAGTGATATAGAATTTACAAAAAAAATTCAGACATATGTTTCGATATATAAAAATCGTAAAATATCGCGGTATATTAAGATATGTCATCCGTATTTGGCAAACGCATATCATGTGCACCTTTCACCTTCAAAATTACAAAAACCAGACCATTCAAAAACGAGTTCAAAGCTGTTCGTATACATACAAACACATGTAAGTATATTTGGCAGTATGACACAACTATAATGATTGAATTAACTTAATTACGGTCAACGGCAACTTTCTTTTTAATGGTTGCCTATCTAAGTCGTACGAACGTATCACACCTGTCGTACAAACTACGATTTCCTGTTAGGTTACATCCATACCCTACAAAGATCCAGATCATTTCACGCCGTTTAAAGATAAAGATTTTCGCGAAACATCCCATTCGCGAGGATTATCTATCGTATCATTAGCATAAATTAACATGCGACGCAAAAACCAACCCGAATAGGTTCTGTAAACGGAGTTGATCGTATACACGTTGACTTCTTTTGGTGTTTTGAGACTATAAACGATCGCAAGTGGATTTCCATACAAAGTAGCGAGTTTAAATCGATCGCCATTCGCTCGGCTGAATCGATCTTTTGTTCGATATGACTCTTACTAAGCCGTACAGAACATCTGTTCGAGTCTCTAGCGCGCCGTATTCTGCATAGATGCTGCTGTTAACGTTTAGTGTCTTTTCCCTGAACGTTTCTCCGTTTAGCACGCTTAAATGGAACCATATGTCGGTCGCAGGTTGCGACACCGCTTACCAAAAGGTAATAAACCATTAAAGAGATGAGAGGAGTATCGTTAAGAGGGTTTTAAACGGTTAACAGCGGAGTCTTTGCAAAAATTGCGTCAAAATAAGCATCCGCATCGGGATTCTTAAACAATAAAGTTATTGCTTTATGATGTGAAAGTTTAAAGGGTATACGGATGCAGCAGAAGTAATTACTTTCTTTGCTTGTTTAGGAGTAACTGCAGATACTAGAGAGTGAAGATATATAAAATATAATGGATATTACTAATGAAAGGAAGTGCTATGTTTACCATTGACCCTTGTGAAGGCTGTTTACTTTTCCAATCATTAATTGCCTTTCTGTAAATGGTTGTAGCTTAATACTCGGTATTGCCACCTTTGGCCAATCTAAAAGTGGAATGTCAACCTCAACAAGATGTATTCCTGGAAGATTATCGCTTCATGCGGTCGTTCCTATTACTGGCACGTGTGGTACTAATGTCTATTATATACCTGTAGCCATTGTACCTCTGTTTACTGTTACCAACTCCGTACGACCTGTTAAACAGATGCCTCCCTAGACCGCGATAGAGCCACCACTAAAATTAGGCGTAGATCTGATATTGAATTGGGGATAGCACTCACCATCTAGTGTGTATACTAGTGTACGTCTAGCTAAGGTGTAGGAGCAAATCTTGACGCATCTGTGAAGAATACATTGGCCCAGTCATTAACTTCACAACTGACATGTTCCATAGCAAACCTTAAGCCAACCACTTAGTGATTTCTAGTAAGATGAGCAGCTGTTTCAGCTATTCTGGCTCTTATTCCTCTCTGACGTAGCCTATTATAAACAGTTTGGGTACTTACTCCAATATTTCTAACTCTATCCAAGTCGTTCTGCAATTATCTTGTAGTTTCATGCCTCCGACCTAATATGTACTTGTATTTGGTAGTATGAAACAACTACAATTATTGAATTAACTTAATTACGGTTAACGGCAACTTTCTTTCTGATGGTTGCCTATCTAAACCGTACGAACGTACATCTCCTGCCGATTAAATGCTGAAGCAATGCAGCTACTGCTGATTTCACGATGTGCTGTGTATGAACAGGATACGTAACTTTTGTAGCCCCAACTCTAAAACAGAGCTGTAGAAATAGCTGCGTGTGATCTTAACGTAATAGTGCTTCATTATTATATGCTAGAAAGAGAACTTTGGATGAAACAGTTGCTGATATTTGGAGTACCTATAAGGAAATGTTTATAAGAAAAGTTCTAGAAGACCTTCTCTATTGTTCGATTATTTGTTATATGACTCTTGGTAAAATTATTGTTTGTGCCTGAACATAGGCCAACAAAAACACACTCATTTGTACTCACATTTACGCATGCACAAAACCAAACACACACGAAGCCACGTGCAGATATATGATTACAATCCACACATTACATCATTCATACATTATTTCGCTAATTCAACGATGAGTTCCCATTTTCCATACAAAAATTACATCTATATTACTATGTACGCCGATAATATAGAGAAAACCGTCAAGTATACATACAAAGAAAGACAATACACAGCTAACAAAGTAGATCATAAACTGGTGGATTAAAACTAAATACAAAAGTAACATTACAACATAGGAAAAAGAAAGAAAACTTGCAATAAAAGCAGGTAATAGGAAGCTGCATGGTTACCATAATTAAATATGGTTCTAAACGCTGTTAATTGCTTCTTAAATGAGACTTTAAGCAATTGGGTAGCTTGTTAAAGAAAGTCATATCATGCATATTGCACAGATTTCGCACTAGCAGCCAATCTGTGTTGAAGTGTATGTTTGTTCCTAGAATCTCCATGCTGCATAAAGTGCGTATATTGTTAAAATTTTACCTGACTTGATTTGATTAATGCGAATCTAACTACCACCTTAAAGTGAAGAGCATACTCCAAGCAGATATATTTCCGCCAAAAAAAAAGAAGAAAAAAAATTTAAGGCAACAGGGACGTAAAGACTTCGTTACCTTAGGCTAAATCTCAAGCCACCAAGGGACCAAAGGAAATAAAGAGGATCAACTGGCCAAACAAATAGCGAATGTGCCTTTCGTTGCTCCAAATGCTCACTGTAGTCTACAAAAGAATCGCTTTAAATAAGAAATTAGGAACTGGGGCGAAAATCAAAGGTCTTGTACTAGCAAAACGTGCCAGGACAAAATCAATTGCCCAGAAGGTTTCGTTCATGGAACATGTACCGAAATAAATAAATATGTAATGATGAAAATATCTATAAATTTTGGCGAGCATTTCCTTTAAGAAGAAAAATTCCAATGGAATAGAATGAATACTAGGTAATTGTAAACGAAGGATTCTAAGTGCTAAATTAGTTTTAAGGTAGAAATAAGAAGTCGTTGTTACAACAAAGCATTATCACGTATTTACTTCTGAAATTTACTTAAATCTCCAATAGTTCTACCCTCACCTTAAAGAAATCACAGAAAAAGAAAAAGGACCTGATCATATCTTTTTTTTTTGGTTATTATTCCGATTCAGCGGCGCTGTTCTTGGAAATTACTCTTTTTCATCTTTGTATTCTTCTTCTTACGAGCACTTGCAGGATTCCAATAAGACATTACGTTCCTTCATTTCCTTGTTTTTACAATGAAACTATGAATAACGCATCGCGCTAGTGCTAATAGGTTATGCAAAGATTTACTTCCTCATTATAGAGTACGGACAATTTCATTTCGTCAAACAATATGTACCGATTTTTTCGCAATGTTAAATTTCCATTAAGAATGCAGACGTAACATAATACAAACCGACAATTTGCATTGCAAATAATGGCCAGCCCGTTTCGACGAGTGTACCGAGAGTTTTTTCTATTCGCCTACACGCGCATCTGGTAACTGTGTAGCCTACCAATACATAAGAGGCGGTATTTAACTTCTTCAACTATTGTTTTATGCCTTACGCGGAGGAAAATACATTAAGGAAGTAATATTGTTTTAATTACATTAGCCACATTAAACAAATAAGTAAGTAAATAGCTTTCCAAACATCCTAAGATTTACGAACAACTGAAGAGGTGCTTAGTTTGCATATTTTGTTTCTTCTTTCTTCTTTACACAATTACGTGCGCAGCAGACAAATACTCGTAAATGCACGTGCGTTCTTCACAATTATATTTTTTAATGAATACCGTATAGATCATATTATTCCAGTATATTATTATACTTCTGTAATTTGACCTTTTTTTTTTGACCCTGACCACTTTAACCACTGAGACCACTCGTCCATTACCTCTTTCTCGCGAGCCATTGCTGCTAAAGTAATGCGATGAAAAATTTGACAAAACGCCATCCAAAGAATCATCTAAAAATGTTTTCTTCGGGAAACATTTCATGGCTATCCATTTTCTTATTTTAAATTGAAGCCCCTATTATTATTTCAAATATGAGTTCTACATAAAATTTCAAGGTAACTCTATCTAAGCAATTAACTACTCAAACTTTGCGTCCTCTGTCGAATTTCTTGAACATTTTCTTACACCAAACCATCGGGCATTCATGCAAAATCGAATGTAGTGCAGTCTCCATGCCTAAGGATGCCTCTATCTCACGGTAAGTCACATGCTGATCCTCTTCAATCATATTGAGCATAGCATCGATATTTCTTGGAACAACTTTTGGTCGATCTTCACGAAATTCATTACTAATGGAAGCACAACTACGATGAAATTCTGCATACTGTTAGCGAACAGTCCTTTTTGATGGTGCTTCATTAGCAAAGATTGAACGAAGTGATTTGTTGTTGTGTTGGGTCTTTACTAAAATCTTGAAAATACTAATGCCAGATCTCTGTAACGCCATGTAGTGGTCGTTTGTAAAAATTTAAGACATTACTCTCGCACTACTGGCAAAATACCTCATACTGTAACAAATGAGATTATGCATGGGTAAACTAGAAAGGCCGGACATCACCGTTGGCATACAACAGCTACAGGGAATCTGATCACTCAAAGCCGTCGGTCACCATGGATGGTGCACTACCAAACTATTGGTGAGATCTAGAAGTATTAATACGTCACGACCATAAAATTTGCTTACATTTATTTTGCCAATTCTAAATCAAAGATATTTGATAATCAGAATACAATCTCTTCCATTTAGAACTTCTTATAAACGGTTCAATGATACGTTTATTTACTACTATTACTACTTTCAAATTCTTTGGAACAAAAAAAAAATAGAAAAGGAACAAACCGAGCACCTTCACATCTGGAGGTCTTAAATTAATTTCCAAAGCGAATACAACCGGCATTTGACATTTCCCTTCTCACAATAGAAATAGTGCACCATACTCATGACTAAAGCCCGACTTACAGACACCTAACCTTGACGGATGTTAATGACTCCGACGTGGACGGCCAAAGAAACCGTAAATTAATTGATTTGTGTGCAACGCGATGTCTAAAACGCTATTCTGCATTATATTTATCGTCCGCACCGTATAAACATGCTGAACGATGATTGTGAAACCGCGAAATACGATTAATGTACCATTAATTATTGTTACATTAATTGCTCCGTTCGTATACATGTGCGACAACGGTGTGTATGTGCAAGGAATCCGGAATGTTGTGAAGTTCTTTGTCAGCGTACACACTTTGCAATTCGTGCAGCATGTTGAATGAGAACGCTTACAAAAGGTTCTTACAATTTTCTATAGAATTAAATTCTTCGCAAACTAATTTAATTCACTCGCGGAATAAAATTGTTACTTACGAGATTTCCTTTTATGAATTTTCTGAAAAGGTTAACGGCGGGAAGAAAGGACGGTATTTGAAGCAAATTTCTGCAGAAAGAGACATTCTATAGTTGAATACAAATGATTTTCTCACCACCATAAGTAAATAAAAAATTAGGTGCTGTAAGTAATGAAGATGCCTATTTTTTCAAGAAGTACATTACAGATTTTTGAAAGATACTTGCATAAGAAAAGACAAGCAAGTAATGTTACTTACGAACTATTAACTGATTGAAATGACAATGTGAGTACATCTCGACAATCATTGTTGAACGATCTATGTACTTTGGTACACCGGCAACTGTCGACCAGCGACGTAAGCGGAACCGACCGTGAGGTACAATCAGATCGTCTGTGATTTAAGCCTATACAGCTGAGATGGCTGAGCCAAAGCCCTACGCAAATCGCGCCTGCCGAGATGTCCGTTACCCAGAAACCTGGAATTGAGTCCACGACGGCTAGCTCCATGCCTTAGGGTCCAGATAAGGAGCTCCTGGCACTAGGATGAATCCAAAGGAATCCCCAACGAGCCAGTATATGGTCGGTGCAGCAAGCTGCCTCCTCCCCTATGTATGTTGCCCACGCCATGCCCGTTACTCTGTGAACCAAAGATTGGGTAGCGAAGATGCAAGACTTTATGGGTAAACGCCATCAGGTAAACGTTTACCCAGGGACCACAATGGAGAGAAATAATTAAACCGCGATAGGATCAAGAAGTCTCATAATCGTAATGGTAATAATTCCGACATCAAGATAATTTCTTTGAGGATATAAGAGTTTTAGACCACTATAGTCACCCCTAATACAAATAAGTATAGTTTGTCCATCTATATAACGATTTCACTGTTGAGGGATTAAAAGTATTAAAAGTGTTAAAAAAAAGTATTACCGGGGTTAAGTTATTATGTTTGTGAGAAGAGAAATGAGGTTCCTATATTTCGAAGTTTGTGCAACTTCTTACCATAGATTGCAGTGTTGTACACTACGTTGTCGCGCGTTATGAAAGAAAACGGCTTTAAATTTGGTGTAGTAAATAAGCGGCGAACAATTATGGAATCGCAAAGATTGCAGCTACTACGGGATGAGTACCTGACGAAAGTGAAGGCATTCAGAGAGGAGAAACGTTTCATTTGCTACTTGGACGAAACATGGTATGATACTCGTGATACTGACAAGAAAGGTTGTGATGATGGTTCGGGAATGTGTTCCCTTAATGTTCCTGTGTCAAGAAGGAAAAGAATACCTCCAAAATTACCTCCAAAAAGTGTTCTTGTTATGGATAATGCCAGTTACCACTATCGACAAATTACTAAAATACCTAATGGGTCAAACACAAAATTGGAAATAACAAAATTTTATATTATAGTAGTTTATTTCATTGTATTGTTTAACATCTATTTTATTTTTGTTATAATTGTAATGACGCTTTCTATACTATGTATCAAGAATAAATTTTTCATTATTTCATTTCATTTCATTATTTCCCCAACAATGTACATTTATAGGTATATAAACAAATATATTATTCAGTCGAACATTAATTTCTTTATAATACACTTTTACTATTACAATGTTAGTGAATACGTCAATGCTAACCATCCGTGCTCAGAAGGGATTATAACGGTTGGTAAACATTTCTTTTGTGAAGATCGAGTGCTATTTAAAAAGCCAAGTCGTTAGAAATAGGGATGATTTCTAAATGGTGGTGAACTATCCAAAATAACGCCCGGATTATTGCATTTATCAACAACCTCAATGGACTGATTATCAATCGTATAACCAAGCACGCTGGCGAGCTTCACTCTTTGATTTTTGCTATCGAAAACCAAAGCGGCACACTTACCAGGGTTGACACAAAGAGAAGGTTCTTTAGAAACTATATACAAACTACCAGGTGTGTCGGTAATTCTTTTCCGGTTTTTTCGCTAAAGAAAACACGTTACTTAGAATGGATAGTTAAAATTTATTTATTCAAAGTATTGGCCATTTGATTCTATACATTTTGTCCATCTCTCAGGCAATTTATGAATGCCATTCCAAAAGAACAGTTCCTCCTTTGAGCTAAACCATTCATCGAGCCATTTTTTAACTTCTTCGAAATCGGCGAAGTGCTGCTCTGCAAGCGCGTGCCCCATCGATGCGAAAAGGTGGTAGTCGGATGGAGCCAGGTCTGGAGAGTACGGCGGGTGCGATAAAACTTCCCATCCAAGTGATTTCAATATTTCTTTGACTGGTTTTGCTGTATGAGACGGCGCGTTGTCATGTTGCAAAATCACTTTATCATGTCTTTCAGCGTATTGTGGACGTTTTTCGATCAATGCACAGTTCAAATTGATCATTTGTTGTCGGTAGCGATCACTATTAACTGTTTCTCCCGGCTTCAACAGTTCATAATATACGACACCAATCTGGTCCCACCAGACACAGAGCATGGTCTTGCGACCAAAGCGATTTGGCCTAGCAGTCGATGGGCCAGCTTCGCCAGGTGATAACCATGATTTTTTTCGCTTGGGATTTTCGAAATAAATCCATTTTTCATCACCCGTTACTATTCGATGCAGAAATGACTTCCTTTCATACCTTTGAAGCAGAATTTCACTAACGATTTTTCGATTTTCCATTTGTCTGTCATTCAATTCATGTGGCACCCATCTCCCCATCTTTTGGATCTTTCCCATAGCTTGTAATCGTTCACAAATTGCTACTCGGCCCACATTCAACTTTTCTGCTAATTGTTTTTGAGTTTGTGTTGAGTCTTCATCCAATAGCCCCTGCAATTCCGCGTCTTCAAACGTTTTCGGCCTACCAGGACGTTCTTTATCTTGAACGTTGAAATCACCACATTTGAATTGTCGAAACCACGTTTCACATGTTCTTATGGTTGGAGCATGCTCACCGTAAGTCTCTACTAGCAAACGATGACTTTCAGCGGCTTTTTTCTTTTGATGAAACAAGAAAAGTAATGCGTGCCGCAAATGCACGTTTTCAGGCACAAAACTCGACATTTTCAAAAAATTATAAATCTATAACGCTGTTATTTTGGCGGAACGTAACTTGTGTAGTTTTAAGGTTAATGTCAGTAGAATAAAATTACATATGTATCAAATCATAACATTTCATACTTATGGCCAGTGACATCTGCCGGAAAAACCGGAAAGGAATTACCGACACACCTGGTATGTAGATGTGAATTAGTTGCGCCCAACTCGGAAGGTGGAAGGGAATAATAAATTTGTATAATTTATGGGTAGGAAGGTAATAAAACGGTCCTTTCCTCGCACACTCCGTTTAATATCAGATCGCTATCATATATTAAAGTTGAGATTGTGACAGAAGGAACTTTTTATTACTTTCTCAATAATAAATATGTGCCTCATCGATGTGCACATGAGATATACAATCTTGCAGCTTCTTATGAAAATGGCACCCCGCTCATAATTCTTCCCTCCATTTGTTTTAATCGAAGACGTCGATAAAAGCGTGTAGGTGGCGACTTCGTTTGTTAGTTTTTGATGAGTAACGCTTAGGCTTGAATCTTGGCCCTCGTAAATCAACAAAATACAGCAACAGTTGAGTGTTCAATCTGGTTTATTTTCTATCTGTTCTTGCATTTAAGGTTCTAGCTAATTTATATCGAAATCATTTCATCATACTCGTAAATAACGGTAACCTATACGGTAGATTTTTTTAATAAATTCTATTGTCAACAACACGTAACACCAAATAAATAACCTTTCTATTGGAAATCTGGTAACGTTGAATACTCCGTGGGAGCAATATCTTAATCTCAACGTGAAACAGGCTATAGGCAGGAATGGGTATGCATATTTATCATGTCCTCAACTACGAAAACTAGTCATTATTATACCTCAGCGTAGAATAATTCAACTGGACTTGATTAGTACTGCATAAGAGTTTTGGCATTAGCAATAAAATAAATTCCTTAAACTCTTTTCCTCAGAAACAGTCTATAGCACCAATTCTTCAACTGCAACAAAAACTTTTTAAACTTAATGCATTTCTTATGTTTTGATTAATTCTTTTCCATGTTCCAACAACGATGACACAATTCCTCTACATAAAAACCATTAAAAATAAACACATAATTTTATTAATCTCCTTCCTTTCCTTTTCACTAAAAATAACAGTTCCAGCACGAGTAAATTCTCCCATCGAATCCATTCGGTATTCTTCCCATACAGCAGCCAGCTTGACACAGACTCGACTACTCCACGTCTAGAACAGCGCAATGGGAAATTCTTTCGCAACGCCAGATGCTGAGAATAGGAATCGTTGACTCTGTTTTTGATTAATGAATCAGCGCGACCATTTTACATCTATTGCTGTTACAATTTGTCATCTAAATGATGTTACGTTGTCGTCCGGAGTTTAACGCGTGGGCCACAGAGCGCTAATTTTATACACTTCAAGCTTAGATAGCTCACCTAATGCAGAACAGATGGTAATGCAAGGCTTATATTGAAATCTTTTGCGCTATAATGAGTTATAAGTCTAATTTTGCATAAATATAAACTATACATATATTCTAAAACGGTTTTTTAGAGTATAAGTTGATTATCGTGAGAGTCATACCGCCATCTACAGTTACTAGCAAGTCCCCTGTACATGTTTGTTCGTGTTAACCAGTGTTGTACAGTAATATATCGCATTGTCTTGCAGGATATGATTTTTTAGAATAAGTTTACAAATTTTCTCAATTGTAATATTTACTCTAAATATGTGGAACACTGCAAGATCCAAAAAAACCTGTACGATCCTTAACAACTATACTTAGGCTGAGACACCAAATACTTCAAAAAAAATACATAATTGTTTTGAACACTCGCCAGCCACCTTCGCCGGTAATCTAAGGGAACACAGCGTTATGATTTTGGAATCTTTAAAGTTGTTAGAGAAACCCCTGCTTTACAAAAGTTCTGAGCTACTAGGGTTATTAGTTTCATATAAATTTAATTTTGCGTCAAAACCTTTATTTGTTAAAAATCCATTGTTCTGATTTTTTTATCTAATTATTTATTGCAGCTTCAATTTTTTTTGGGTCTCTTTCGCATACAAATTTCTTTCGAAGTATGAGTGGACTCTTTCAAATAATCATTATTATACTGCGTTTCAGTATGGGCTGGTAGAATACATACCGTAAAGCATTTTTTTTTTAATTTAGAGGAGTAATAAGTCTGACACAGGCAAGTTGCCTTCTGAGTTCTTGAATTTCCTGTGGAGTGTAATTCTTTTTCTTTCAAGAAGCAGTAATTACCTAGTATTTTCCCAATATCTGGTAGTTGTTCAAATATTTGTTTAAGTGCTGCGGTTCAAACACATAACAGAAGGCAAATATTTCCATCATAAAAACGAATCCCGTAATAGTGACGACGTCACTATCACTAATGATTCTAGTAAGGAATTGAAAGAAATGACTAGATACATAAGAAGCAGATGCAGTACATTGCTTTCCTTCTTGTTCAGAACTGCGTTCATGATCATTGCTAATAGCAAACTATTCATCACAATTACTTTAAAAATACCTCATCGTGCCACTTCAATAGTGGTTCTACAAAATCACCTAATTTTTCACCGACGTAACTTGAAAGTATTTGATAAATCCACATATATTGATCTTTTATTCTCACGATAAAGAGCAATTATGAACTGTGTTCCCCAGTTTTCCTTGAGCTTAGAGGACCAACTTGTTTTACTTATCCTTAAAAGTTTTTTCATTTACTTTGCTACATTTGCTTTCTAATAAATTCCGCAACTCTAAGGAGCGCGTAGGCAGTGTAAGTAATATGCAGCATATTTTTGAAGATATCTTTAAGTTTTCCAAATTTAATCATATATCCAGCGTCACTCACAAAGAGCAAAGCTTTCTTCCATTTCCTCACATCTCCGAAAATTTGATCAATACTGCTGACAATTACTTCCGCTATTGTATCAACATTTACTCGTTCTGTTAGTTAGTGCTGGTTATTAAATATGACTTTGCTGCATAAAAAACACCAACAATGACGTGAACTATACTTCACCCTAACGCATCCATAGCTTGGTCTGCGCTCAACCAGTAATAATTGTATCCTACATCGGTTTTAATTAATGTTGTTTTTACTTTTGTGTATATTTTTGGGAGATGGTTTTCATATAACGTTAACTCGGAATACTTTACTTACTACCCGTATATTTAGCCATAAAATTTTTAAAGACTGGATTACCTAGTTTTCGGAAAGATATATTTGCAGCCACAAGGGCTTCGCAGAGATTGCCATAAAAGGTCTCATTCGAGACACCAAGATTGCGATAAACATCGGGTTTTAAGTAGTCCGTAAATCGAGATTTTTTGGAACATTTTACAGTAACTGAACAAATTGTGCAATAAATATCTGGGTCGGTGATAACTTCGAATCGATCATGATCCTTATTCTAGGTATAGTTTGTGAGGCGACATAATAAATATAAAAGAAAACAACGAAAACAAAATTAATATATCTGCATAATAAAACGAAATCAAAGTTACTTAAAATAAAAAGGAATTCTGAAAATGCTCAATTATGGGGTTGATGCTTAAAGGTTCTGCCCAAAGAGTACCAGGTTGATTTTCCCGAACTACAAAAATTTCAAACATGATTACAGTTCATATCTACTTTCAAGCTTTGGTGAGTCTTGGATAATTACGTTTCTTGATTGAAACAAATAGAAAATAAGTAAGATTGACCTGGTTCACGAAAGTCTTTCTGTGTGTATATATGTGGCAACACGTATTATTCCAATAAATGTTTTGCGTGCTGTTGCCTAATCTCGTATGTTAACACAGGCCTTTTTTAGTCAGTAGAAAAATATATAACCGGGCACAAATTTACAAGTCGTCCAAAAACGAACATATAATTCACCTCTTTATATTTGGAGGCGAACCATTAATATCTTTCGCATTTGTACATATATTTAAATCTACACAGAATTACGCAAGCCGATCTCTATTCAAATAGCATCATCTGTCGCTGTTACAACCCAATTTGCCTCTCACACGGGAAAAGATACGTATCGTTTTCGATAAATAAATCGAGCAGATTGAAACGCGATCACCTCCAGGAGATCCTCCAATAGATGACGTTAATTAAGCGCTTATTAAAAACGGTATTAATTAAAACTTACACGTTTCATCGTTAGTCGAAACACCAATCGGCGGACCTCGGTAATCGTTTTTTTAACGGTCCTTTAGCCCACCCGGCGGCCACTAGCCGCTTAACATTCAACTCTTGTAGGTTTTAAGTAATTGTCCGATGATTATGTAATAACGTTGGCGATGGGCGAAGTGGAGAAGATTCGACTGCTAAATAATTCATAGTTCGATGTATGCTTTGCTTGATTATGGCTACGTACAGGTGTGCCTGTTATGTGAGTAAAGATTTCGTGTATTTAGCCCGATTAAAATTGATACGGTACCGCAGATATTTTGGCAACGTTCGTCGCATGGTAATTGCTGGCAGTGCGCTTGTAGTTTGTTATATCGTAGGTTGTACGTGCGCTGTGTCGAGGTTGTGCATGAGGAATTTAAAGATGCAAAAGAAATGACCAGTTACTGTTGTAATTGAACAAGTCCGGAGAAAAATTACATAATCCTTTCATCTTTTCAAGAAAGAATGCCCAAAGTGTGGGGAAATTTAAAAATTGTTACCAGAGATAGAAAACGTGAGCAGCAAAAATGTAGAAGTGCTGTATATAAAATATGTTCCAAACTAATTCAAAAACTGATGACTTCAGGCAGTGCCAGTATGGATTTATTAAAGGCATATCCACAATCTATATACTGCTGCAAAGAATGGAGATGAGTCGTGAGTACAGAATGGGTACAGAAATGTTCTGCATAGATTTCCGCAATAAGCCTTTGGCTAAGCAAATAGGTTAAAAAAAAATAAGGGATAGAAGCTAAGATAGAAAGATTGATTAGAATGACCATGCAAAAGTCAAACATTACCACAAAGTTAGCATAATAACAAAAAAAAGATTGAGAAGTTTATTATTAACGAAAGAGTAAGACAGTAACCCTATTCAATTTGTCGTTAGACCTCGTACCGAGAAAAATATAAAAGGAAACCTTAGCTGACGGAAGTAACGGAAGGAACAAGAATGAGATTGGAAATAAACCATGATGGTTTAGTGGTGAGAGAAAATCGGAAATCCAATTAAAAATAATAGCAACTAGATTAATAGAGCTTATCAAACAAACAGGAAACTATTACAGAGAAGAACACTTGCAGAGTAGAATTAAATATACCGTGCATTTCAGATAATACTGGTCATAGGTATTTACTTGATACAAAAGAGGGCTGAGATTTCCAGCTGTTATGTCTCATTATCTCTGCTACAGATTCCTGAAATTGCCGTTAAAGCTGCTGCTTTTTTCTTTAATTCCGACTTTACTTTTTTGTTATAAATTAATGAAACAGTCCCCTTAGGAAAAACATTATATAGTGGCTTTGCTAGGTAAATACCTATGGCCACTGTTATTTGAAAGGCACAACATGGTTAAACTCATCATGATATACTCAACAGAAGATACAGATAATAAGAATCGATAGGACCGATAAGGCTGGCTGACGACAAATACCGACCAAGAGTCCACCATGAAATAATACAGTATCTGAATAGAGAGAATATAATAAAAACATTTCTTTGTGTCGCAGCAAGTAAAAGAAAAAATGGGAACTTAGATCAACATTGTTACAAGGAAGAAGGACGACAACGCTGACAAATTGGAAACAAAAAGTAGGCGATAATCAATGAAGATCTGGATTGCAGCAGAACAACGTCACCAGAGATGCTCAGCCATGAGCAATGAAACTGATAGTGAACATATTGAGCATTTATTTGAGCATCTTTCTTTCCAAGAGAAATTCATTACAAAACCATATTTTTACTTCCAACATGAATATAAACCTTCCAAATATTTTATTTCTGAAACGGCAAAGATTTTAGCCAATAGGTGAAAATGGTAAACAAACAAAAACAAGCCTTCGCTATCATTCGTGATCTTTGTTATATTGCTAGAAAATTATGTTTTCTTATTTCTTAATCAGTTATAGCGATTGAGTTGTTAGTGTTTCGTGTGTTTCATGAAGGTCGACCAAAATCAGTTATTATTCTAAAAAACATCAACCCGAGGAGTGTCAAGAGCCGTCAAGAACCACATTTAGAATGGAAAGAATGTTTCGAGAATTGGATCGAATGCATGCAAAAGTGAACACTTTAATCTTAATGGCAAACATTTTGAAAGACAATAAAACGATTTGTACATTTTTTTTTGTTTTTCATTATTAAAAGTTAACTCACTTAATTCCCAAACGTACGAGTGGTGAATCGAGATTGTAAAGTACCCACCACTTGATCTTAGTACGACTTTAATCTACAGTCAGGAACGTGTGCTCCTACCGAGCATTATTGAAAACGTAATTGCTGAGAAGAAATTTCTATGACAAACAGAAAAAAATCAAATCAGGGAAATCATCTAGCTTTGTTAATAACTTTCAGATTGTTAAAAATCTACATCAGACCAATAATTCGATAAAAAAGAGAAATTTTAAATTGTCGCCAAGATATCATCTCCAGTCATCTTAATTTAAATTCATTCGTCAACTTCACGTTAATATTCACAAAAATGAGAAAACCAAATATTATAGCCATTAGGACGTAGAAGTTCACCGTTAGCTTAACAAATTCCTTATAAGAAAAAACATTTTATTACAGTTATAATATTCGCGAAACACCTAAATAACTCATCAGTTCTTGTTTTAAATGAATATTCCATCTTAAAGATGTGTATTTTTCACAGGTATATACACTTATTCGTGTATATGCTTGAAAAAGAAATATGACGGCGCCCAATAACACTTACTACTACTTCTACATCGACATTTTTTATGTCCGTATGGTCGTTTTGACGGCGGGTCTTTAGCTCGACCAGATATATGTAAATATGTTATTTATCACCTTGACTGGGCACATGCTGGACGTTACATTACAAGTCAAATATTTTCCTTAGAGAGAGAAAATACACCACCGATAAATTTGAAATACAAACATGTACAAACGTGGACTTAAAAATATGCGGCTGACTCAATAAACGATAATAATTAATGATCGGTATTGAATTCGTTTGCGCTATTAGCACTGCTTAATGGATATTTTCCTAACCGATTTTTCGGATTGTCTAACCGTCCTTGGTCTGGGATTTTTTCACGGGTTTCCGGTAAGGCAATTACGGATGATGATGGACAATATATTAGTTGGCACTCTTCGGTAGCTTTTGATGTGCTTACGTGTGTATACAAACGTAAGAAGTACTGAAAAATATTATGTTAATAATATGCCTGAGGAATTCTGCTTACGTAAAGTGTAAACCGAGATCTTATTTACTCGTTAATGCTTGCGCTTATAATTTGTTTTGTGGAAGATTACATCGAATGATGCCCTTGGTGTCGTATCTAATAAGCTAGTATAGCACGTGTTTCTTTAAAATGTTAAAATACCACAAAAAAAAAGTGATTAATGAAGAGAGTGAGTGAGGAATTTTTAACTCAACGTCAGCTTGAAAAAAATTAAGCACTTTACCAATATAAGTTTCTTTCAGTTTAATTGAGGAATAGAGCGCAACAAGTCCATCGCCTAACAGTAACGTCACTGCGCTGGGTTAACGTGTGCGTTATTTAGAACAAAAAAAGGTGAGGCCTGTATCATAGCGTACGTTTGTTTCTACAGTGGTCTCTTTGAGATCCGTCCGTTGCGGCGTATATATCTGCTTAACGCAGAAAAAGATTGTTCTACATCTAGATATATTATTCGCGTACTTAATGAGGTTTTTGAATTTGTATAACGGATCTTCCGCAACACTATTGTGAAAAAGATGGCGTAATCTAGAAAAATCAACATTTTTACGTAATACAGTATTAAATTTATCTCTGACTGAAACACTTTTTTCGTCATCTAAAATATGTAGCACTGTTTTACGTGGTCAACAATTTCACACGAATCCCGTAAAGACAACAAGATGTTTTGCAATTTTTTTAATGCGTCCGCCACTGGAACGTAATTGTCGTTAATAGTTTTTGAATCTGCTGCAACTTGAGGATTTTGGAATTGCATTTGACTTAGCTTTATTGCAGCTGCTTCTTCAGCGTCCAGTTGTAAAATCGCTAATTTACTTTTTTCGACATGTTTAAAATAATAGAATGCTGCTTCTAACCTTGTACCCCATCGTGTAAGAATTGGCTGCGGCGGTTCCGGTATGTTAGGACACTGTAAACGAAATAGCCGAATACGTTTCGGTGATTTAAGAAAAACCGCCTTCGTCTGTGCTATTAGTTGATCCACATTGAGATAACATGTTCCTACAGTGTCTGCTACAAAGTGTAAAGCATGAAGCAGACATGTTATGTGCAGCAAATTCGGTTGAAAAGCTTTGAATAATTCACCGGTAGACACAGCGGTAGCCGTCATTAACACTTGCTTTGGTGAAATTTCAAATTTGTTTAGTCTTCTAATACATTATGAACAGCTTCGGCGGTACATCTTCGCTGTCTTTTATAGGCTAGCAAACACAGGTGTGACGGTCTTTTCAAGGTTATTGTCCGTGCTATAATCGATACTATGGAATTTTTTTAAATGTCTGTAGTTTCATCTATTTAGTTAGTCACAACCGTTCGTTTTTTACTGCGGTTTTCACATAATTCTCAATCTTCCCGCGCACTGACGGCAAATATTTACGTAGCGTCTGCGGACTTGGTAGTTCCCACGTTGGATTGTATTTCTTCCAAAATTGACGAAACATTGTTTGCCCGATTTTTGCAAACGGTATACTGCACGCACTTAACATCAACGTTAAATCACATTTATGGTCTCCTTCCGGTTTTATTTAAATTTGTGTGTTGCGCTATTTACATGGTTCCTATATAATATACAGTTTCCTATATAATAAACTTTTATGGCAAACTAAACACAAGCTTTCTTTACCATTATACATTAAGTCTGGAAATTGATGCATTTCTACGCATTTTCAACATTTTTAATGCTTTCTGTTCAATTCCTACACTTATCAATTTCGCATTGCGATATGTATTACACATAGCACATAGCATAGAGGGTCGGGAAGTGCCGACATGTAACGATCCAGGTGTGTATCCCCCCAGCCTCTCATGGTTAAACACCATTGGAAGGCAAGCCAGAATGTTGCGCTCTATTGATGAGTTACTCAGTTAACCATTAACAGTGGCATTATTATTATTGTTACATTATTAAAGACAGGCTATATGTATTTTCTGATAACATAGAGAAACCGATAAATGTAACTGGGAATTAGTTCGGAGTTTCTTATTATTTACATTTCATTTCATGGTTTGTAATTCTACCAGTTTTAGTTTACGATTCGCAGATACATGTGTAGATTTTCTCTTATTGTTGGTAAGGTGAACGTTATACTTTTATTAAGACCGTGCCACAAATATAGTTATCCCCGTATTGTCTTATTATTACTAATAGATGCGGTATAATTAATTCTAGGATTAATTCTACTTTTGTTTAGAATAAAGTATGTTTAATGTGAGAAGGGATAAGGTTTTAAAATACATATTATTGATTAAAATATTATGAATAGATATTTGAGTCTAGTTGAAAGCATTTTATGGAAATGAAAATTAATGTTAATTGGAGTATAAAGACCAAAAATAAATTCTTTCGAATTGACTCCGTATAAGTTTTTTTTAACTAGACTTTATATCGAATTAGTACAATTAAAATTCTTTAAAATGGGCGGCGACAGCATAAAGAAGTATGTCGATAATCTTTTAAACAAATTGCCTTATAGAAATAGTCTCGTAACTGAGCTAATGTAATTTGAAATCTGAATAAATATGAGGTAAAATCCACTCAATTGCTGCGTACAGATTGGAGCTCTTCTCAGAACTGAAGACGTGGCTCTGCTAACAGTCTCAGGATCAGCACGAATATTTTTCGCGGCATCCATAATCCTAGCAACAAGATGCTTCCTGTTTTCAGGATTTTCGGCATAAACAAGACTTTTCAACCTTCCTCAAAAAAAAAAATAATCGAGGGAATTTAAGCCTGGTGACTTTGTTGGCCTAGCAATTGCTGCACCATTTGCACCAATCTAGCAGTTCGTATTGTTTTGATTAAGGAAAGTTGTTACTTGTCTACGAATGGAGAAGGTACGCCATTATATTGTATCCACATCTGTCGTCTTGCAATAAGAGAAATCTAATAATGTTGGAAGGTCATTTTCCAGAAATCGTAAATAATGAATGGCCGTGAAACGTTCTTAGGCATTTTTACTTGAAATTACTTGAGCAACATATACTTAGGCTGTATCTTTGTATAGAAATATTTGTTATTCTTTATTTACTCAACAGTAATTGTTTTGACTAAGAGGGGAACTCGCAGTCTTTGATATTTTGCCTCTGAACTTAATAAACCTTGATTTTTTCTCGAAGTATGCTGAACGTATGGACATCTTCAAATACCTACCTCTCGACTCGTATTCTTGCTTTGACTCCTCGTCTCGTTGCCAGAGCATTAGATGTCTGCTTGGTATATACTGAGTGTCTATAACTTATTTTCTTTCAAATTTAAAATGCTATATTGCATACATATATGCAACATAACTTGATGTTTTGGTATGTTTAATTAAATATAATTGCTAACATGTTTTTGAGACACTATAACTGTTAACATCTTTTTGAAACACTCTGTGTATGCTGAACGTTTTATTAGAACCACCGGACATTACGTTTTTCATATTTTTTATGTGTTCACCCGCCATTAAAGGGAAATCAAGCATTGGGATTTGTCGGCTCCTACCTTTTACGAAATAAAAGCGTATATTTTAACGATTCCCAAAACCTTTTTCGAAACCTGTCAACCGTAAATGCATTATTACGAGACGGGTATTAAAAGCATGAACACAACGAAAATCAAAGAACGGAACGAAAAAAGAACTCCGAAATCATCTTAATCATAATAAATACTAAAAGCAACAACAACAATCAAGTCGAATTCCATCATCCTATCATTTCTCGATTGTTATTTGAGTGACGTTTACATATACGCCTCGGACTCGGAATATAACCGAGAAGGAGAGAACCGAGAAGAATAAAATATGTACAATACAAAGAAATGCTTCGTCTCTTTTATATTGTAAATCAATGTTCTTGGATAGCGCATTAAAATGGCCTTTCTGATCGACAGCCGCGGCCTTGACGAAGGGATTTTCTTCGGCCAGGCACACTCCCAAATGCCAACACATAATACGCACTATGCCGTTCTTCAATCGATTGTTCCTGCTTCGTACGTTGCAGACGCTTGTAGAAATCGTAATCGTTGGTCTTGGTACTCCGATCTTGTGACGCTCAGATGCGTTGCGTTTCAGTTGCGGCGCCAGCATTTCATCACGTGATACGGAACGCCGCCTACGTGAAATGTAGACGTTGGGCGTAATAAGACAATATGGAGATTTTCTCGGAAATTCCTGGAGCAACGTTAGCATTAATGAGAAGCCAGAAGTTGTAATGATGTGGTATTGTACATGAAATTTATAAATATAGACTTAGAGGAATTAGGTTTTCAGTGATTAGGAGAAAACACATCTGAATTTGAACTGCAAACAGACATCTATAGAAAGGAAACAAATCCTAACAGATACATTATCACCGATTCTAGCCATTGTCGACAACACAAAACGGCCGCGCCTAGCTTCTGAATTAAGAGATTTGTAACATTCCTTTCGAATATAAGTAGGCGCAATAAGAAACTATCCACACATGGCATTGGTCTGGTTGGTCCAACATGAATTCTGCGAAGAGGTTGTGATAGTATTTCACAAAATAATTTTGGAAAACACCATAACAAGATTTCTTACAGAACCGATGTTATCACCATTAATGTTCGATATAACCACTTAGGTTTAGAAAGAAATTATGTACTAAACAAATGAATCTCATATTATTTCCACAAAAGCCCAAAAGTTATTCCTTATTCTTTATTCCTTAAAGAAGCTACAAATGCGCATACGGAAAATTTACCATATTTCATCTCTTAAATCTCAACAAATTATCTCACCTCACACGTTAATATCCGATTTGCTTATATTAATAAATCAAATTAATCGGTGATATGTCAACCTAATTAGCATAAAATATCTTTCCCAAACACACCAAAGAAGCCCACAGTGAAGAAGCGCTAACTAAAAGCAATTCTTGTATTCATATAAATACATGTCCTGTGACGAATGGAGTTTCAACGGCCGCTTTGGATCTTCTGATCTTCGGGAGAAATGTTCTCCCAGTTAAATTTTAGACATCAGCATCGAATGAATTATGAAAATTATTGAAGCGGACGACAATTAATGGGTGGAAAGGGGTAAAGCGGATCCCTTTGTAAGCCTTGCCGGATGATTTATGTAACGCTAATTGAACGCTATTTTGTATTCCTTGCTTTGATGGTAATTTATTGTAAATATATTGGTAAAAGTTGTATGCTATATATGCTTGGCGATGAGGTAAGAAAGAAGGTTCTTCTAAGTGTTTAAGAGGAATGGAGAACATGAAACAGGCAAATTACCTCGGTTATTTATCTCATAAATTAAGTAGAATTTTGTCTTATTAATTTAGTGCATAATTTGTAAGTTTTTTAAGGTAATTTTATGGCTTTTAATGTGAGTTTAACCTGAGGCTGACTTCCTTTAAAGGAAAAATAAAGTAAACATTAAACATCATTACCTACACTACCGTTCATATATTTGGGGACGACTAAGAAAAACTCCGAAAAATAAGCAAAATTGAAATATTGACAATTGATTGTGTTTTATATGAAAGAGTAAACATTTCTATATGTATGAACATAATTTACAACAGTATTCTCATCTATCCCATTAAATTTATAACGCATTTATATTCTACCGCAGCCTCAGACAAAATTCTTCTTAATCCCTTTTATGGGGTTATAAACGTAAACTTGAAAATATTGTCGAATATTTCCACAAAGGAATAATGTGAGATTCATAGAACACTTAGTGCAACAAGCAAAGCAGATATCGTCTTGAATTTAAAATAAAATCGATCTTGATAGTAGTTTAGTTTAAATTTAACTAGCGTAATAAACGGGGGGTGCTGAAATGGCAAAACGAAAAGAAATTTCCATCGAAACGCGTTCTGCTATTATTACTTTACGTAATGAAGGATATTCAATGGCAGTTTTTGCGAAAAAAATTAAAATATCGAAAAATGGTGTATTTACAACATTAAAACGGGTGGCGGAAACGGGTTCTTTGGCTGATAAGAAACGTTCTGGACGCAAAAAGAAGACAACAGCTGCTGAAGATCAGTTCATGGTTCTTGTTTCAAAAAGAAACAGATTCGTAACGGCTCCGGAAATAACGCAGCAAGTCAATATTTCTCGAATAAATCCTATTTCGCATTCGACCATGAAACGAAGATTAATTGCGGCAGGCTTAAAGGGACGAGTAGCTGCCAAAAAAACGCTTTTGAAAGTTCAAAATAAAAGAAAAAGATTGCAGTGGGCACAAGAACACAGACACTGGACATTCGAACAGTGGTGCAACGTGCTGTGGACAGATGAGTCCAAATTTGAAACATTTGGCTCCAAACGGAGGACGTTTGTTAGGCGACAGGTTGGTGAAAGAGTTAGTGAACAGTGTATTTTACCTACAGTGAAGTACGGTGGAGGTAACGTAATGGTTTGGGGCTGTTTTGCGGGAACAGCTGTAGGTGATTTAGTAAGAATACAGGGAATACTTCGCAAAGAGGGCTATCTCAAAATATTACAAGAGAATGCTGTACCAAGTGGGGAATGATTACGAGGTCGAAACTTTAGGTTTCAAGAGGACAACGACCCTAAGCATTCTTCTCGTAAATGCAGAAACTATCTAGCATCTCTGGAAGAAGAAGATCGTTTAAAAAGAATGATTTGGCCACCTCAGTCTCCTGATCTGTCGCCTATCGAATTAATATGGGATGAACTGGACAGAAGGATTCGCCAAAAAGGAGTGACTTGTTCACAAGAGTTATGGAGAAAGCTCCAGCAAGCATGGACCGAGATCCCAGCAACATTTTTGAAATCTTTAATTCTAAGAATGCCACGAATATGTACTACAGTAATTAAGTCAAAGGGTGGACATATAGACGAAAAATCCGTATAGACCTAATTGTAATTAGTACAACATTTCTTTTTGGAATATTTTTAGTTTTGTATAGTATACTCAATGTACAGAAGTAAATTAAATTACAAATGACTTTTTGTTTTTATTCGAATTAAAAAAAAAACTGTATTTTTTAATCGTCCCCAAATATATGAACGGTAGTGTATATATCAATTTATTCTGCTAAGTACAATTTCTCTTTTAGTGTGGTGGCGGTCCAACGGAGTGTATAACCTTTTTCGAGCTTGCCATAACCTCAGGAGCCTTGTGTGTAGATTGTATGTGTAAAGTACTCCATGGCTTTGTTACAATCACCCACTCGCCGTAAAGAGTGAAGCGCAAAAACTTTTTTTAGGTTTTGCCACTTGTCTCTGTTTGTGAACCTCTAGTCGTTAAATGTAACTGCACTCCTCTTTAAGATCTACCCGCAAATTTTCTTCCGATAGCTTAAAATTATTTTCTATTAATAATAATACCGCTTTAATGTTTTTATATAATACCGACGTCAATACATGCTGCAAATGCTTGTGTTTAAAGGTAAAGTGTTCGTTTGTTTGTTTCCAGATGAAAAAAACAAAAATGTAACAAAATACAGGGTGGTATATTTAAAATAACAAAGTAGGTTCTTGGTTCGCTATTTACCGATCATTCTGTACATCCAGAAATATTTTTAAAAGATAGCTTAAGGTGTCTATTGCCTGATATGAGAGTTTTGATCTATCATTTACACACCAGTCACAATTGTATAGTTCCATAAGGTTGAGAGAAGAGTCTCTTTAAGGAATAAAGAATAAGGAATAACTTTTAGGCTTGTGTGGAAATAATATGAGATTCATTTGTTTAGTACATAATTTCTTTCTAAACCTAAGTGGTTATAACGAACATTAATGGTGAAAACATCGGTTCTGTAAGAAATCTTGTTATGGTGTCTTCCAAAATTATTTTGTGAAATACTACAACCTCTGCCCAGAATTCATGTTTGACCAACCAGACCAATGTCATGTGTGGATAGTTTTTTATTGCACCTTCTTATATTCGAAAGGAATGTTACAAATCTATTAATTCAGAAGCTAAGCGCGGCCGTTTTGTGTTGTCGACAGTGGTTAGAATCGGTGATAATGTATCTGTTAGGATTTGTTTCCTTTCTATAGATGTCTGTTTGCAGTTAAAATTCAGATGTGTTTTCTCCTAATCACTGAAAACCTAATTCCTCTAAGTCTATATTTATATATTTCATGTACAGTATCACATCATTACAACTTCTGGCTTCTCATTAATGCTAACGTTGCTCCAGGAATTTCAGAGAAAATCTCCATATTGTCTTATTACATGGTTATGCATAGAGATGCATAACCATCCACATGTCTATGTGCCCAAAACTTCTAAAAAATCTTCTACTAGTATAAAATTAGTTATTGCGGAACCAACTGTTTTAGATCTTGTTAATTTGTAACTGTTTAATGCTTTTATCAATCAATATTTTGTAATAATTACTATTATTATATTCGTGGAATTATAAAAAATATAAAATAAAAATATATAAAAAAAGAATACAAATTTTAACAAACAATTTCGTCAGTTACAATAGTGACAAAAGAAAATAGACGAGACACAAGGATGCGTTTAAAATTAATTTTAATTACTTCAAATAAATTTCCAAGATATTAGGTGCGGATATCACAGTTACACGTACACACATCAATCGCTACGCATTCTGAACACGAATGCTGTCACCACAGAGTCATATCGAATTGATGCACGCCACATGTCGAACACCTGTTTGGAATCATACACATACCCGAGAAGTAAACATTATCCTTTTGCTTTTGAGAGAGTCTTAAACGCGTGTTGGAGAAAAAGATGCATCTAACATACCATACCTACGCTGCGTATCCACACAAACACCAACGTCTATTTGTTTAAACAATTTTCAAACCGGGGGCGCTGCCTCTATGCCCTATGAGATATGAGTTTACGTAAAAAATATTTTCCCACTTTATGTTTTGAAAGGGAATTGTAAATAAGCTGCTTCTCTAGCCAATTAACAGCTTATCTCCAAATAAATATGTATCCACATACTACGAGGGTTCGTAACATCAGGCTGACATGTCACAGTAGGCTTATGTAACTTGTGCATTGTATATCGTTGATATGTTTGTGTATTCGACTTTTCAACGCATCATTTTCTCCCCGTAATATCGAATATGAACGTAATTAAAAATATTTATGTTGCTCTCTTTTATTTGGGTTTCAGATTGTAAGGGGGAACATGAGGACACGTACTAAATACATCAACTCGAAATTTATTTTACTAAGGTACCTAAAATGTAGGCTATACGGAGGATATGTAAATATGAATGTTTCAAATACGTCAACGGGCATATGCAAGCCGTTGTCTGTTCATCTAAGAGGTAATTTAACAACGGGAGGATAACAAATATACAATTTTGAATGTCTGTCTGCAAACATATCGAAGTCTTAAAAGATTTCATTTTATACAGAGTTTCTGAAAAGATGCAATATCGTAAGTAGAGTTTTAGTTCATAAATTTGTCTGTTGAAATTTTAATCAAATAAAACAAAGGTAAATAAAAGTAAGCAAGCATACATTATGCGCCATGCACCTAGTGTTTATTTGCCCAACAGATTGAAATTAAAAAAATCCAAATGCAGTACAAGATACAAAAATAGTGCAGGGGGCAAACAAAAATAAATTATATAAAAAAAAAGACTAACATTTGTCTCTATTTCATACCTAAAAATAGAAAAATTTCTTATAACCTATGCAGCAAAAAGTGTCCTTAAGATTCATGCATATTACTTATTCGAATTTGCTAGTACAGACCCCGACAAAACGCGGTAAGATGTTTTAAGGGTTATAAAGGCTACAACATTTCTTTGCGAGGACCAACTGGTACAAAAAATTTGGAATTGGAGGAAATTAGTTGAAGTATTAAAAATGGAAAACGTTGTTAAATAACCATTCTACGCGTAGATTTCGAGCTTCAAACAGAGGATGTTTCTGATCAAGAATAAAAGATCTTAGAGGATTGCTCAATGAGGCAAATTTGTCTGCCGTGGGTGATGTCACTGGCGTTCATTTGCTCAAATTATTTATGTAATTACAATATAATTATCACTTCGAAAGTTCACAATGTTTTCGTTTATATTAATGTGGTACATTTTTTATACAAAGCGTCTTCCATGTAGACTGTGATGTAACCAGTACAGATACACTCCCCGACAAAAACTTAGACGCGGTAAGATGTTTTACGGGTTTTAAGGGTTACAACATTTCTTTGCGAAACAAGATATCGAATTAAGTTTTTATTCATAAAAGTAAAATAAACTTAAAAATATCTCCTCCAGTAATATATGAACTAAATACTAAATTATTACTCCTTTGTTGCAAATGTAAAACAAAAATAAACAAATGAGTGATCAGTAATGCGCAGACCCTCCATTGTTCTTAATATCTTCCAATAGTCTGTTATTAATAGATTTATATAAATTTAACACATAATTTTGAGGAATATTCTGCCAGCCATTCAGTCACTATTGAAGTTTTCAGTTCCTGTACCGTGAAATATTGACGGCCTCCGCCATAAACGCAACGTGCCAATTCATCCCACATGTTTTCAATAATGTTTAAGTCTGGTGACCGTGCCGGCCACTGTAAAGTTTTAGTCCTTATACGTCACAGATGTCATTTTGTTTGTGCAAAACACTATCTCACATTTATCGCGGAATCCAATCGGTGCCCATATCATCACAGATCCACCCCATAATTGTCTGGTCATTTTCACTTTTGGTTCCTTTCTCAGATCATGATAATAATGCGAGAACCCATCCGGTCCGTCCAAATTAAAACGTTTCTCATCGGAAAATATAACTTTTTCCCATTGTTTCTTCCAGGATATGTGTTCTTCAGCAGATCTCAATCTCGCTTCTTTGTGTTTCGCCGAAAGTGGCGGTTTTCTCAACATTTTCTTCCGTGATATTACCGGTGACGCCTTTAAAATCCTTTGAACATTACCCACGTGCGTTTGTACCCCCGCCTGTTCTGCAATAACTCTCGCCGACGCAGACGAATTGGATGCACGTCGCAATTTCATGCGTTTATCCCGCTCACTTACAACTTTCGGTCGCCCCTGGCCTTTTGATTTGCCGTAATTTTCCGGATCTTTTAGGAAATTTCTAACGCAATGAGAAAAACAACTCTAATTCTTACATGCTTCCTCTTATCCTACTCTTGAGAAAAAACCTACCGTAATAAATCAAAGAAAACTGAAAGTGACGGTCCGTTCTTCTCTCTGTTCATCGAATTTGTGTTGCTTTTTATGCAAATAGTTTCGTAAGCGCCTAATTCCCGCGCATTGAAGCTCTTTCCGTTTGACCAATATACGCTTTGTCAAAGTCACTGCCTGCAATTTTATAAATTCCCGACATTTCTTTCATGTCCGGAAATTTTCGCAAGCCAACAGCGTAATTTCTACCACTTTTATAACATTGTACTAAACTTATTCTGGTTTGCAGGTCCACCTATTTAGTTCCGGTAGAAATTGTAATTTTACATACATTTTTATCTGTCTTACTTTTTTCTTGTTTCAGAAACAATCATACGTATTTCTGTCTGGGATCCAGAAGACAATAGCAATAAACTTGGCAAAAATTACAGTAAATTACCGAGATTCACTTCACAACAACCCACCACCCTACCAAATATGGTCTCGGGCAATCGTATCCCATCACTATTTTCACGACGATTTAATCATAAGGTAGTGGTAAGCTAATGCTAGGGAAACTAAGATTTTTAGCTTTATGAATCTCGCAATAATTTGCAAACTCTGTGTGCATTATTATATTCCGTACGTAGCAAGCTATGGAGCAACACTTTCAACAAAGCGTGATTTTATTCTTAATACTCCTTGCGTTTTAGTGGATGTCTGCCACACGCAGATAAGACCTAATTGAATTTTCGACAAATTCACTACAGGAGAGTTTCTTTATTTTTTCATAGTTGCTTTTTTTTTTATCTGACAACCCAAAAAAAATCTAAACTAATCGGATTAAGACGTCAACGATTATTAGTACCGCATTAATAGACTCAATAACAAGGAAGCATAAATTAATATTCGATTTATAATAACTTAATGTAATCTATAGGAGCCTGTGGACGCTCTACCATTTGAAAGACATGAATATGATCCTCATAAACTTCACTCTCGATATATCTCATTTACTACTACTTGTACTTTTACTATCCATAAACACAATGTTGCCTAGCTTCGATAATTGCGGAAATCCTTCTTGCGAAAGATATTTATCAAAATTAGTCCATTAGCTTTGACGCTAAGCAACCGCAGAAAAACTGGTCTGATACACTTCAGCGTTTACACCAAGCGTTAAAATCCCTGAGGAAGTGTTACTTATGCGTAATGTAAATATTATTTTCCGGTCATCGCAAGAGAAATTTCCCGTCTACGTCGGCGAGGTTTCATGGGAGCTTTCGCAATTTAGAGCTGGCGAAAGTTGTTTGCAGCTAATAACTGATGCACAGCAGATCAATAATTTTAGGTCAGCAACCTGTTATGGATAATTAACTACGTCAATATTCCTGCGATTTGCATGTGAGTTATATAAGTACTAATAGATATTTATATCGGGAGTTAAAGATTATAACTGTATACTGTCTGCCAGCATGAAACTGCAAGAAAAATTGATTGACTGTAGAGTCTATACGTTAGAAATACTGAAAATGTACGCCAAGATAAGACGCAGATAATTTTTTGGATTAAAAGGGGTCAGTATTAAAGTTCTCCGTAAAATTTTAACTCCATCGATTCTAACTGCTTGTGCAAATAGACGCGAGGGAACAAGCAACAAGCAAATTTCCTTCTTTTTCTAAATTAACTCGATTTCCATATAAAATAAAAACCCACGCTATGTCCTACAAATTAATTCTCCTCCACCTCCCAAACAAATGTGTTAATTTCTAACGTAAAACAGTAGGAGAGGCATCCAGAACAAAGCTGGGTTGGATGTTCTGAAAAAGGTTTAAAAATGCACACACACGCACCACACTTTGTCTAATTTATTTACAGGTTTGTCCTAGCGTTCGGAATCTCTTCGGAAATGGAAGTTGCTTTTGTCGCGTACGTATATCTCTGCGTGTGTAATTCATGTTTTATGCATTGACTAATTTTTCTGTCTTTGTTATCTCCCACGTTATCTGCCTACCGTTGGACGGTTGGCGTGTCGACGCGCTTTCCTTGAAACATAGCTGGAAGAAGAAAAAACACAGATGCGTTGGTAAATAAATAATAGGTGAAAGTATGTATCTGTTGTGACGGCGCGGTGGAGCCTCTGCTAAGGAAGTTTCGTCATTAAAGCGACGCAATCGATAAATTAGTTCTTCTGTTTTTGGTTTTTTTATGGCCGGTAGGATGTAAAAGAATAAATTTTATCGGGAACCGTTTGTTGTGTGTTACGGTAATGTATAAAGATGTAGATTTTAAGAACACATGATGGTTTTTCGACATATGTGTGTGTTTTTGCGTCACACAAAAGTAGTTTTTCTAGTTATAATAGTTTGGTAATTATTTCACAAGAGACCAGAATGATTAAGAGAATATAAATCTGTTAATCATTATGTGGCGCATTAGGTCAGATAGAGCATTTACGCCATGGAAAAATATAAGTCTAGTGATAATCGTGAGCAACTTTATTACACTTGATTATCATTGCAAACTTACAAGCCGACGCAATGTTACATTTCGCAACGCCTGTAAACTTACCGGTCGTATTTGTGGGTAAACATCTGATTTATTGCAAATGACGCCAATATATCTACAATTGTAAGTATACTAGCAAATTTCATTAGTAGGATCACAGTACCAGTTTGCACAAAACATCTTCAATGCACGAGCAGTCGTGACTTTTTCAGCCGCCAGGTTTGATATTTTCTTCAGAAAATTACGATAATTTGTAATTTTCTGAAGAAAATATCAAACCTAGCGGTGATTCTTCAAAATTTTCGAAAATATCAAAGGGAAAAGATGTTTGTAATTTACTTTCAATTTGTCCCAATTTTTAACTTTAATTTCATATTTCATGTGCCTAGTTAGAATTATAAGGATACATCAACTCATCAAAAATAAATCTGAATGCTGAAGTCGGTACGTGATTTTTTTTGTTTTGATTGCTCATCTGTATATAATTTGGCATCAAAAGGAGGCAGAATGTAATTTACCTTGATTAATAAAGGAAATCCATTCGATAGGCACTTTATGTGCGACGATTTATTTTTGGAGATAATTTCTTTACTTCCAACTTTATATATTATAAGATCAGATTGTGGTTACTTTGTGTTTCGGTTATAAAGATATTTGCATGCTCTTCGCATCAAATTTGTGTCACGCTGGATAATATATTGCCCGTCTAGAAAGTATCCGGAATTTATTATTTTTCTTAATTTTAATATATTTCTTTTTTGTTACATCCTAAGACAAAAGTAACGCATCAAGTAGGTTGTGCCGACTATAGACCATGGCAGAAATCACATAACAACACCAGCTGTCAAATATTGTTGATTATCAACAGGCTTAACATTTGTGGAATAATGTCGCATGTAGAAAGAAGAAAGTTGGTGGAATATTTGTATAGAAAATGTGTTCAAAACGTTAAAAAATTAGTACAATTGACTGAACTCGGAAAAAGTGCAATATATGAGACAATAAAGAGGATAAAAAATAGGAGAGATATGAGCCATGGACCAGTTTCCGGAAGACCGCGTAAGATTGGCGGAAACAATCTAAATGCTTTAGTGACTTTAGGATGACAAAACCCGCGCCTAGGGTTTCGAAAACTGGCTAACAGATTTGGAAATCAACGTCAAACAAGAGTGTGACCAGAAACTGTCCGCATTTCACTGAGAAGACAAGGTTACTTATCAAGGAAACCAAGAAAAAAATCCCTGCAATGACACCTCCACAAAAGCAACGAAGAATGGATTTTTGCCAACGATTTCGAGACGATAATTTTAGTGATGTTTTTATATCTGACGAAAGTTGTTTTCAGCTTGATGCAAATCATTTAAAAATCCCATCAAGAGAAAATGTTACCGTTCAAATTTTCAAATTTCCCAAAAAATAAAGGTTTGGGGAGCAATCTCTTAGCGTGGTGCTACACCTCTCTATATAATTGATGGCACCGTTAATAGTGCAAAGTATTGTGAAATTCTTAATGGCTTTCTTCTTGAAACGGCTCGTGCTTTATATCCCGAAGGGTGGCATTTTCAACAGGATAATGCAAGATGCCATACTTCTGCCTACACTAAAGCTTAGATGTTAGAACAAAACTTGGCAACAATTCCATGGCCAGCAGCTTCCCCAGATCTTAATCCCATCGAAAACATATAGGGACTAATGAAAATTGAAGTAGAATGAGCAGCACCACGAAATAAAGAAGATTTGATTCGGTCAGTTTTACAAGCCTGGACCACCATCACCGAAAAGTATAGCGTTAACCTTGTTTCTGGACTACTTGAACGTTTAGTTAAGTGTTTACAGTTAAATGGAGATTGTATTAGTAAATGAGATGAATTATTTGTTGTGATTTTATTATTCAAGTAATAAAAATATATACCGTCACTTATAGCTGTACTTTTTGTTGTTTTGCTATATAATAATAATAATAACAATAACAAATAACTTTGCAGTGATGATATTGATTGATAGAGTCGACTATAATTGCATCTGCAAAGATGATCCATCAAAAATTTTTTTTCTTACTTTTCAAAATATGACACTACTTTTCATTTTTGAACACTCTTGTACTAAACAGTATGATTGAATAGTTATTAAAATTACTTATTTCCTTAATAAATATACTTTGTCTTAACAGATTTGTTGATTTTTTTAAATTTAAAATTCCTTTAGTGTTAATTTTCAACCAAGAATCACCGATAACTAGAGCCAACATTACTCTTGCTTATAGCAGCGTCGCTGGGCATAAATTGAAGGTAGTTTGTTGGTTACGTCCTCGTAATTTGCAGTAATATAACTACTACATATAGATATTAATTTCATTATTAATTTATAATACGTATACAAATAGCGCACGAGGTCATAACCGACAAACCGATTCGATTCTCCATGCCAGACGACGCTGGTGTAAGTAAAGTAAGACCAGCTCTACCCATAACTCAATTTAATCCATTTAATTAATTTAATATTACGCTAGAGTTTGCCGTCTAGCGTTAACGCCAGATGTCATCGCAAAGTATCAGCAACCTTCAAATGTGCATGTTGCCTAGTGATAGTGAAGACCTACATATACTAGCGCTATTTTAAATATTACAACACATATTCAGCCTACCCAATTCTTTAAGTTCGCGAGAAATGTAATCAAACCAAAAACAGGACTCACACAAGTTTTAAATTTTTTTAAGTTCTGTATTCAGTCGTTTCTTTGATAAATCTTTAGTACGCACAAAAAGTAAATTGCGACAAAAAAAACTTCATGTGTATTAAGAAACAGCAATTTCCTTGTGTTGTTCTTACTAAAAAAAACTGAAAAAATATATGGAAATATAAGTTTTTCTCCCCATTAAGCATTCATGTACCTAATGACGCCAAGACGCGATCGGACTTACTATACCTATCGAGAATTAATTACCAAATTCAATAAGCCGCGTGTAGCTCGTGCACTTTCTCCTAATGCGCCTGGAGAATCTTAATAGCCCATAAAACACCAACGTATACCGATTACCCATCGTCAGATACGGATGGAACAAAGCAAAGAAGGCGGCCGACCATACAAAAATCGTGGAACTGACGAACATATGGTCATTTCAATTATCTAAACTAACGGTACGACATCTGCGCAGAGGTAGCCGAGTGTAAGTACCGTCTATCACGTTTCAAATTCTCTGATTCCGTCTTTGAATAAGTCTTTTGTTTTACGGTAATGATTAAGGTGGAAGTACTAAATATGGCGTGAAATAAGTAATTTAACCGGACATGTTCGAAGAGATTCGGTGCAATTAATGCAACGAAATTAGGGTTTCAGGTGATAAAAACGTAGTACTTAGCGCCAGGAACTAGCAGAAGAGATACTATCAGTAAAAGCAATCACATGCAAATACAACCTTACCTGTTATAAACAAAAATTTTTCATAAAATAGGTTAGTATAGATGTTATCGACATGAAACCTGCTAACAAGAGTAATAAATCAAGGATTTTCAATGTCTTTTCCCGGCGTGTAACTGCCAACTATAATGAATAACAGTATAACTTCCTCATATGTAGTAATGATAATTTATTACTAAACATTGTAGAGACAACAGATAATGTACTCATTAAAGTATATTCAAATTAAAATTGTACAGTTTGGTAATATCTCGCTGTACAAGATAATAACAATTCGCTACTATAAAGCTGCTATCAACTATTGTGCTTGCAGTAATATAATATACATTCTACATAATTACATATGCAGAAATTAGAGAGAACATTATAATATTAAATTTGAGGGTTGTTGCACCATAGGAAACTTACTCAACAGATTAGTTCTAGCTTTTAGAATGTGTAGCAGTGGCGTAGATCTTGTGCTGTTACTACTTGGGACAACAAATTTCATTTCGCATAAAAAATTTGGGGAACCAGTGCAGTAGGTATTCTGAGATTAGAGCCCTTTTACAATTGGAAAAAAATTGCTACATAGTTGTCTTAGATGGCATGTACGTTGAGACTGAAGCACCTAGCAAACTAGTGGTTCTCAATATTTTAATTATAAAAATACTTTTTTATTGTTTTATCGACGTTAATAGATGCACACTATAAATTTATTGCGGTTGACATTGGAACTTTCGGGAAAAACAGTGAAGAGGGTATATTCTCAAATTTTAATTCAGGGAAGGCTTTGGAAAGTAAGAAAATTGCAATACCGAACGCTAGTGTTACCAAGAATCGGAAGATGCTGGTAGATGAGGTTTTCCCTTACTTCCCCGTACTTGATGTGGTCGTATCCGGGACTGTGTTAGAAGATGTAACCAAAACAAATTTTAATTTGCTACTGTCTCGTACAAAACGAGTAGTAAAGCAAGCGCTTGGGAATATTTCGAAGAACCCTGAAGAGTACACCAGAATATGTAGATAAACTAGAGCTTACGATAAATTTTGGACAACCTTATTCGGGTAGCTGCCGTTTCTTCTCCAAACTCACAATGTGCCGATTTATCTCATTTAGCACAATTTCCCATAGGTAAGGTAATAATACATCCGGACAAACCTTTGAAATCCTAGAAGCGTACAAAGATTTCTTCAATTCTCTCCAAGGAGATGTTCAATGGTAGTCCCACATAGAAAAGCATAGTTATTTTGCCATTTTATTTCTTGTAGAAGTGTATATGTTATCAACATGGCAGATAAATAACGTGATTCTTCAATGTACTAACGCTTTCTATGCAAATTATTACTTAGGTCCAGTTTACACAAAAAGCATATCTTCTCTATTTTATTCCAGTTATTTCAAAAGCCAAGTTGCAGCATTCATGCAACAATCACATTAATATTGTTTAACAAATTGTTAATGAGATAATCGTGAATGTGAAATATTGCTCGATGGCGAAGGTGTGAGGTAGGCAGTTACCATTGAGTATGAGTTCTAGGAGATAAACTTGCAGGTGATACATTTTTCAATGATATTTCCATTTCAGTATTGGATACTATAGAGAAAAATCTGTTTTTTGATTATTTTTTTTTAATATTCTGGTTTTATGGTGGAAACTGTTTCACAGTCTCTGCAATAGCAGCGAAAAACAAATCTATCGCATGGTTATTTTTCTCCGTCGAATCAATATTTATCACAATATCTTTTTGTGCGAAAAGTGACTTTAAAGAATCCATCTCTGGCTCAGATCTCCAGGGCTTTCGCTTTGTAGCTGCTTGTCCACAAAGGGCTTTCGGAGATTTTAACACTCTGCTGTATTGGTCTCTCAATGAACACAATAAGGGTAAACTATTGACACTGATATATCGAATGCCCTGTAGAGTTTGTTGTAGAAACCACTAATTGCAATAATCACATTTCCATGCAAGAAAAGAAAACACCAGTCAATTTGCGCAACATCACTACACAGTTTTAGTAAGTTTGTCTTACGGAAATTATCTCCTGGATTAGTGTTAGCGAGTTCAAATGAATGACGACACAGAGTGCAGGATGATGTGTATCTTCATTGAATATTGGATTAACGTCATAAATAATTTGTATACAACATTCGGAGTTTAATTAAACATTCTGCTACATTGACTGCAATTAGAAGTGCACCACCTTAAATTGTTGTATTTCGTTAAAATTTTATATTTATATTTATCATATTGCATTGGTTTAGTTTGTTTTCCATCATTTACAAGAGCCAGATGTTTTTATAGAAACGCCCTTTATTGCGATTGCCTTTAACATCCGAGCAGACGTGCTAGGCGGATCTTACTGACCTTTCTTTTGTTGAATTGTCTTTCATTTACCTGTTTATACGTAGTATAGCATTTTTTTTATACCAATAAGTATTTTGCAACAATTTTTGGTGATGCACTTTTAATTGCGACAGTGTATAATATACATTTCTCACCTGAGTTAAATTCAAAATACTCATTAAGCTAATTAAAGCTATTGTTTGTGAAATTTGTTGTGTTAATATCAGCAATACTGTTTGCCCTAGTAAAAACAATCCTAGTGCCTTTGTGACAAAATCATCGTTAATAATTCGAGATACTCACAATGAAGAGAAGGGTTTTATATCTACACTGCCGTTCAATGAAGTTCGGTCATATATAAAAATCTATTATATCATACTGTATACAATTATTAATACATAAAATTAGAAAAATATTAAGCATACGCTCTTTTCTAAGGGATTAAAGCCATAAATTATTATGTAAAGTAGAAATATTGCGACAACCACAATAAAGTCCCTTTTATTATCATTCTAAGAATTTCTCGGAAGTACCGATCCTTTGAAACGGGTCGTTTGGGGATTATTAACGAACAATACATTTAGGAAATATACCGCAGTATCATTCTTGTCTATTTATCACAGGCGTAAAGATATAAATTTGCTTCATTTTACTGTTAAACGTGTGTTGGTGTGCATCTGTCGTTTTTGCGCGAAAGTTTTAAGAAAATTTACTTCAAGATGGCACGTGGCAAGCCTACCAGTGTAGAAAAACATTCACGCATTATTACGCTGTTTGAAGAAGGATATTCGGGGCGACAAATTGCTGAAAAAATAAGTTTGAGGTTTTTGGGCAAAATCGAGTTTATGTCCGAAGATCTAAAACCGAAAAGTGATCCCGAACTGCATTGTGCCTACAGTGAAGCAAGGGCGTAGTTCTGCGTTAGTGTGGGGATGTTTCTCCTTTGCTGGGACGGGAGATTTATGCAGAGTGCAGGGTGAAATGAGGAAGGAAAATTATTTTGCAATACTCCAGAATCATGCAGTGCCATCAGGATTGCGTATAATAGGCCGTAACTTTACATTCATGCATGACAACGACCCAAAACACACTGCGTTAGTGTGTAAGAACTATCTAAAGGAGCAAGAAGAACAGCACATCCTGAAAGTAATGACATGACCCCCACAAAGCCCAGATTTGAACCCTATAGAGTTGTTGTGGGATGAACTGGACAGGAGGATCCGAAAAATATGCCCAACTTCACAAGAACATTTACGGAATATTCTGCAACATGAATGGATTAATATTCCACAATCCGTTTTAACAAAACTTATCGAAAGAATGCCTAGAATAGTTCGAGCGGTGATTAACAGCAAAGGTTTTTTCGATGAAAAAAAAATATAATGTTCAGTATGTTACATTAGGCCAGAATAACTTTTTATTTATTTATTTTTGTCTTTTTTACCTGTACATACAATAAAATTGCATTTTGTTTTTAGTTTCGTTTGTTTCTGTAACCTTTTCATGTTTTTTACCAACCGATCGAACTTCTCTGAACGGCAGTGTACATATTTAACTCCGTTAAGACAGCTTATTTGCTTATAAGAAATATATCAAAATATAACCAGTTGCTCCGATACAATGGTACTAATTATATATTCATTAAAGCTAAAAAAATCAAATATTTTACCTACTATCTAGAAAGTCATCAAACTCCTTTTATCTTCGAATCCAGTTAAAATTAGGTTCCGCAGAATAACTGAGTATAATAACTAAACCGTCATTAATTTTAATTGCCGCTTCATAATAAATGGAAAAGGATATAGTGATAGTATTATTGAGGAAAAAAGATTCTTGGTATTTTTGCATCAATTTCAAAAGCACACCTGACCAAGGAAAGGTTTGCGATCTTCAACAGCAATCGGTAATAATTACCCGTGTTATAAAAGCTTCTGGACGTGCAGAAGGAAATCCCAACAATACGTATCTCTCTTTTTATCTATCCGATTTCTTTTTGATATTCACCTCACGATTGACGTTAATTGAAATATCTCTGGAATCGTAAAGTTATATGAACTGGTAAGTATGAATCCACTTATTAATATTGAAGAGAATGAAATCCTCACCAGATGATGCTTGATGACAAAAGCTTGAATATAGTTGCTAATAAATAAAAGAAGCTGGTCTTTTCTTAAAGATGTATGTTTATTTGAGTTAACTGTACACTATGTACGTACATCAAATGGATTGAACTCATTTCTGAATAAGATAACTGTGAACAAATATTCTGGACTTGTTCCAAATTAGAAAAACAACATGATGTATTTTTAAGATTCTTCTTCGCATTGAATTCAAGCTGTTTCTATGTAGCGTTTAGATGGTTAATATAAAACCCAACGACACTTAATTTAACGTGGTCAAATAAATTAGAATCATCAATATTATATCGTCTTAGGCACGTGTTTCCAGGTTTTTTTCTAACCATCATTATGAGCAGTATTAGCTGACGTTTGACTGTGGAATTTAGGTGTGTTGAAGCATAATGTCTTCTTGATATAAATAAATATTGTAGACAAGTTTTTCTCTCTCCTTTTAATATATTCTTTCCAGTATCATCCTCTAGCCTCCAAACTGTAGATGATTCCACAGGGTCAAAGATCTATCTAAAAACAACTTGTTTGCCATACGAATAAAATCAATTTCATATTCATTCAAATTTTTTCTTACATAGCTGATTCTGAAGTAAATTTAACGCGATAGGAAGACTTCTTAACATACAACTCGGCATAATGCGTAGGTGTTCAGAACAGGAATATACACTCCCCGACAAAAACTTAGACGCGGTAAGATGTTTTACGGGTTTTAAGGGTTACAACATTTCTTTGCGAAACTAGCAAGATATCTAATTAAGTTTTTATTCATAAAAGTAAAATAAACTTAAAAATATCTCCTCCAGTAGTATATAAATTAAATAATAAATTATTACTCCAATGTTTAAACAATTTCTGCGACAAAAATTTAGACGCTCTGTTGCAAATGTAAAACAAAAATCAACAAATGAGTGATCAGTAATGCGTAGATCCTCCATTGTTCTTAATCACTTCCAATAGTCTGTTATTAATAGATTTATATAAATTCAACACATAATTTTGAGGGATATTCTGCCATTCAGTCACTATTGAAGTTTTCAGTTCCTGTACCGTGAAATATTGACGGCCTCCGCCATAAACGCGAGGTGCCAATTCGCCCCACATGTTTTCAATAATGTTTAAGTCTGGTGACCGTGCCAGACACTGTAAAGTTTTAATCTTTCTCTCTTTAAACCATTCAGTAATGATTTTTGCTTTATGAATTGGCGCGTTATCTTGCTGAAAAACAAAATTGCGCCCGGCCCATCGGTTTCCAAAACGTAGAACACACAATAAGTCTTTATACGTCACAGATGTCATTTTGTCTGTGCAAAACACTATCCCACTTTTATCGCTGCCCATATCATCACAGATCCATCCCCTAATTGTCTGGTCATTTTCACTTTTGGTTCCTTTCTCAGATCATGATAATAATGCGAGTACCCATCCGGTCCGTCCAAATTAAAACGTTTCTCATCGGAAAATATAACTTTTTCCCATTGTTTCTTCCAGGATACGTGTTCTTCAGCATATCTCAACCTCGCTTCTTTGTGTTTCGCCGAAAGTGGCGGTTTTCTCAACATTTTTTTCCGTCACATTACCGGTGACTCCTTTAAAATCCTTTGAACATTACGCACGTGCGTTTGTACCCCCGCCTGTTCTGCAATAACTCTCGCAGACGCAGAAGAATTGGATGCACACCGCAATATCATGCGTTTATCCAGCTCACTTACAGCTTTCGGTCGCCCCTGGCCTTTTGATTTGCCGTAATTTTCCGGATCTTTTAGGAAATTTCTAACGCAATGATCGCTTCTTCGTAACCGACGAGCAATTTCCTTCTTACTAACACCATCCTGGTGCCAGGCTAGAACTTTACCCCTTTCTATCAAGGATAATTGTTTTTTCTACCCATATTGCAAACACTTTATAAAATATAATTTCTCGTGGTGAAATGTGTACACTTTACCAGCACAACGGCTGCATATAAAGAGAAGTATCAAATTAAAACATTTTTGCTTATATTAATGTAATAAATGCACAGGGTCTAAATTTTTGTCGCATTTAAAATTCCTATTTTGATCTGGGAAAATCTCAATTACCCCTCATAAAGCAATAAATACTCAGAAATATCTATAAATGAACTATTTACATAACAAATATTAATAACCCTCATTTACATTTTATATAAATTTTTTATATAAACTTTGTTTCGTAAATAGAAACGATACCGCGTCTATGTTGTTGCGGGTAGTGTACATCTAATCGACAGAAAAAACTTTTATTTCGAATTTCGTATCTATATATGTATGTACCCATGCATAGGTTCATACACATCAATATGCTACTAAAACATTGAACGTATGACTTCAATCACCATCTTAACTCTTTGTTTGCTATATGCGGATGTCCAAGATCAATAAATGTCTTCGTTACGTTCGGGACGGTGTTATTTGTCGCTAACATTATAGTGACTCTTTAATTTATATGCAAATGCTTCTCGAAAAAGAAAAAGTTTAAAGATGTACGCCATACCATGTAGGTACCTGTAAGAAGAATAAAAGTTCTTTGGGAAAAGGAATATTGAATTTTGTAATTAGTACCGCCAAAGTAATACCAATAATAATAAAAATGATGTTTGTCTCTTACACCTTTATGTTTGATAACGATATGTGAACTGAGGCACTTCATTCACAAAATTTCATATGCATTTCGGCAGCTAAGCTATAGTCTTCAGCAGTAAAAGTTAAAACTACACTGTTTATAATTTTTTTTAAGTAACGATAGACTCATCGCAGTTACATTTGACTTAACAAAGATGTTGGAATTTAGATATCCTAATTAAATTATATTTGTTTCTGTAAATTTCCGCGCCTTCATAACAATTTAATTACGCATTAGTGTTAACGTTCGACCAAATAAAACTAAATAAATAATGCGGTTTTGCGAGTATTCATTAGAAAGAACGTCACGTTACATGAATGCCGCGTATTTTTAAACCCCTTAACTTCATATTGACGGTAGAATTTAAATACTGAACACATAGAAAATAAGAACAGCCAACCATGTGTTACCTGGACGGATTTCTAGACTAAAAATGGAATATTGTTCAGCGTCACTTGGCTCCTTTTTTCGTGATAACGATTATTTGATCCCGGTTAAATGGAATTAAATGGAATTGTATAAAACCAACTTAGCGCCAGTTTTTGCGATACAAAACTCTTCCACATATTAACTAATTAATAATCGCATTTCTTATTTGCATTTTAATGACCTGAAAGTATACGTCAGGCCAAATAACTAATGAAAATTATAACTTCACATTCGTCAAACAAGTACGAACATCAAACAGACCGTAGTTACCAATTATAACGTAATATGGAAGTAAGCAAAATTACTAATTCAAATAACATTATCTTGAAAAATCTTATAATGCGTTCTTGTTATACGCGCAGGTTAATACAAGGCCTGAATTACACGCAACCTACCATGACGAAAGACGCCGGGTGGTCCAGCAAATTAGTCAATCAGTAGAAGATGTATTACAAGCAACGTGATATAATCTTCGGTTGTAAGCAAAAAAACACATACCACCCAATAATATATTTAAGTCCTTGGAATAAATAGACAAAAGTATGAAAAATTGAAGATACCCTGAAGAATTCTCCAAATTTCAAACACTTGCCAAAGAAATAGCGTTTGAAATTCGAAAAAACCACCGAAGTCACTGCTTCGATGCAAAGTTATGATAGAAGCAAAACGCAGTAAATATCCAAATACCCAAGGGCTTAGAGTTAAAGACTTTTAAAATGGAAAAATACTCGCGAGATTTTTTTTTTAATGAGGACCAACTGGTACAAAAAATTTGGAATTCGAGGAAACTAGTTAAAGTATTAAAAATGGAAAACGTTGTTAAATAACCATTCTACCTGTAGATTTCGAGCTTCAAACAGAGGATGTTTCTGATCAAGAATAAAAGATCTTAGAGGATTGCTCGATGAGGCAAATTTGTCTACCGTGGGTGATGTCACTTGCGTTCATTTGCTCAAATTATCTATGTAATTATCACTTCGAAAGTTGACAATGTTTTCGTTTATATTAAGGTGGTACATTTTTTTACAAAGCATCTTCCATGTAGACTGTGATGTAGCCAGTACAGATACACTCCCCGACGAAACTTAAGATGTTTTAAGGGTTTTAAGGGTTACAACATTTATTTGCGAAACTAGCAAGATATCTAATTAAGTTTTTATTCGTAAAAGTAAAATAAACTTAAAAATATCTCCTCCAGTAATATATGAACTAAATAATAAATTATTACTCCAATGTTTAAACAATTTCTGCGACAAAAATTTAGACGCTCTGTTGCAAATGTAAAACAAAAATCAACAAATGAGTGATCGCTAATGCGTAGATCCTCCATTGTTCTTAATCACTTCCAATAGTCTGTTATTAATAGATTTATATAAATTTAACACATAATTTTGAGGGATATTCTGCCATTCAGTCACTATTGAAGTTTTCAGTTCCTGTACTGTGAAATATGTGACGGCCTCCGCCATAAACGCGACGTGCCAATTCACCCCACATGTTTTCAATAATGTTTAAGTCTGGTGACCGTGCCGGCCACTGTAAAGTTTTAATCTTTTTCTCTTTAAACCATTCAGCAATGGTTTTTGCTTTATGAATTGGCGCGTTATCTTGTTGAAAAACAAAATCGCGCCCGGCCCATTGGTTTCCAAAACGTAGAAGATTGTCACGCAATAAGTCTTTATACGTCACAGATGTCATTTTGTTTGTGCAAAACACTATCTCACTTTTATCGCGGAATCCAATCGCGGCCCATATCATCACAGATCCACCCCCTAATTGTCTGGTCATTTTCACTTTTGGTTCCTTTCTCAGATCATGATAATAATGCGAGTACCCATCCGGTCCGTCCAAATTAAAACGTTTCTCATGGGAAAATATAACTTTTTCCCATTGTTTCTTCCGGGATACGTGTTCTTCAGCCAATCTCAACCTCGCTTCTTTGTGTTTCGCCGAAAGTGGTGGTTTTCTCAACATTTTCTTCCGTGATATTATCGGCGACGCCTTTAAAATCCTATGAACATTTCGCACGTGCGTTTGTACCCTCGCCTGTTCTGCCATAATTCTCGCCGACGCAGAAGAATTGGATGCACGCCGCAATATCATGCGTTTATCCCGCTCACTTACAGCTTCCGGTCGCCCCTGGCCTTTTGGTTTGCCGTAATTTTCCGGATCTTTTAGGAAATTTCTAACGGAATGATCGCTTCTTCTTAACCGATGAGCAATTTCCTTCTTACTAGCACCATCCTGGTGCCACGCTAGAACTTTACCCCTTTCTATCAAGGATAATTGTTTTTTTCTACCCATATTGCAAACACTTTATAAAATACAATTTCTCCCGGTGAAATGTGTACACTTTACCAGCATAACCGCTGCATATAAAGAGAAGGATCAAATTAAAACATTTCTGTTTATATTAATGTAATAAATGCACAGGGTCTAAATTTTTGTCGCATTTAAAATTCCTATTTTGATCTAGGAAAATCTCAATTACCCCTCATAATGCAATAAATACCCAGAAATATCTATAAATGGACTATTTACATAACAAGTATTAATAACCCTCATTTACATTTTATATAATATCTATAAACGTTGTTTCGTAAATAGAAACGATACCGCGTCTATGTTTTTGTCGGGTAGTGTATATGAGACCGAATATGCCACGCTAGATTTTCACAAAGGAAGTACATTTGGAAAATAATTTGTTTAAAGTATTTACTTAAACTGTACTTCGCAAGGGTGGCTGGTAAGTTTTTCAAACAACCAGAAGTTCATGAAGTTACAGCTGGAATAAATGGAAGCCTATAGTACTTCGTCTCTGGAGAAAATGACAATATAACCATAACTGATAAAAGTGAAATTAGGGTCCTTTTAATTATTGCGGTTGTGATATGTTCAGTATTCGATCCTTGATTGCTTTACAAGTGTTTATTTCTTGGCTGAGAGGGTGATTAAAGTAGAAGAATATCGGTTTTGTATACCAAAGGAGAAGGATAGTTAAATTATTGGTTCTTAGTATCCAAAAGAGAACAAAGTTATCAACATCACATTCGACAATGAATTGAATAACATCGTGAAAACAATTGAAGATGGAGTGTTCTCTATGAACAAGGGCGGAACAACATATTTAAAGAGAAATGATTCAACGAGGAGTAACAGATACAAGCAAGTATGAGCCCATCATTCTCACACGTGTATATGCAAAAGAATTTTGAAGATGTACAGTATCATCAAAGGAACCGGCTCAAATATTTTTTAGAAAACAGTTGAATGAAATTTGTTTAGGACGCAAAATAAGATGAAGATGACATTCGGTATTCTTTGTACAATATCCAATACAATAAGTAAAAGATGTTAAGATATAACAACAAAATCTATATGGATATTGTAAATATGGAACTCGAAGAATCTATGCTAATTTTCCCTATGTGCTTGTGTACATTATGGATGTATAGTATAATTGCAAAGGTATCTCAAGCTTTTAACATACAAGATCAGTTCAAACAACTTAAGTAAATACGTTACAATATTCTGGGACATTCTACGGTCATGCTAAATAACTAATAATAATTTTAAATATTTAAACTTCTACACAAATAAAGAGTATGATGTACTTTCGTAAGAAAGCCATTAACACCACTACATTACAAAAACGAATCCGCGTAACGGCCAAATTTGCGGAATTTTTAACTATAAATATATTATATGTATCCTACCTGGAATAAATTTATTCTTAGGTTAATTTTAGCACGTCACATAACAAAGTGTTCGAATAAAACTCATTTAAAGAGTAGAAAACATAAGTTTTATTAATAACTATAAAAAAGTATCGTCGTCAACTGACTTCACAAATTAAAAAGGCAACAAGTTGTAAAGGCTTAAGTTATTGGAAACACCAACATTCTTCGAGTGTTTTTTCACCTTCATCAGGGCGACGCAAAAAACAATTAGTTAAGACATGAATTAATCTCTACTGATCGAGATACACCATTTGGATTCTCACTCGCACTTAACAAAATATCAAGTTTTCTATTTTCATACACTTTCTTAGGACGCCTTGCATTTAAAATGTGTTTGTCACGCCCAGTCTCAATTTTATTCACAAACGTACTTCCATCTGGATATTTCGCATTAACCTTTTTCAAACCAAATTCATTTAATTTTTAATATCAACTTTTGCGCATAATATCTCACCAGATATTGAAATTTATTGCGCTCTCTGTTGTAAAAACCATGTAAAATGTGGAATTTCGGTATCTGCATTTTGACATGATTTGAGAATTTTCTTTTGCCGGGGGCCAGTAATTCTTTGTGATATAAAGGCACTCATTCCTTTTTCTCTTAATATCACTTATTAAATCAGCGTTTTGCCTTCTTTCAAATTTGTTTATAATCTCACTTTTGTCCTGTAGAAACCATGTTATATGTTTTCGATATGCCTTGATTATATTAAAGGATAAGCGCTACCCACGCTACATCTGTTACCTACCCTTTTTCCTCAGCGAATATCCACAGTTACCGCTAAGACTCTTTCAGATTCGTCCATCAGTCTTCTAAAATAAGATAATATAATACCAGGTCTTTCTTTTAAAGTAATTTTCTAAGCAATCCAAATAGCGTTTCTTCCGTTATCCTATTCATCATTCCACCTCTTTCTGCTCCACTCTAAAGCGCTACGAGTTTAAAAATATCCACCTCATTCAGACTTACATCGTCCGTTGTAAATTATCTTAGAACGTCACGCGTTAATCCGATTTTAGCCCGGCTTGATGTCCAAATATTTGGACGCGACTCTCTCTTTCTAAATCCAAAAGTGATTAACGGGCACGCGCTTCGAAGATTCAAGCGCGTTGCTCCGAAGATGGCGCAATAAGTGCATAAAAAATAAAACGGAGATACATATATTGATAAATGAAGTGCGCATATTTTTGACTAATTTTAGAGCGGCACGGAACGTGTATGAATTGCTCATAATCATTAAAGCTTTAAAAATATCACGCAACGTCGCGTTTGATGAATGGCGATGCATCTATTTCGCTAGACGTATTAGATTGGTGCGCCTGCAAAAATGTAATACGTTTTGGAATTCTCGCACTTAGTGTGTAAATATTTTTAAATATTTAATGAAGAATTGATCAAGAATATCTTTGTTACGGCAGAAAATTGTAGAACACATACACAGCACGCTGTTCATAAAAAAAGTTCGGTAAATCCCCGTGTTAAAGATGTAGTGTGAACCGAATTTAATATTCTTAGCAATTTTGAGGCTCGCAATCAATATTCTAGAGACGAAATCATGACTCAGAATCATCTTTTGCTTAAAGTATTCCATGCGCAAGGGAACACCGGCAACCAGAAAATTCAGATTTCGATTAAAATCCAGAGACTGAAAGCATACTTCGGTATAAGACCAACATAATTTTTTAGCGAATGAATCGCCCGATTTCGAGGTACAGCCCCCTTCGAAGATTTACACAATTTTTGTAAATATCTCGCAAACTGCAGCAGATATATTTTTGAGATACAAGATAATTTGAAGTATGTATATTACATAGGACTAGGCGAAGACTTCAAATTAGCGAAAGCTGTTCTAATTAACCAAAGGTCCTTGGCACTAAGTCATCTATCAGACGATTCACGGTAACCCCGTGGTTTATATGGAATCAGCAGCTTGGATCTGAAAATAGCACCGCTGACTGAACATCTCCGGAAATCCTGCACTGTATCCAACTCTACAGGAAAACACCTTAAAACTCTACTAGAGCGGAGTAACCGGTTACTAGAGATTGTGCCCTGAAGACTTGCCACCTAGCTCCAGTGAAGCGAATAAAACCTCAGAGAGCGCCCTATATCAAACGCAGAGATTCCCGTAGACCACGGATTTTTTCCGCAGACTCCCTGCCTCGCGAATATTAAATTTTCCTAAACTTATGCATTTCTCGCAGCTACTTATTTTTGAAGAATCTTTTCCCGCTGACATGGATTCCCAGCGAGACAAAATCGACCCCTGGTCCAAATAAATCACACACCAAATAAAGATCTAACGCCTTATACAGTGTCCATTCACTGTATGATGAGGGTGAGTGGTGATTCAAATTTTGTTAGAATAAATAAGGTACATGCTAAAGTGAGACCAGATGATCCAACTGATCATCTTCTTGTACTTGCTATTCTTTGAATAAGAAAGTCCTCTAAATAGTAATAATAATAATGCTTTATTACCATTTCACCATGGACTCAGAATACATGGGTAATTGATACAAGCGTTAAAATCTGATAAAAACTAGCTCTGAGTGAATTTATTCACTGAATAGTGAACCTAATTTAATCAACAATATTCGCAATTTTCCCAGAAATACAATTCTCGTAGAGGTTGATTTTATTTCCTTCCTATCAGTGTATTGAAAACATAATAAATTCATGACCTTATTCAAATACAGAGGTTGAATATTAAATAGTACCCAATTCATATGGATTTAGGTCCCATAATTTATCATCGAGACATTGGTACCCAATGTAAACTTGTTCCGATAAAAGCATGTAGATTTTCAATTGATCAAGTTCTATAATTTTAAGGGTTTCACATAGCCAAACAAGTGAAACCAAGCATCATCACTAAAGAATATGTTCTATAAAATGTTATCTTTATTAATATTATTTAAGAATATTTAGCAATATCGCATTCGTGCATTAAAATTTTGTGGAAATAATTGCTGAACAATAGCCATATCAAATGCAGGAAAAAGTAATTGCTACATGACAACTTCCGGATGATAAGCCCTACAAAAATTTTATTTTTCTATGTGAACAATAAGAGAGGTGATCTGCTTGCTGAGAAAGCCTGCGAAGAGACGTAGCAGGGCTTTATAGTATTCACTGATGTATACTTCAGGAGCTAAAACATTGCCTCTGCCGCGGGGAAATACCTCTAGAATCAAGATTGCAATAATAATATAATCTTTATTGGTGCCATTACACTACAGTAGTGCACAAAAGAAAACAAGAACGACATACCTACATTTAAATGCATAAAGACATATCAGAACTATTACTATTTAAATATTCATGGACGCAGTAGAAAGCTCTAGAAATTAGAATCTTTGAATTATTTGCTTAACCGATGACATCTGTAAACCGCAAACGGTGTTTGGAATGACATTCTAATACTTAACAGCATTTACTCCATCTCTATTTACTGCTAGTCTATGAAAATTAGATGGGATATTATCAATGATGATTTATCATTATGTCTACTGTAACGATTGTGAATCATAGAACTAAGCGTATATTTATTTAAATTTGATTTTACATAATTGACACACTCAAAATCTTCAGACAGAGTCGTGGGAATTCCCAGCGATGTAAACCCATGCCAACTAATTAGTCTTGAAACAGAAAATAAATTGTCGATATATAATATGGCATTCCCAATTTCGCCCAGATAAACACCTAGAAATGTAACAGGTTCTTTTAGTGAGTCGTTTTTAAAAGTTTGCAAAGTAAATAACCGTGCCTGTGCTTTCTCCAGATTCATGCTAAGCTTGTTTGCAGAATACCAATCATTAATGTTAATAAATTAGTAAGTTTCTTTTCCAAGACCAGTTAAAGATCTATTCTGTTGTATTATCTACAAAAATAATAAAATTGGTATTGGTATCACAATATTCTACAAATTAAAAATAAGCAGGCGCCAAGGACAGATCCTTAAGGTGCTTCATACTTAGGTAAGAATATAAAATACGAGAGTCAGATAGAAAAACCAAGTATTTTCTGTAGATTTTTATGTGTTTTTCAACATAATCTCCATTTAACTCTATACATTTTCCCAAGCGTGCCTCCAGCTTTTTTAAGCCCTCCAAAAAGAAGGATTTCGGAAGGTCGTCAAAGTAGGCTGGGGGCCAAATCCGGTGAATCCTTGTACTAACTCTAACTTTAATTCCATAATTTTGGCCATCAAAATTGCGCAGTTCCGCGCAATTCCTTTTTCAAATGAGGACGTTTTTTCTGGATTTTTTCACTCAATCTATCCAATAGCGACTCATAATACTTTCCAGTTATTGTGTTCTTTTTCCAAGTAATCGGTGTAAATGATTTCGCGTGTGTCGACTGTTCCTTTGTTTCCGGAGTGTAGTGGTGTATCCATGTTTCGTCCATAGTTACGTATCGACAGAGAAACTCGTCAGGATTGCGACGGAAAAGCATCAAACCAGGCTGAAGAGTCGACCACATGATTACCTTTACTCTCCACTGAGAGCAGACGCGACACCCATCTTGCCGAGATTTTTTTTCACATCAAATTTTTCGCGCAAAATTGAAAAATTGAAAATCATTTCCACTGGACGTCGAGAACGATGTTCATCTTTTGTGGATGTAGACCACGTTTAAACTCATTTACCCAATTGTTAACACAGCGGAAGCTGTGCCATGAACTTCATTCAATTCAGCTTTGATCTCTTTCGGTGTTAAACCTTTTAAATATAAGTGTTTAATCACCGATCGAAACTCACTTTTTCCATTTTCCTACATAAATAAAAATTCTTTTCTTAAATCGACAATAAAAATGAAACCGTGTGATGGATATAATTAAGATTTTGACAGTTGTCTAGTAACTAATGATTCTTAGTATTCTCAATACTACGAGCGCCATCTCTTAGATTTTCTAAAGACTTCTTGAATCACCCTCGTATAAATGCAGGGGATATTTCAGGACGCCGTCCTGAAAACAAACTCCCCTTCCGATGAGATATGGTTATTTGTTTATTTTTTGTTTTATGTTTCATACATAAGTTATCTTTTTTCTGATAAAACGTATCTCGCTATTGATTTGGAACCAACTTCACGACGTTGCCAACTTAGATCGCTCGATTCTCTGCTTAATTCCCAGTATTTGTATAATTTGAAACAACTGTTTAAAATTTCAAAACATAAACGATGTTTTTACATCATCTTTGTATACGTTCTGCTGAATGAAGAAAGTTTTTATATGTATATGCCCGCATAAAATATGCAATAAACACAAAATTCAAAGCTGGCCATGACTTAAATTCCAGTCGTGTCTTGGGTACCTATTTACGGCCCACTAAAATATGTCAAACGAATAAAGTGCGAATTGCAAACGTTTTTCTACAAACATATGGGCCGTAAATTCGTTCGACCGTGAAACGAATTTTATTTAGCAACGATTACACGCATAGTTCGAAAAAAGTCAGCTGTGAAGCGTGAACTAGATCCCGAAGAACCCCTGTACACAGACACACAAATACCCAATAGCCCGTATAATCAAGTAGACATTGTATGACCTTGCGAATTAAAAAATCAAAGGTGGCCGGGTGCTCTTTAAAGATCATAGAATATTTGTTTACATGAAAAGCGCTGCAATGTTTGGAATTTCAAGAAAACAAGTGAATTAATGGAATTAAAGAATCTTATTGTATTATTCTGTTTTATATTTAGAAAATTGACAACCATTTTTATACTTTGCAAATGATACGAAAAATGACCACAACACACTCGTACGCGGTTAAAATTAGATTATATCTTATGGCATATTGATAAGCTCGATATTTCCATCAGAATTTATCCACGGAAGCATCGTATGACGCAAAATACAAGGCCGTACTTGTCCAGTGTATACACTGTACACCACAATCCGTAGAAGACGGAATGAAAGCTGCATTTTAACTTACATGTTTGAATGTAGCTTGCCACCGACGTCAAGTTCGTCAGATTAACAGCACTGTGCACTGGAAAATCGCGGGAATCAATCATTTTACGGCACTCGTATCATCCACCGCGATAATTATCGAATTTCGGAACATGAAACTAACCACCGACTTCTTCTTAGCCAAACACTTAATGGCGATCAAAACAAGTAAACAAAGTGAAAGCATGTGCCATCTAGTAGCAATACGGCTGACTTCATGGGAAAATTAAAATAAGATGGAATAAATCTTTTAGCTTACTTATAAGATAAACCAATGCACTTTTAAACCAGGCAACAATATCTTATTTTCATGCTATTCAGCATTTCAGAACATAGAGTCAATATATATAGATATATTTCTATGGAATATGTTATTGTTATCTAATTTCAGTAATAATGATAGCAAGGACTGTGGCGTAGTATGGTAAACAACACATAAGTATCGGCAACCTCCGCACCACACAAGTTTAATTTATTATATAGTAATATAATAATTAGTCCGGGACGGCCGTTTCGAGGACACGAATGGTCCTCATCATCAATCGGTGACCGAATGAAAATTTCAGTAGAATACAACAAGATAAGACTGTCGTTCTTTTATGCAAAATAATCTTTCTAATATCAACATAAAAAAGTGTTAGCAGAATTAAACTTCCCCTAAAAGTTGTTCAAATTACGCGTGCATTTGTTTTGAGTGTGTATAGTTAGTGCTGCCATCTGTTACCAGCTCCTCTAAGACCGCGATTAAAATGAAGAAATTAGATGGAAATTGAATTCTAATTTTTATTCAAAATCCTCATTAACATTCTTTTCTCGCAAGAATAAATAGAAACCCTGTATATGGCCTTGCATTATATTGCAAATGTAAGAACCACCAACACATCTGATAGCTTACACTGTAACGACTCCATTTACTAGACAATAGATGGAGTTGTTAGAGTCGTCCCATAAAATTACATAATCCCTCGGTTTACAGAAAGTGAATTCAATATTTAATCAAAGATTATCACATTAATTACGATTAAACAATAGTTTTCTTCTTTCTAAATTTAGCTGTTACACCCCCTATATTACATTCTTAACTAGGTGGCACTAACTTGTACATAATAATAATAATAACAATAGTACTGGCTTTATAATACAAGAAGCATAACGAAGGGATAATCAATACCCAGTTCTTTCTTTATTATGCATAAATTTTTTCTAAGTGTAACTAAAAAAATATTTATCTGCGTATTAGCCTGATTGTATGCAACCAGTTATACTCCGGCGACTCAACGTGTGCGAACCCTCAGGCGAAACCTTTACCAAATATTACTATTCCTAAAGGATTATTTTAATTCAAATAAAGTAACTTCCCTACATGTAATTCATATACAATAACTATAATCGGTTTTGCACCAAAAGGGTAAACTTTACAGCATACATGAAACTTTTTAAACCTATCGCGAAACTATTAAAGCGTAAGTACTGTAGAATCTAATACGGAAACTATACTTACGGATCAAAACAAAGCTAGAAAGTATTTGGTTCAGTGATTTTTCGGTAGATCTATCGAATTTAGATGTAATCTACCGATCTACCTATTTAAAACACAATAAATAATCATCTAAATACAGTCGTTAATATTTTAAACACCTACAATGTTATCCTGTCGTATAATTCCAATCAGTTAATCATGAATTAAAAAAATTCAAATTGTAAATGTAAACGGTAATTAATTTAATCATCAATTGAATTTATTACCGTTTTAATTATTATATCACTATATAATAAATTAAACTTGTGTGGTGCGGAGGTTGCCCATACTTATAATCTGTCTTACTTAAAGAGTAATGACCAGGTGCACCAACATAAATTAAAATTGAAACTAAAATTAAGTTAAAGTGATAAAGTTGAAGGGTGATAATTGGAGTTAATTAAGTAGATAGACCCATTCTACCTAACATTTTTACTTAATACGAGATTAAATTTTAACTTACGTTGCTACAAGTAATTTTCGAATATTAGGCTCTATTAGGCGTTGGACGTAGTTGGACATAGTGAAGATAGCAATGGCGATCTCTTGTTTACTTGTAATTTATTTTTTCGTTAATTGGTGTATGTATCATAATATCTATGTAATGTGTTAGAATTCTTTTATATTTCAGTATACTTTATATGTAATATGTAGAGATGACCAAGACAGGTGAAAATAATTTATTTTGCAGCGACTAGAAAGACTCGTGTCTATTCGTCTCATAGGAAAGGTTCATGTTGCTTACTGGTTCCCCGAGAGTTGACAAAACTCGAGTCTGTCTAATCGCTGCAAAAAAAATCTTTGTCATCTCTAGTAATATGCAATATATATCGTTTACTGAGAAGATCTTGTTTACAAATTCTTTTTCAATGGATAACAGAAATACATAAAGAATGTAAATATATAAGCATAAAAGTTAAAACAATTTATTTACTAAAGTATATATAGCATCAGCTTATCTTGCTGTTTTAGATGTACGTTATGAAAACTGTATATTAGTTTCTTTCTATCTCATTGTCTTTTCAGACGTATATATGTAAACAGTAATTAATTTAATCACCTGTTAAATTTTAATTGGTAATTAACTTCCTGCTCCGCATTTTTTAAATTTCGCCTATATTCCCCTAATATGGGAACCCTTGTTTTCTAATGTAATTCATTTGAATATGTTCTTTATTACCAAAACTTTCGGGAATTAAAAAAAAATATGTCAAGTAAATTGATTCAGCTCTAGAATACTCTGTAAAGGGGAAAAAATATATTTGTAACATGGGGAAATTATATATAATCTGTATCGCTTAATGAGGGAACTAACCACTGATGACCAGTTGCACCAACACAAATTAAAATTTAAACTAAAATTAAAAAGTTGGAGGGTGACAATTGGAGGTTTTATGTCTCCTACAGTGAAAATCTTTTTATAAATTTCTGTTCAACGCATAACAGAAATATATAGAGAAAACAATTTATTCATTAAAATGTGTAACATATCTTGCTTTTGTGTGTGTGCGTTGTGAAAACTAATAATTTCTTTCATTTCTTTTTCTTTTCAATAGTTCCTTTCCCATCGTTCTTCAAGTTAGTATCTCTCGTTAAAAATCACTATATTTGATAATATACCGCAAACATATTTTATAACAATGCTCTTAAAGTGGCGGCTTGAGAAATATTGGGAATTCTTTGTTACATAGCTGGTACTCGTGCTTAGCCACTTTTGATTTTGTTAATTCATAAATATTAGCAAGACATTTCTGGAAGATGCCGCCACTATCCAAACAATACGGTTGAAAAACTATATATTTATAAACAAAGCTATTTTTTTAATTCTTTCCTGCTTTCAAACCAAACTTCAAAAATAAAATAAATTAAATTTAAGTTGGCAACTAAAGCTTGTTTTATTATAAATAAAATCACCCTCACGAATAAATTGATATATGAAATACGTGCTGCCGCCTGTTAGCGGAATACTAAATTAAGCCGGTAGCTGAGAAGCTATAGTAATCTGCAATTTAGTATTGTTCTGGACCAATAATTCACAACTTTCTGCAAAATAAATTACGAATTTCTTTATATATTTTGAACATTCAGAATTGTAAATTACCAAAATAAATCGGAAGTTGTCACCACAAGACTAAATAAATAAAAAGTCAACGTATTTTTTTTTATAAATTACACCTTTATTAACACATTCTTATTTCTTAGCTTTCGCAGAAGCTTTCTGGGCTCGTAACACTTTAATAACAATCTTTTGTTCTTCTAACAGGAAGGCCCGTACGATCTTCTCTTTAACACACTTATGACAGAGTACACCACCATAAGCACGTTTTACTGTCTTCTTACGTCTGCACATACGAGACCTTTCTTGTGGTCTAGCTGGTACAATACCTCTCAGCTTATCTTTGCACTGGCCGCATCTCGGAACCTTCCTGGGCTTCTTTAAGTATTGGTAAACTAATTTCCCGCCAGGGGTGCGGACTCTACAAAACAAAGAGTAATTGTTAAAAAAAAATAAATAAATAAAAAAAAATAAATACTAAGACATGCTTTATTCAGTAATAAAAACGAACGATATAAGCGATTTTCGTCAAATATTTTCAGGACTCTAGCCTAGAAATCATCATTTTTGAATGTTGTAAACAACTTATGCATCTTTACATAACCTCAAATTAAATAAATTAAATGAAATTAGGGGATTATTTCAGATAATAGAGCACCCAATGCGAATGAGAGCAATATTGTTACAAAACAGAGTACTTACATGCGTCTTTTATTTGAATTTGTATTGTACGACAAACGTCGTCTAAAAACTAATCGCTGAACCATCGTTGCCTAAAACAAATTAATAAATATTACCTTCAACGAATCACTGAATCAAAAAATTACAAAAATTGACTTATTTAAACTAATTTAACATCGCCAAAATGCAGATGTCTTAGAATAAATTTACGGAAAAGAAACATTTTATTTACTAACCAGCAAACATGCGAACGGAAAGAGAAAAACGACAGCCGTTACCGGCCGATACAATTTTAGTGATCAGCGCCCTCCACTAGCCACAACGTGAACTATCAGTAGAAATGGAGTGAATTCCGAGTGATATTCACAAAACAAAATGGGAACCCTATTCGAGAATTACGAACAACAATACTCCGTATTAACCGCTGATATCACAGCCCAAATTGGACAGCTAACCGCTTCAGTTACAAGTAAGTACGCCTATCTTCAAAATCACCGCGACCCCCGAAACAAAAGGCACATCCTCGAAATGTCATTCTAATGTTTGTATTCATTTGTTTTTTAGAGGATCGACGCCAACTAATTTCGAATATCGAGAAACATGTGGAGGAAGCGCAAGAATTGGTACGATTCAACCTTTTTAATCGCTTATTGTAATTATTTCATTGCGATTTTTTCTAGTTGGAACAAATGGATTTGGAGGTTAGGGAAGTGCCAGAAAATACCAAAAGACAAAGGTGTAAAACTAAGCTAGATTGTTATCGTGCCGAATTAAAACGTTTAACGCTAGAGTATATTAAGGCTCGGTCGGTAAAGCAGAGCGCTTTCGGTTATGATTCGGCGGACGATTTGAATGATATCCGAATTTCCAACGACCAAAAACAGAGGCTACTAGATAATTCTGAAAGGGTTGAGAGAACTGGTAAGAAATTGGAGGAAGGATATAGGGTGGTACTGGAAACCCAAGATATCGGCACTCAGGTCCTTCAAAATTTAAGCGAACAGAGGGAAACTATCCAAAGATCGCGAGCTAGGGTAAGATATACAATTTATGGGAGAATGACCAAGAATGAGAACCACAGAGCATTAATTTGCTTTCAATGTTGAAAGTCAGTTTAGTCAAAAAGAATATTGTATCGATGATCCAGAAGGATCACTCCCAATTAACATTTTTTCAGATTAGGCCGACGATGTTTTTTGAAAGAATTATTTGAGATCATTTTGCATAATAGTCCATAAATTGATCGAGGAATCTACTCCTTTTTTCAAATTAACTTTAAATAATATCCTAAAAATATGAATTGCATTCTCATTGAAAGGTTAATGAGACTACCTAAGCTTGTTTCACCTTTTATTTCAGCTACGGGATACCAACGAAGAACTGGGCAGAGCCTCCAGGATTATGAACACGATGATAATGCGCGCCATCCAACAAAAAGTAGTTCTTTTCACGATAGGTGTTTGTTTCATAGTCGCCATTTCAATAGCTTTATACGTAGGTTTTACACAATAATAAGATAGAAAAGACGTTTGTACAAAGAAATATAATTTTTTATATATAAAAAATGAGAAAACCAAAAATCAGTCTACAACATTGAACGAAAAAAAAAAAACAAGTATGTATATATAAAATATGCAATATCATAGAAGCACCTGTATCAGCAATTGTTTCGGAAATCGTATGTTGTATGGAAAAACAGGAAACTGTTTTACCGATCGATAACATTGTGTGGCAGCTCCAGATTAGAATCCGAGCAAAAGCAATGTTTGAAGAATGTGTTCATTGATTAAGAGTATTTTACATAAGATTTGTACGTTTGACAGTTGTCATAGTGTTAATATTTCACATAGAAGACTTTTTTAATGTTCAGGAGTTGTTTAATAGATGCTTTAATATATGGGCGTACCTAAAAGGGGCAGGAAGGGATCGTGTCCCTCCCTTCCCCTCCGCCCTTTCCCATCCGTTCCCCTACCCTCCTTCTTCCCTTCTCTTTCCCCCTTCCCCACCTTCCCCCTCCCTTCCCCCTTCCCTCCCTTCCTTTCCTTCCCCTTCCCTTCTCCCCAAATCTCTGAAATAAATTCACTTTCGTTTTTTATTGCCGGTCACACGAAAGTCTCCGAAATGTCAACTCTAATTGACCCCTTCCCTTGACCATATTCTGGCTACGCCCGTGCTTTTATATCTTAAAAGATTGAAGGTAAGTTCTGTCGGCAGTTCTTAAATTTTGAACGGAGTAATCTAAGCATCTATTAATCTAGCTGTTCCAGAACATTAATCTACTATAATATATACATATGTAATTTATTTATTTTATAAAAAAAATCTTTTACAGTAGACATCAATTTTATTGAAATGTAACTGAAGTAAAAAAAAAACGGCATCAAGTCATTAAAACTGTGATAATATCATTATTTTTCCTTTAATAGTTATCTTGTGTCATTATATTGCCTTTTACCAAAAAATAGATTTATATCGAAAGAGATCATATATTTTCATTTTTTCATAGCGAAGAGATTAATCAAGTTTCTCTATAGCTTTACATATGGATGTATTTTTCACGATTACTGAAAAACACCTCTCCCAAAATGATTAGCGTTTCAAGTGAAAAAGACCCTCTGCTAAATGCTAATTTTGGCGAATTAAGAGTAATAATAATATTTCCTTACATTATGCTGTATCTATGAGATTGGATAACTCGTCCAAGAAGTATTTTAGTTCTAGTTAGTAGCAAGAAGCTGTAGCATTACTTATTGCAATAAAGATATCGATGTCCGATGGTATTAAGTGAATGTTCCGGTATGATATATTAACTGTACAGCCCTTATAATTCATTTCTTCTTTACTATATATTTTTTTCTTTTTTGTTGTATTATAGTTGCGTATTTAGTTTGTATTATTATGTATAATATTGTTGACCAAATACATTCCCTAATTGTTACATGTTTGTGTTTTATTTACAACGAATATGACGCAAGAACGAATAACATTTCAAAATTTCAGCAAAATTATATCACTAGATAGACATTTTTGGTATCCTCCAAAAGCGAATGAGTGAAGTTGTTTTGCTTTTTAGTATATAATTTCTGTTACAAATGTAATTTTTAGACCATACTCATTTAGAACATATTTAACCATAGCACTATGTATTATTACGAGGGTCGTTCAATAAGTCCTTAGAAAAAGACAGAAAAACCATGTATTTTCTGTAGATTTTAAATTATTCTTCAATATAACCTTCATTTAACTTTTTGTCACTTTTCCAATATTCCATAATTTTGGTCATCGAAACTGCTCAGGTGTGCATTCATGCATTGTCTTGAGGAAAGAGGATCTTTTTCTTTTTCAAATGAGGATGTTTTTCTCCATTTCTTTGCTTCACCATATTTTCCAGTTAATGTTTGTCCTTTTACCAAATAATCGGTATAGATAATTCCATGTGCATCCGGCCATCACCTTGCTGGCCGATTTCACCGTCTGCGACTTCTTCAGAGCCCGTTCGTCTTTAAAAACTTACTGTTTTGGCTGTTTCTTTGTCTCCGTAGTGTAGTGATGTATCCATGTTTCGTCCATAGATATATATCGATGGAGAAGCTCGTCAGAGCTGCGACAGAAAAGTGTCAAGACAGCCTCAGAATTGACCACACGATTACGTTTATTCTCCACTGAGAGCAAACGCGGCACCCATCTTGCCGAAATCCTTTCACCCCCAATTTTTCGTGCAAAATTAAAAACACTGTAACTTGCGATATGCCTGTGGCCTCAATTATATCGCTCACTTTCATTCGTCGATCATTCAAAATAATTTCGTGTATTTTGTCAATCATTTCGAGGGTAGTCACTTCCACTGGACGTTCATCTTTTGTGGATGTACGGCCAGTTTAAACTAATTTACCCAATTGCAAACGGTTGCTAACACTGGAGCAGATGTGTCATAAACTTAAGTTAAGCTCCTCAAATGTAATTGTTTAATTATCATTCGAAATTTACTTTTTTTCCATTTTTCTAGACAAACAAAAATTCTTTGTTTCAATCGTCAATAAAAAGTGGATATAACCGACTTTTACAGCTGCCTAGTGACTAATGATCCTTACTAGGAACAAACTATTTTCGATATTACGACCGCCATTTCTTAGATTTTCTAAGGATGTTTGTTTAAATTTCTAAGCAATGGTTAACATTATTCTTCGAGAATCCCGTAAGTCTTGATGGTTGTAGAGTTTTCACGGAAGTCGTTTTTGAGTTTCTCAAACTTTGCTGTAAATACACCTCTTGATTTCTTTCTAATTCTTCTACGCATCACTGTAGATCTTCTTCATTATTTGGACTCCTCTTACAATATTAGATCATATATATCGCTATGAATATCGCTATCTCATATAAGTATACAGATGTTCCTGCCTCCATTATGTGCAACGTGTCTTTTTAGACCCATTTAATAATTGTTAAAAAGTTCTAGTTAAACATGTTTTGTTTTATATCAGCCCTTCGTATACTTGCAAATATAACAAAATACCACCTGAAAGCACTAATGCACCAACGTTATCTACTTCCCAAGCTACTCTCACGACATCCGTTTATCAATGGCAACAATGGAAAATTGTTGTTTATTAACGTATGAGATTACCTGGAACAATTTCTTAGTACTGTATTCTTCTGCCAGGCAGTTTCAACCGACTTGCAAGACAGACATGTTGCGAAGACAGCAGTACAGCAGTCAAAGTTTCACTTATATCTAGAGATAACAAAGGCAGGTGAAATTATTACTTTTTTGCAGAGACTAGATAGACTCGTGTTTTGTCGATTCTCGGGGAAACCGGTAGGCAACATGTACCCTTTCTTATGAGACGAATAGACACGGGTCTGTCCAGTCGCTGCAAAAAAAAGTAATAATTTCACTTGCCTTGGTCATCTCTACTTATATCCATCACACGGTTTCAATTTTATTGCCGATTTAAGCAAAGAGTTTCGAGCAGTGATTAAATATTTATATTTAAATGACTTAATACCGAAAGAGAACAAGGTTGAGTTGGGTAAAGTTCATGGCACATCTGCTCCTGTTTTAGTAACCATTTACTATTTTCCTATTGGAACAAGAAAGGGATCCTCTTCCATTAAGACAATGCACGAATACATACCTGCGCAGTTTCGGTGGTCAAAATTATATTATTATATATATTATTTATACTAAAGTTCGAGTTAGTACAATGTCCACCGTATTCATCGGATTTGGCACAAGTGACTTCTTTTTATTTCCAAATTTGAAAAAATGGCTCGGCGCACGATTCACGACGAACGAGAAAGTTATTGCCCAAACAGATTTTGAGAATCTTCCGAAATCATACTTTTTGTAGGGCTTCCACCTCGATACATTTACGCAATAGTTTGTAAAAGTTGCTCAGCATTTCTCTTTGTCCTCTGAAAGGCTCTTTATTTTGTAAATATAAGCCTAAAATTTCAAATCAATAGTTAAGAATAGCAATATATGTTTTGCTTACTGTTATCATTGTAACCAAGCAAGATTAGCATCAGAAACCATTTGGATACAATATTGAATGTCCGGGTTCAGGATGGTCCCTTGTAAAAACGAAAAACATGTTTGAATGGATATTTCCAAAACCCTGTTGAAGTAGTTTCAGCGAAATAAGTCAGAGTTTTGGCAAAGATTTATAATTGTAAATGAGACTTGCATACACCGGTACACACTCCTGAAGCTAAGGCACAGACGAAACAGTGGAATGGGCTTCGAAAAGGAGCCGAAAATGATGTTATGTTTTTTTGGGATAGTCACGATGTTGTGTTAAGCGAAATAGGTCCGTATTTGAAGAAAAAGAAAGTGTTAGTCCATCAAGACATCGCACCGTCTTATATTTCAGTGATCGCCACGGCATCGAATTGATGGATCACCAGCAAATCTGGTCCCCAGCGACTTTTGCTGTTTCCTAGGCTCAAAGTTTCGTTTGGAGGACAGAGATCTTCATCCAACGAGGAGGCCATCACATTCGTAAACCTTTTTTTCAGAATGAGATGTCAATTACTTGGACGGATAAAGTGTTCAGACCAACAATGAGGATAACCTGCTCTTCTTGATTTCACTTAATTTATGATTATAATCTATCATTTTAACAGAATTTGATCATTATTGAAGGCCATTAACCACATATTCTTAAACATTCTGCGAAACTTCCATATGGTGGTACTGTTCTTGCTTTATATCCACTTACGTTCGTGCCTGACGTTCTTTTTTGTAACTACTCAGATTTGAGAAAGAAAAACTACGTATGTTTGTAAAATAGTATTTTATTTCATCATTTCTAAATTATTACAATATGCAAGGTATCTGTATGTAATAATGATAAATAATTTAATAAAAATTCATAAGCAAGATTACAATAAAAACACTGCTGATTTTTTTACGCGCAGTTAAATATTTTGTTTATAAAATTGTGTCGTAATATAACGTGTAATTAGGATTAACCAGCCTATCATTTCAATTTTATTGGTCTCACATAATTTTCTTAAATAAAATTTGTTATCCGCGTTCTTTTTTATTATTTTGGACGTATATGTAAATGCTGTTTTATTTTGTTGTACTCCCAATATTAATTAAACATAATAGGTAGGTATCTATAAGTACGTCATATATTGTCATGAATGCATGTCTTTAAAACAAATTATAATATTACATTCAATCGAAGCTAGGTTTATTTAAGTTTGGTATAAAAATGAAATATATCGAAAAATGATTGTTCATTTTGTTCATTGTCATCATTTAGCTGTTTCTATGTATTACACGTGTAACATAGATGTGTAGGTATATAAAATAATAATGGCATGAAATAAATAACTTATTTCATTATAAAATAGCTATATAATATTTAATAATAATAATAATAGTAATAAAATCAGTACTAAAAGTCAAAAAATATCCCTAAAAGTGTATCGTGTAAGGGTGTTCATGGGAATATTAAAGGTAATATTCCTTACAATGAATGCGTTTTTTTAATAATGTGATTTATTACATATTTCATGGGTGTTTTAGTTTATCCATACAAAGAAAACGATATATTTTTTACCATTTTGGGAAATAAAAGAGAAGCCAAAATGTAGATACTATTCTGTAATGTATGTTGATATTATTGTATATTACATGGGTTTCAAACATTATACGATGAAGCGCACCAAGATTGGATACAATGGATATAATCCATTTAAACCTTTGCAATAATTCAAACAGTAAAGGCAGCGAAACTTCTGGGTCCTTCCAAAGTTAATTCGAACGAACTCCGCATGTATTTCGAGGAGAAAATTGATAACTTTCAAGCAATGATTTGTGCAGATTTCTCCAAAAATTTTGGAGGAAGTTTAGAAAATTACAGACGCTACTCAAACGAGACTAAGAAGAAGTTTAGCTGGGCGTAAAACACGTTCATCATTAAAGAAGAAATTTATTAAATATCCGAAAATTAAACCATTTAACAGCTTGAAATTATGAAGACGCACATAGCCTATTGTAAAGTGTTACCAACTAAAGAAAGCAGTATTTGTGAAATTAACACAGCGTCGTGATAATACCTTCAACAATCTCTGAATAACATCCTCATAAATTTTTCAAATTCCCATCCTAACAACATATTCCAGTTCATAAGAATTACATTATAATTTAGCTCTCAGTTTCTTGTACTATCCATATTATTATATTAAGCAAACCGGAAGAGTAAATTCATTTAGGACGCCTATTTCGGAAGATAAACAAATTTTTCAAAATATGCATTCTAATTAATTAATGCGAGTACTTCCAAAAGAATGCTTCACGAGAGTTGTTCTTTTTTAGTTTTGCATAAACTTCGCTTGTTAAATTTATTTTAAATATTTTTTAACATAAATTGAAAGTTTCATCAAGATACGGCAAGTGACTTAGTCGTAGCTAACTTTTAAAGCTGACAACTCACTCGAAAAATCGAATTGAGCCGAGATAACTTTTTAGTACTTTCGGAGAGGATTACAACAACAATAAACTCTCATATCACTCGGCACCTTTTTCTTTGAAAACAGCAGCTATTCAAAAAACATCGCTATTGTGCACCAACTAAACAAGGGAAATGAACATGCGACATGATGCGAGATTGAGATATCCTTAAGCATTTTATGGATTTCTCATCTTTTAATTAAAGAACAAAATACGCCTCGCGGTAATTGACGCCAAAACACCTTCAGCTGATTCAACAACGGAAGCTGAAAAAAATGTTTATAACGTAGCTGTGTGGCTATTTTGACAAGAAGCTAACAAAAGTTATCCTTCCTGAAGAAATTTTTTTCTTTTTTCTTTCAATTTTAGTCATGTTGTAACAATTCCGTTAGAAGATCGAAGAACGGTTAATTTTCTGCCAGAAGTGATTGCCATGTTTCGTGGAACTACCCACAACGACGAGTAACGCTCAAAAGACGATTGAGTTCTTAGAGCAACAAAACATTGAGTTATTAGATTATCCTACGTACAGTCCTGATATAATTCTTAGCGAAAATTAAAAAAAAACGACCCTCGTATTTGCCTGTATTAACTCGTCTTCAAACGTAATTGAGAGATATGTGCCGAATAGTATTTCAACCTTTATCTCACACCTTTTCGTTATTTATTTTTCTAATCTATCAGATATTATCACTTTATCCAGACAAACTCACAAAACCATGACCAATTCATCTCTTCATAAACAAAATTCTATTTCTTTCACCCACAAACACAAACAAATACAACAATTTTCCTAAACGTTACGTACAATCTTCCATTCAATCTATCTAAGCCAGTTTACCCAAGTGAAAGTACTAGTACTACTCGTTCGTTAACAATACAAGAATTTTTCTAGTCGAAATGCACTTTATATAGTTATTTTTTAAATTAGAAAGATTCAAAAATTCAAAGATTTCATTCTATCGGACTTTGCATTTTGAAAATGTTTTTTTACAAATATTTCAATTAAAAAAAAAATATTACAACATTTGTATGGATTCCTTTAATTTAGTAATGAAAATGATAGTTTTTTCTACATCTTCAGCATATAAGTACAACTTTTCTTAATAACTACCTAATTTCTATTTATCTAGTGTTATATATAAAGATAAAACAAAGGCAAAACCGATTTAACAGTTCATATATAGTAAAATAACCAATTTTTTTGTATTACGTAACAAAATTGTGGATCTTGATTTTATTTCAACAATTTGATATGCTACGCCAAGCTCATTCTAAACCTACACAATTGAATATTGCCTAAAATTGACCCTTTTTTAATTTAAATGTGGTATATGTCTCGTGTAAATTGATTTAAAATTTCCACCTAAGCAATCACCCGCTTAACGTTCTTCCTACTAATAACGCTCGCGTTCACTTCTACAACAATTTCTATTAAAATATTATCTATCGTTTCATTGCTTGTTTATTCGTTTCAAAGTTCTTTCGTATTTCTGCAAGTTTCCTATTGTTTTTGCTGTTGTCTTTTCTTGTAAAAACGTTTACTTATAGTTTCAAGTTTAACGTGGAATATTCTAAATTTCTCGACTAATACGGTGTCTGTATTGAGGATAAGATTATGATAAGTTGTTGTACAGATCTTCTAGTTGAGGTGTGAAATAGGACTTGATTTCGGGTCTTTTGGATTTCATAGTGGGTGTTAGGAGTCCGTTTTGAACACTGAACGGGTCCGGATGCAGATAAATGTCCTTGACCTGAAAAAGGACGTGTTATGACATTGACAAATATCGTTAGCATATAGTCCGATTCATCTTCCACCTTCACCATGGAGATCTCTTGTTAGAGGGTAAGTTTAAACTTGTCAAAGTTGGTAGATGTTGTGTTTGCTATGATCTCGAAGAGAAAATGGGTCCATGACAAACGACGTTCAAGATTAAAAAAAAAGAAAATTTTCTTCTTTTGTTCCTAGCACCACATGCTATACACCGCTGAAAAGAGGCCTTTTACAACGGTGTCAAAATCCAATATGGCGCACTCCTAAGAAAGTTTATGACCGGAACGAATCGCAACGTCATATAAAAATTCATCTCCACCATTACATAGAAGATTGAAAGTAACCTTAAAAGTGTGTTTTTTGCTTATATCTGCAGGGCGAAATAAAGATAATATAACACAAAATTTAGCAACTTTACCAAATTTAAACCTACCCTCTATCTCTAATATTAAGCGAGATCCTCATGGCGACGTGTGAATCAGCTTGTATATTGCTTAAACATATTCCAAAAACCTAAAATTATAACCTACTTGTTCAAAGGATTTTAAGCCACCATCTCGTCCCCACAATAGCATATCGTCTATAATCAATTGTTTGACTTCCGGATGATTGCAAAGAACGCTGAATGTACCAGGGATCCCATTTTCTGAAGCCCAGCACTTGATGACGTCAACGTCAGGAACTACGATGGCAACTATGCATGACTGTAAATTATTAAAAGGAAAATATGAAGAAATTTCAACATTTTTGAACCACTATCAGTAAATGTACCTTAAGCGATTCGCCATAGACGAAAACTTGATGCACGTACTGAGACCTCAGATAGATATTCTCGATCTTTTCAGGAACTATGTACTCGCCTTGCGATAGTTTGAAGATGTGCTTCCTTCTATCGATGATCTTCAACGTACCGTTCTGAAAATGGGAAAGATAATGAAACGCGTTCTTAAAAACGTTTTGTTATTCACCTACCGGCAACCACATTCCAACATCCCCTGTATGATGCCAACCATCTTCATCGATTGTTTCGTCGGTCTTCTCCTTATCCTTGTAGTATCCTTTGAAAACGTTTGTTCCTTTTACGCAGACCTCTCCTTGGTTATGCTTCGCCCAGTATTCCATTTCCGGTACATCGACCAATTTCACGCAGCAACAAGCTACAGGAGGACCTACATGACCGGGTACGTGGTCACCTTGTACTTGTAAAGAGATGGGTGCACAACATTCTGTTTGTCCATAACCTTCCACCACCTACAAATCGAATTTGTTACTATTTTCTTTAATATCCAACAAATGATTGAGAAAAACCTTCGTTAAGACTTTCAGATTATACTCACCAAGCAACCCAACGCGCAGCGAGTGAATGTTAAGACATTTTCGGCTAACGGCGCTGAACCGACCAACATCAATCGAAGTCTACCGCCCATTCCTTCTTGAACTTTCCTGAAGACTAACAGGTCCCAAACGCTGTTATTTCTAATAATGCCTCTGTAAATGAATACATGTTTTGTTACTAATTTTTTTCTGCTAAATTAAGAATTATTTCATTTCACGAACCTTTTTATCTCATTCTCCTTGGCATTCATTGCCATATTGTATAGCATCTTTTTGATACAACTTCTGCTGACTTCTGCTTGCACCTTATCATATATCCTATTCAGTAAGCGAGGTACTGCAGGTGTTACTGTTGGACGGAGTGCTTTCATGTCGTCTGATAATCGACGTATATCACCAGAATAGAACCCTACCGATGCGCCAACCATGTACATAGCATTCTAAGCGAAAAAAAACATGTTTCGTGTCAAAACTAAACAAGAAGGAGATTTGGTACACTGACCTCACAACATCTCTCTAACATGTGGGCCAGAGGCAGGAACGAAATCATTGTGTCTGAACTTATTGGCTTATGGTCGCCCAGTTGAAGGATCACGGCGCACACTGAAGCCATGACGTTCTCATGGGTGAGCATAACTCCTTTCGGATTACCCGTGGTACCGCTGGTATAGCATATCGTGCATAGGTCTGAGGGTTTTGGTGGCTAGAATTAATGTGAATTTAATAATTTTATTAAAGCTCGATATTTACTTACAATTTCTACTTGGTTCTTCTTGGAACCGATAATCTCGACGTCTGAGAACTTGATGACCTCCACCCCACGGTTTTTGGCCCTCTGTTTAGTGGCTGGTCTGACGTCCTTCACGACAATCAGTTTCGTGAGACATCTTGGCGCTCGATCCAGAAGTAGGTTACATTTTTGGTCGTCTTCGCATACAACAATGCTTATAGAAGCTGTAAATATTCAATTAAATGTTAGCAATGTGAAGAATTTAAGATCTTTACTGATTGGTAAATATAACGGTTGATATTTAATATTTAATTATGATGTATTCAGTGGAATGCTATGAAAGAAAGTAAAGATTGTTCATAATCACCGGTTACCGACATTTAAGACATCTAAGATGTAGAGAAAGAATGTGACTTCTTCAAATTATGTTCAAGTTATGCCGTAATTCTAAATATATGTTGACGGCTATTTAATTGCTTATTTAAATTTTATATTGACAAAAGAGTTAAAAACAAATAAACACAACGTTGCTTTAAATTTTTTTTTTTAATTTGATTTTGGCAAGCATGACCTCACTACACAGTTCGTTACATATTACAGCATATTAATTTTTAGTCTGGACGAATTAACACATGCATGCATATATTCCAGTCAGATTTTGTTCTTTCTTCTGGTCTATCTTTTTTTTTAGGAAGAATATCTGCAAGGGTTGTATCCTTTCTGCTGAGACTAGTAGAATAATACACAGTTTATCGACAAACCATTTTTATTTATTATATTATTTTCCAAGGTAATTCTCTCCACAGTGACTGCATTTTTGCGTCCGTGAAAACCAACATAAAAGCATTTTCTTCGATCTTCTCGTGTTGGGTTATTTCATTTTTAAGTGTGCCAACCGCTTCTTCGGCCGAAAAAGCATAAATCCCGTAACTTATTCTATGCACACGAAAATACAAACAAATCATTAGGGGCTAGCTGTGGACTGTATAACGAATGACCCATTAATCGATGATTTGGGCATTCAAATACTCAGTCGTTCGAGTGGTAATGTGTGCTCGAACGTTATTCTAGTGTAAGGTGATTCTTCCTCTTGGCCACATTTTGGAGAACTTGAAGGAAACTAACTGTGGCGAACTATTGTTCAAATATCCTCCAGTGTAACAGTGGAAAAAATGTTGCGACCTTTCTGTTTTGGCTCTTTTCACGAACGTTTAAAATTGTAAAAAATCGGAGCTCGATAATGTTTTACATTCACTTACATGATTTCTTGGGGATAGGATTATGTAAATTAAAATTATGTATTTTAAAAACCTTCAAGTATATTTGTCAACTTTTATTATAAATAAAGTCGTAAACAACAATGGTAAAATTTCGAACAAAATTTGTTTTAAGGCATGAAGGCCTGATAGATAGCTTGATTTCTGGTAGTTAGTCGAGCAGTTAGATGTACGAGGGTAGTGTGAATAGTGTACAGTATAACACTAGAAACAGGTGTTTGTTCTCGTCGAATTTTGTTCGGTTTTGAGGTTTAAAGTAATAGATTTTACGTGGTTTTCTTAAGCGAACCATGCTTGCTATAGTGTGGGGTATGCTCGTATTTTCCATATTTTATAAATAAACGCTTCATTCCTTTATAAAGGCCATTAACTATGAAATATTTTTTTCTTTTTTTAATGTTTTTCTTTTCATATTCTTGAGGCCAAGATTACCTTTTGGAAGATAAATACGTATAAAATTTTATTCAAAGAAAAAGAATTAATTAAATTAGAGCTGTTGCAACGCTAGCGCTTATACAAATTTTATTTAGTGTTTGCAATTTGGCAATGTCAGCCATATGATAAATTTTTGTGTATAAAAGTAGCAAATATCGTAAACATTCTAAACTATTCTACATGCCATGAACATATGTAAGAGTGAATGTTTCGTTTTCATATTAGAAAAACAGTGGTACACATTACTAAAGGTATGCAGCTTCCAAGTTACTTAATTTGTCTGTTATCAGTAGAGATGGTCAAGGCAGGTGAAATTATTACTTTTTTTTTGCAGCGATTAGACAGACTCGTGTCTATTCGTCTCATAAAAAAGGGATTCGTGTTGCCTACTGGTATCCCCGAGAATCGACAAAACACGAGTCTAATAATAGTAATAATTTCACCTGCCTTTGTCATCTCTAATTATCAGACAAAGGTTTTGGCAACTACCTCTCAACTACCAGTATACCTTGAAAATGTTTTGTTATATGACAATTAGGGAGGCTTTAGTAGGCTAAGACTTTTTAGTTATAACTAGTTACCTAAAGCAATTGCATATCTTATAATCCGTACTGTATGTACTTTAAAAATGATCACTTGCTCCTTTTTTGTTCTTTTTAAGCGTAATTCAATTTTTAAGGTAACGGTGTTACGGTATCATCACTTTGGGGGTAGTTACGTGGAGATAGGAAATGATAATATAACAAAATGCGATAATGAGCCAATTGGAAAAGAAATATCATTTATGATAATATTCGCAAAAAAGTAGAGACAGAGTCGGCGTTATGTGCAAAATTCTGTTCAAAGCAGTGATTAATGGTTACAAGTTACAAATATTATAACATTAGAAGAAAATGTGGTACTGTTCCAGCATGCTTTAGACTTGGTGGGCGTCCAAAAGTTGCTTACGCCGAAGCTGGCGAAAAACACGTTGACATAAAATTAATAAATGGGTCCACGAGAAATCTGGAGAAGAGGTGTTAGGAGCTGTAGAGCTTACTCTTTTTCAGGGGAGGAAAATGCAATGTGTAAAGGTTCTCTATGTAATGTGTTGCGTACATACCTAGGTATTCTCAAAATCAAGCGTTTGCATTGTTTGTTCATTTTAAGTTAACTCGCAGTCGATATATAGTACTTCCACACGGTCCTGAGAATGAAGGGCAAAACAACTTATACCCAAGCTACCACAAATTATTGGACGCAAAAAAGTAGTGCTATCCGCAGTGTACTATGCCTAATGAGGAAATTGTTGAAGCTAAACTTTAAGTTTTGCTGAACCACACAGCAGAGCTCTGGCAAAAGTCCAAGAAGAAGGAAAAAAAAGGAAAAATCTACAAAAATCGTAGCGAATATACAAATGAATGCGATGGAAGCGCTAGCGAAAGTAACTACAAACAAGCATTTCAATAAGAAGGTTTAGATGATTCCAGCGTCTTCATTAGCTCCATTGTGTCTCTAAAAGTGCAGTTGGATAATAGCATTAGCTCTGCAACCTTATGGCAAAATCGTCGAAAGTCTTTCAGTCGTTTCTGTCGCCCAATACGATTACAATTCGTCAAAAAAACCGATGCGTTGATGTGATTATACTGAAGTGTGAAGAATGTCTCGTGTTTATCTGGCGTCCATCCGAGTAGCTACAATTTTTGAAAGGTACATGGACAATTGTGCTAAGCGAAGGCTAATAATAATAATAATAATAATGATAATAACAATAATAATTGATATAATGCGAAATATTTAGGATAACTTGCTACTAACAGCTTTAATTTAGTAAGAAACAATTATACTTCATAACAGATTTTCTCCTCGTGATTTTCACCTAACAGCCGAAAATATTTCAGTATATGGAGAGTTATTTATTGCATTTCCATCATCGACATTGCTCGAGTCATTGAACCCAATCCGCATTGTACATGATTCAGTTCTTGATTGTGTTCCAAATCTGTACAACACATCTCAGTAATGATGTAACGTAATAAATATTTTACGCATGTATACGTTCTGTAGACGCGATGTAGAGTAGAGATACCATATAATCTCTAATTTATTTTCTCCACTTCGTGTTACGAACGTTATAAGTCCGCGCCATAATGTACAGTATCACTCTAAATATACATGACCAGCCGCGACTGCCAACAGCTGTATTACAAGGAATTTTTTTGAAAGCATTCGCTTCCAAAAATTTGTGCAACTATGCGATGCTGACCCGTAAAATAATCGTATTTAACGAAAAAGTGCTTGAATTCCAATTAACTGTTGCAGATAATTTAAGTAAAATCGATTGGAATGTGTGCAATTTGTGCAAAATGGGTTACTAATCGTCAGATGGAAAACCAGAAACTAGAAATAGTAAATTTTGGAAAACCGGGTATGCGGTCTGTTTCTGGATGGTAATTTCTTAAAACTTAATATTTCGTTCTTCTTTCCGAACTTGATCAGAAGTTACTGTAATGTATAAGGAAGGTTAAATATGATATGCATGCAATAATTTTATCATGTTTGAGGTTCCCCATTTTTTATATTAACTCCTGATGAAGTTCGGAATAAAGAACGAAATATTGAGTTAAAAAAAATAAGAGTTTTATTAAACCATTCAGAAACAGATCGCATACTCGTTTCTTCTCTTCAAAATTTGAGCTTTTTCTCCTTGATTGTTATTTTCCATAAATCTTCGTCCATATCTGATGTCCATGACTGGTCTTTTTCTTATAAACCGATATTTATTTACGCCTTTTATTTTAAAGATACGGACTTCGGACATCTTTCGATGAAAAGAGCATATATATTTACCTAGAAAATGTATTAATGCTAAAACTGCCAATAATGGACATCCGCCCAATCTATTCCAAGCCAGAAATATGCAAATACACATGAAAATTTGGATGATTCTTCAAACGGCGCCAATGTATGTGTCGGCACACAGAAGTTTGCTCGTGCCCTGCTGAAAGTGGCCATTCTTCTAAAATTGGCCTTTGCGTTGGTACACATGTGAATAGACAAATCGCCGGAAACATCAACAACTTGGCTGGAATCATGAGGTTTTCAACGAAACATGAGAACCAGCGATCTTTTCTGAGCGGCCAATACGCGGCAAAGGGCATGTATTATACGCGATTTGAAATAAATAAATTTGTTAATAGAAGGCGTAATTTGGTAAGTTACAGATTCAGAATTTAGTTGAGGAACGCCCTTCGGTTAGGCGCTGGATAAGGCGAATCTAATTCTAATGGTATAAGTTTTCAAATGATCAACGATAGCGTTTCTTAGAGGCATAATCACAAATACTGCTGTGTGATATATGCTATTACTTTTTATTTATAAGAATAAGAAAATCAATTAGTGCTTGCAATAAACATTAGACTGTAGGCCACAACGGTGACGTGGTTGATCCCTAAGTATGTTTATATTTCATTTTAATACTCTCAAGATTTTTAAGAAATAAGAATCGAAGCAGTAAATGTATATTTTCGTAAATATTTCGACAATAAATAAGGATAAAATTAGAAATCAATATGTAGGTACTGTTTCTTTTTCAAGTTTTTCGAAGTATTCCTGGCACAAACATTTAGTGCGTAGATGTATACACAAACATTTTACATTTTTTTACAGCAATATTGCGTTTTACATTGCTTTGTTGTTTCCTTATAGCAAAGTCCATAGTATTTTCATTTGCTTGTAGAAGTTGCAGATGGCACCGGTTTCTCCTCTTCACTATTACTACGCAGTATTGGTATATATTTTTCTAGTAGAATTTGTTAGAATTACCTCACAATTATCGGGTGATATTTTTATTATTCATTTGATGTATTAAATCTAGCAAAATCACTCACTTAATTCCTGCCACACTCAGCATGTGTTAAGAATTTACGTAATGTTCGCGTAGATTGTGCTGTATAGTTTATGGACAACAACATATTCCTGCTATCTTTAATCGATAGCTGACACATCTTTTAAATATTTTCTTTGCAGCATTTCTCATTATTTAGCTGAACTGAACCATTGATAAGTACTAACCTTAGCAGGACCAAACCTCCATCCATCACTTCGTGGACAAAAATTGTCCACAACCGTATCTTTGAATTTTCTTTATTTCCTTCAATATGAAGTGTTTTATTTTAAATGTTAATGTTAATTGTACATTTCGAATAAAATTATCATGACTCATAAACAAAATCAAAGTCTCATGAAAAAATCATTTTATTTCTTCCATCTCTTTGTTTTGATGATTATCACAAACATGAGTTTTCTTACAATGTCGTCTACAAATGTTTCCAGCGTGCTTTCCACAAACAACAAAAGTTTTTGACAACTTCGATGTTGTTCTTGTCCAGTTTTAACGGCCTCTTTATTGCATTGTATTGATGACTCATTCACGAATTCATTTGAATATGTCAGATTATTGTCCATATAAAGCTACTCGTTTTCCTTGGTTGTTAATTTCTTTTCCCATTGTCTGAGGTATCACTATTGCATGTCCCAATCTTTATAACATATGAGGAGTCGTTTTTACATTTCTAGACTAGACATGAAAACAATAGACTAGAATAGCAACAAAAAATTATTTTTGAATATACGCTCCATGCTTTTAGATACAGTAACTATCGTCTCAATCCATTATAAAAAGATTCCTTTGGTTTGTATGCAAAGTACCATTTAACGGCAGCTATAAGTTCGTCATCGTTCATAAATGTTGTTCCCCTTAATGTCAAACAACAGAACAGTATCGGCAATCTCCGCACCACACTAGTTACTACCTACTTTTACCGCCTACATGGTAGGTATTTGTACATAATATTTTTCTCGCAAGTAGGGATAGAACGTGCATGTTAGATTTAGAGGTTTCTCACATCATTCGGTCACCGGTTGAGAATGGGGATCATTCGTAACCTCGAAACGGCCGTTCCGGATTAATTAATTAAGCTTGTGTGGTGTTGTTTGCCATGCTACACCACAGTCCTTGTTATCATTATTCCCTTTAATGTTTTTTTTTTTTGAGATTTGGAAACAAAAAATAATCGCATTTAAAATTCTTTGACAATCTCAAAAAATAGTTGCTGTTATTTTTCCTTCAGAAAGGGTGACTTTAAACCTCTTAGAAGGGCTGGAGCCCCTTAATATATCACTCCATTAAGTCTTGTTTTGACTCAGTGTCGAAATTATGAACCCAGGTTTCATCTGTGGCGAGAAGTTGATTTATAATCAAATCTGGTTCGTCTTTTCAAAGTGCCAAAAATTGTTCACACGTCTCCATCCAGACATGCATTTGGAATCGGCAAAACCATGGAACTTGTTTAATCTCTTTTTAACCATGGGTATTGTAATAGCTGCACTTAAAATGTATATAAACGTAGTTCCGACAAAAAAGCCAATTTTCTGGGAACGATTTCAAAGAAACACAACGCTAAAGAGCGCTTGGAGTCACCAGGAAGCCCATATTACTATGATAGTCAAACCTCTCAAATCCCTAGCAAAGTCAGTTTATTTATGTTAGGATCACTTTAGACAAGTTTAAAATTGCACAAATCTCTATTTTCCTTCTCGATACAATCTGCATTCCTTTGCAACATATTTTTTTCCCCTAAATGAAACTATATTTTATTAAAATTTAATTTTACTTAAAGCAATTCTATAGAATCTGTTCACTGTTCTAAATTTTGCCTAAAATCGGCTGAATTTAATTTTTAACTTCATAATACGCAACTGATTATCAAATTAGAAACTCCAGTGATGATATCGAACAAATTTACCTTGTTTAATAATGAAGGCACATGCATCAGGTCCCAAGGTATCATACAACGGCACCAACACCATACTATAACAATAAACGGCTTGCTCAGTCAGTACCCATTCCGGGCAATTTTGAGCGTAAATGCCAAGGAAGGTGTCGGCCCCAGGAAACAAACCCATCTCCACCAGACCAGAGCCGAAATTCTTCGCTCTGAGGAGCGTTTCATTATAATTTAACCATTGATATGGCTTGTTGTATGACTCCCTCCATCCCAAACAGGGTCCATTATCTGCAAAATGAAAATTAACCGTTATTTTGCAAGCTATAAATGTGGATTTCTCACAGCGTTTTTGATAGTTTAACCCGTTTTTGTGATCAAATTTAGTTAAGTCATTTGTAACGGTGTACAAATTCATATTTTAACGTGAAATAAACGTTTAATAAGTTTCTGCACGGATGGTGTAAGGTTATTGGGCCGTTACAGTCACGTCATTTATGATGTTAGTTAATTTAAAACTTGGCGGATGTTTGGCTATTACTTGATTATTTATAGCGGAAATATGCATAATGCAGACAAGAAAGTATCCAAATGCATTTTCACTTTGCGAAAATATTAGGAATAAGTCTGAATATAGGTCTCTTGATTTTTTGGTTTATATTTTTGAATATAGCTACTGCTAAATAAGTTTTATGCAGATTTTTTTTTTTTGTGATAAATGTACTTCCCATACGTCTGTAGCGTTGAAAGAATGTTATGGTAACAATTAATGTCAGCATACAATTTTATCAAAACAATTAGCGATAACAAGTCAATTATTAAAGATTTTCCATATGCGCATCGTCCTTGTTCTGCTAAAAATAATCCCGGAATATTGTAAATAAAAGTATATGTAAACTAAATACTTTGACATAAAATCTCAAATCTATGTAGTTTTTTTTCCAAAATAATTTTCAAGAACTGAAATACACATTGTTTTCTTTTTTGGTACATCACGTCGTCTTCGACTGATTTTTTTTTTTTATAAATAAACACTCCCACAACGTAGACAATAATTTTTATTCTATTTATAATCGCAAAATGATACGCCTTAGACATTGACAGATCTAAACCGTCCAGAACTTGCGAAGGGGGTTTGTTTGTATAAGGATTCTATTTTTGGCACGTTAATCAATACCATGGCGTTCTTTGCTTTTACTTAATGTATCTGAATAAAGGGAAAAGGAATGTCGATTATGCTAAGAATGAAAGATTAACGTCTGCATAAATGTTTCCCCTTTTATTGGCGAACATTTAATAAAGTTGGGAATTTGCGTTTGATGTCTGTGCTTAAGCGGTTGCGTTGACATGAGCCGTCGACCAATTTGAATTCAAACGCAGAACATTGAATAAATCTAATAATGAGTAACTCTTAAGTCTAGAAAATTGCCGAAATTAAAATTAATTTTGTAACCTACCGAAATTAAATAAATATATTTCCTATTTAAAAATATAAATTTGGCAAACGAATGATAAATCTTATTTATAACACTCCTTCAAGAACATTTTAGCCTGAGAAACACAAAAAATAAAAACAAACCGTTGTAACCATAAATCATATCACTTTTTTAATAAAATGTAACAAATCTCTACGTCTAGCAGATAGTTAAATAACTAGAATTATCTTTGGTCATAAGATGCGAGAAAGGAACAGCCTTCTAGAAACAATTCTTGAGGTTTACCTCGTGACTAATATTGAATGTTTGTGTTTTCGTTAGGTCCGCATATCTAAATTTAATTTGGTTGCGTAACTTTTTCTCAAATTCTTTTATATTGATACTGCTAAACGGATTTATTTTTAAAATGTTTGAAACTGTTATATTGTGGATGAAAGGGTTTTCAACAGGTTGAGTTTATTTGTGTGGGATAGATGCGAATTCTAATTGAAATTCCTCAGGTATCTGTTTTTTATACGTTGGTTTTTCTTTATACAGAGCATTCAATTGGATAATTAAATCAGAGTAAATGTTTCCGTTATTTTTGGGACTAAAAAAAATTTCTTTCACTATTTACCTAATTATCAAACATACAAATAAGTTGAAAATTATCAATAAACAAATTTATTGGATAGAATTTGCCAAAACGATATAGTACACTTTCAAATGTAAATAGCTACATTTTTTTTTTATAAATTTAAGTACTCTATTGTATCTACTTCTTTTTAAGAGGAATTCTGCCATTCTATTAATAGTTCCTCCTCTATAGATGTCGATTGCATTCTTAAGATCTAATAAAGGCATTATATAAGAAATTCTGCGTCTCAGGCAGAAACCCGCGATCAGAAATTTGTGAATCTTCCCTTTCAGAAAACATAGGAAGCTATTGGCGAAGTTGTTAGGTGACAATGTGTAAACCTTCTACAAAAGCCTAAACTGAACAATCAAAACGGGCGATACGCACCGGATTCAAAGAATATATGACTCACTACCGCTATGGAAGGATCGAATCATCAAGAGTAGCATAACATAGCCAATATTAGACACTTACGAAACCATTTATTTGAAAAGAATGCACATTTTTTAAATAGGGAAGGAGGTTTATTTTGTCACTTAGCTTTGGATGGATTTATTGGTGTAAAACGGACAGATGTGCTACAGGAAGGAACTCACATCATTCGGTTGTAAGGTTAAGAATATACGAGTTCCCGAAACAATCACTCCGAATCTATTAAATAATTTGTACGGTACGGAGTGGGTCAATAATTTAGTTTTTGCTATTGACAAGGTGGTTAGATTTCAAGTTAACGCCTGTTGATATTTTTGTTACATGCAGTTGAAAGTTTGCGATGTGAAGGTGCTTGACGTATTATCATAAAATAAACAATTTATTTTTGATAGAATAAATTTTAATAAACACTTTTCGCACTCAAATGTTGTTTCTTTTGGCCTTAATTTTAATAATCATTGTAATTTTCTAAAATCTCATATATTTAACTTTGTATTTCAATTTTCCCTGTTGAAAAAAAAAAAAGTTATGCCGTGTAATAGTAATTGAGAACGATCAAAATTTGCGAAAATCTGAATTTAAACCAAGTAAATTTAACACTTACTTGACTCCTTGGCCCCACGTCTGAAGGCTTCGTACAGCGTTTTGGTGTCCTCGTAAATGTAGCTGACGAACTTCCCATCTTTCGATTCTTTGTAGAACCGCGAAACACGAATCAATTCGGGACCCTGTAACAGAAGACGGAGCACACGTCAGAAGCTTATTATCTATAGGGAACTACTTAACCGTATGGTAGACAGTAGTACAAGGTCGATAAATTGCCTGAATAGATGTGGTAATTGCTTTTTGGCACGATGAGTGACACCTGTATGTATTTAATTGGCAGATGTTTCTTGTCTTGCTTCTTTTGACGACATACTGCGAGGAGCTTACTTACTTAGGAGATAGCGTGGCAATGATTTCGATGACGATCGTAAAAAGCGCTCGTTGATACAAAAAAATGTTTTCGATGTATTGCTGAAAACTCCAAAACATATTCTACTGAATAAAATTTGAATGAACGCTCTAGCGTGTGACGCAAAATTATGTCAATTATCTCAAAAACTAAAATAGATAAGTGGTGTGAAAAGCACCTGTACTTGAAGACACATAGCGTTCCTTTAGTCGACGTTTGTCAACAATTTGAAGAGATTCATTGAATAGTGTTGGCTTGATAGCTGTTGAAGGTGTGCGCGTTTATGTATTTATGGAATTATGGAAAAAAAAACAATACTGGCCCGATTTCTTTTTTTGGAAAGAAAAACAAGTGCTGAAATCAAAGAGAAGTTGATTGCAGTTTCCAAGGACTATACACCATCTTTGATGAGGAATGGCTAGGTCGTCCCATTAATGTGATTAAGAACATTATGATCAATAAAGTTTAAGTTATGGCGACGATTCTTCTGGATTTGCAAGGCATAATCTAAATTGATTAACTGGAGAAGGGAAGGACAATCACGGAACAGTACTACGCTGATCTATTGGACCGATTCGACGTTAAACTAAAGAGAGAAAATCTTCACCTAACGAAGAAAAAATATTCTACCATCATAACAACGGTCCGGCTTACCCATCGGGGATTGCGACAGCAAAACTAATTCAGTTGCGGTGCGAATTGTTGTTTTGCCAACCATATTCGCCTTCTTTCTTTTTCCAACTTGAAAAACTGGCTTGTCAGAAAGCGGTTTATGACAATTGGAGAAGTAATTGCTGAAACAGCGGCCTATTTTGCAGAGTTCGACAAATTCTATTATTTGGATGGCTTAAAGAAAATGGAACATCGTTGGGCTAAATGTATAAAGCTAGAAGGAGATTACGTCGAGAAATAAATGTACTAAATGCGATTTCTTTTCATTCTCATATACCCACGTCTTAATCCAAATAATACTTTTTATTTATATTATTTTAGGCTGAATTAACACACAATGTTGGGATTAACAAAATTAGTGTTCCATTTTCAAAACAATTCACTTTATTTTAGCTAAGATATATTTGATAAATATTCACTTTTTCCACAAAATTAGCCTTAACCATTCATTTTATCCTAAATTGCAAAGCTGTTACGGAAACAAAATTATACCTGTGCTTATTTAATGCACTAAAACCGACATTCTACATCGTGGCAAATAAATCCGCCGCTCAAACGTTGACATTTAACGTACTTAAAATGCAACGATACGGGGAGTTACCCGGCCGTGTAACATTTGCACATAGTATACTTAAAGCAACGTGGTCTACAATTGAACTTTAGCATACGTCGTACATTATTAATTTTGTAATTTACGGGAACTTTACCTTTAAGCGGATTCTGCAACCGTTACACCACTTACTTGCATTATATTAACGCACCCTTATTAGGATTTTATTGAAACTGGTACGGGCTGTGGTTAAAACTTATGTTAAAAAGGTTATTTCTGCATACTATGAGGGTGTATTAATACATGGTAGCTCGTAAATGTAATAACGATGGGATATGGTATTTTTTCAAACAAGTTAACGGGTGCATATTTTAATTTAAATGTTTACATACATCCTTTTTTTGTTAGCTAGTGGCATTGGTTTAATAGGGGGATCCGTTGTTGGATCAGTTTTATTCCCGTTCTTTTACTGACGACATTTTTCTTGGTGCCTACAATGTGGAGTGTTAGCTGACTAGTAATGAGCAGGAAATTCAGATTGTTGCAAATAACTTGGATCGAATAGACAAGTGGTGTTGTATAAATGGATTATCCCAAATTTAGATAAACATGTTGTTTCTTACTATCCAAAAGAGAATTAACTCCTATCGAAATTTACAGATTTTTAACAACGTTGAATTCAGCAAAGCTGTTAATCACTTCTCTACTAAAATAGGATGACCATCGTTGTTGTAGACTTCCGCGATCGTTATTTCTTTAAAAGAATCCGGGTTGAAACCGCGTTGTAATAAAATGAGCCTGCCGACGTTAAACTTAGAGTTGCTTGGAAGTACTTTTAGTCTGCTGCATGTGACGAGGTGTATGAGGGGACGGGTTGTGATCCGGATAGGAAAGACTTCCAGTGAAAATGTAACATGCAACCATCGTCTTTATTGAAAAATTTGTGGATTTCCATAGCTTCTCGGTAGTAGGCTTCACGGAGCAGAAGTTTGGTATCACTAAACAAAAAACGGCGGTCGATTTCTAGCTTCTGTTTGGCCAATGCAAACTCTGATATCCTCTTTGCTTCCTCGACGTATACCACAAGAACAAGCGATCCGATAAACATCCTGGGTGTGCAAAATTGTTGAAAATTGTTTTGATATTATGTCTCTGGAGTAGTCTGCCTATTTTATCGGTAACATCTTGACTCCCGGACAGCTTACCCGTTCCACTCAAGGTCCTACGATCAGCAGCGATGTATGTAAAAATATTGTAAGTAGAAGAATTCCTACTCGAAACCAAAGGGGAACTTTTGAAGTAGAAGTTTAGGTAGCAGGGAGCTATATCGTATTAAACGTTTATAAAATTGTAGGTCCATAATAATATGGAGGGTCATACATAGATGGCCAAAAGGTGGCCAAATATGCAATGTATCCCGCATTCCCTTTGTTTGTAGGTGAAAACGTACAAAACTTTCTATTTAATAAACTTTAATAAAAAAAAATTTTATAGTGTGTGAAGTTCGTGATTGTTCAATGTAAAAGCGACTGCTAGAGTTTTACCATTCTTTGCACGCGATAATTCTTGCTACTGCGGTCCTTATGCATAACGTAACGAGTTTATTGTTCCTATTGCTGTCATTTCCGAAGATATTCTAGTGTATTCGCTTTCCAATCGCTTCCAATCGCTTTCCAATCTGTTTCGAACAAAAACTGAACACCCACCGGAAATTCTGTGTTATGCGGAACACTCTAAAGGATAACAAAGTAAGTTTCTTAAGACGAAGATTAAATACAGAAAATTTTGAAGATAAGAAGAAAATTGATCATAAAGAAATTGAAGAAATTAATAGAGGTTGAGCTTTTAGGACTCTCAGCTTGATAATTACAACAATTCAATTAATTACTCCGCATCAATCGAATTTTCCTTTAATAACGGATTTTAAGAGTCTAAACTTCATTTAAATATCAAATTTCTACATCGAATTCATACGGAACATAACACGTATAATATCGGACATAGGTACTCGATATATGCATGCGCTAGTAACATCTCCTTTGTTAATTAAGTTAAAATAACTTAAGTTGATCGAAACATTACAGGAATAATGAACCATTTCACAATAACGTGCAAAAAGGCGCGTGTATTACGGATCTGAAATATTGAACCGGCAAAATATATAGGCCTGGCCGCCGCCGACCGAAGATAACATGTATTATGAAACGCTTATGAGAACGGGTTGCCCGATGCTCACGAAAACAAGGCCTGCATATGTTCGCAATAACTCTAAAGCTTAACGTCGAGAGATCTTTGCTATGTATCTGAAAGTTATTGCGTTGTTGTCAGTCTGTAGCAGTTTACTTTATATATTTTATTTATGTTTCGGTATTTGAATTAGATTTTTGCGGAGTGTTTCCAAGTCACAAGCGTGTGTAAATATTTTAAATAATTAATGAAACACGCATTTGCATTTGATGTAATAAATTGATTTTTAATCTTTGTTTCTAACCTCCATCGGTACCATTAATGATGTATGCTTTTTATCAATTTAAACTGAGAATAATTGAAGCATTTACTACATATAAGTAATTTTTTTAAAATGATTATTTTTTTACCACTCCTAATTTTTTAAAATTTAGACTCTTGGGCGTTATAAAAGCCCCATGAAACACATGACGGGGTAGTGGTAAAATATGGGCTCCGACTTTTGAGCACTTATCTCATTTTGGGTAAATGCTTCTTCAAGCGAGTTTGCTCGCTAAGAGCTGCAACTAAGACCCTGATATACGTTTTGTCAAGTTCCATAAGGTTTCTGCTTCTGTCTCGGTAGGGCAACATAAATGTCTTCGAGTTACCCCATGCTTACAACACCTCTCGTTTAGCCCTTCTTATATGCTAAGTAAAGCTTTTGAACCCAACGGACTCTGTCTAGCTTCCATTCTAGCAAGGGAATCTCGTTGACGTCAATGCCAGTGTGCCCTGCCGTCCAGACGAGAGCGTTCTTATTATTCTCTCTCCCAGACATCAAAATTATTTCTGTATGTACCAATGTACCATGTATCAAAAATGACCCCTTTAGAGAGAGAAGTTCGATAAATATTTGACTATGGCAAGAAAAAAATATTTATATCTCTAAAATTCATTTTGTTTTTCAACATAGTCTCCTTTGACGTCGATATCCTTATTTCGACATTTTTCTATTTTTTGCATTTTATCTAAAAAGTACGATTTTCCCAACCCTGGAAATTAGACGTTCGCTGCTCCAATCGCTTCATTGTTGGACCCCAATCTTTCTCCGCCGAGAAATTTTTTCATATTAGGAAATAGCAAATGATCGCTGGGGCCATAGTGACGACACAAATGTGTATGCTTACATTGTCTGGAAGAAACAGAATTTTTCTATTCTCAAATGCGCTCGTTTTTCTTTCAGAGCATTGTTAAAACGATCCAATAAGTTTGCGTAATATTCGCCATTAGTTATTTTGCCCTTTTTAAACTGTGGCTTTTTTTTAACTTTTTAACTGTTTCTATGATCTTGTTGGCCGATAAAGTGGCCTTCATGTTCGCTGTGATGAATCCATGTTTCATTAATAGTTATGAATCGACACCTAAAATTATTCGAATTGTCTTTTAATACCGCCAAATATTCTTTCGAAGTACAAACGCGTGTGTTTGCGGTCAATTATGAGTAACCGCAGCACCCATCTTTCGAAAAGCTTGCTTACATTCAAAAGAATTATTTGCGCGGTCAACAGACTTTCAACCTCTGATCATTCATTGCCATACCGTGAATTTATTTTTACCTTTACGAAAAATTGAGTTATTTTAATTCTAGTAATGCCATCTCTTGCTGAGGCTAGGTAATTATCCAACTAGCCTCTTCTATTGATCATATTGAGCAAATTACGAATAAGTGAACGAGATTGCTTGGATTTATTATAGACCATTTGTGTACTTCTGCATTCCTTCTATACTTCTTTCTATACTTCACATATGCAAACACGGTTATGTCTCGCTTCTGGTTTGTGGTTATCAGATTTCTTTGCTTGTAGTTTGGCCAAGCTTCTGATAATTATTATCGTCCTATGTATGCCTTTTGGTGTTCTAACTTTGCGTAGGTGTACCCTTGGGATTGGGATAATACCATTGACTACCTAAATTTTGTTTTTTCGATTTCCTTTCATGTTCCTTCTCGTCTTGCCTATAACAACGTCTTTTTCTATTTGCCCTTAAGTCGCATTAATTTCTTTGAGAACTCTTCATGTGCATTTACAACGAGCAACTTAATATGTGTATGTCTATGTTGTAGAAATGTAAATAAAATATATTTTTTTCCTTTTTCCATTTCCATTTCCTTTATGTATAAAATTTTTCGTTTATTGGCATATGGCTAATAATTTCGAAGTATGTATGTAGGCTTTTCAAAATATTAAAAAAAATAATTTATAAATTTCTAGGATTTTCTGTGTGTTAGTAACCGTCAAAAAATAATATTTTCTGAATATTTTTCCACATAAAGACGTTAGTGCTAGTCCTTTTTCTACCGTTAATTGTAGAGGTAAATATTTGTTTACTCTGTATGCACTAATTTTGCCCACTCCTTGCTTCGTTTCACCCCACCTGCTTTTCTTCCAGTATTTCTTTTGTTGCACTATTCCACGTTTCCTTGGCTCTCTCGCTCCTGCCTTCTAATTAGTTTTCGCAGGTCTTTCTCCTTCCAATTACCAAACTATCCTAGTTGCTGTCTTCTCTCATTTTTTACTTGTCTATTAATCCTTACTTGTTACGTCGTTTACTTTCATTATATGCTTTAAGTGTTTTCGCTAATACTTTGATAATCAATTCATTTTATGCAGCTCAAGATCATCACCTCAAGTGCCCTTTGTGCAACACAGTCGATTGCCACTTAGACGCGATAAGAATCTAAAAACGACTAGCGCTGCTACATTGCCGGGACCCTCAAAAATGCAACGCACACCCGCAAAAATCTCCGCTGTGTTATTAAGAACAGTTTCTCTCCGGTACCACACAATTAGGCTTTAGTGGTCTCGTAAAAAAACAGTTATTCATTTAATACTTCAATACTTGGAGAGCATCCAACGGACTTACGCCAAAAATCTTAATACAATATTTCGTATACGTATTACTATTACGGCTTGCTCGGTTTAGTTCGTCTCGAATTTACTCGCATGATAACCGTTTAAGATCATCTTTAATTGAGTTATTTATTGTTACGGCATGGCATCTGCTTCGTTTTATACACAGATTTATTGTATAATAAAAAAAAACAGTGTTCTTATATTTTGAGCACTGTTTTGTTGCTGGAACATTGTGTAGCTTGCCAGGCGTTCAACTTCAATAGCTGAAGCTGGAAAAAGCGTGCCATGTCGTAAGTGCTTGTTCGTATACAATACGACATGTAGTTTATTCGTGACCTTGAGCATTGTGTATTTACAGCTTGCCGTCTATATTAATAGATGACACCCAAGTGATAGACGTAGAATAAGATACACGACAAGACCTCTGATGCCAAAGAATGCACAAGCAGGTAGTTGGGAAGATAAGCGCGCAAGTGTTTACCGCTTTAGATTTACGACCAGCTTCCTGTAATCTAAATATATGCAGAAGTTCCGAATTTACTGAAAATAATTAAGTCCTCCTACTGCTTAACTTACTAGACACATAGAAAAAATCGGGATATCTTCGTCATCCAATTACTAGAGAAATAATTCTTTCAGTTAAAAATTGTGAAAATGATTGATTACTCTCACCCTGCTTTCCTTTTAACAATGTTTTAAAACTTGCCAATTTGCGCTTGTTATAAGAGGTGGTTCTTGAAAATTCCCAAAATTTGAATCATGGGCGCAGCTACAATCAAATGCCCCTGCATGGAATTGTGTACACCCTTTCTGAGTCAGTAAATCAACGGGCGTTTTTGTAAAGGAAACGCGAACAATTTATCTGCTTGTGCTTATATTTATTCAATGGTCGACTTAAGGGAATTGCGTATCTGTTTGAAACTCGGTAAGTTCATCACAGACACGCACGATATATTAAAGGAAGCATTTCGGGTTAATGCTTTGGGACAAACACAAATTTGTGACTAGTTTACACCTTTCAAAAACCGGTATACCAGAGCTTGTCGTTGTTGTTCGGAATGCTCACCCAAGGCATCTGAAACATTGTGGAATTATCTTATAGCACATATTAGCGGATCTCATGGAAAGAATTGAGCATGGGAAAGATAGCGGTAAAGTTCGTGTTATAACTGCTAGAGGAATTAAAAGAGGAGCTTCGAATTGAACCAGATTTGCTTCCTGACGTCCAAAAAGTTGCGATTATGAATATGGTCCTGAAACCAGATGATTCAACCAAATGATAGATAAAGAGGCCATTGCCGAATTTACTGAATTTTTCGCGACACTTGCCACTTGAGAATTTCTTTGATTTTCTTGATTTTATTTGTGACCGGTTACGTCGTCATATATCGAAAAGTATGAGAAATACGTATTCTGCTGGAATAAGCCATGTCAAAACTTTAGGCACATATAATTAATAGATCACTTATAGAAGGTGTGTTTCCCACTGACAATGAGCTAAAACACTGCAATCCATAGGAGTAATAGTACGGAAACAATTTAGGAGTGTACACCGATTTCACTAGTGTTGAGTTTCATAAAAGTGTTTGAATCGGTAGTAAACAAAAATGTAACTCTCTTGAACGAACACGGGTCATTACAATCATTTCAGCACGATTTTGTAAGGAAGCGCGTTGCTAGAGACTAGAGAGAAGAGAGAAGAGCTTATTAAGGCTATTGTGTATGCAATTGATAGAGGAATTTTACCATTCAGTCTTTTTATAGATTTCTGTAAGGCCTTTGAATCTGTCGATCATAATATTTTACTAAATTAACTAAACATTTGGGATTGCAATAGAAAGGCGTTTAGATCTTACCTACCTAACAGAACTCAAACGGTTCAGGCACATAAACACGTGTCTAATTGCACGAGGGTTGCTGAAGCTGTTCCGTAGGGTTCGATTTTCAGTTGGACTCTTCTTTTATTCTAAATTGATGATCTAACAATTTGTATCGAAGATTATGCTTGTTATACATTGATTTTGGGGGAAAATAATGAAGATATAAAAAAGAACACGCGGTATTTTTAAGCAATTCACTCTATGAACAACAAATAATAAATTAAGCGTAAATATCAATAAAACAGGAGAAATTTTATTTATGAAAGTATTTTTTATGTGATCAGCTGTACCTTTAAGAATCTAACGCATCACTTGTGATTTGCGATCCGATCGGAGCAGATGAAATTTTTATTGTTTTTCAGGATTCATTGACATTTTAAAATATTTTCTTTTACAAAAATCGATAGAACAAAATTTCAAGTATTGAAATTCTTAATAACCAGTTCTGTTTGAAAAAGATATACTAAGAATTTTCTGTAGATGTATTTTGCATATATAAACATTTAGGCAAAAAACTTCCTTAAAATCTAGCCTGTCCAGTTCTCAATACCTTTCAGGCAGTAGAGATTATAGGAATCAAATCATGCAGAAAGAAGAAGTTTGAATTACGCTTACGGCTTTTAAGGCTGTTATTAATCCACATTTTTATGTCATAAGTATTTTATTATTATATATTCCTTTGATCCTGTTACGAGAAATAATTTAATTAACATGTTAATTAATTTTAGCTGCTTTGAAAACTGTAAACTCTATTAGTATGTATCGGCTTCCGTCGGTCAAATATAGAAACCTGTAATTTCCTTGGTTCTTCCGACGTAATTAAATTTTTGAAGTATATCAACCCCGGTAAGGATTCGAACTTGACATCTCCTATTTGTCCTAACCACTACGCGACAGGGTCTATGCTTGGAACGTATCGCTCTAATATTTGCCATTTATTTCTATCCAAAGAAAGGAGAATATATCCTGGTTTTAGTGTTAAATACCAATGTAGGCTTCCATAGTGGTTCCATTACGAAGAATAGATTTGGAGTATTAATAACAATATTTCAAATATATACATTTGATTTGAAGTTTTTGCGATGGTCATGCAAAATATAGAATTATTTTTAAGTATTGTAAAGCTTTTTGGGTGGTGTAGACAACGTTAGGAAAATTATTTCAATGGACTGGTAACCTGAAAAAGTTGATGGTTTGGTGAAAACACAAAACGAGTATTTTGAAACAGAAGAAGTGACCCAAAAATGCATTTTTATATATTTGTCTTTCATTCTAGGTGTGTTTAAAAAATGGGCATGGTTTAAAGTTATATTAAAATATACAGATTGTCTAGTAAGTTCGCAGCCATCCAAAGTTGTGTTGTTTTTTTAAATGGAGTTTTGAAATCCTTTTTAAAAGTTGAAGCAAAACATAATAAGGTACTTTTTTTTCATTAAAGCGCCGGTGGAGTTGGATCCATTCTTTGTACTTTCCTTTTAAGTTCTTGAACGGTTTTTCCTCACTTTTGTGCTATTTCGATTATTTTATCTTCCATACTTTTTTCTTTCCATTCATCTTTGCTTTCCCTACCTTTCTTATTATCCTCGCTGGTGCGATTCTTTGTACATGACCAAATCACTCCAGTTTTGGTTCTATGATTTGATAGATCGATTTTTGATTGGTGTTGTCTCTAATTTCCTCGTTTCTGTATCTATCTCTTCTTGTTTTCTGTATTCTTTGCCTTAGATGCTTCATTTCAGCCGCCGTTACTTTGTTTTCCTGGTTTGTTGTCATAGGTCACGTTTTATTTCCATATGCTGGGCTTGAAACTACTATTATTCTGGTTTTCGTTTTATAGATATTTCTTTGATTTCGAGTATTCTTCCGTTTATTTGCTGCTTCTATATTTGTTATTCCGCTGCTGCCAATACTTGTACCCAAGTAGTCTATTGCTTTGTGTCGTCTCCGCATTTGATACCTTTTTCGCCTTCCTTTCCATTGGTTTTGATCACTTTTGTCTTTCTAGTATCTATTTTCATGCCCATGTTGCTTATTGTCTCCTATCATTTATTTATAATTTTCTGTATATGTCCCTTTGCTTGTGCCACGAGTACTATGTCGCCTCCGTAGATTAGACCCAGAAGTTGTACCGGTCTTTATATCCTATTGTTATTTTGAATTTTTCATTTTTGTATATTTTTTATATTTTATCCATGTAAACTATAAATAGAAGTAGGCTCAGATTGTAGTAATGCGGTACTGTTGATCTACAATTTGTTCTAGAATAGCAGATTTTTTTTAAGTCGGCATTTACAAAACCACTGCTTCGCTATCAATTTAGGGGCTAACGGTTTCTATGTTTCAGGGTATGGCGGTATAGTGTAAAAACATTCGTGTAACATTCATTAAAATTCAAAGGGTTTTGTTTTTCGATGTTTTAAAAATAGAACCTATGTGTTTTCATATCAGCAGCAATTTCCTTGTAAAATGACCTTTAAAATGGTAACAATTATGCTACACTTGTTTCTATTATTTTCGAAAATATGACACTTTTATGGGAAATATGTTTGTAATAGTCAATAGACGGGTATCTGATGCAATTATTTTCAAACGAAATCTACTATCTGATGAAACGCCAAATACCTGCCTAAAATTTTGACATAATGCTATCTTTCGCACCTTTTTAGTATTTTTTATAATTTCATTTTAGTACGGCTCGTTTATTATTAATAGAATTATTTATATGTTCGTTATTAGTTATTGAGCACTGCTTTAATTTTGTTGGCAGTTATATCGTTTTGCTACTCGTATTTTTTTATTAACTTTCGTTATTTGAAAATGAATTTATCGAAAAAGGGGCCTATAGACAAGATATTTGTTCTTGGCGCTTACAACAGAAACAGAGCGGATTTCTGTTGCATTAAGCAGCTGAATACCCTAATCATAGTATATCGCATAGGAAAAGTTTTATTCGAACAAGTCCAGTTACGCCAACCATGAAAGGACAAAAACTATGATTATAGAAGACAGTTACACTGAGCGAGCATTTTGGAAAGGACGGTTGTAGGTGCATTCTTCTTTAACAATAATTTAAATTGTGAAATTTATAAAAACTTGCTAGAAAATAGTTGTACTGTCGGAAGGCCTTCCAGGTAACCTCATGGACAGGTGACAGGACAAACATGATGCCACACTGCTGCAAGAGCGCATCTAAATAGGGTATTTAACAATAGGTGGATAAGCTGGTCATCGCGGTCATCGGATCTCTTGTTTTAGTTTGGGTTTGTTAAGTTTACAATAAATATCAGGAGGACCAGTTCCTATTTAACATTTAATGATATAGTAGTTTCTGCTTTAAAATCAAGGCCATCTAACTACTAGATACAAACGTATTTGCTATAAATGAGTAATATCTTCGAAAATAAGTGTTGCATTTTTGGAACCATTTCGAAGATAATTTTACAAGAACATTGCTGGGAATATCAAGAAATATTGGGTGTATTTGAAAAAAATGAAAAAAAGGCTTTGGATTTCGATGAATGTTCAACGACATATTTGACACCCTGTGTATACTGTATACTTTTACACTATACCACTTTGCAATATAGAAAGTGTTAGCCCCTAAATTGATAGCAAAAGAGTAACTTGCGGATTTCAAAGAGCCCTCGTGAAAGACAACTATTAAAGTCCCAATACCATTCTCACTATTATCTTACCTTGATTTTCAGCGTCTCGCTTTGATTGTTCAAATTGATCGGGATGTAGATCGGTCTGACGGTAGCACAACAACATTTGCAGCACATGATTAAGACCAACAACTCTTTCAGACAAACGCGCACCAACCAAACGAAACTAGAGAGACGGCACTGTATTGCCGTCGGAGTCACAGAATCTTCTCCATATTAAGCGACGTTATGGCGGTTAGATTTCCACCCGAAACACCGATCGAATTGAGAATAGTTTCACAAACAGTATTCTAATGGTCATTCGATGGGGCACGCGAATCACACGGAAAAGACGTTAGAGAAAAAATCTACTCATCGGCGGGTGACTTGTTTAATTAGAAATGTTTTGGCGGGAATTCAAGAACACCGCTGAACTTTATATAACAATATTCGGCGCGTGTGGGAAAATAAGAGTTTCGAAAATAGACGTTTGGGATACGACTATATTATACTACGAGATTTATAAACTTATTTACTAATACAATACAAAAGTATACCAAAGTACGATTTCAATTATAAAATATTACGTTTAAAGTGAGCCTTTCTCCTTCAAGATTTCCAAAAAGGAATAAGGGTGCTAACCACCGTCCTGCGGAACCGATTACCGACTACTAATGAATGTCGCGAAGTTCACACCGCGTGCTGATAGCTTTTGCGTCCAGAAATAAGTTCATCCCACTTTATACTCTAGACAAAGACGAGAGATATATAACTTGTATGTGTGTAAATTGCAAATATGATGTGTATTTTTGAATTTCGACCGTCAAAAAATAGAATGACGAAAAATAAAGCGTTGGGAATCGATTTCTAGATTTGCCGACGATGTCGCATTCCAAATTGGCGGTTTTTATTTGTTGAAAACCAACGGCCAATGGAACAAGTTTTAGTACAGGATGTTTGTTGCTAAACTTTTAATGTTAAATTTCGAATTGCAGTTTAAACACGATTGATTTACGATTAGCTTGGTTGCGTTTATTGTTTCGCGAGAGGAATTTGGGAAATTAAAACTGGCATAATGGTCAAAGCGAAAAACTACTGCGTGTGCAGGAATTGCAAATAATGCCAGCAATAAGAGGTTCTAATTTCTGAAACCACAAGCGCATTCTTCATTTGAAAGCCGAGGAAATAAGCACACATAAACACATATCTGGAAAGATATTTGTACAACGTTCTAAAAGTATTATAAAGTGAGGAACTTTTGAGACTGAAAGAATACTTTGGTATAAGAGCAATACTTTTTTAGCGGCTGAATTGCCCGATTTCGGGGTGCAGCCCCTGCAAAGATTTTCAGGATGTTAAAATTTCTGTAAATACCTCGAAAACTATACCAGATCTATTCTTTAACATAATTTGATAAATAATATAGTTACAAGCAGAGCCGGGCATTATTCATGTAAAATTTAATTATGATTAAATTTTTGACTAAGTTTGGCCATGACTAATTTAATCATTTTTCATGAATAATTCAATCGTAATTATCCCCGTCAATCACACTGCATTTAATCATGACTGCATTTAGTCATAAAAGATGCTATTCATCAATTTTGATTAACAGCTATTCATTAACCGCTAGTCATTGTTAACCATTATTTATTATTAGGCTTAAATAGGCAAGCCGGTGTGAAATGCATTTCGTATTCATTATAGATTTCCTGCTATTATTTTCGAAATTAACAAGCGAAGGAGGCGAGCCAGAGAAGTAGAATATGATTGCAAAAGGACGGGGAATGAATCGAGTGTGAAGGCCTTGCCCGATTTCGAAGAACGTTGTCAATGATATCAGAATTATCAATCGAAAGGAGCAATTTGGAAGAAGCTGGAGTTGTGGGAGTCAACCCTCCAGAAAATGCTGTTATTTTTTATATAGTTCCAGTAGATAGCTTTATTTTAAATAATTTATACAATAATTATGTAATAAGTATTTAGTTCTTGTTTTTTTTTCTATATGTAGAAAACATTCCATCCACTTCAACATTACAAAATATTGAAGATGTAGGTAAAGAAGTGTTGATAACGGAAGAAGTGTCTCCACAAACCATATCTACACTAAAAAGTAGAAGGACGAAGCGTCCAGTAAGGAGGAATATAACCCGTTCGGGACACCTGATAATTAGTGCATTAGAGACTCATGACAGGCATTTGGTAAACCTGGCAAATTCTGATTTTTCAATAGCCGGAGCTATAAATTGTTATATTTGATTTTTTTATTAAAAAATAAAACTATTAAAACCTAAATTCTCTTTTATTTATTTATTCATATGTTAAATTTGACAAACTTTCATAACCAACCATTGCCTAAACGCTGATGGAATGATTACAAGTTTTTATAATTAATTGTTGAAATATTGCTGCACTGATTTCATTTCGTACTTGTTTTCATCATACATGCCGCTGTCCCTCCTGCATCATTCCAATTAGATTATTTTCATTATCGTTGTCTTCATCCAATTCTAGAACCTACTCTTGTGGAAAATCGTCTTTGTAAAAACATGCTATTTTATGTAAAACAGCTGTAAATAATTTATCCTGCCTTTATGGGATCAGAATTTGAAACGGGATGTTTCTATTTATTTTTTAATAATTTAGAATGATAATTGTAATTACTCTCGGTATACTCTGAGGGGTTTTTAAAGGGAGTTAGCAAAAATGGTTGTAATAAATAAAGTTTTCAACATTTCTTTAAAAAATATTCATTTAACGGGCTATTTTAAGTGATATTTAAAATTTTAACAGATTTTAAAGTTACAGAATACCAAAATAATTTAAAGGCCCTTAAATTTTTGAAGACTTTTAAAATAGAGTAGACAGTATCTTACAGAATAGACCCCATAATAATAAAAATAATAACAGTAATAAGTCGTAGTTCACTGTGTGAGAAAAAGTTCTAATAATATTTTTCCTGAATCTGGAACTAAACACATCTGTTGTTCCATTGCCATTGCCATTGCCATTGCCAGTGCCATTGCCGTCACTTTCTTGAGTAAATTTAAAATGTTTACAGCTTTATCTTTGAGTAACAGCTTCTGAACACTGGTTTCATATAAGGGAGGAAAATATCTTTTAGCTAGTTTTTGAAATGATTCGTAGTGAACGTCGAAGAAGAAATGTGTCCCAAACGATAATTGCGCAACTTGAGGTTCAAACGTATTCGTGGATTTCTTTAATACCAAAAATAATAGTAAAAGTAAGCGTCCACCTGCAGAAATAACTTGTAATTATGTGTTGTAGAGTGAAAAGATGGAATAACACTTTCAACGGTTTTCTTACCCGTAACTGCTAAAGTAAGTAGCGATATCAGCTTTGACTTCTTTTATAAAACTGCTTAACAACCATAGATTTCCAATAGCAGTGCGCGTAGAACATTGCTATTTTACGTGACACAATATTACGTAGTTTCTTGAAATGGTTTATTCACCAATATCGACTTCGAAACGTTTCGTGTTCAATTTTTAGCTTAGCTTCTAAACCGTCGAAGATCCATGTCGTTAATGAATTTTTAAACGTCAATGGTATTTTGAATTTTTTTTTAAGCATATTTTGTTATGAGCATAATTTATTCTATTATTTCCAGTACCATTTTCTTAAAATTATTTTTATATTTTCAACAGAACGCCGCTTGATTATGCCACCTTTTGAATATTTTATAACTTTGCAATCCGGGTCAATAACTCTACCTTCTGCTTCAGAATTACATGCAATATTTTCAAAATTCTAATCGTTCAAATTCAAATCTTGCTACATATTCAGACGAGAACATGCTTTCTTGTTGAGCACTACCAATCGTATCTTTCACCATACAACTGAATTTCTTCAGATGCCAAAGAAATTATTGCAATGTTGTGTAATTGAAATGTTGCAAGTAACATGTTCAACATATTAGTTATATTAATTGCTGCCATTGTGACAAACTACAAAACTTTTACTGCAAAAAACACAATTTAATTTCTATTTTATTCCTTTTATATTAAAAAAAAACATAGTAACCTCCAAATTCTACCTTAATTTCGGTATTCATCATTCATTATTGTAGACTTTACGGGAATTATTAGAATAAAATTACCATAAAAAACGTTTCTAGTATACTTTTCTAATTTCAGCAAGGACTTATTGTTAGTCACAGTCTTCTCAAATTCCGTTCTACTTATAGCGTCTTGTTTGTATATAATTCTACATGGAATTACATGAGCTTTTTCTCGTAATAAAACAGTTGAATTCATCTAAATCACAGACGCTAAATAATGTCTATGCTGCGTATCTGATGTCATTCGCTACCCCACAAATCTTACAATCGACTCAAAGCGAGGTACGTAGTTATTTCTGTGACTAATTGTACATGAGTTGGTAGGCGTGTATCTGGAAAAGTGTGACCGAGGATAGCGACTTATGTATATACAGTCGCATGACATTTCACGTGATTCATTTTTGGCTTGGCGCCCAACGTATAGCCGATATAATATTTTATTTGTATTAAGTAGTATTAAACATTAGCGTGTCAATGCTTTATATTTGCAATAATAGCCTATTTATGAGCTTATCTTAGTTGTAGAACGTATGAAATCTGTGATAAGAAGTTTCATACCACTGGATTCAATTTTAACTTAACTATTTCTGTTGTGGTTGGCATTTGCTAATCGATGCGGTTAATTTCTCATTTCTTGAGATATTGAATTTTTCAGTTCGTGAATATGAATCGACATCAAACAAACTATGTAATCAATATTCAGTAACCACGTGGGACGATTTGCAGACCAAATCCAGTAGTTATGGGTAATAACACCACTAAACGTTTAAAAACATGCTTCATTAGTTCATTAAACGTAATCTAACCACTATGGATGTTCTCAGGACTCAAAGTTCGCTGTCTCTTCCCAAAGCTGGGCCATAGCCTTTTAGCTCATTTGGCTCTTGTAGGCCGTGTAACTTTCTCAGCTCGGCATTCGGTGATTGCTCACCTCATTAGGAAGCGGTTGTTGCATCACATCTAGTAGTTGCAGTGGTCCAAACGGATTTCTAATCGAATGCTCTGTCCCTAACTTCAACTATCTTGTGCTTGGGAGGAGCGTCCATGTGAGGATCATTTCACGGTTAATTATTTCTTAAGAACCAAAGTATTGAAGCAATCATCATCAATACCTTATTCCGCAATATCTGTAATACCGCACGTCAAGATTGGCTTAAGACATGGTTTGTATAAAATGAACTTGATTCTAAATCTAACATCAAACGACATATTACCTATATATGTCCAATCTGGAAAATATTTCAGCTATAATACAGCATTATTAAACGTTGAAGATGAAGGGCAGTTGACTATTATGCGTAGCTGCAATTGCTCTAAAGCCTTTCATACTCTTAATCACAATATGATTTCAGATGTGTTACATTATATAGGTTTGGTCTCTGGAGCTAAAAGGCTCTTGCATAATTACTTGTGTAATAGAAGCGGATGTGTCGAAATAGATGGCAGTCTTCGTTTCCTTCTTTTAACGGAAGCGTAGGTGAAGGTTCCTCTTTGAAGGTTAGCAAGTGTCATTTATACGCCGATGACACGCAGTTATATTATTCTTTCTTACTTAAAAATACAATATTTGCTTGTTAGCAAATAAATAGTGATATCCAACGTTTAATTTGCGTGTCCCGTGGACATTCCTTGTCTTTAAATATATCAAAAACCAATTGAATTTTATGTGGGCCTAAAAAGTTCAGAAGCAATCTGAATTTTTGCGACACAATCAGGGTGATGGTTGACCTTCAAAATCTAATGTGAGGAATAGGGATGTCGTGCTTGATGACTAGTTGAATTTCAATGAACACATTAATACTTGCATCCCTATACCGCGTTAAAAACTATCTATAGAAGATGAATGTTCCTTAATGTCTACTTAAAAAACAAACTGCAAGGTTAGACTCTCGTTCTATCCAACTTCAATTTTTGTGATATCCTTTACAACTCAGCAATTTCAGCCACTAACATTTTTAAAATTCAAAGAGTTTAAAATTCTTTCAAATACGTCTACGCAAATTAGAGCCAAGACAGAAACTTTGGGCAACTGAATCTAAACATGATAGTACTAGGTTAGTTGTCGATGAATTTGGATTTTTTTTTGGACTCATCGGAAGAATTCACCAAATGGTGCTACTAGACCGTCGCATTAAGCATCGAGAGATAGCAGTGGCTGTGGGCATCTAGGATGGACCCGTTTTCTACCTATTGACCAAAGACTTGGGCATGAAAAAATTAATCGCGCCGCGGTTGCTAATTCAGGATCAGAAAACGGATTCAAATGAACACTTCCAAAACCCTGTAGATACAGTTCAAACGAGATAGGTCGCAGTTTTGGCGCCGATTAATAACTGTAGATGAAATTTGGATACACCAATACACTACTGAAGCAAAGGCACAGTCAAAACAGTGGACTACAAAGGGTGAATCGGTTCTAAAAAAGGCGAATACTATTCCACTGGACGATCTTTTAGGATAGTGAAGGAGTTGTGTTAATGGGTTATTATGAAAAAGGAAAAACAATGGCTGGGGAATACTGAAGATATAAATTGCGGAAAAGCGGCCGTATTCGAAAAAAGAGAAAGTTTTATTCCGCCAAGAGAACGTATTGTTTTACACTTCAATGATCGCCATAGAGCAAAAAAAGAAAGGAATTGGGGTTCCAATTGATAAACCATCCGTCCTACTCATCAGATCCGTCCCTTGTCTTTTCTTTTGTTTTCTAGTCTTAAAGTTTCGCCGCAAGAAACAAATTTACATCGGACGATAAGGTCATCATATTGGTAACGCCTTTTGCAGAACAAAATGCCAACTACTATTTGGACGGATTAAGGCGATGGGAGTATCGCTGGAAAAAGCATATAGACTTACAAGGAGATCTTGATAAATAAAACCGAATTTGATGAAAACAATACTTGTCTTTGTGCTAGGCCGGAAACTTTTCAGGCTACCCTCGTATATGTCCGCAAACATCGACAATTCCACAAGGGAACTACGATGGACATCATATGTGTACAACAAAAATAGTTCCGGTGCTAACATGAAACTTTGCGAGACCTTAGAAGAGATTGACCTTATGGAAGACCTTACTGAGTGATCTGGCCCTCAAATACGATTGATTAAGCGAAATCAATCAACGGCGTGTTCCTACTTTCTTCATCTCCTAAAGAGGGCTGAACTTATACTTACTATTTATTTAAAAGCTTGTGAAATATTTCACTATTACTTTTACCACAACACTTCTAAATTTCAATTTCATACTTGAAGCATAAATCACAAACTAGTTAGATGCGATTTGCGCCTGAAAGAAACGTGAAACTGTTTTCAACAAACATATTTAGCTCCATTTAATTAATAGAATTTGGCAATCAACTGTCATGCAGTACAAATTTCAAACTGTCAATGGAAATTAACCTTATTTTATGTTATATCAAAATACAAAAGCATTTCAACTTCTTTTTTACCTAAGAGGGTAGATAATAATCTGTGGACATCAAAAAAATTATGAGCAGCGCTTTAATAAGGACAATACAAGTTTTACTCGTGATATTCTGTCAAATTCGCAAAACCCTTCCCTTGGAACTTTTACTGTTGCACAGCTGTAACTTCAATTTTCACATTGAAGAAGAAATTGCCGGAGTAAGTGCGGTGGGGAAGGCTTTGCATCTTTTGAGAAAGTATAGAGAAAACGCCCAGAAAGGGATAGGACCTCCGGTTCTTTATCTAAACGCGGGAAATTTTTCACATGGCCGATCGTACCCCGCTGACCAGTGGGAAATTATAGCCGACTTCTTGAATCTGTTAAAACCCGATGCTATGTGTCTGGGTAACAACGACCTGTATTTAGAAGCGCAGAACCTAACACGTTTCCTACAGCGATTAATTGTACCGGTGGTAGCTTGTAATATCAATGTAGGAACACCGAACATCCTAGAAAAGTACATAAGACCTTCTAGAATTTTAGAAATAAATAATCACAAAATTGGAATTGTAGGAACAACAACTACTAGGATTGACCGAAATCTCCTTCCGAAAAGCATGTCTATCAATGATGAACTGGAATCTGTACGAAAAGAATGTTGGATTCTACACGATCTGGGTGTGGATATTATAATAGTACTTAGCCACGCCGGGCGGAGGATCAATGAGGTCATAGCGAGGGTAGTGGAGCATGTAGACGTTGTAGTAGGTTGCGGTGTGTATATAAGAAATAATGAGAATGTTACAAATGTCCTCAGCAGGAAAGATGGCAGACATGTGCCTGTAATCCGTGAGATCAGCTTTATGAAGTCTTTAAGTGCGTTTCAGATGCGTTTCGATCGGAACGGCCAAATTATCAAGTATAGTGGTGAATCTATTCTACGCCATAGCAAGATTTCGCAAACTAAAGAACTGTTGAGCTTACACAAGCGTGCTAAGAGACATGACGAAGAAGTGTTCGCAATAGCGATGGTAACTCTAAGCTCTGCGTGCGAGAAGAGAGAATGCAATTTTGGGAACCTAATTACGGATGCTCTAATAGATCATAAAGCTCATGACTACTTCGTAAAAGCAGAAAAACCATGGACAGACTACCCGGTCGCCATGGTAAATGCTGGTATGATATTCAGAAGGGCGAGGAAACTCAGCACCCTGACCACGTCACATCTTCAACATTTTCTGAGCTACGATGATACCGTCACTTATGTAAAACTTAAAGGTCGGCACATCCGTCGCGCTCTACTCGAAGGTACCTTATCCTATGGCCAAGCCTACGGTAACTTTCTTCAGTTTAGCGGTATTCGCGTGCGATACAATTTAACGAAACCGTTAAAGGACCGTATAACCCGGATAGTCATCAGATGCGGAATTTGTGACGTCCCGCTATTTGAGCCACTGCAAGATCGATCGGTTTATCATGTTATAGTTAACAGCATGGCGTATAGGAACATGGAAACCTTTCGTAAGTTCCAAATTGCTGTTTCGCATCGCTATACAAGAATAGGTGAAATCATAGAAAGGTACGTTCAGAAATATCAAGATATAACTTCAATAGGAGAAGAGAATCGGCTAGTGGTAGAGGACAGAGCCATTAAGTTTATAATATCGAGACAAATATTGATCGTAGTATGTATTTTTCTTATCAATTAAAGTGAATCTAGTAAACTTGACTCTTTGTCGAAATAGTAACGTAGGCTTCTACGGCCAGGCAGTTAAATTTTAATATCATCGAATAACTCTTGCTAGTCTAGATCATACCGTGGTAGAATGTCTCACTTCTAAATATTTTACATTCCAAGGACAAACAGTTATCTGCTATGGGTTCTCTATCCCCTGTTGTGGTTAATATTCTTGAGAAATCCTTTGAATCAGTTGCTCTTGAATCAGTGAATTTGACACATATTTCATTACATTCTCTAGCCTCGTGGCAAAGATTCTTTACCTGGTTTCCTAGGCCATCTCAATCGTTAATAACTGGACTTCACTTTCCTTGATGTAGTAGTGATACGTAACTCCGAAGGTAGCTTCGGTTACTCTGTTTATCGAAAACCTACATAGACGTATATGCATTCCAATGCCACATCACACATCATCCAACACAAAAGTTCTCAGTTATGAACTTCTTGGTTCACCGGGCTGTGACAGTTTTTGAACTCAACAATCTTCCCACTGAGCTGAATCATGTATGGAAGACCCTCCTTAACAATGGTTTTCGAAATAAGGTTATTAACAGAATCATCAACAAACACTTTCATCCGACCAGTAAATTATCGAACGATAGCACTGCCACTAATCTAGCTACTGCTTTTCTTCCATGTATCCACAAGGTAACGGATAGAATAGGAAAAATTTGAAAAAAATAAAACATCAAGGCGATCTTCAAATCCTTCTCAAAGGTTTCAAAAATTCTTCCGACTTCCAAAAACAAATTTCCTCCCTTAGCGATGTGTTTATAGGATCCCTTATTCATGTGGTTTAGTGTATACCGCCAAAGCAGAACCCTCTGTCAAAACTCGCCTGACAGCCTCTCCTCGAATTCGGTTAGCCTGAATATCATTTAGACACTGGCCAGCAGATATTATCCAGCGTTACTTCAATACTTTGTAACTCATCCCACTATTACAATCAGAAAATTAGAAGCCTCAAACATCCTCAGAATGTCAATACAGATACAGGTTATCCTCTCGCAGACATATGGAAGCCCGTCATGTGTAACGACGGATCCTCGGCTGACCCCTGCCCCGACAACCAGCCAATCAGCGCTAGACCTCGCTCACCGCCTATATAAAAGTGTGCTGCCTCCTCGTACTCCCGCAGCTGATTTTCACCTCTAGCGCGGCTCACGTGGTGAGTTACCGTAATCAATTGCTTCCCGCTTAGTTAGATTCGGGAACAAGCACTGTAAAACATGTCCCTTTAGCTCTGTGCGTTGTGTTCGAACCAGACTGCATTCTATTCTATCTTTTGAAGCTCCGCCGTCACAAATGTTTCCAACATTTCGACTGAATTGACTGCAAAAAAATCTGGTCCAACCACATCAAATGTGGGCAGTCCATACCATACCGTTGCCTTTTGGTCACGAAGTGGGTTTTCGTACATTTTTCTTGGGTTGTTTTCTGCCCAGCAAATAAAGTTCTATGCAACTTTTTCATTATTAAGTTAGTTAACAATTTTGAATTTTCCTGCAGCTAAATCATTGTAATTAGACTTAGGCGACCTCCACTTGCTTCCTATTCCAATAATTTGAAGTATTCCTGTTTTGCTTAAAAAAAGTTATGATGTGCCAAACCTTTCAGAAAAAAATTAACCTTATTTCGTTTGTTGATAGGTGTGAAATTGTCATACGGCATATGATTTTTAGCGTCAGTTCAACTCGAATGTATTATGTCGTTTATTCTGCAGGTACTTTATAACTATATTTCTAGAGTTTATTTTTAATGAGAAGAACGAAATTGCTAAATTTAGGGAAATACCAAAATTATGGACAAGATTCCTATTGCAATAGAAATACTGTTGATGCTAATATATAAAGCGGAAAGCGCCAAACCCTTCCAATTAATACTTTTGCACACGAATAACATCAATTTTCATTTCGATGAAGATGAAAGCAATATTGGGGGTGCTGGTAGGGCTTTGTACATGCTAAAGAAATTCAGAGAGGAGACAAGGCAAGGTAAAGGTCCCCCAGTTCTTTATTTGAACGCCGGCGATAATTTTGCACGCGTCAGGTCGTACTCGGAAGACGAATGGGAATTAATAGCTGAGTATCTAAATTTACTCCAACCGGATGCTATGTGTTTGGGTAATCATGACTTGGATCTAAGTTTGAATACTCTGGAAAATTTCTTGAGTACTTTGAGGATCCCAGTAGTGGGTAGCAATATTGAATTTGATCGGGTAGAAGGTTTGAAGAAGTTAGTTAAGCAATTTCACGTATTGACGGTGGAGAATCATGAAATTGGAATTGTTGGGGTAACAACGTCAAGAAGCAGAATTCCCGGGATGTCACCAAGAATTTCCATAACGAACGAAATTGAAGCCGTACAAAGAGAATGTCATAAATTGCACGAAATGGGTGTCCGAATTATTATAGTTCTTAGTCATTCCGGCTATGACGTAGACGAAACGATAGCCCGAGCTGTCGACCATGTAGACGTCATAGTGTCGGGACATAAGGAATCATCTACAGAAAACTATAGCGCCTCGAAGCAGGTTATCAGAGGTAAGAATAAAAGACACGTGCCGATTATTTATGAAGATGGTGACATGAGATATCTAGGGATGCTTAAAATTTACTTTAACGAAGTAGGAGATGTAACAAAATTCAACGGCGAACCTATACTACTCCATAGCAAACTTCCTGCTGCCGAAGAAGTTTTGCGCATCAGAAAGCGATCCAAGAGAGATGTCGAAAACGCTCTAGCGATCAGTAGAACGCCATTGACTGCTAAATGCCAAACTTCCGAATGTAATCTTAGCAATTTAATAACGGACGCCCTTTGCGATCAGAAGTCTTACATGTACAAGTTGAAATCGAAAACTAGCCCATGGTGGACTAACTATCCCGTCTCTATCATCAATGCCGGCATCGTGAGAAGAAGATTCGTAAAAAAGGGTCCTATGAGCATTAGCAGCTTGGTCCGATCGATGTACTACTACAACAATGTGATCCAAATTCGAATTCAAGGGCAGCACATCATGAGAGCTATCGAGCAAGGTTTGAACTGGTACGGTAAGAGGAACCGCGGTTTCCTGCAATTTAGCGGCTTGCGTATCACACTCAATATGACCAAAGAAGGTGAGAATCGTATAACACGGGCTTACGTGAGGTGCGGTAGTTGCACCTGGCCCTCTTATCATAAAATGTTAAGAAAGGAGGTGTACAACGTCATCGTTAACGAGTACCTGTATTCGGGGTTGGACGGCGTCACCGCCTTCAAAGACAACAAGATCGATTACAAACCTATGGAGGAATCGGTGGGGGTGATGGTACAGCAGTATATTTCAAGGAAAAGAGTGGTAACCTCAGGACACGATAGGCGATTGATAGTGTACTCTGGTTCGCAGAAATTCAACCCGACGCGATCACTTTTATTTATGCTTATTTTAGTTTACAGTAATTATACTCACTTGTGTTTATTTCGTTTTAAAATAAACTGAATTCAGTAAGAATATTTATATTCTAGTTTCGATGTAGTATCTCGTAAAAATTTACGCTAAAATTTATTTGCATCTTGGATTTTATTTAAAGAAAATACGTGTATCTAAATTTGTGAAATAGACGTATAAAATACGTATTATGCTGGTTTATTACTAGATTGAGAAACACGTAATGATATACAGTCTGTTCCATTTAAATTAACAAAGTGTTTGGTTCAGTATTTATACGGTGAACTCCGGTTATAATGTATTATCTATTATTATAACGTATCCCTAAAAAAAGGGTACCCAATTTAACTAAAAACACAAATTTGTAAACCTGTACACATCAATGTATGTACAAAGAATTGTTTATTTTTTATTCAGTAAAAAAAAAAGTTATTTTTATTTGTTCGGTTTTTAAAAATTATTTCGTGTTTTCTGGAAGGGTTTGTTGAAGAACATCCTTTATATTTACGATACGAGTCGCATTTCTTTCAATAGGACGGCTGCTCTGTGCACAAATGATTGGCTAAATAATCAGTTCGGTAAAAGATTGTTTAGAAGGATGACCGTCTCATCATATTCCGAATGATGTCGGAATATTAAAAAACAGTGTAACGCATGCAGCTCGATCAATATCTTGAGAACATGTACACTGCCGTTCAGTGAAGTTCGGTCATACAATAAAAATCTATTATATCACACTGTATACAATTATTAATACATAAAATTAGAAAAATATTAAGCATACACTCTTTTGTAAGGGGTTAAAGCCATAAATTATTATGTAAAGTAGAAATATTGCGACAACCACAATAAAGTCCCTTTTATTATCATTCCAAGAATTTCTCGGAAGTACCGATCTTTTGAAACGGATCGTTTGGGAATTATTAACGAACAATACATTTAGGAAATATATCGCAGTATCACTCTTGTTTATTTATCACAGGCGTAAAGATATAAATTTGCTTCATTTTACTGTTAAACGTGTGTTGGTGTGCCTCTGTCGTTTTTGCGCGAAAGTTTTAATAAAATTTACTTCAAAATGGTACGTGGCAAGCCTACCAGTGTAGAAAAAATAAATACGAGAAGTTCAACAGTAAATGACATCATAAAGCGATATCGGACAACTGGAACTATAGAATATCGTGTTCGTCCCGGAGCATCTAGGAAAACAACAAAAGCTGAAGATTTGAGAATTGTATTATTAAGCAAACGCAATAGAAAATTAACAGCGCCACAAATAGCAGCCGAAGTCAATCGCGGCCGTGAAGAATAAGTTTCGGCGAGTACGGTAAAACGTCGACTTCAACAAGCGGACCTTCATGGACGCATTCCCATTCGAAAACCCTTATTACGTTCTCATCTAGATTGGTCGTTAGATGATTGGAAACACGTGCTTTGGAGTGACGAGTCGAAGTTTAAGGTTTCTGGGCAAAATCGACGAGTTTATGTCCGAAGATCTAAAACCGAAAAGTGATCCCGAACTGCATTGTGCCTACAGTGAAGCAAGGGCGTAGTTCTGTGTTAGTGTGGAGATGTTTCTCCTTTGCTGGGACGGGAGATTTATGCAGAGTGCAGGGTGAAATGAGGAAGGAAAATTATTTTGCAGTACTCCAGAATCATGCAGTGCCATCAGGATTGCGTATAATAGGCCGTAACTTTACATTCATGCACGACAACGATCCAAAACACACTGCGTTAGTGTGTAAGAACTATCTAAAGGAGCAAGAAGAACAGCACACCTTGAAAGTAATGACATGGCCCCCACAAAGCCCAGATTTGAACCCTATAGAGTTGTTGTGGGATGAACTGGACAGGAGGATCCGAAAAATATGCCCAACTTCACAAGAACATTTACGGAATATTCTGCAACATGAATGGATTAATATTCCACAATCCGTTTTAACAAAACTTATCGAAAGAATGCCTAGAATAGTTCGAGCGGTGATTAACAGCAAAGGAGGTTTTTTCAATGAAAATAAAAATTTTATGTTCAGTATGTTATATTAGGCCAGAATAACTTTTTATTTATTTTCTTTTTTACCTGTATATACAATAAAATTGCATTTTGTTTTTAGTTTCGTTTGTTTCTGTAACCTTTTCATGTTTTTTAATAACCGACCGAACTTCTCTGAACAGCAGTGTACAGGAAAAATTTCAAAACCGTACTGAAAAATGCGCAAATTTAGAAGGCGACTTAGTAGAGCCTTTTTGATCGAGGTTTTAAATTAGTATTATTTAATTAATGTATTGTACTTATGAATAATTAAATTATGATTTCATCAAACTTAGTCGATCATTCCGACAATTCGCTTAGCAAATTTAAGATCCACAGTTGGGCTGCAATGTTACTAAGTACCGCAATATAAATGCCAGAAGATTATAGTTATGTTCTTTCACTGATAAGTAGTGATGAGTAGTAGTGAATCGAATGGCTTTATTCGATTGTTAAAATAACTCGATATACTCGAGTGATATTGAAGATAGTGGTTGCTAAAAATCACTCGTAAAAAATAGATGATTTTTACCGAGTTTTAGCGAGTGACTTTTTAATGATGAAGAATCGAGCGAATCATTCGATTATAAAGGTATTAATTCGATTCCGTCCCGCACTACTGATAACTTAAAATCATCACCTTTAGATTATGATTCTACGATCAAGATTTAAAAAAGAAATACAGCTGTGTTTAAACTGGATTCGGCTGACTAGAATCTCAGTCGCAAAGATTTTCATAAAATTTACGTATAAAAATTGAAGCTTTAAGAATAATTATATTTTAAAATAAATATTTTCAGCTGCAGCGCGAGCTCTTATGGTTAAAGAAGTCTTAAAAAATCCATCGGTCACTATATAATAAACCTGTGAAAAATTAGAGGAAATTTGTAAATCATAAATGAATGCACAAAGAAAAAGTCTTATAACAGGCAAATTATGTTGATAAACAGATTGTAGGAAACATGATTCCTGTATGTAAATGTAATAAACAGTGTTAATACTTGTTGTAAATCATCAGTAAAGTTCGCCACATTCCGTGCGCTTCACAAGCGTCCGTATGGAAGTGGTCGTTCGGGTGTGTGATTCGTAATATATGCGCAAGCGATCTTATTGCAGTAGTAACGTATCCAGTATGTGTTTGGCGAAAAAAAAGAGCAATTGAAATGATTTCAAATGATTGCAATTTTTAGGTTGCAAATATCTTCATTACAGTATGAATACCGTATTTCAGTTGATAATTTAAAATTGGCGCAAAATTTAACCCTCCAAAATAGCGGATTGACAATACCTCCCTTTATAGTGTATACCTTAAACCAGAGGAGTAAGAGTATTACCAATCGCGATTAGTTTGCGCAAAACGCTGTGTCATGAAAGAACAAACGTGTTTGGATCCATTTTTAAAGTGTGAAAGAACACAGCTTTTATTTCGCTACAAAACTTGATTTTGACATTGTTAGGTTTTTGGTTAACAAAAAAATGATAGCTGTCATTACTTTTTATCTATTTTATATTATTGTATGTTATATTATGCGTATCTCCGTAGTATACACTCTTTCTTTAGCATTTTTATCAGTATATATGTCTAGGATTACCTGTTCTCAGCAGCTAGAATTACTTTTATACCATAGTAACAATATATACTCCCACTTCGAAGAAAATGAAGGTATTGGTGGAGCTTGGAGAGCTCTCCATATATTAAGAGAAGCCAAGCAGAACGCTTCACAAAAAATCGGTCCACCAGTTCTATACTTGAATGCTGGTGATAATTTTGGTGGTTCTCTGCTGTATCGCAGGTATAAATGGAAAATGGTAGCAGATTTTCTGAACGTTTTGAAGCCGCACGTAATGTGCTTGGGAAATCATGATTTCGACGAAGGTCCGGCGAATCTAACGAAATTCCTAAGACGGTTAACTTTCCCGGTGGTTGGAGCCAATGTAAACGTGGAAGAAGAAAGGGATTTGCTGGGATTGATAAAACCATACCATGTATTTTCCGTGGGGAATTGGACCATTGCGGTTATAGGTTATACAACGACGAGGACGAAAGCGTCTTCGAATCCGGGTAGAATCGAGTTCACTGATGAAATTGAATCCGTCCGAAGGGAGAGTAAAAGATTACGGAAAATGGGAGCGCAAGTTATTATAGCGCTGGGACACGCTGGAGCACTTGTAGATGAGAAATTGGCGAATGAGGCAGAGGATGTTGATGTTATAGTAGGTGGTCATAGAAAAAGCTGGGCGATGGAGAACTCAAAACATTCAAAACGTCACCTTCCACAAGTACGCTTTAGGAAAGACAATAAAAAAGTGCTCATCGTCCACGAACCAGGGTATTTAAGGTACTTGGGCATGGTAAGGATTCTATTCGATGAAAGTGGCGACGTGTTAAGGTACAATGGGGCACCTATATTCCTTAATTCAAAGACACCGCAATCCCGAAGTGTTCTGGATGCTGTAAGTAAAAAATATGAAGTTATCGAAGAAAAATTCCTCGCCATATCCAGAGTGACTCTGAGTGGCGAGTGCTTAGCGTCTGAATGCAACTTGGCAAATCTAGTAGTGGACGCGTTCTGTGAGTATTACGTGCCAAAAGTTGCAGGCTGGACCAAATATTCTTTAGCGGTGATTAATAGTGGCGCGTTTAGAACAACAATCAGTAAAACTAATTCAGGCAAAAATATAACCAATAAACTCTTATCGAAGATCTTGCATTTCGATGATTACGTCTGCTTGATGCTCCTTAAGGGTAAATATTTAAAGCAGGCTCTAGAGGAAAGCGTGCTTTGGGAAGGGGAATCGACTGGGGAATTGTTACAGGTCTCCGGAATTCACGTGAAATATGATTTCGTCCGGAAGATAGGTACTCGGGTGACTAGACTTTACGTTAGATGCGATTTCTGCCCGACGCCAAGGTATCTACCTGTCATGAACGAGCGAAACTACGGTTTAATTACAACCTACTACGTTTCGCAAGGTATCGATGGGCATATTGGTATCAGCCAGCATAAAGAGGAATTCACTAGATTGAACATCGGAACTTTAGAAGTTGTAGAAGCGTACTTCAAGAATCAGAAGAATATTTGGCACGACGTTGAAAATCGTCTGGTCATCGAACTCAGATGTGGAAAGTTAACGGTGGCCGCGAAATTGTTATTTATCACTGTGATATTCGAATTTTTGTAACCTCTTTGCTCGTGAGGTATCTATGTAATAAAGTATAGTTTTCGAGTGAAAAGATGTGTAGTGGTAGGTAAAAAAATGATACAGTTAAAATTGGAGATAAAGTATTTGTACGTACATTCAATGAAACGACAAGAATGAACCCGCCCCATTCAATTTTAACGGCAACAATCTAAATGTTTCCGCCTTAGTTAGTGAACTCTGTACTACGTACTAACTGGAATGGTATTGACGGCAAGTGAAGCCGAGTGAATACGCAATAAGGTAGGTTTTTGAGGTATGAATCAAACATTGGCAGTGATTGCCATTTTGTGGATACTAATTGATATAAAGCGTTTTCCGAAATACTCAATCGAATAAAATTTGAATCGGCACTCTAGCGGGAAAGATCGGAATTTCGAAACAAATGCCTCAAAAACTAAGATAGTGTCCAAAAACGTAATAATATACAGGATGTTCCATTTAAAAAACCAGGCTTGTATCGTGCGCTGTGAAAACCGAACACTTGAATACAATTTTATGTTTTATAGAGCTCGTCTGCGATGACTATCTGCTTGCAAAATTTTTCTCTAAATTGCTCAGCAAAATTAAAATTAAGGGCGTAGAGATTGGTGTGCCATCCATCAACAGAACTAAGTTGATAAATAAAATTACACGGAAATATAAAATCAATATTTTTAATAATATTGTTGATATTTTCTATTCGCAAGAATATTCTAAACAACATCTGTTGAAACAAAATTTTGACGACACGCGGTATAGAAAGGAACACCAGCTGGATTCTCTTACTTTTTTTGTATTCACGGCTCCTCAAAATTGTCCTGCGTGCAGAAATGATAAACACAAGTTAGTTGTTAAAGTTACAACCTATGCCATGGAGATAGTTGCTGTATTCTACTTACCCAAAAAGCATCTTACAGGTAAGGCTGATGTAAGACAAACTTAATTTGAATAAGATTAGGTGAAACATAATTAAGAATCTGTATTGCTTTTACTTCTATCTGTAGTTAAAAAATATATCAAATGTTCGCTTGAACTGAGACATAACAGAGAAACACCGGTAAATAATACTAACCGATTTAGATAAAAAATTGTGGGTTTATGGGCGAATTTTTTATAAGAACGGGTATCTTTTAGGTGTCCAATATCCACCAATTAGGAAGTAAACAATCGCTATTGTTTTCCTGGTCGATGTAGCAGCCTTTTTCAGAGCCGATTCACCCTCCGCAGTCCATTGTTTCGACTGTGGCTTGGCCTCAGGAATATATTGGTGCATCAAAGTTTCATCTATAACTGTTAATCGGCGCCAAAACTCTGACTTAAACAGCTTCACTTAGACTGCTTCAAAAGTTTTTTGGAAATTACGATTACGTTTTGCTCCTGAGTGAGCAAGCGCGGTTCCTAACGCATAGTTAGCTTCTTCATGCTGAAATCTTCGGTCAATACATTCCTTCGAAATATTTAAAGCCCTACTAACTTTTTAATCCTAATGATGACCGTCTAGCATCATTTGGTAAACTTTCCCTATGTAATTGGTAATGGTTCCAGAACGTTCAGCGTCAATCGAACTGGTCCGACCATGTTTAAATTCAACTGCCCAAAATGTCACCGTAGCAAATGATGCAGAATCTCAGCAAACAGCGTAACGCCATCTTCATATTGAGGCTTGATACTGCTCTCATACGTGTCAAAATTGACGTGTGAATATATTACAATGGGTTGACATTTACATTTTATGTATAATATGAAAATATTTTTTATATTCTTGACGCTTCATTTCACCACTAGCAAACAGTTCGAACTTCTCCTATTCCATAGCAACAACATATACACCCATTTCGAGGAAAGTGAGAGGCATACTGGTGGCGCAGGTCGTGCTTTACACATTTTAACAAAGGCCAGAGAAAAAGCGTCTCAAAGAATAGGACCGCCGGTAGTGTATTTGAACGCCGGTGATAATTTTGGAGGTCCTAATTTGTATCATGAACACAAATGGCGAATCGTAGCCGATTTTCTCAACGCTTTAAAGCCGGATGTGATGTGCTTAGGGAACCACGACTTCGACGAAGGTCCGAAGAATTTAACTAATTTCCTAAGACGAATAACGTTTCCGGTGATCGGTGCCAACGTACACGTGCATAAGGAGAAGAAAATTCTTGGATTTGTAAAGCCGTATCATCTGCTTTCCATCGGGAATTGGACAATCGGTGTTGTAGGTTATACCACCAGAAGGGCGAAGCTAACTTCACGCCCTGGTAAGATTGAATTTACCGACGAAGTAGAGGCAGTCCAGAGGGAAAGCGTGAGGTTAAGGCGAATGGGAGTGCAAATAATCATAGCGCTGGGTCATGCTGGTGTTGATGTAGATGAAAGAATTGCGCAAGTCGTCACAGACGTTGATGTTGTAGTCGGTGCACATAGAAAAAGTTGGAGTTTAGATGTTGGACATGTAAAGAATTATCCTCCGCAAGCACTTCTAAGGGTAAACGGTAAAAAAGTACTTATTCTCTATGAACCAGGTTATTTGGAGTTCTTAGGCATGGTGAAGATAAGATTTGACGAAGACGGGGAAGTGGAAAATTATACTGGCCAGCCAATTTACCTCCATTCAAAAATACCGCAAGCCGATGCAATTAACTTGATAAAATCTCGCAGGAAACGTGAAGATATGACGGTCGTGCTTGGAAGGACAAAAGCAAGCTTAACGGGTTCGTGTATGTGGCAGGAGTGCAATATGGGTAACATACTGTTGGACGCTTTAGTTGACCACCTAGCCACGAAATCAAGAACTAAGAAATCGAAAGGTGGGCCATGGACCTATTACCCGATCGCTGTCATCAACGGAGGCACTTTTAGAAAAACACTTAATATCACGGTGACAGGCAAATATATAACCGAAAGGCAAATGCTGGACGCGATACCCTTCGACGACATCATATGTACGTTTGACATTATGGGTCGGTACTTGCTGCAGGGGTTGGAACAAGGCGCCACCTGGAGCAAGACTTCGAAGAGAGAACTCTTGCAAATATCCGGGTTGCACGTCACCTATAATTTATCGCGCGAACCTGGCGATAGGATAAGTCGAATCTTCGCGAGATGTGGCGAATGTAGAATTCCCCAATACCAGCGCTTAAAGGCCGACCAGATGTACGGCGTTGTTACGACTTACTACGTTGCCGAGGGTCTTTCCGGGCACACCGGAATCAGTAAAAATAAGCGCGATTACATCAAAAGAAACGCCGAGATTCACACTATTTTCAAGAGCTACCTACGAAAGTACAAAATTGTCTTCGCTGATATTGAAGACCGTATTGTATTGAGAGGTGAAAGTTGGAGAATTGAAGCTAAGGTTATACTTCTTTCGTGTGTAGCAATGGAGGTGATCAAATTATTTCTATTCAGTTGAAAATCAAGTACTCTAGTGAGCACGAGAGATATTATAACTCATAACTTAACCGTAGGAGAATTGAAATTTTACTGCCTAACTAGCGCCAGCTACCTTATTAAGAAGAACATTATAGCTTAGCAGCTCGTTCATGTATTATGTAATTTACTTTTAGATATTATTTAAGTATAGGTTATAATAGTATTATAATGGTAAGACTCCATACTTGTTTCAATTGTACATACATAAAAAGCAATGTGGGACAAAGTATCAAAAATACAAATTACAAAAAGAAGGATAACATTTTTGACATTCCCCGAACTCGTTTGAAATTCGTGAATATTATTATTTCAGCAGAGCGTAGTCGATGGAAGGGAAATCTGGATTGTGAGCGAAATGCATACCAAAGTAACATTGCATGAAATGTGTATAGACTATTCGCACCTTAGAAAACAATATACGTCTTATGTACTATCTATATGAGGTGAATTACGGCTTATCTATTCATTTAATGGAAAAATGTTGGGAATAAAAGTAGTTTAAAATCAAGTGATCTATGAAATTATTTTGAAGTATACAGAATGTTTAGTTTCTCTGCTACGTTGTTTAAGTTTGTTATTTTAAATGGAATGCCCCGTATATTATTACATTTTTAATTCCCTGATAAAAAATAGAGGAAATTTGTATTATACACTACAGTGTGACTCATTTGAAATGAAAGCAGCCTTGTAGAATCCATATTTTACACTAAAATAAAACCATTTTTTCTGAATACATTGTGGATCAAAAGTTTACTTCTACACAGAATTTCAGAGGTTAGTTGGAAATTTCAAAGGACACTGATTTATTAGCGATTTTTTTATTAAAAATCTGACTACACCATGGAATTTCCAAGGTTCTAAAATGGTGTTAACCATTTAGTAGTTAGATAAAATCTTTCTTCATACAACTTCTACTGACGAAGGCAGATCAAAATTTGATGAAGAAGTGAAAAAGAAAAAACAACTAAAATTCAAGTAAACTAATGGAATTACTTATTTGAAAACCACTTAAAACTTAAAACACTTATCAATCAAAACCTACTTTGTAATCACTCAACTATCACCAAAGTTAGTGCAACAATTATGCAGCAACTGTTAATGTCACAACTTGCATTTGACATAATCTATAAACTATTAATTTCGACATCAGCCTACATTGGATCTTACTTACATTTTATGTATTTTTTGGATGAAATAACAATCACTAATAACAATTGAAATACTTTTTTAAAGATAGTACAATACGAAAATGCTCTAAAAGTGACACTAGATTATTTACCTAATTCTAAAAAAATTGTTATTTGGTAGATGCATCACCTTTTTAATTGTTTTTAAAATAGTTATTTGTAATTTTGTGCCCATTACTAATAAGTTTAATTAGTTTTTAGTTGTTTTTCTTGTATAAAAGTTGGTTGGATTTATGAAATAATGCACAGTAAAGTTTGAAAAATGATTCTCTCATAATTTTTTTGTTAACAAGACGTGAATGAAATTTTGGTTAAAACCATTTCAGAACCTACTAAATTTAGTGGCACAATCAGATTTTTAATAAAAAAATCGCTAATAAAATGTTGCTATTTTCGACCCCGAAACACTACGATTATCAGTGTTCTTTAAAAATTTTGAAATTTTGTCTGGAAGTAGACATTTTGATCCACTATATTAAAAAAAATTGGTGTCATTTTAATGCAAAATGTAGGTTTTAGAGGGTGCTTTCCATTACCAATGGGTCACACTGTATATAAAAAGAACACATCAGAAAATGCCAAAATAATACACCAATAATCAATAACCAAAAAATAATTCTAAAATAATTTCCCCATGGTATTGATAGAATTATTCCCGGCAAACGCAACACAAGGAGAGAAAAAAATACAGTACCCACGAACATGTTTCTGCCTACCCGACGTCATCACCGTGGTTCCGAGAGTATTTTTAAATTTCGCCTCTGCCGCTGTTGCCTCACAGTTAATGCCACAACATTTCAAAGCGGTAAATTAGACATTTCTTGGCGCCCTCTAGTGCCAAAAGAACGCATTCCTGCTGTTTAGAAAGCAGCGACATAAAGCGGGTACTGTCCCCCATCCCATCCTTTGGCCAGCTCTCGGACTACTTAACCACGGTCAGACTATATATACTTAAAATAAACGGCTTTTAAGATATCCACTTTTCAAGGAAAAAATTGTATTTGTAGTATTTTCTCAAAAATGTAATATCTCGTTTATTTGTTATTATTTCATGAGAATATTTTACTGTTGCTGTGGCAATAGTTCCAGTTCACAAATGTATATCAAACATTTTTATTTTATCATACAGGGTGTTCAGGAAGGTAACACTAATTGGAGCATCTTCAAACAGTTGAAATTCGTTTTCTTTTTTCAAACAGAACACCTTGTATATATTTCCTCTCTTCTACAGTACACTTCCTATACCTACAGTTCATACTTTTTGAATTATATTGTGTTTAGTGTAGAGGATAGGAAACTATGAAATAACTGTGGTAGGCTATGACGAATAATAAAAAAGTTAAAATTTAGTTTAGTGTTAAATTCTGTCTATCAATAATTATTTTCTCAACGGCTCATAGTTATCCGTTTGCTTTTTTTATGACTTCTCTCATGCTCCTTATTAATTGTTTCCTTTTCAAGTTTAAAATGAATTTTTCTAAAGAGTTGGCCGCTGTGATATTTATCCGGGAAACAGAGAAATTGTTTATTGGCAAGTTTGTATAAAGCAAGATATCGCAATCGTAGATGTCATCAATTATTAACATTGAACGTCTAAAAAGGTTTGTTGTTGAAGGAAATGTAAAATATAAATTCCATTTGTGTCCAAATGCAGCAATTACCGAAGAAAATAAAGAAAGAGTTTCACAAGCAATTCTAGAAGATCCACATGCTAGTATATGAACTGTGCGTAGAAGTCTCGAGATCAGTGAAAGATCAATATCAAGAATATTATAGAAGAATAGATTTCATCCATGTAAACTACGCATAATAATCCACTTAGAATTAGATATGTACGTAAGAAAATAGTATTTAACATGGATTTTTACCTTCTAAAAGTAATTTAAACAGGATTAAATTTAAAATAAAAATATAATATTCTATATAGTGATATTCTTACCGGTTCTAAAATGCACTGCTCTTCCAATGGAAATAGAGGTTTCTGCGGTTGTGGTCTACTCGCCAAGTAGAACGCAGACGCTGCAGCTACACCGGTAAGGGCTAAGGCACCAGCTCCTCCGCCAATGTAGTGAAGATATTGTTCCATATCTTCCACTGAAAGAGAGAAAGAAATATAATGTTATCAAATCCAACTATTAACTTATTTAAATGAAAAGAAACAACCCAAAATCGATTTATTCACAGTAACGGATTTTAAGGAACATACAGATTCACCTGATACACAATCTCTTAGTGATCTATTTTCGACCGAAATAAGTTATAAATAGTGGAACTTACAGGTCAATTTTCTACAGTATAACGCAGAGCTGCGCGACAAATATGTTTGGCAGTCTTTCCTACATAGAAGTTCAGGATCTAATTCATGCGACTGGCGGTACACCACAACAATATCGTTTTATAACTGCTTAAATCAAAAAAATCTTCGATAAATACGCGTTTAAGTTTAATCATTGCAATACTGCAATACGGAATTCCTTTGATTGTTCCTTTTTTGTTTGAAGTGCTCATGTATAACCTTGGCTAATAAATCGGCACCTGTAGATTTTTAGAACCTGCCTCTGAGAAACCAACTAAAAAACTAACCCAGAAAAAATTCTCGGAATCAAAATGTTGATTCATATTTATAAATACTCGCTTTTCAGTTGTGTACGAGGTGTTAAAGCAGACACCAGCAACGAAGAAGCGTCTTCCTATAAATATTTACAACAACTATAATAAAAAGCGTCAGTTGGGTTCAACAAAAATCTCGCTGGTGCACAAAAGCTAAAGTGTCAACTTTGTCGTTTTGTTAGCCATAGACGGGCCTACTGGATCTTATAAAAATAAGATACGACACTTTCTCGTCGAGGTGGGATGAAAATCTCTTTGCAACCGTTTGCACAAATTAGTGCAGAAGAATTTCCCGAAACTTTGTTAGAAGGCCATAAACAGTGCAGAATTAAAAGATTATAACGCAAGATAAAGCAATTACTGTTTAAGATCAACAGAACAAAAATATTTAGAATTGGCTAAAAGAGACCTACATTGGACAAGTGAAGACAAGAAGAGGGTGTTATTGTTCGACGAAACATATTGCGGATCACCGACGCTTGAGATATTGTGGTACGATACAGACGCTCAACCTGAATGTAAAAGATCAGTGGCGTAAATATATCGAACGGAAAGCATTGTTAAATTTCTAATATCGCAAAATGTGAAGCAAAGATAATGTTAGAAGTAATTTAGTAACATTAATTATTGAAATATATTCTAAATTTTCCGCTATGAAATGTGTTCGTTTACTTGTTAGGGCTGTGCGTAAAAATTACATCGATTTCTGATTAAAAGTATTTTATGTTTTGATAGATCACGAAAATGTTCGCAAATTAGTTTGTAAAGATGGATCCTGTAACAGAGATTCAAATTTGCTTATGTTTTGTGCATCCTCATTTAAATTGTTTATTACATCAGCAACTTTCTCCAATTTGTCCGAATGAAATGACGAGGCTTTGAAACACGTCCTCCCATCTTGTTACGGATGGAGACGGAGGTAAGAAAAATGCTGTCCATTTTCTTTATGCGTAAAGCAACACTTGTATGTGCTTTCAAGAAAATTTGTTGATGTGACTAATTAATTGTGGGCAGTGCCAGTATGTTTCGGCCTAACGTATCCATAGTTTGGTAGTAATTTTCCTATATATCGTTTTCCATTTTGTTTGGGACTTTTGTATATATTTTTGGGAGCTAGATTTTTCGTAACGTTGAGACAACAAAAATACTTCTATCTGTACTTTGCGTTTTAAGGATTGGAATTTTATTTGGATTGGATTAAAAGGTCGATAAATCGGGATTATTTTCAAACATTTTAAAGTAACGGAATAAATTGTGCAGTAAATCTCTGCGACGCTGATAATTTCGAAAGATACATGATTCTTAATCAAGGCGTTCATAGGTTCTTTGCGGGGACGTTTATTAGGTAAGAGAAGCTCAGTAAGAGCATTTGCTGCGATGAGTTGGGGCGTAGATTGTCCACGGGATTATACGGCATACGACAACTGCAAAAAAGTGTTGATTTAGATTCTGCCAGAATGTTTTACTTCGCTTATATCGAATCAAGGATGCGATACGGCCTAATCTTCTGGGGTTCTTCAAAGGAGGCCAATGACTTATTAGTCTTTCAGAAGAGGGTTGTGAGGTGTATGGTGGGGGTCTCTCAAGTAACTTCATGCAGGCCTTGCTTTAGGCAATTAAATATACTCCCTCTACCCTCATTATACATTCTGGAGATCTTACTGTTCTACAAGAAAAACGAGCGAAAATTTATCTTTAACCGAGATGTGTATGATGCAATGGCCACTCGTGGTTCGGGTAATTTGAACGTGCCTCGACATAGGACAACTCTATTTGACGGAAATCCTCACTATAAAGCCATTCAATATTATAACAGGCTTCCACATGATCTCAAAGCCTGCGTAACACTTCGCCAATTTTAAACTGAGGGTATATCAGCGTGACAAATTGTTTTATAGTGTGGCCGAGTTTCTTAGAAGCTAACACCTATTTCTTCATTATTACCGTTTACTTATTTTATGTTGTATTTTGTCTACATATAGATTTACTTATTTAAACTTTTTATAACTTATATAAACTAATTATGTAATTTGGCCACAAATAGCATGAGATTGTAAATTAGCAAGACCTTGGGCCCAGATTCATCTAAGAAATGCGAGCTTAAAATAGGTTTCAAAACCGAAGCTTTCGATAATTTAAACATTTCATTCAACTATGTGATATTATTTCCTGAATTAGTATTGATTATAAAGTTTCACGCAAATATACAGTTATCAAGTACGAGGACATTAAGACGAATAACGAAAATTATTGTTTCAGATGGTGTGTACAACTTTACATATTCATCTATATAAAGAGAAAGCTTAAACATGCCTATTGTGTATAGTTGAAGTAAGGCTAATTTGTTTTGCATCAGTACAAGATGGAATCGTAAGATAGAAGTACATGATATTAACCTTAAAAATTTGATGTGGTACTTTTTCGCAAAAATTGAAATTATAAATTGAAAATCTTGAAAGAAATATGTTTCGAAACATAATACTTGCTTTGGAAGATTTAGAGGTATCTTACAACATAATGAATACCGTATATGGTATTAATCTATACGTCCAAGTTCGTTACTTTGTAACCCACAATGTATAACTTACTAGTGGAATATTTATTATAATTGCTCATACGATTTAGAATTTCTATCCATTAAAATTATTACATAACAGACAATTAGCTTTCCAAAAGAAAATAATGCAAAAATTGAATTTATTAGCAATGCAATAGGTCTAAGTCTATTCAAACAATTGCTAACTGTTCACTGAAGGAAGTATTAAATGTGATAGCTTTTTATCATTTTAATTTGATTTTCTAATTACGTACATAGTATTATTCTTTTTCGAAAATATTAGCTGTTTCTGCTGCAATTTCCACTTGTATATACTTTTACAATGAAGAAAAATAGAATAAAATTTAGACAATCCTTGTTTTTCATTTACGTGCTCAGTTGTTATTCTTTTTATTTTAATTTGTCATAAAACAATAATATTTCAAATGCTTTCTTTGGTTCATTGTCATCTTTTCATACATTTAGGAGTTTGCTTTATTTTGGTTTGTAGTAGACAAGCTGTAGTATGATCCATAACACTTCAAATCTTTCTCGAAACATGTGACAGACCGTTGATTTGCTTCTAGTATTTTCACTAAATTTCAGCAAATAAAAATTAAAATTCATTCCTGTATATCAGAAAAAGGAATTAGGCTCCAGATTTCCTTAATTAAATTTAAATAGACCCCTTTTTTATTTTTTAGTATTTATAGGACGTACCCTCCAACGTCTCCTCTTTCTTATATTTATTTTTAAATTTGTTCATCTTAATCACATGATTATTATTATATTATTTTATTATATTATATATTATATTATATTATATATTATATTATTATTATAACTACTAATAAACACAGCATATAACGTTTCTGTGTCATTCCATTCAGTACAAAAGAAGTTATTAACATGTTACTAACAAACAAATTAAGATCATGATAAAATCGAGAGTCAGTTGTCAATATGTCATGAAATTATTTTAAGAATTACTGCAGAGCATTGCAAATAATTTCGCGCTACTCCTACCGATAATTTCGCGTTGCCCTACGTGAACCTATTAAATCGTCACGACTCTGTACGAGCATTTATGCGAAGTAATAGAGGCGGTTATCGCTCCGCACTCTGATTATTGAAAAAATAATTGTTTCAAACTGAACGGTGGCATTGAGATAATGCTAATTTTTAAGGGATAACATTGCCTTCGATAAATTTGATTCTTGATAGCCTTGCAAGAACCATCGGTCGTAAAATTAACACTGTTTGGGCTGGAGTGTGTAGGAATGCTAATAAAACCTTAACCAAAACCGAAAAATAATATTATCTCATATTTCGCAGTATTTTCCGTTGTGAAAAATAATTAAATTTCATAAAATTCTGCCCACAAAGATACCTATGTACGAAGGCAGCGAGGTGAACATTACGAAATTCGTACGCTCCGTATTTGGCTGACGAACCGTAGTGGAATTACACGAAATTACCGAGTATTTGCAGTCATTAAATGCACGATAAATTTCATAACTTCAGTTCTCATGATATGCACATTCGTTTAATCTGCGGGCAATTTATCCCTACACTTATGGGAGTTTATGCAATTAAGGCAATAGAATGCGCTTTTGTTTAATAAATCATAATGTATCGTATAAACCAAAAGTTTCAATGACGCAATTGACTATTAATTAAGAAATATGCGCCTGGTATCTTTGCGGGAATCGTTTCAAATCTGTGTGATTTAATGATTCTTTTAATATAAAAATAATATAATATATTTGCAACAAAAGTAGTTATAAATATCTGTAGATATAAAAAGAAAGAGTATACGTATATAAGTATAAATAAAACAAAAAAGTGTGCATAATACGAGAGTACAATAAATAAATTAAAATGCAATATTTGCAACTATATAGTATTCGTCCCCAATTAACATATGCTTTATCTGGGGTTTAACACTTCTTGATGGTAATGATTTTTACCTCAGCTGGTAACAAGCTATATATCTCTGGACCCCAGTAGTAACCGGAACTTTGAGCGCATTTCAGTTTATGACGCGGCACTATGAGATTATTCCTATTTCGCGTAGTATAAATGGCCGTGTCCATTGGGAGTAAAGTCACCCTTTTCGTCATGAACGTGAGTAACCACGTTGAGGAGGAAGATAGGTAAGTATTTTCTCATTTCTAAAGTACGCTCAACAGGATTGGTTATACATATTCGCAAAGTAAGCGGTCTTACGGCACTTGCAAGCTACGTTTACCGCGTTGGTCGATTAGTCTTTCAGTTTCTGGAAGGTATCTGCGTGGACAAGTAAAGACGTGCCATCGGAGTACTGGGATAGCTCAGTATTTTCGACATTAGTATAAATCATTGATAAATATGGTAAACCAGAGCGGACTAAGTGTAGATTCTTGGGCTATACCATGATATCTTCAGCTGCTTGTTGTTCCATATTGTCACTTTTTGCTGTTAAGACAAGATTTTAGTAAATTCAGCGCATTACTTCGTACACCATAATACCCCAGCTTATTCCTAAGTATATCTGGGTCCACAGAAACTAAAGCCTTCGATAAAATTTGGCTATTGTCGAAAGCTTCATGAATCTGGTTTACAACGTCCAGTGTCCCCGACTACGGAACATCCCTCCCGATACCGGTGCAGTGAGCTCATCAGGAAGCCTTTCTTCTCTAGGTAGCTTGCAAGACTGTTGGCTATTTCTTTTTACAGATTTTTCAAGGAAGCTAGTAATATGCTCATTGGGCGCTAGTTTGGTATGTATTTACATCTCTTTTCTTAAACACTGGTATCATCTTCGCTATTTTTAATTTAAAGGGAAATACTCAACACATTTCGTCCTTCACTTGTTTCAATAACGACGTTAAGATGTTATATTATAAAAAAATACGATCAGAAATGCTGGAAGAATTAGAAAACAGCGCTAAAGACCAAATTGCCTCAATTTAACTCGAAATTTTATACATATAATGCGGTGTATTGGAGGAGAGGTTAGCGCTTTTATACCACCGAAATGGAGAAGAAAAGAAGAATTTGTATTATTTAATAAATTCAGTTTTTATTGATTTTAGTGATTGGCTTAATTTGTTGATGTTGTACGATAAGTTTAAATACATTCCTTACTTTATGATATCCTTAATTTTTTTAGTATTAGGATTTGGGGTCTTAGCTCCCCTTTTTTTTCGTCGTTTATTTTGCTACGTTTCGTCGCTAATGGTTATGGATTATTTTTAACTTATGTAATTAAGAATTTTTTTTCCATTTTTTTTTCTTAAAACTGTAATTGAGGGCTTTTTGTAGGCACATAACGCGGGCATTTGGGTTATTTAATTAGCTTGTTATATATTACGCTGTAATATCGAACATTTCCTTGATAATTCCTCTGTGGTAATTAGCTTCGCTTTCCAAATATTTTAACATTGTCAAAATCAAAAGTATGATCTAGATTGTGATGATGCTGTGATAAAGTTGTGGCATTCATGTTTTTAGTGTTAATGTGAGCAAATTATTTTATGTAGGTGTTGTCGCGCTTATCCTATGTATGTAAGCGCACACGTCACAATCCTTGCAATTAATTTTGCAAATAACACGAAAAATGTTTTATTATTGTTGTAGGGTTTATGTGCAACTGTTAAATTTAATGGTTTGAACCCCTTTTGTATTGTGTTTGATAGCATTGTATAAACTTTAGCGTACTGTATGAACTTTATGTGAGCAGATTAACTTTGGATATGGTGTATTCTCTCCGCGAAAATCTCTTCGATTAAGTCAGTAATCCGAGCGTCGCAAGCCGGAATGACACACATATCGATGTGACCACTAATTCGATATGTTCCTATCCGTTTTCTTCGCCAGCTTCGCGTAGGCCGAAACCGCAAACACGGATAAACAGCTCCTTGTCGTCGTCGATAGACTGCGCGCTATCGCTGTATATGATTAAACAACGTACATATGATGTAGGTATATTAAAAATAAACGTACACATTTCTATGATAATTATTCACGAGTGGAAGTGCGTATGTGGAGACAGTCGAGATGCGGAGAGCGACGATATATTGTGTTTTGTTATGGTTCGTTAACCTCTTGTCGGGGTTTTGTAGTCGATGACGGTATGTGTGCGGTGTTGGGTGTCTATTTTTAAGATTTTGAGAAAGATTTGTCAACTATGGAAAATATATATGTATATATTGTTCTTTATGAGTGTAATATGCATATATTTAAATGGAAACGCTCTAAAATAGTGTTTATTGCATCACACGTTACTGAATATCAAATTTGAGACAATAAGAATAAATATTGTAACCGAATAGTCACCATTATTACCGGATAAAATATTCTAAATTTATTTGAAATTGATTTTCTTCCTATTTGCATAACACAGGAAAATGAATAACAAGAAATAAATACGATCAACCTCTTAACAGAGTTACTCCTCTTCGTATTTCACATTTTTGTCCAATTTTTCCTTCCACTATGTAATAATTTCCAGAATATCCGATACACTCTGAACAAATAGAGTCTTAATTTTTATCAAATTAAGTGTACATGTGTCACCTCTTATGGAGAAAGTTGGTAATTTTATTCTAAAAGATCAGAATGTACACTGAGAGAAAGGAATCGGTTCATTTAACAATCCACGAAGTGTTGCACATTTATGTGTTCATTCAACACTTTAGCGAGCACGTCCAACCCACCTTGCAACTTAACAGAACACATCAACTTTCGTTCAATTATTTTTGCTAAATCAAACCAATATTTGTGTTGGTTGTGCTCCATACCATATTACTTTTAGATTTACCACAAAATTCCTTTACACAACAGACAAATCGAGTTCCATAAAGACATCCTTATTTCCTCCTTATTTAAGGTAACACGCATTCAAATTTGCATAACCGGCATTTGTATTTATTTTACTTCCTGTTTTACGTTTTACACAGCAGTCGGTTGTTGAAATCTTCATATGCAAATTAAGGGCTTTATTTAACAAGAGACACATTTTCAACGAAGAGCTAAAATTGCTTTTGTGTATTTCGTTGGTGCTGTCAATTTTCAGTTACCGCTCTCCTGATTATGCTTCTTGATATATAATAATTAAACTTGAGGATAATCGTATCAAAACAGTACAAAAGTCATGTTTAAGATTTGGAAGAAAGAGAAAATTTTTCATGCTATGAATAGGTCTGGATGGCCGGACATAAGTCAGCGCCAGACCTTGCGCGCTGCTTGTCTGTTTTTCAAGATCCTAACTTTGTCGACTCCTCCATGTCTTTCTGAGAGAATGACATTGAGGGCAGACTGCGCAATGCTAATATCCGTCACACACACATGATAGAGACGCCGTCACCCCACCATACTGAAATGTTCAAAAGAAGCTTTTCTTTCCAGATTCGCTGTATCATAAATTCTGCTCCTTTTGCTTATCATAGTTTATGTCCGCCTGTATTCAAAGGCAAATATAGTGAGTTACTTCTCTCCAATCGAACTATCCGACCTGATTTCAATTCATTCTCTTTTAAAGAATTTGGGTTTCAGGGTTGAAACCGCGTCGTAATTGCATGAGAATGCCGACGTTTCGCTCTCAAACGCGGTTTCAACCCGGAAACCCAAACTCTTCAAAAGGAAACAACGACCGTGGAAATCTAAAGCAACATATATTCAATTCATTCTATTGTTCTGGCTACTGTTACCACGCTCTACCTAATTGTAACATGTAATTCGCATGGAATACAAGGCTTAACATTTGCTCCGATTTGTTTACTTAATTCTACAAATCTTCCTTTAATTTCTGGCCATCAATAGGTGACTATGCCCTCTATTAGTACTTGCCACTGCTAGAGGCGTACCTACGTTCTCTTTCCCAATAGAAATATCTCCTACATATAATTCATTGCCGTCAACCTAGGTCAACCCACTTTTAATTCCAATAGAACGACTAAAAATAAAAATACCCCATTATTACCAGTTATTTTTATTCTCGCTTCTCGTCCATTTACATTACCATCTCGCACCACTATTATTATTAACTTTCCAATCGATTGTGCCGTTGATGTGACCTTTTGTCTCCGTGAAATGTAATTGCTAATTTTTATTTATCACGTTACCGTTAACCATCGTAATACCTGCGCCATGTCCCTTGTTCCCTCTCGTCCCCTATATATTAATTTAAAAGGCCCATTGTGTATCATTTGCGCCCGGCGAAGCATAAAGAAGATCCAATTCGCACGGAGGACAAACGTGCGATACAGTTAGGTTAATTTTGCGTTTTGCGCCGTAATTTATTCGTACTGTGGGCTTACTGATGCAAGAATTTTTAGTTGCATGCAGTTGCTCATGTGTAAACATATGTTACGAGTTATTACGTCATAATGCTGCTAGATATACGTGAAAATGTAAGACTTTATGAATATGCTAACGATTTTTGAAATAGTAAATAAGTTTCTCAGTGTTAAACTTAATACCACTTTAGTTATAATTAGAAGTTATAACAGTGCTTTGTCAAGTATTTGCATCCCAAAAAACGGGTATTATTGTACTTCCAAATGCGAACTGAAGAGGATGTTTTTTCCATTTCACCCAATGTATTTTCCGATCAATTCAATCGGTGATTCTTTTAAAGATATGTGGATTGGGTAACCCCATAGCAAGCAAAGCAGCGCCGGGCACAATAGTATCCACACAAATTGTGGAACAAATAGAAAACTGCAAGAAATTATAATTTCTCAGTATTGCAAAGGTAAGTATGGGTAAACAGCTAGTGTTGATGTTCGCGGGAAAAGTTTAGGTCTCCAGGGAATGTTCTTTAAGGAATGTTGTAGACTAGCCTAGTTAAAGTAAGTTTTTCTTGTTACAACATAAAAACTGATAATGTTTATTTATCCTTTTCCTCAAAGGCAAAGGGAAAACCATTATTAACAGCTGTTCAAAAGAAAAAACGTTTGAATTGGGCAAAATTTAAAATGTGGAGTAGTTATCTTCAGTACGAATCAAAATTTGATGTTTGCATATGTGGTTTTCCAAAGAGGGCGATTGGTATAAAATTTGAAGCCTTTCATAATGACTGCTTAAAACGTACCGTTAAATGTCTCTAGGAGGTTACTATATGGGGATGTGTGAGTAGTAAAGGGGTTGCCAAATATGACTTCATTGCAGAAACGCAAAAACGTTTCTGCACTTACTACCACTATACCAACAAATTTTATCAAGAGACTTGATTGCAATAGCAGAACAAAGCAAGAACAAAGTTATATTTTAACGAGACGATGTACTCTGCCATACTTCGCAAACAACAAAAAAGTGGTTTGAGGACCATAATTTAAAAGTTTTAACATGGCCGTCAATTACCACCGGCATTAATGTAATTGAAACTTTATGGCATCAGATGGAGAATTCTTTGCGCAACGATCCTCGCCATATAGTTCCAGCATTTAAGGCAAAAATCACGCAATTTTGGAACTTTTTCACCTCCGAATATCGCAAGACTTTAGTAGATTCCATGCCAGAACGCATCTAAATCGTTATTGCCGCATCATCGCACGAAACATTGATAATATGTATTCAAGAATTGGCATCTGAACATGTGAAAATTTATCAATTGTGTCAAGAAAAAGCTATGATTAAGTGAATTTCGGATAGAGCAATCTCATTTGGGGAACAACATTTCAAATAGTTTATGCTTCCGAGATCAAAATAGTTATTTCTTAACCAATTAAATGCGCTGAACACGATTATGACTAAGAATAAGTTGAATTGGTTACGGATTCTTTGTAATAAGTATTTGCATTTTTGAGAAAAAATGTATATTTGTAAATATTCTAATGCATTTTACCAGAATACCTCTGCCTGATTAGGACTTTAACTTTCTATGGGGGAATTTTTGATGAGCGTTCAACAATAATAAGACAGCACTGCCGCGGGCCATTTACCATGGTATAGTTTTTCCATCTTGACAATTCTCCGTTCTTGCCTGCAGTTACTAGGGAAAAAATTTAAGTGGGTGTAAAGTAAGTGGACCTTTAAGAATATATTGCAGCCAAATTGATGAAATACAGTCAACATGTCTCTCTCATTCCCCAGATAGTCTTCTGTCACCTGACAGAACGCATCCCAAATCTGCTTTTTTTTTAAAGTTTTTTAAGGTTGGGATCTCTAAAGAGTTGCTTAATCTGGGGCTCCACAAAAATGCTCTTTTTAACTTCGGTTTTACCGAGCCGAGAGAATTTTTCGTACAGATACTTAAATGCTGGCCCATTCTTATCTACATCAAGGTCGAGTTTGGGATGTAAAGGAGAAATGATAATTTTGTGCAGTTCTGCAGTAGAAATACAGTTTAGGTAGCGTCTATAAGCAGCAGTCATTCAAGTGACTCATGTGCAATACCAATTTCTTGTAATACGCCCGTACACAAGACTTTTTTCTTTTTAAGGAAAATTCGAAGCGCTGGTGGTGAGCGCGAAATAAAGTCACTCGGATCTTGTAACCGTGTAACCTTCTTGAATCTTTTCAAGAAGATCCACTGTTTAATAAATATCGTACTTCTGATCCGATGATATAAAAAAAGTACCCTCTTGTTGTTTGCACAAAATCTATGTCGGTCTTTGAAATGCTTGTTTTACACATAAATTCCAAATTTTTCTTTCTGAATTTCTTGCTACCAGAAAATTCTTCCGATCGATGAGGAGAATTTTTGGCTGAAATGGAGAAAAAAATACTTTCCATTTACTTACCTAAACCGCTCCAAAAACATTTAAAACAAGCAACTACGGAATTTTATGAAAAATTACATTGGCCAAATTGTTGTCGGGCGATTGATGAGCCTTCAAAGTGATTAAAATGTAGTCTTTCTACGACTTCTCGAAATTGGAAGCGCCGGATAGATCAAACACACGCACATTTCACAGACACAACACGACTTATCGTAACATTTAGTTGCAGCGATTAACCGCTGCAGATAGACTGTACCTTTAGACGATTGAAGAAATTCAATATCAAAGTATTGTTTTACGAAGTATTGTTATAAAATATATTGCGTCTGTTATTAGAACAATCATACGAAATTAACACTATTTGTTTAAAACAATATGACATTTGTTTCCCCTTATCTAAATGTACATTTTTGTTATTGTAACTATTATTTGGTTATCCCAATTAAGTGGGGTTTTCAGTATGTAGACGAATACCATCTGAACTCGATTCTTTACAATCATTTAATTACTTTTCTAGCAAAAGTCAAAGAAATCTATGAAATTATTACCAAGTGCTTTTCTTTGATTGTGTGATTTTATGGAATATAAAGCAAATTATACAAGTTAAGATATGACAAATTTTTTTCTTCTACAAATGTTTCTGAAAAATCAACTCATTCTAGATTTCCGGTTGTTTCTCGACAATGCATAACATTCTCCTAACGCTGCTTGTTGCTAAATGCAACGAGGTAAGCAGACACCTAAACATCTACATATAAACAGTGTTAACCTTTCTAAATTATATAAATTACAATAAACCTTAGTCTACGGGTTCGTTGAACCTGTGAGTAAGTATACTTTTCAAGTTCGACTTAATAAATTTGCCACGGTTGGTCGTTGTTGTTGTCGCGTTTTTCTTTTTTCGTTTCATTTGCGGCTTTTTGCTTGTTTTCTTCCAACTGCTCCCTGTTTCGCCTTTTCTTTTTTTCCACAGTGTCTATTCGCTGCCGTGTTGTTCCTCGAATAGAAAGTCACTACCGTAATAGGTTTATGGTGTATCTATCGTACTACGATGATAAAAATAAGCGCCGCTTGTCGACTTTTAACGCTTGGATTGACGCTGTAGCGTTGATGATGAATGGCGAGGTTCGACGGACGAGAATTGAAAATTACGCTTTCGAAACGGATCTAAATGCTCGAATCTGCTCGAATATCTTTTCAAAATTATTGTAAATTGGTACATTTATAAAAATAGGGATTGACTGAGAAGAATCAGACTTGTATTCTATTCTAATTAAATTAAAGAAAAATAATTTATCACTCAAGAAAAGGTATAGGTAAGTTACAGTGCGTGGGTGGAAGATAGTTACTTCCTTCAGGAACTTAGAAAAAATCTTTCAAATAAAATTTATTCGTAGATAAGTCCTGCACAACTTAAAATCATATTCAAGTATACAAGATGTTCAGATATTCCCACGTAGTAGGTGTCGCGAAATGAAGTACTAAGGAGCAATCCTCAAAGAACAACTGGTTATTTAAAAGCCAAATTGAGACAAGTTCGAGACACGTTAATCCCTGAATTTTGTGACAAACTTGTAAGTATGTCAACACGTGCTCGAGTGGTTATCAAGTTAAAAGGGGATCACCATCACGAGTTACTAGAACGTATATGCCTTTCTTTGGGCCTAATGCCTGTTGTGGTCTCCAAAAGAGTTACACAAAATAAGCAATAAAGACATGGGAGAACAATAAAAAGGCCCGATACTGGGAAAGAGTTCCACAAAAGAGCAGGCGAAAGCACTTACATCAGGCAGCAAACATGGTGCTACTGTTCAGCACAGGGGAACTCATACTTTGACAGGTAATGTAGCCCTAAAATATCACTTATTTAAATTAGGAAAAGCTGAAGATTAAATCTGTGCCAAGAAGATTTGGAGACGGCAGAACACATTCTATTTCAAACAAACATGTGTTAAGAACAACACATAGCTACTAGGGTTTTCATTTCTTAATTGTCATGTTTCTAACAGGATCAAATATGTTAGATTATCTGGCTCCAGCCTAATTGGTCCATTTAGATTGTCCAATCGATTGACAGGCGAACTTTATTGAAATTTTTTGCAAAATGAACTGAACACTTTATTAGAAGACGCTTGAACATTATTCTAAGGGCGTATTACATGCATGCATGCTACGGCTCGCCAAATCACTTCTCTGGAAGAACAAGATAATTTTTGCAAAGACGATTTAGAAATTTTCTGTTGCCCAGTATTTGAAATTTTGTCTATAAAAGACCAAAAGTGGCCTTATATGTCTTGGATGAAATTTAAGCTTTAATTTTGTATTGCAATTTGTTTCGTTTTTTGCTAACTTCGATCAAAGTCATGCACCAAGCGCACTATATATGATTGGATTTAACTGCTCGAAGTGTTATTGATACTTAGTTGAGTGTAGGCTTTCATGACCGTAATCCATAGTAGAAATGTCTTTCGGGTGATGTCGTGTAATTAATATTTTACTACTACTATCACCCGAAAGACATTTCTACTGTGTTAGTGATACTTGTCCTATTTCCAAATCAAAATTTCTTGCATGATCTCTAATCATCGTATGGGGATTACCTTGAGTTTCCAGCAAAGTGTCTAACCTAAGATTCTTTAGGTAAATTTTTAACGTGGTCCAACTCCCTATATTTTGCTTCGATTTTATCAGCAATAGATCTGTTTATTGGTAACCGTTTAGGATGATTCTCATTCTTGCTGACTACGCACCCAATCACTATATACACGGGTTCGTTCTCGGTCTGTCAAACAAAATACTTACAACATTGGATTATACACAGCACACACCTGATCTCTGATATTTAAAATGTCAATGTTTCTGTAGTAACTGCATCCAGTATAGACCAGTCAGTTCAAAAATGTTACTCTGTTTGTCAAGATTAAATTGAATTTGCTCTTTTCATTCGAACACAGGATATAATAGATTAAACGCTTCAACACGTATTATTTCGGCAAGTATACGGAACAAATATAATAAAAATATGAACACTTATCTAACAACATATAATTTACGTCCCATGGTATCGCTATTGATACCATTTCACGGATAATTTATTCGGGTAACGACTATAATTCGCGAAAAAACGACCACTAGACGCTTTCTAAATTTAACTGCATTTGTTATATAAATGAAGTTGGCGCGGGCAAATGAACCAACAGACAAAAACAGAGGTCTTAATCGCCGGTAAGACTGGTTCCATTCTGTATACAGACAGAGATCGTTCTTGCGATTGCCCAAGAGGGACTTCGCAAGCTTTTTCTCTCAAGGGAAAATCATGAAGCAAGAAGTAAGAGTCGTAAAAGTTTGCCAGTAAGCATAGCGTATACGCCAGACGTAAAAATAAAAACTTTAAATTAAGGAAATAACATTTATTTCTTATTATTTTGTTTTATAAAGTACATTTTCAAAACATCCAGTATCACTTTTTAACCACAACTAATCTGAAACGCAATCCAGTGTGAAACGCGATTATAAACCTTCTGGTTCTCTGTTGTTATGAATTTTTTAATTCATATTTTCATTCCGGGGTCAATGAATTCATTATTCGCTTCTATGATATAACTGGTCTTTTATATTCGTAACTAGACCACGAATTATGAGCGCCGCACCGTATATTTCCAATAAAACGTAAGAAGATGCGCAGTTGTGGTTAATTAACACTAAAATAATAACATATCTCGATCTCCAAGTTGAAAATTCTTTCTTTATTTCTTTATTTCTTCTTTCTTTCTTTCTTTCTTTATTTATCAATATCCCTTGTGCTATGCGATATCTGGTATGAGTTGTGGTCACTTCCTATATACACTTTGAAGGATGGTTAAATCACAAAACAATAGATTTTTTTGCCGTAGATTCAGAATCTCGTATCAGAAAAACAATTGACTGTACCAGTTCACCAGAAATCTGAATCAACGAGTCATTCTGAATTTTGATTGATCATTTTGGAAAAAAATAGGTCCACTTCTTTTTTTTTAAATGATTAAAGGTATTAGTGTAGAGGAGCGTCTAAACAGCGATGCTTTTGTTCGAAGCGTACCATGACTGTGAAAAACAGTTTAACGAGTAAACTTATTCTCTGAATTTGTCCTAGGTGATAAAATTAATTTTCATGCGCTTCATAATGACGAGGTGGATATCTTATAACGGTACTTTCAATGCTTTCGCAATAAAAATGTGAGAAACGTGAAATTTGTGCAGGTAACGTTTTCCGGAGAGGAAACTTTCGAACTGTGGGAGTAGAGCCTGAGGTTAACGAAAACGCATTCATAAGGCCAAGATAACGAAGAAAGCGAAATGAATGTCTTAGCTTGCTTCGAAATCCATCAGAGGGCATCAATCAGAGCAGGTGCACTCAGGCAATTACCAAAGACTGTTGAATTAACCGCGTTATGGATATAGTACTATGGACAGGCGAATGTAATTACTTAAATAATGGTACAAATGGAAAAGTAGTCACTATTGGTCGCGAAAAAAATCTCTTAATCGTGCAATGTGTTCGTTTTCAACATAGATTTGTCGGGTGCAGGATTTCAAAAGAGATATTTTTTTTTTTCATGACTTTGAGGGTACGCTTAACACTGAACGCTACATAAAGCTCTTAATACTGACATTCGATGAGATTTTGGATGATATGCCACTTTCAGTAATGGAAGAATCTTATATTTCAGCTGAATTGCGCTCCAGCTCATAATGCGCGGTATATTGCAAAATTTTTAAGTGAGCTTCCCAATAAACGGCTAGGAACTCATATACCGTTTGTTTGGCTTACGAGATCACCAGACTCAACATCTTTTAACATTTTCTTGTGGGGTTACAGCAAAAATCGTGTATATGGGTCTCCCTATCAGAATGCTGTGCAAAACTAAATATATTGATGGCCGAATTTTACGGAAAGTAAAAAGAGCTAATCTGTGCTTAGATCATAATGGTGAACTCCATATGCTAGTGGTACTTTGTAGATTGTTAAAATATCTTCATTTTTGTCTCAAAGAAGAGACAGTGATGCTGTTGTATGAGGCAAATTTCCATTTTACGTTCTATGTTTGAAAAACATTGACCAACGAACCTCCTTACTGTCGAAAATCTTCGCCGCTAGTATACAGCTATACCTTACAAATAAGTTTTTCAATAATAGTTTTGTTTTCACAATACAAGATTACTAAGAACATCAAGTATATCTTACTTACAGTCCTATAAACATGCATTGAATCCTAGTATTCTTTTTATCTTCTGTGGTCCTAATGTGGTTAATTCTGCTAAGATCAAGAATTCTTTTATTACTTTATACATAAGTGGCAAACGTGCATGGATATTTAAAAGGCTTCAACCACCACAATGCTAGTAGAGATACATCGGTATCAAACGAATATAACATATAAACTGAAGTTGCCCCTTTTCGAGAGGCAAGGAAAGGTAGTATTTTAACGTCTATCTTCATGATTACTTTGAAGCTGACTTATATTATCTCTTAAAGACGCTTCAATTCTCCAGCTTACTATTGTTCCTAATATTGCGTACAATTTTATCAGGTAGACCTATATTTTTACTCCCACATTGAGTAAGGTTATTCCTCTATAGTCGCTACATTCTTTGTGGGTTCCCTTTTTATAAACCGGCGTTATTCGTGCTACTCCCCCAAGGTCTTACTATTATTTAATACTCCAATAGTGTGCTGTTTCTTCTCTTAGTTGCTATTCTTCCGTGTATTCTTCAGTTGGGTCTCCTTCTTTATTGATTTCTGTATTCAGCATGTTTGGCAGTTTGAAATTTTATTTTCGATATCTTCTTCGTCAATTAAAGCATAATTCATTATGGCACACAAGGCCATAGAAGTTAAAAATCTGCGACTAAAGATGATTTAAATTTTTTGAAAACTTCTTGTGATAAAGAGTTTTTATGGTCAAATTGAATTATGCAAGACTGCGGTGGTGTAATGAATCTAATTAATTAATTTAGCGCCGTTAACACTTTTTTGAATTGTCAAAAAAAATATTTGGTTGTAATTTTGTTACTTGTTAAATTTTGGTGTTTGTCAGTGTATTTCCTTTCAAGTATTTTTTTTATTAGACTTAAATAAAACTCGTATCTTACCATGCTATTTCCACTGACTAATTGTTGGTGTACGGTGTTGTCAAATCTATACTTCTTTTAAGTGATCCCTATGTTTTAACTAATTACCATACAACTTTTCTGAATTAACATTTTCGACTCATAGAAGAATCACCTTACCTGACGATTTCCCGTGAATTTCTGACGGTCCTATATATGTAGACCTACCTATTTGTTAGGACTTTTTTCCTGTTAGCTTCTTAAAGAAAATAAAGTAAAAATAAAATAAAACAAAGAAAGAATTCCTGAAAAGTTTGAGAACCGCCGCGATACATTAAATTCCAGCAAATGTTTTTACAACAACACAAAACAATTATGATACAAACGTATTATTACATATACCTGTATTTAATTCTAATAAATTACAAGTTACTTTATGCTCTGATTAAATTTTAAACGACGACTAATAGCAGCAGCTTGAATTATAAAATCGCTTAACACCGTTTAGTTGCTATCTCGGCTATCATGAACGGTTAGTTTGTATCAATGTAACATTCTCGGAGGTGTTATTTCACATTTTTTCCAATGGAAATACATGTGTCAGCGTATGGGATTAATATATGAACGCATGCACGACGCATACAGTAATGAATAAGTATATTTGAAGTACGAGAAAGGATAAATTATGGATATATCTTGGCTTTTGTGTGTATACCTGCATATTATGCAACTAAGCACGGAGATTGTGCCACGCTTTCCTTATCTGTTTCCTGTTGTTGGTATTTTAAATCACGGGAAACTGATTTTTCCAGCATTTTACCTGTAGTGCAGTTGGTATAATAATAGTTGCACTTTCCAGTAATTAACCATATGGGTAGGACCTGTATTTATAGAATGTTAAGAAGAAAATAAATACTATTCTTATCTGGCATACAAGAACAATGGAACGTTTCCGGAAGATACGTGTCCTAGTATTGATAAATACCATATAAGGACGCAACTTGAGAATAATATTTTATTCGCCAAAGAATATATGTTTCCAACGGGCAACATAATCTATTTCAATTGCGATGCTAGTCTAGAATCTAAAGAAGACATAGTTCAAATTTAAACGTGTATATAAGAACCCAGAAAATAATATGAGGCGATACCCAAAAATTCTAGAAATATGGCGATAAATAAACTTAAATAAATAAAAAAAATACTAGGATTTCATTCATCTCCATCAACTTCAATCTAGTTTCCTTAGAAGTGATCGACGGCACCGCCTTTGCTTGAAAAGGAATGTATTTTGGAGGTCTTGCTTTGTTAATGTGTTCATCAACGTCTGTAATTAAGCTTCATTTCTCCCCTAATCTTCATCTTTGTAAAGATAAAAAGATCGCAACGAACCGTCAGGCGAGTACGCTGGATGAGAAACAACGATCATTCTGTTTTCGCCAAAAACTGCTATTTTTAAACTTCCTAAAAATAGCAGTTTTTGGCGAAAACAGGTGAACTGATGTTTCCCTTAAGCTGCCTTAAATAATGTATTAATCCCCTGATCTGAGGATACTTTGTGTTACATTTCATAAATATCAAAGAGATGGGTGAGATGATGTTGATTGATGTTGTCAGCTCATGATTGGCCATGTTTGAAACATTTGCACTGAACATAAGTCTGTGTTTGATCCAAGCCGTTGTTCCGAATGATTCCTTTAACATTTCGTAAGTTTCTGCGGCAGTCTTATGACCTTAAAACAAAACTTCGAGTCGTAGAAAGTAAACAGAGGCGCCGCAAGGAACTAATGCTAGAACATTTCGAAACGTCTTCGAAGCTAATAGAATTTTGTAGAACATCTAGACTCGATCGTCCCAGTAGCTTGTAGAACGTTCTAGGAAGATATGGAACATTCTAGAAGCACAAAATATTCCCGAAAAGTGTGGAACATTCGTGAAGTTTATGTAGACCTATATAGTATACTAGTGGACAATGTCGAAGTTTCACGAAAGTTTTAAGAAGAAGAATTCAGTTCCTAAATAACCGTTATCAGAGGAGCGCCCAGTTCGTTTCAGCGTGTCGCCCTGTGTTTTCGTGAAGGAAGCTCAAGCTCCACCAGAATTCACTTCGCAGGCAGAAAAGAGTCTAATTGAACTCTCTTGCGATAACAGTCTGAAAACAACATTTTCTTCTTCTGATTTAGTGGATTTTTGGACAACAGGTGTAAGGATCCTCATTCCCTTTTGCGACAACCCATTTATGCGAAGCCGGATTTTCAAGTGTAGCTGCAATAATAAACAAGTACTCCTCAAAAATCGACGTGGAATGAAAACAGAGTGCAGCGTCAAACCTTATTCTGTGCTTTACATACATGTATGTTAGGTGTAAGGTATAAGTACGTATTATGCGACCCGGTCGACTAAAAGCGACCTAACGTGTGAAAATGGTAGTTTCCAGTAAACTACTGCTAGTGAAGACCGGCGTAGCTCCGATAAACTAAAACAAACTGGTGACAAACAAGAGAAGAAAGAATACAAAGAAAGAGAATAAAGCTATTTTGAAAATATCTGCTGTATTTGGCTGAAAGTGTTAATACTTTAAATAAAAGCTTACTTTGGACAAGCAACCGCTTTTTGGAATTCTTTCTTGGTTGTAGAACACATTTCCTTGCGTCGTTTACTTCTTCTAAGTAATTATTACTTGCTTCCAGTAATCCTTTTTTCTGTGTGTATTAGTTAGTCATGCATTTTTTTTTCAAATAACAAAAGACTTATTCAATCGAGTCCGTATCTCTCCGTTTCCGTTAGTTTTCGAGATCCCTATACTAAACGTCGGAAAAAACACACCTGTATATTCGAGATGAATTCTACATAATAAGTTATTATTAACGCAACAAACTTGTTTATTGACAACCATTTGTTATCGTTGATTTGTTGCTATAACATCCTATAAAGTCTACGGGTAGATAACCTACATGCGGAATTGTCAGAGTAGGCGAAGCTGAAACTTCGAGAAGTTTAGATGCATGCATCTATTTACGAGATAGAACAGTTTTCACCGGCGAGACCTCAAAGCTAGAACGCTGCGGAATTTTTCAACTGCAGACAGCGTTTTACCCATTAGAAAGTCATTTCCTAATGCAAATGCACGACGCGACATGTTATCACATTATAACTTCGATGTGGCCGTTTATAAGAAGCAATTCTTCCTAGAAAACGTTAACGTTGGTAATTGAAACGAAATTTATTGAAGTGCCAGTTATACAGTTATACACTCTCAACTATTAATTTATAGATATTGTGTATATGTGAACACGAGTTTTTTCGAAATTGTTAAGAAAGTTTATATTTATAATAGGAAAGAGCTTTCAATGGCTTTATAATTGAAAGAAATTTAGTGATAACATCTTTATTCACAGAAAACTGAAATAGGTCTCAAAATTACTGAAGCCAGATTTATATTGCGTTTCAGATTTATATGTACCTTGTTCATATGTAACATTCAAAGTAATTACACCATTCATTTTTTGAAGTTTTTCGACCAATAGGATCGAGACAGCCTTCATTGGTAGCGTACCGCAGAATGTTTATTAGGAGCATAAAAAGTTACAAACATTATATATGTACTGCGTGGCTGCGTAAGCAAATAATGATAGTGCGTTTACAAAACAACGAAATAGACCAGACCGCAGGAGCTGTTATGTGGTAATGTCAACCTTGGTTGCGGAAACGATTCCGAGCAAAAAACGCTCGAAATTCTTCGTAAGCCACCACTTACATACATAGGTTGGTAAATATATACCGAAGAACGATGTATGTAAGTGCATATAAATAGATAATGGAATTATTGATATTACACAAAGATAGGGATCTAATACAGTTACGTAAATACGTAAAAAATATATGAATTAACGTAACAACATGGCATAAACTTTATTTCATGTTTGACTATTAAATGAAGCACTCGACATATTATGAAATCGGTTGCCCTTTTAAAGACAAATTCAACAATGGTCGCTATACGCATTTGTTTCTTTTATTACGTTACTAATGCAAACCGCACAATTTCATTCTTTAAAATACCACAAAGATATGACATATTACAAAAGAAACGTTGCCTTTGAAATGCAGTGTGTACCTACTTAAATACATATAATTGCCAGCAATAAATGAATAAATTAACGTTTACCAACACATAGAATTTGTCACGTTATTTGCTGAATGTCTACTTTTGCAGGTAAAATAGGTTCCAGGCGTAGTTTATAGCACCTTTTACCAAAAAAAATACACATTAAAATTGTAGTAATTCTTACTACATAGACTGGTCAATATAAGCTTCCAAACCTTACATTTATATGAAAACATTCAAAAGCTTTCATTTTTGATTTTTAAAATCTGCCGTACTTTACTTACATCCTGTGAACATATACACTTCGCCATTTAAATGTTAGCAACTGAATCACGTACTCAAATACTGTGGCACTGAAACACTTCACTATTACCCTTTACGTTTCGATAGCTAAGCTATCATCTTCAGTTCAGTATTGCTGCTGAAGATGATAGCTTAGCTATCGAAACGTACGTTCAGTGTCAGTGAAGTGTTTGTGGTAAAGGGTAATAGTGAAATGTTTCAGTTAGCAACTGCTCAACATCGTACAACAACATCTTAACAAAGTTAACGTACAGAATACTGCAAAAATACACAGGCCTCCTAACTTGCAAACCTCTTAATGATGCGTAGTTTGAACCCAAAAACACTGCTGGATAAGCACAAAAACGAGCTGCGTGGGTTTAATTCTCTATTTGATTTGCCACATTTTCGACTTTGTTTAAGATCTTTCTCAGGGCGAACAAAACTGAATGATCAAGTCAACAATTTGAAATACTTCACAATCAGTTGGTACAAAGGAAATTACAAGGTATTTACTATGTGACCTGCCACCTTTTGTGGCAACTGACGATGAAGTTAATTTAGTGACAAATTATTTGATTTGAATTAAATCTAGGTAACTTTTCACCTTTATCACTGTTCAGTTGTGATTTTGGGTCCAAACTAAGCGTTATTGAGCAGTCTCCAATATTTTAGACATAATTTTATAGTGATAAACATTGAGACTTTTTTCAGTGTAAATTTGTTTAAAATCTACATTTTATCCAACTAAATTTAAATATTATGTATTTATATGTATGCACATAGGTATTCCGTGTGATGCTGTCTGCCAATGTTTTGCTTATGGTTCTCTATAGTTTTCGTAATAATTTCAGCATCTGCATTGTTATGAGACTACTGAACGAATTGCTTGAACTAAAATTATATCATCTACATTTTTTTTTTAACGACAATGATAATTTATGTAGCAAAATTTTTCAATAAAAATAATTTAAATAGTAGAAAACTTCATTAATAACAAAAAAGCAGAAGTAGATACTGTTATTTAAAGAAATGAAGTGATTGTTTCTGTTAAATTTTTTTCGAAATGCAGTTATTTGTTCATAAATTTTACAAGTAAAAAATCAGCTCTATACACCATCATATGACAAACACTCTTGGGAATTTTCCTTTTTGAAAACTAAGTAGATATCATTTAGGTAAATCTCCGCACATTTGTTTAATACGAAATATCCAGATAGAAATATCAGCCAATACGAAGTAAATACTCAAGAGAAAATTTACAGAAACTAGGAAAATGTGAAATTTTATGCGATAAGTGGGTGAGAAACCTCATGTTGTATCTCGATTAATTGCAATAGACAATGAAGTTTCTCAGCAATGAGTATTACGTGTACTAAAAAGGAAAAGCGCGAGAATTCTCACTGCATTACTGAAGCACATAACGTGTGGGCAGGGATAGTCGCCAACAGAATCATCGGTCCTTTCTCCTTTGATGAAACTCACGGGGCAGCGATATTTGGATTTCTTGGAGGATGCACTTGTATCTGTTCTTGCAGAAATGTTTCCAAACGAAGATCCTGATTTACCAAATGGTGATATTTAGTTTCAGCAAGATGGTACATCTCTGTACTTTTCGGGAGTGGGCAGTAAGGCCCACAAGGCACTTAAAATTAAAAATCTATATCGATAGACCACAAAGTCTTATAAATTTGGGAAATAGAATTAAATATGAAATGAGTCGAATTAGTCTTGATGTAATTCGCAATGCGCAAAATGAATGTGTTCACAGATTTGTTTATTGTCAAGAGGCCGGCGGATAGCATTTCGAACATTTGATTTAAAGGAAACAATTATTTTATTTCTTGTACAATAGCACTTACCTTTGCTTTTTGTCATTAGTAAAATGTTTTTTTAATGACATATTAAAATTTTGATTTACCATTTAGACGATTGAATAATCTTTCAAATTAAAAAAAAATCGGGCGTTGTCATTTTGAAAAAAAAATCATTATTTGAAATTAAAAATTAATGAAGGAATGTTTATTTTTAAAAGTAAAATGATCTATCCTAGCATTTCTTCGAAAAACAAATTGCTTCAAATTTTAATTTTAATTTTTAATTTAATCATTGGGGGTGTCATGAAATTCATACATAAATTTTTATAAAATAGTCTTATCAACAATATTCGTATTGCATTGTTGATTACACAAAAATGTTTGATCTAAATCACTTACACTGTTTGATAAAAGAAATTTTGTTTTCTTTCAAGAATTGTCGTCGATGATTTTGCTCTTATAATAATTTATCAAAGACAGTTTAATTTATTTAAATATTGTTTGTATGCGTAACTTTAAAGATAGATTAAATACTTACAATTTCTAGTTCTCCTAATCTTGCTGGCATTTTTCCCATCGCTCTTACCGCAATCTTCGATTCTCCTTTTCGTCTTGATTTTCTTCTTCTTCTTTTCTTTGCGCACACGTTTTTTTACGAGCGTTTCACCGTTCATGTAAGTTTTGATGCAGCTTATTAGTTCTTCTTTCATATCTAGCGGCTAGAGAATCCGGAATCGGAACGGGAAATAAACAAAAAGATAGAACGTTGCAAACTCTTCAAACGCTAAACATCTTAAAACTGTTTACTTTCCAGCGAAAACGCGATAGGTCATAATTTACGCGCAAATAGTTTCAGAGTTTTGATCTATGTCATTGTACGGTTTGTGGATGTTGGGATTTAGGGCTAATGTTAGGAAATACTGGTCGAAACACCCGGTTGGATGGTAGAATTATTACCCGCTACAAAAGTATTAAAGTGCTGTGTCGAGGTGATCGCGTGTTTTTGTTTTAGTTTCGGAACGTGTTCGATTTGCAATAGCACCGCCACGAGAGACAGTTTCAATATAAAACAAAGAGATAGAAAGATACGAATACTATGCCTACTTATTACTGGTTGTATATAGCACGATACAGACGTGGAGGAACTACAATTTCTTTCAGAGAAAAAGAATTAGGTCAGCTACGGTAAAATTATTTTACGTATATTTTAATACAGCGCATCTTTCTTCTATAATTATATAACTTTCCGTATAAACAATGTTTAATAACAACAAGAAGCGCGGGAAAAACTACAACTGTCTGCAACTATGGATGCGATTTTCCCAAACGTACACAGACACCTCGCTTTAAAACTACGAAAAATACGCGTGAGTACAATGATCCGAGATGCTTCGCTTTTAGAACGGATCGAATAACTCTTGGTTTGGTGGGTAAGTATATAAGTAAGTGTTGTATAAGTAAGATCGAGAGGAACACAAGAGGAGAAGAACTAGAGAACTATGAGACAGAATGTGAACCTCATCTCTTGGACCATTTCTGGTGTGCCGGGGTCTCCACCACGTTGTCCGATCGCGGTTCACAATTGGTAGGAAGCGGTGCCGGTAAATGTCGGGTACGTCGGCGAAACTGTGCCACCGCCAGATCGGGTATCGCAGATGTACACCAATGTACATCGTAATAGGAACGTATTTAAATTGTGATTAATCCTGGCAGGAAAATAAAGTAAAAAATTTTATGTTTCGAGCATATAGGATCCTAAAACCATTTATATGTAAAGTCAATAGCAGGTTGTAGTTATTATCTTTGAGTGGCTCTGAAATTCGGCAAGGATTGCTCAATTCCTATCAAACAATATAATCAGAGCCATGTGGCTCTGTGATATCAGCTGCGTTCTACATTGAGTGTCGTGTATTACGTTGTGTTTGATCACGTCAGTTCCCTGTTTTCTTGTTTAAATACCTTTCCTTACTTTGAATTTAGCTTTAATATTATTGCTTTTTGTATTCATAACCAGCGAAAGAGCGTGTCAATTTATAAAAATGATGGGCAGACACTGTGCAGTTAGTGAGGGTAAAAACAATTTCTACACCTAGGAAGGAAAATCGTTGTTTTCTCGAAGACAAAGGATATGGTTTCGATGATTATCAAAGAATAACGTTGTTAGATCCTGTTGAAAGTATTCCACAATAAATTGCTGTTTTTGTGTAGTTCAAAGGTTTAAAATTAAATAAATATACAGTGTACGGTAAATATTGAATTACAGATATTGGTACATAGAGAGGACGATTTTTTTAGTTCTTTTAAAGGGGGGCAAAACACCCTATTGTTCAAACAAAATTAAGATTTTTCAAGCCATATTAGACGTCTGTGTTAAAGGGAGCTGCTTTATTCGAAACTCTTCAAATCAAAGAAATATACTGGGTGACATTGAAAAAATTGCAATGCGTAGAATCACGCGATAGAGGTCTATAAAATAAAAAATGAGCTTATACACTAATGCCCGTCAGTTTTTTGTTTTCAAGATATATGATCTTAAATGTTTTAGAAAATTTATGTTTTTTTTAAATTTCTTCCGATTATGCGGATGATTATGTATTTTGGCGAAACTCGACCAAATTCTCTCGAAGTTTAAGGTATCTATCGAGAGAGGTATAAGATGAAAACATGTTGCTAATGTTAGAACATTCAGTGGCGTGCTGCATAGACATTTGTGGGAATATGGCTGTTTAAAAAAAGCGAAAGTTAATAATGGACTTACCAGAAGTAGTCGTACTGTTGCAAACGAAGAATTTTTTTGCAAATAATAGAAAATAGTCCAAGAATAAGCATTAGAAAAATAAATTCAGCTCATAGCCTCGACCTTATTCTCCTCAATTTTCAATTTTTAGAAATAAATTTTCTAAAAAATTTTTCAAACTTCAAGTACCCTGGAAACAAATAGGTGTACAGACATTAATGTTTAAGACCTTTCTTTATCACTTTATGGGGTTCTCTATGGCTTGATACTATGCGCTGTAGCTTTTCAATGTCATCCTGCATACATAAATGTAAGAATAAATCTTCTCTATACGCGCATAAAGAGAAGAGACTAGGAGAAATGAAATATGTATCCAGGAAAAATTATCGACGAAAATTTCAAAACGCATACGGAGTATGCTATGAATAAGATATCTACAAAGAACAAAGTTCACTTTTTAAGTAGATAATATTCAAATATCATCTTTACACTCCCATTAAAATTCTGTTAGATGTATTTAATGAGATAAATAAATAATTGCATATTGGGACCTTGTATTATTCATTCACAATTATCTGAAGGTTAAATGGAAATTCTATCATCTCGTTCAATTGAAAGATTAGATTTAATGGGTGATTTATACAATTGCAACAGGAATATAAATTAATAAAGACTTAATCATAATGGAGAGGATCATGTCTTTTTTTATTATTATTTTTTAATGTGGGTTACGATCATATCTGGCAGTAAGCTTGGGTTTCAGTGAATGTTTTTCGTAAATAGTTTTAAATGATTTTCTTTGTCCCTGAAGTTTAAAAGGAAAATGAGATATTTGGGTTTGCCTCCAAAAGCATTGCTTATTTTCGTTAATGCTCCAAACAACACATTTTTGGCACAGGAAAAGTGTTACTTTAAAAAAATAAATAGTATGAATTACATCTAATAGAAGAAGTTTTCATGAAATCATAAAATTTGAATCATTGCTCTTCCGAGTAGGGCACTTAAGCCGTTAAAGAAACAGCAGCATTTCCGAAAAAACTAATCGCGGCAATTATCTCAAAAACTGCGACAGATGAATAGAGAATATTGACGAAAGTTAATCTGAATTGGAGGAATACATCCACAAGCGCGGGAACATATAATGTGCTCCATTTCAAAAGGCGAACTTATATCGTCAATGCGGAAACCGAACACTCCGTATATTTGAGTGTAATTCTCTGTTGTGTAGCACTTTCTGAAAACTTTTACTTGGATTTCTTGCGGGCTATTTTACTAAAGTCAAAAAACTATCTCTTGTTACAATATTTTAGAATTCATCCATAAAAAATTACGATTTTAACCGAATTTATATTAAATTTAATTCAGTCAGATCAGAAAGAAAAAAAACAGATTCTTGTATCAACATTATTTGGGCACACATAACACATACTAAAGATTACTAAACATCCATCATTTTGAAATATGTTAAAATGAGTTTTAAAATATACAAAAACAATTTTAATTGCTACAACATCCTCACTCTATCTAGTAGTATCGCACATATCCATATCAGTTTACAACCAAAAGAGAGGAGATTATAATAGACCGTGTTCATATTTTTTTTTTGTAGAGCGATTTAACGGTAACCGAGATCGCAAATATAATGGTGATCTCGACCTAGTAGGTACAGTTAGCGAAAAAAGTAAATGGACAAGAACGGAGAGAATTGATGGTTGTTATAATGAATTGATCGCGAAAAGGAGCGTGGTGCGGATAGGAAACTGGTCAAAAAGATCTCGAATTTGGCTTCACCTCTGGCTTAGTAGATAAAGAAACAAAAGAAATGTACAGTTAACTCGCGAGATTGCTAATCAAATGTTTGACGATATACTTTTTTGGGCGTCACGAATACATCTTTAATAAACGGTAAATTTTGAGATAAGAATCTTCGTAAATCTTCCTTAGAGAATTTATGTCTGTTTAAGATATTACATTAAAAAAAATTATAGAAGTTAGTTACTTTCATGAGCCATACTATCCTTAATGATAGACCAAGATTAATGTTTATTCTTCTTAATACTAACTGTTGTATACAATATTGCAACGCATTTATTTGCTGACGATATTTCTAAAGCAAATGGTGATAAATTAGCAGCTACTTGAGTAAGGGCGAATTTGTACTAATCATAACATAATAGAGTTAATAGGAGCAAATATTATGTGCATACGTAGTCAGGTTTTGCAAACAGAAACAGTAATTGCTGTTTTATACGTGGATTTTATGTGCTAGTTTCTAGATTGTTGCAGATTTCAAGAACGTAAATATACAGTGATTATCAAAAGAATATGTATATCTTAAGCAATTCGTTGTTATACGGTTAATGTCATCTTTATGCATTTAATTACTTCCACTTAAGAGAATTTGTTTTGAAAAATTTTCTTTTACTATAATAATAATAGTTTACTAACCTAACGCTTACAGTAACTAATTGTAAGTTTAATACAAAATTAAGGAAAACAAAATAGGTAGAAACTTGTTGCAACAAAAACAAATAAAAACAGGTAAATTCGCAAAGTCACCATAGATACTCTAGGGAGTAAACAGCACTATTTCTTCACAAGAATCTACTTTTGTCGCCTATGTACCTTAAAACCAAGCAAATATCTCGGGAAAATAGACGAAAGGGTCCGTTCTCTCTATTCAACAAATTTGTGTCCCTTTTTATGTAAGTAGTTTCGTAAGCGTCTAATCACTGCGGCGAAGATACGTTTTTAATCAGTTTTGACGATTCTATCCCTCCATGTTTGTAGCACCTAATGTGCTCATTGAATCTGGTGCCTGTCGCTCTTTTTGTTTGACCAATGGTACGTTTTACCGCAGTCACTACATACAGTTTCATAAATTCACGATCTTTCATATTTATATTTCAGATTCTACGTTTTAGGTGTATTTCGGAAACTGAAACATACATCTATATCTCGACCCCTGAAAGCTTTACTAGTATCTTCGATGTGCTGTGGGGGAAGTTTCACAAATTTCTTATCGCGTGTTTCTGGTGGGATTAAGGTCGTGGAATTGTTTGTATCATGCCTATGTTGGACTTTCTTAAGAATCAGATTAACAACAAGGTGAAAATTCTCGGTCTGATGGAAAAAGAAAACATTTATTTTTCTATGCAGCCTCCCTTTGGTTCAATGCATTTTGTCTAATGTGTCTCTAATAGTCAAATGGACGCCATCCTTGAAGTGTGATTCTAGAAGGTCTATAAAATATCCATCTATCGCTGCTATTTTCTCTTTATTATTTAACCCAAAATTTTTTAGTCATGAATTTCTTGAGATTTGGGAATAGATCTATGTCAGGTAGAGCAAAATCTGACGAATAATGTAGCTGTTTCAACAATTCATACTTGAAATTTCTTAATTTTTCTATTGTCAAAACACCTTTGTGGACTGGTGCTGGTAGATATCGATTTTTTGTTGCAGTTGAGGTCCCGCCTAACAAATTTTTCACCTAGGTAGTCAAGAAGATTGTGTAGTATTTGCGAGTTGTTATTTTACTCTTTTCAAAATAACCAATTAAATGAATTCTTGCTACATTTCAGAAATCACTGGCCAGATGCAATTCACTTCAGCACCACTTTATTTCAGGCGTAAAGTGGTATACCCACGTTTCATCCGTGGTAACAAATCGACGCATAAAAACAAATGGATTCCTTTTAAAACTGTTCAAACATTGCTGAGAATTTTGTTTTCTCGCTTGTTCAGCATTTAACACATGCGACACCCATCTTACTCAAAGCTTCCTCATACTTAGTTTTTCGTGTAAAATATACATCATTAAGCGTCAGTCGTCTAAAACCATATCGTGTACCTCTTCGATATTTTCATCGGTGGTTGCAGTTTTTGGCAGGCCTCCACGTGGATCAAATTCAAGCGATCTATGACCACGGTGCCCCTTTCTACATAATCAAAAGCGACTCTTTCTATCTAAACCTTTGCCACCTTTGAATTAATTTCTTTTGATAATAAACTGTCCAAAACAAAGAAGCATGACACCAGGTGACACCGTATTGCAACTTATCCATTTTAATGAAAGGTACACAACAATCGTATAAAAAGGTGAAACATGTCATTCTTTTTTGTGATATGTAAGTTTGCGTAAGGCTGTACTAGGCCGAGAACTTGCCTTAGTAGTGTATAAAGGTGACATCAGTAAATTGGTAAAGTGGGATTACGGACAATATAACTAAATGCGAGAGAATCACGAGAAAGTAAGGATTGTCGATCTGATTGTGAATAGCTTCAAACAAAAGAGTTGATTTCCTTCCATCCCATAATTGATTTATGTATAAAATACACTGATCAAGATAATGCCTACGTCTGTTGACGTATATCTGCTTTTGAAACTTTTTTTTTACTGATTCCAATAAATCTATATATTTTTGGTACATAGGCCTCAAAACAACTGAACAGTGTTCTAATTTACTGCGTACCAAAAATGTATAAAGTACTTTTAAAAAATACGTGTTCTTGAAATCTTTGCAAGATCGATTGATAAATCCTTACATTCGCACAAATCTCTTCATAAGCTTTTGCAAACGAAGTTATTTGTCCAAATCACTCTAAGATCCTTAATTGCTGATACCCGTTCAGGGGCCACATTTTCAATTGGTAGACAGCAATATCTGGCTTGCAGGTATACGTCATAAGTTTACATTTGCCGATTAAGAGCATTCCATTCTCATTGCATCAATCATATTACGTTGCAATGTCACCCAGTCGTCCAGTTAATTGATTACTGAAAAGATCTTAAGATCATCCGCATATAACAAAGATTCAACTTGATGCACATAATGAGAATAGGTAGGCTGACATTAGATCCTTAAGCCACAGCATTTATATGTCGCAGAACGTGCACCTACGTACTTAACAAACAGCAGTCAATTAAGTACCGTTATAATTTAGCCAAAGTCACCATATGAGTACAGAATCCTGCTTGTTGATATCTAGACCACATCGATTTGATTTTTGATTGTAGCTTCGGTGATTTTCTAAGTAAAACTATACAAGTTAGGTACCCTAAATCCACCTCGTACGGATTACGATTGATTAGTGATTGATGCCAAATGCAAAATCATAAATTTTCGAGAAATTGTTCAACAGCGCGACTGGAAAGTAATTGCTAATTGTGTTTCTAGAGCCTGATTTAAAGAGCGGTATTACTGTAGCATTAAATATGATTTTCAATGGAACCAGAAGACGTGGCACCGGATCCTTTATCAGAAAAGAGGGCATCTAATCGGATTTACTTATTTCTGTTGTTGAGGCTCTTGTTTTTACAATCCACCTATATGTTTATCCATGGAATAATGTGAACCCAAGTAGAACACAAATGTTGGACCAATAGTGGTGCCACATCGAGCGTACCAAGTGGTATCTCAAAATCCAAGAAATATTTTTCATTAAAAACGACTGTAAGATGAAAGTGTTATCGGAGTGGAGAACCCTGCCTCAAATTCCTTAGCTTAGGATGTCACGACAAATCTCAAACTCGGCTTAAATAACAATGTTAATTTTGAAATATTTAAAAATGCTTTATTATTTGAAAACATGTGAACAATTATTTAATTATATAGCGACGATAGTATTTCTATTTTAGAAATATATCAAAGAAGATTTTTTATATGGCCATTGCAAATTTCCGAATTTTTCCAAAAAAATTTTCAGAATTCCATCAAAAGTAAAACTATTAATCACAAGAAGCATCATAAACTCACTAGATACCAAACCCCCTCCACTACTTCTAATGTTAATATCTTTCTCAATGATATCTATGCCGCCTTCCATTTCTTGTTCGAACTGCTCCATTTCTCTTTCAAACGCCGTAATTCCCGAAATATCCTTACCATAATCCAACAGAGATTGTATCGGAAGCAAACTCGCAATACTTTTGCGCGCAGAAATAACGCCTGCTATCTTGTTGTTGCAAATTACACCATCCAAGTGAATACAATTGTCAGAACAGCGGACTACGTTATTTCCTTCAACCGATATATTGAAAGGTTCGTGTCCATAACCGATACTAATACAGGATTGGTTAATGACAGGCCCAACGTGATACTTCTCCAACACCTTATCACCTTGGTGCTGCTTCATAATCTTCAAGAAGCTGTAATTTTGTTCTGGCGAAGTCTTTACAGGTCCTAAGATGGCTTCGCACTTCGGCGTCTCGATGTGGCAAAATATTATGATTTTGGCATCTGTTATGTTTTTTATGGTAATCACTAAATGGGGATCTAAAAGTAAGCCACCGTAAATTACATTATCTGCTTTGATTTTACAGATGAAGAATGAAAATTGTTGATCTGATCTTAACTGCGGGAAATCCACATTTTCTTCTGTAGAATTTGAAGGCGAATTTAAATGGTTTTCTTGAGCTGCTTCCGTTAGATAACAGCAAATTGCATGTATGACAATTAAATTAATTTTAAATAACATGTCAACGATATGTCAACTAGTATGACACCATGTTTGCCTTTTTGGAGTTTTGGAGTTACATTTATGGTTTGTGGAAGTAATGCAATATGCATATTAACATTTTTGGAGATTACCATAAATTGATAGTATTTCGTAAATTTTGTTTTAATTATCTTAGCTTTCAACTGGCAAACTATCATTTCGATATAGGTACCTAATCACACATAGCGATTTCTGAAAACGTTCTGAAAATGTTGTAAAAGAAGTCTTTCAATGAAATTCAAATCTCGTATACTGGGTGTTTTAGAATTTCCTATATTTACTGAAAAAATATTAAAATAGATAATCTAAAGCTGATTTTACCTTCTTTATCTTATAGCAAGAAACCTTGTATGTGCAACAAAATGTCCAATTGGTTTGTTTTATTTTCTTACACAAGTGCTACATGTATGTATAACAACTTGTAACAGAAAAATTACTGCACCATGTCTAGAAATTTATCCCCGTTGTACTAGGTACATTTTAAAAACTAACATAATGAGCTATTTTAACAGCAACTTTCACCACACTTGAAAATGATATATGTACACACATACTGCCAAAGCATTCTAGATTATCTCCTTAGAGATCGTAGTAATTTAAATTCCATAAATGTTCTTCTTTTTCCAAAGAGAAACGTTTCAAAAAATATATTATACAGTGTGTAACAAGAGGTAGGATTATCGAATATCAGACAATAACGAATTTCAACATTTTCTTGTGTTTTGTATCGATCTAGCAATAATCAACTTGTATGTCTTTTGAATTCTGCGGGCACGTGTCCCGTTTGTGGAGAATGTTCACCAAACTCGGTTGTTGTTCCAAAAAACATCGACACTGTGCGCAACATGATTGGAATTGATCGATATTTGATCCACCAAGAGATAAAGGCATCCTTAGGCACATTGAAGACTGCGCTAGGTATTAAAACGATCTGTTTCCCATGGATTCCCCATAATTTGACAAGCACAAAAAAGGCACAAGCCAACTGGTGTAAGGAAATGCTCAAAAATTCTACAGGGGAACAAAATCCGTATAGAACCTCGTAACGGGTGAGAAAGTTTGTATGTAGCAACAATCAACGGCTTGGGCCGAATCCAACAATTTTCGAGAAAATTATTCCTTAGTAGAAATGTCTTTCGGGTGTTGTCGCGTACTTGATGTTTGACTTGACGTTTCGCTGATCATGCTGTCACCTTCTTCAGATGATTTCTAAAGACTGGTGTTGTTGTCTCTTGCTCCTCATTATATACCCCATTTCTGTTCCGCTTTGCTGATCCATAACCGCTCCGCTTTGTTGATTCATAACCGTTCCGCTCCGATGAATCGCGTTGTTCGCTATATGACGACTCCGCAGTGCTAACTTCCATGTGTTGCTGACTTTGTATCCGTCTTCGCGATTGAAGTGAAACAACACCAATCTTTAGAAATCCTCTGAAGAAGCTGACAGCATAGTCAGCGAAACGTCAAGTCAAACATCAAGTACACGACAATACGCGAAAGACATTTCTACTGTGGATTACGGTCGTGAAAGCCTACACTCAAAATTATTCCTTGTTTCTTTCGTCGCACTGGAAATGTAGCAAGCATTGCTTTGGAGGATTAAAGAACTGTTAATTATGATTGGTAAACAACAATTTGTTTGGCAGCAGTCATTGATAAGATCATAAAGAACAGTGGACAACATCGCACCATCCTTGGAAATGACAATACTAGCTGGCAATCACTACATCAAACAATTGATTATTGGAAGGAGAAAAACATCGAAACACCGAAAGTTAAATAAAAAATGAGTGGGCAACGGCGATTTTTATCATCTCAAGAACCTGTTGAAGCTTTCAAAAACCTGTTTCAGAGATACCTCGTTTAGAGTGGTAAAAATGTTGCGAGAATTGCTTCGAACATATGCAAAAGTGTATAAATCTTAAGTAATTATTATTAGTATTATTACTGGCCTCCATATAATTCTTAATGGTGAATATTTTGGAAAACATTAGAACGATTTGTACCAAAAATTAGTTTTTCTCTCTTGTTTTTGTAAAAACTTAAAGGTTATCCCTTGTACGACGGAGAAGTTAACTTTTGTTACGGGAAAATCAAATCTGTGTTTTCTAGAAGTCCCAAATCAATTACTGGAGTTCTACCATGAGAATAAAGCATAGATTTGAGTAAATTTAGAATTTTACCAAATCAGCAGTGTTCACAAAGTGTTAGTGCACAATATTACCACAGTTGAGTTTTCTTATTTATCTATTGAATTGCTGTCAGAAGAAGCTTTAAAGCAAGAAGTCTTGGTAATACACTATAGCCTATATGTGCTATTTTTTTCTCTGTCTTATGAAATTACTGTTACGAAAATACAACAAAATTGTCATATTTATTAAGCATCCAAAATTAAAGCTTTTCAAGGTATTTCGGAAAATATGTATTGTAACGTTATTTTCTCATAAAAAATGTACTCGCCAACTCATCCAGATTTGGTATATCTAAGTTAGTCGTAACCATTAGAAAACAATCCAGCATTGATGAAGCGTCAGGTATTAAATTACAAACAACGCGTTTAATTTTACGAAAGGAGTATATATGTCCTATTGTGATATCAAGAGCATGCGATACCTTTGCTGCTCGATATCAACAAATACAGAAATTGTCGCCAAACACAGTTACACGAATATTGCAGAATTTTAAAAATTTCGGATCCGTTAATCATAAACCTATTGGAAATCGCGATTTTGGGATATTTCACAGCGTATCCTACAATGTCATTAAGACAAGCGGCGTTGGAATCAGAATTATCTAAGTGCTCAATACATAGAATACTTCGCAAACATGAATTTGCTCATATCTGTTTTCGGCGGTTCAACAACTGCAAGAAATTGATTTTCCCAAGGCAACATTATCTGGATAGTTGAGACCAAATTTACATGTAATCGTCTGTTTAGCCGTCACAATTCACATTACTGGAGCAATTCGAATCCTCGCGTATTTAGAGAGCAAAGCTTCCAAGAAATCTGGACGTAAGAAATGATGATGTGGTGGAGTTTTATTTCTACGAAGAAAATTTAAACAGTACATATCAAATAATTAGTTTATCTCGGTCCTCGGATTTGTCAGACTTAGATTTTTTTTATATGGGATACAATAAAGAATCGAGCGTGTTGCTATTACGGAGAACTGTATGCTCAGAGTAAGGCGTGCACTGGAAAGTTTGAACGAAGAATCAATTGGAAAAGGTACTAATGAAGAATTAATTCGGAGATGCAAAAAGTGCCAGGAAGTTCAACTTTGTACATTTTTATTGAAATAGTGTTTTTGCCGTTTACCTCATTTTGTTTTTACTATGAAAGATGCTAAATTAATTTCCGTGTTTAAATCATCAATAGCAAACAACACTAAAGTATCGGCACACTCCACACCGCACAAGTATAATTAATTAATCCGGCACAGGTGTTCCGAGGATTCGTCGATTCTCATTTTCAACCGTTGTCTACGGATTAATTAATTAAACTTGTGTGATGCGGAGTGTGCCGATACTTTAGTGTTGTTTGACATAGCACTTTCAGTCCCTGTTATCATTATTCATCAATAATAGGTTTATACTTTTGAACTTTTGCCTTGGCAGATATGAAATTTTCAATATTCTGTGATATTCGTTTAACCGAGTTTGCAGCAGAGCTATGGCATGTACTTGATGTCGTTGTACTGCGTTCTCCTTATATAATAAACAAATTTAAAAAACCTGTTTTCATACAATTTAAACGAGCCGGTATTGTTTATAATTGAAAACCGAGGGACATTTCGTCACCTAACTCAGGTATACCAAAGTTGGATGGTATTTTTAACAAACTACATAACCTACATTCTTATATTGGTGGATACTTTTCTGTAAGAAAATTATGCTACAATACACATTTTTCTAAATATCTTACAAAGCCTTAGTTTTAGATGAGTAGCGAATATTTTCTTATAAAGGTTCACATTTGTCAAAAATTTTCAAGAAATGCAAATATGGTTAGAAATAGCATGTAGTTGTTTTATCGAACAGGCCTTAATATTGAATTAGGGATTCAAAAATATAACAATATATAGGCTGTTCCATTTAAGACAACAAAGATGACAACTATTTTCGGTATAACCGGAAGTACCAAATTTTCCAATGTATATTTTTTCATATATCGATCGATGTGGTTCCCAATGAGACAGCCTGTATAGTCTAATAATGTACAGCAACATTTTAGGATATTAGTATGATAGTTACAACATGCTTTTAATATCTGGTTGCTATTGGATACAGGGTAGGACACTGTATGTCACCACAACAGAAAAATCACGTGTTCTTCATTATTGTCATAAGTTAATATTTCCTTCATAACTTTTGTTACGCACTGTATAATTTGGATTGTAATTCTAAAAATTATACCAATTTTCTTTTCCAAGTAATTAAAATCTATCAATATGTTGAAGGCAAGTTAGAAGTTATGTAAGTATACGAGAGTGTACATATCTTTTGCTAATCACTGTAAATATTCGAATTCCATTATTTAGTTTTAAATAAAGAAAGTAATCTTTGATCCTATTACAAAAAACCTATACAAATGCCTTTGAAATCGATTACTTTGCAAGCATTCAATTCTGATGAAGTACACGTATCGCTCACTGAAAATAACTCACCCCCAAGATTCAGGAAAATCAAAAAATCCAAACAAAATCAAAATGCGAGTTTCTCAAAAACCCAACGCCGATCTTTTTTTCAAATTCGTCTAGAACGTAAGCGCACCGATGGAACACATGCGTATTTTAATAAATAATAGGACGTCCGCGAACACTTTTCCACGCACCCAACATACATACGCAAAACACACCGAATGAACGACACACGTGCAACCAGTGTGCTTTTGTTTCTGTTCACGTAAACGACGATAGCGCGATTGAACAACAGACAAATGCATTTGACGATAACAAAAGAATAACGTTTCAGAATATAATACGCACAGCAGCAGCACTGCCTCTTCCTATGTACAGGGTGAGTCATACGTTGCTCCCTTATACGGAAAACTATTTTATTCGAGGGAGATAGAAAGCCTGTAAACAACAAATACGCGCTGTTATTGCTTGTTACGGTCGATTTTCCAGGACGTGGTATGGCAAGTTTTATGAATGCACCCTCTGGCAAATTTATTATGCAACCTTAATTATATGCAAATTCATAAAAAGTTGACAAAAGGGAAAAATATTGTGGATGCGTGCCTTTCGGTATTTGACAACCAATAAAAATTATCTTTAACTAAAACTGATACCGTACTAATAATAAGAAATTTATTTTAAACGATCCTGATCACACATGAGAACAGACAATTTTCGCCAATTAACTTTTTGGCTCATCCTTTTCTTAATTTCCCACTATACAAGCACGGGAAAACCACGTAAAGATGAAGTACGAAACATCAAACAAACTTGAAACAACAGCAGGAGTTACACAGGGAAGCATAGTTCGCCCATTGTTAATATGTATTGGTTTCCGTTGGTGAAATGTGGAAATCCATGATTTCCTTGGTCTTTTCGGTGTAATGATTTTTTTTTTAAGTACCACTCCCGATAAGAGCTTGAAGAGCATCTCCCGTACGCCAGACAGATGTGCTAACCACTGTACTACAGGTTCTGGAACCAGAAACGAGTTACTTTTTAATACCTTCAGATCGAGGTGCCCAGGGTAGGTACCCTGTGGTGTCGTGGTTATCACATCTGTCTGGAGTACGGCTTTAACTTAGAAAATTGAAATTATGCAGAATTGTTTACCGTATAGAATAGGATTAAGAACCGTATGAATTTTTTTCAAACATTATACAGTGTGTTCAATTACGATTAAACTTTTAAATGGAAAAAGCGTTAAAACTTAGCCTTCTTAACCCTTTCGTTCACCGCGACCTCTGCGCAAGGCACCAACTCCAAGGCTTTTCTAATTAACCATCCATAAAAAATTGTGAGTGAAAGAGATAAATACAATTACCCTCTGTCGACCGTAACGTCACATGTTTACAGCGTTTGGCAACTGATCTTTACCTGACACTGCACTGATTGAATTCGTTCAACATCGACTTGCTTAACCAAAAAAAATAATGCCAAAATAGCTTGCTCATGGTGTTGATAGTATCAATCGTGGCAAACATAGTACAAGGAGAGAAAAAATACACTATCCACGGACATGTTTCTGCCTACCCTGCTTTATCAGGATGGTTCTGAGAGTATTTTTAGCTCTACCCTGTGTCGCCGTTGCCTCACAATGAATGCATTAACTGTACCTCTCGAAGTAGACTACTTCATATTTTTACACTGGTTTACGCTTCTAAGAAAAAACCATGCAAAACGAATGTAATGGTTGAGGCAAATTTCCTGGAGGAAAAAGAGTTCAAAAACTAGCAAAATAGTCCCAACCTTCTTTATATAAAGATTAATTCTAGTTTATTTTTTTTTATAATTAATAATCAACCTATCGAAAACAAAACACCCTGTACACTATTCTCACGTAGATTCTACAAAAACAATTTAAGTAGCTTCCACATACGTCGACTACAATTTTTCAGCTTATTTGCAGACGTATTCTTTTGTTTTGCCAGTCAGCGATTAGACGTACCTCCTCCATGAATAAATTTTATGCTTAGACGGTGGTTTTTTTACGCGGACGGTGGCATTCGTAATGTCGACAATGTTTCCCTCCCGTCCATGGTTATTATCTTTTGTGAGCATCAGTTGGCATGGTTTGCGTTGCGTGCATACATATATGTAGCATTTGTTTTTGCATAATTTGCGTGTGGTTACTCGGATGCAGCTGATTTTCAATGAGCATAATATGTAAATATTTGATGAATTCAAAGTTGCAATCGTGAAGTAAAAAAATTCCAATGACGGATATATAATTTGATCACAAGTATGTTAATTATTCGAAGAAAACGGAATTGGTTTTCGTTTTGTTGTTGCTTGAATATTATGGAGAAGTGGTGAATGGAATTAAGACCGTGAAGAATTTTAAAATTTAGAATGTACTCTGAAATACAAGTCCAAATATTAATTGTATATCTAAACTTATTTTCAAATTCTAACGTTGTTTGTGAACCCCAGTATTAAAAAAAGCTGCACCGTTTCACAGAGAAATATAAGATTTGTATTAGCGCAGGTGTAAATGGTCTTAAATCAACTGACATTGCAAGGATTCTATATTTGCAAAGTCGTATTTTTAAAATAACTATGAATTAACGGCTCGACAGACCAATGGCAAGAAGGCTCGTTCGTGATTGTTCAGGATTTGTTCATTTGAGTTCTGTCAGAATCAGGCAATTGGTGGAATAGCCATTCGCATGTTGGACAATAATTAATTGCGCTTCACGGCGAACGGGTAACAGTGTATGGATTTGTAGTTGGAGTTTGTTCACTTCTTTCGTAATTCGCTTTTAATCAAAAAAAAACAAGGAAATGCAGCACGTAAATTATATAAAATATATTCATAATTTCTACTAACACAAACTTAATTCTACAGAATTTATATGAGTGCTAAGAATATACGTAAATTCTGTTTTCTAACCGCGCTGCTTCGGCTATGTCTGATCCTTTTATTTGGCATCATTACAAATACACATTCCAGACATTTCAATAATAAAATAAAAGAAACTATTTATGTACCGCAGTAAAAGTATTTAAGTAATAAACCCTCTTTAGGTCATTTCTCTCTCTATGCAAGTAGGCAATCTGCAATTTAACAATAAATAATTGTTTATTAATGTATAACGGTATTATTATTTATGTTATTACTAACAGAAGAAATAATTTCTTTAAAAGCTCATGGAAGGCTTGTCCTCAAATGTTTTGACTCTGGAATTAACAATATGTTAGTGGAAATAAATCATTTTTAAAGTAGACACGCTATAAGTTTTTAGAAACATGTTCCTTAAAGCAAAAATAGTAATACCAAATTTCTAACAGTTTCTGCAACTGGAATGGAGAAATCATTGATCAAAATGATCATATTATTCAATTCTCCTTCCAGAAAAAAAAAAAAAAAAAACAGGAACCACCGACTTCCGTGAATTTAAAACACGAAGATGTTGAGGTTTTGATTTAGCAAATCATTTGTTAAAGAAAATGTACTTATTTTATTTAAGATAAAATGTAAGTTTGTATGTCACTAGCTTAACAATGGGAAAAGACAAGCATACAATGCTGAGATGTACACTGTATATAGGACTTACAATAGAACCCTGAGAGACACCAGAATTAACATCCTAGCTTAAGATCTGCAGATCTTTGTCATTTGTGCGTTAAATTAAATTAGCTTTACTCCCTTACGTACTCCTTAAATATTAATCCAGTTAAGTCTGTAATTATAATATTTGGTAATAAAGACAAACGCCTTAAATTCATAAATAATTTTGAATTTGGTACAGATGGGTCTCAGGATTGAAGCATCCAATATTGCTTGTAATTTAGGCACTATGAGGCAGTCTTACGTTTTATATCTTATATAAATAAAGCTTATGTAGTTTTAAAATTATTTCTCCCTCATCGTTCTTGCCTTGGTAAAAGCATTAACACATTACACAGCAACGGGCACGTTTATTTCGGTTTTACCGAACGCAGTGACGTTACTGTTAGGCTTCTTGCACTTTGGTCAACATTCGTAGCGAGACTTTGCACTTTACGGCGAGGGAGTGATAGTAAGGCCATGACACATTTTACACATACAATTTACGCAGTAAAAGGCTCCTGAGGTTATGACAAGCTTTAAAAGGCTTACCATACACCCTATTGGGGCTCCACTACACCAAAAAAAAAGATATTCCTGCGGAAGTATTTATTTAATATCAGGGCAATACATATTGCATCTTAAGTTTCCCTTGGGGGTTGACGCAGTAGAGTTTTATTTTTATTTTGTTTTTATGAAGTAATTTTCGTTGTATCCCACGGGTGAAATAAAGGCCACTTATTATTATTATCAAAGACATTTTAGAAGAAATCAACAATCTAAATCATCTGAAAACCGTAATAAACTAACCCAATTGCTTGAGTTCATACACAAAATAGAATGTATGCAACTATATAAGAATATCGCAATCGCTGACTCATAGATTTATTATTCGACGTGTAGGTTTGTATACAAAAATGGCCAGTTATTTTTATCAGCAACGTACGGAGTCTCGTAAAGAATCTTTCTCTATCGTAACTCTACCGCCTGTCTCCGGTTCTGCATGCGACCAACGGCCGACTTTCCTCCTTTTTCCACTCAAAAGAAGACAGGTATTGCCTCTAACGTCGAGAGATGATAAATTATTAGGAGGCTTCGAGGAGACGCTGGCGTCAAACGTTGGGCGCTTACCGACTTTGTAAACAAACAGGAAACCTGTCCCGATCACGCTCGAAATATTAATGATATTAGAAACTTTTCGAAATCTCGTGTAAAGAAACCCATTTTGTTGGAATAAAACAATAATGTTAAGATAGGCGCAGTAGATATGGTTTGTAATTTCGTACGTTCGTAATTTTTGTACGCGCGGTGTTTCTACGCGTAATGGAGGCGGTAAAATGTTTTACTCTTGGTTATAAAGGCGACGTAGGAAATGGTAAATGGAAGAAGAAAAAATGGGTTTGTTGCGTAAATGAAGGTGGTTTCATGTATATACAAGCTATCAAATTTAATTGGTTTTATGAAATATTACCGTGGATAATCTAGCTCTATAATTACAAAAATATTACGTAATTTGTGTTGTTTACAAATACAGATTAATTATTTGAGATTTTAGAAGGAAAGATTATTTGTTTTACATTTAACCAAGTACAGCTTATTATTTTTAACTCTTACTGTGACCATTTTCGTACTGAGTAATCTATGTACCTTTGGTACAAAAAACTATTTAATAATACAGAAAGAAATTTGTAAAACCTTTAGTTCTAATAGTGTTCAGCAGAGTCCGATTAGTGATGGAACAATAACATTTAGTTGAGAATCTTTCTATTTTGAAGTGTACTATTTATGCCAGTTCTATTTAAATTTTTAAATTGAACAGAAATAACGAGATACAACATAACTACCAAATTGTAACCACCGTTAACCGGGCTTCGCAAATTAGAAAGGCAAAGAAGTTAGAGAAGCATAACTAATATATTTTCTTTATTTCGAGCATCAACATTTTTCGCGTGAGCTTCCACTCTTCATCAGGGTGAGAATTATGACAAGTTCAGACAAGGTACTAAATTGTAAATAAATATCGCTTTATCAGCAGTTGAAACTAATCTTTGTACAACAGTGGACATTAATATGTACTTTTTACAATTATACCTATAGATACGTTTTCAAAAATCCCAAAAACATAGTTTCCCATTACCTCCAAATTGAAACTTTTATAAAAGCATCCCTTTAATAGCTTTTTTGAAGAAGGTTTGCAACGTTCTTGTTATAAACATGAAACGCATCAGCGCAACTGTATAACCGAATGATGTGAGAAAAGGATATTTTATTCTAGCATGCCATACTCCAAAAGATATTTAGAAGTAGCTGATTTTAACGCCTGCTCTAATCTAAAACATGCGAAATACTCGGAAGCAAAGAAAAGTTTCTAGCCTATGACACAAAAGTAAACCATGTGCACGTATTTTATATACAACGTATTAATTTGAAGTTTTCTAATTATAATTTAATGCTATAGCTTATTTCGTTTATGTATTGTGCTACACTTAACGAGTTAATTCTCCATAGTAGTAAAGTGTTATATATTAACCCGGTGCCTATTGCGCTTTGTTTATCCAATATAGCCTTTATAATAGTCTCAGTATGAAGTTTTATAAAATTACCGGCCTTCCTTTCATATTGTAATTTTTGGGATTGCCTAAAATAATGTGAGTATGTTTTGCGAAGTGAAGTTCCCTAAAGACTTTACTTATCTTTCGATATTCTATGCAAACTCCTTATCTTATCCGTTTCTATTGGATTTGACGCCGTGGGAATTCTCGTACAATTTTATTACCGGAACTACCAATTTAAAGTATCCGCGCACAAGCTTATATTATTTTTGTTTTGTGTTACTTGTTAATTTACTTGCTGATTGTTAGTGCAATAAGGAAGTATAAGTTTAAAATAAAGTGTTAAAGGTTTACATTTTGATCCTCCATAGTGAAAGGGGGACGGAGTCAACAAAACAAATTTTAAGACATTGACATGTTATTTTTCTATATACTTGAAAGATTCAGAAAAAAAGATTGGGCTTATCCCGGCATTAGTGAAAAATTAACATAAACCAATTATTAACTTCCACTTCATGCCTAGGTTACACTCAACATTTACGTTTTTTTTTCTCATTTTTGCGTACGAGAAGTTCTTCGGTTTTGTCCAATCAATGAAAGTCTACACTCCTGTCTTGCTATGGCAGTAGAGGCAGTTTCTATTGACAATTCCATGACGCTCCAACCGTTGTGGTAAGAAGTTAACGATGTCAATTATGTCATCAGGACTAACATTATTGCCTTGTTACCTTCCTTTTCCACATCTACTATGACTACTTGCAGTAATGCCCTCTTTACTGTACATCTTCAACTTCTTCAATCCCTTACGGTTTATCGTATGCAAAAAAACAGAAAGCCTTCACAAATAGAAATGTTAGCAACGCAAGACTTTGCAGTTAATGAAAACTGGAACACCTTTTTTACGTTTACTCCTTTTAAGATCCCTTGCGTGGACGCCGTACACGTCTATAACATTCTAATTGGCCAAGAATCATAAAATCCAAGTGCTCCCTTGTGAATTCCAAATGCTGGTTTCTATCAGCTTGCAACGGTTCCCTTGAAAAGTAGTGCAGGGGTCATTTGCCCCATACTTGCATCCACAGGCCTGTTCATAAAATTCCATATCTTTCTTCTCCTTCGCTAATGCCACTTCAATATCAATAGTTGAGTTGCTCACAGGAATAATTGGCAAAGGTACATTTTGTCCTTCAGGTTGTATTTCTTTGACTGCTGACTCGCAACATCCTGTTCGTCCAAATTAAACTAAACCTTTTCATCATCTTCACTCTCGAAACTGGCGTCAAAATCCCGGTCATCTACGGCAGCTAAGACGTTAAGATTTTTATCAACTCCATAATGACTTCCGTATGTAAACTCAAATTCACTCATTTCTAAGATTAAACGCAGTAAGTTGGTTTTGACATCACACAAGTTATGTCTAAGCAAAAAATAATATATTTTAGTTTAAGTTTCTTAAAGGATTCATAAGAGTAACCATTAAAAATCGCTAGATTTCAAGTTATTTATTCACTCGATTTTTATGGAAATTCCGCTAAACCGTTAGTCAATTGATGCCATTTTGTGGCATAGTCAACGCATGCAAAGCTTTTGAGAATTGAATCGTTAAACGCAATACAAACGAAGCTGGATATGATATATTAGAAAACCTCAAATTAATTATGAACGTAAATTCACCGCGAGAATTACACGTTTTAAAAGCATTCATTTGAAGAAGAACAAAAAACCGAAGAAGAAGGCCCTTTAAGCTGCTCTGTATTTAGGGCAAAACGTTCACATAGCTCGTTTTATGTAAAAGACCAGCTGTTTCCCTTGACCTTATAATATTCCACAGTTTAGGGTGATCATTAAAATTAGGGAGGAGAGAGTAGTAATCAAAGAAATGCTATTTTTACCAGCTCATATAGACGGCAAGGTTATCATGTATGCAGACGATGTTGCCGTAATTATTGAGGCAGACTCCGAAGATGAGCTTCGTGGCAGAATTAAGAAAGTAATGCCACAATTTGAGAACAACCACAATCATTTGGCCCTAAATACTAGCAAAACCAACTTGGTTCGTTTTTGTGCACAGACGCACAGTAGGGGGAGAGCACCTACTTCAAGTGCACTTCACATTTTTGTTCACATGGAATAGTAGTAGTAACATTAACAGATTATTTATATTGCAAAAACGCCCCTTACGGAGAATTTTTAATCTCAGAGGTTTTTACATAATTAAAATTGCGACAGTAGCTGGCCTATATGTTTACAGCTGCATAAGGTAACGTAGAAATTACATGTGTGACTGATACTCATGATTATTCAACACGACACGGTAATTTAATTAAGCTCAACAAACATAGAACTTCTACTTTTGAGAAATCACCCAGTTATGCTGGAAAAAAAAAATATAATTTACCTAAACAGGTTAGAAAGCAATCTAAGCATTTGATTTTTTCCAAAAGTCAAAAAATATTTTGTGAATAACACCCAGTATTCATTAAATGAATTTATGAATGCCCAATAAAGTGTTGGAACCGGGTTTCTGCGTGGATAAGTGGCTATTTCCCATTTTTTTATGTATATTTCTGTGATTATGTTTGTATACATTAATGTTGACACTGTTGACAATTATTATTATTAATGTTTTAAGTACTTGTAAATATCTTTTAAAATTAACATAAAACGAGATATCCTTTTCTTACATTATTCAGTCATACAATCAATCCAGGTAATTTCTAAAATATGCGTTCCACTTTTATTAAATATTTTGTGCGGTGCAAAGTGTGCCGGTACTCTCAATATTCGCTGTACCATCCCATATCCCTTGCTATTTTATTAACAATCTTATCGATTACCACTTACTCTACCGGGTGCAGATTCTGTTGGCGGAACAACTCGCGAAAAACACGTAAAATAACACAACCACCGGTGACTGGTTACTACACAGCGATTACGATAAAATAGTCCGATGCTTATTTAGATGAAGGTTGACACGACGTCGGCAAGACAACACAGCAAGGCTATTAAAACGTGTACCTGGAAATTGGCCAAAAATCTCTCGCCGATATCGGAGATCCGATAAACAGAGTAAACTTCTATATTTTCGGCACATCGAAGCTTATCAGTACCAACATACACGGGCATGCAAAAACAAACTACCACCTTGTTAAATGTTTGCAATTATTTTTTTTTTTTGCAGAAATCGATCTTAATTAGATTTGGTCAAGCTAATAGAAATGGGAGGGTTTAAATAAAGAATTAAGAACTTTAAGTTAAATCGTTGTAGATAACAACTTTTGTTATATTCTTAATGGTCTTGCTTCTATGTGATAAACAGTGAGTTTTACTGTGAAAGAATTTCATTAGGCGCCGCAGAACGATGATAGATTTGTTAAAATTGTTCAAAAACGTTACCAGTTCATAAAATACGGGTGATGAAAATGATTCTCCTACTACTACTCTTGCACGATTTAGATAGTTTTGAAGATTTAAGGTTAAAACAAACATCATTCTTCATAAAATGCTGATGAGGTACAAGTAGAGTGTATAACACTTGTAAAGATATAGGAATCAAGTAAATCGCTGTGCGTTCAAGTTAGAATCGCTATTTGATTGTTGACAACCAATCAGCTGCGCTTCTCAACTCTCCGACGAGGAGATGATAGTAACAAAGCAAAGGAACAAGGAACGTACACCATGACACACATTAAAAGGCTCCTGAGGTTATAATAAGCTTTAAAGCTTATACACTCCGTTAACCCGTCACCACACGATTTTGCGTTTTTGTGAAAAAGTTTAAAATGCCCCATGGAACAAGTAGTTTGTCAGACTCTTTTGATAATTGCATAGGCAGTGCTATATGCAATGCAATGATTGGCAAAAGTCTGCAAACACCTAAATATCTCCAACAATATTGTTATGAAATTCAGCACCTGTAGGTAACTGATTATGAAGATTAGAATGAAAATATCGGCCCTTTACACCTTCAATGGTTTTCTACGAAGATATTAATTTAAATTTATTAAATTCGAACAACTATCGAGATCTTACTTGGCGGATGAAGCACAAGAAAGTCAAGAGAACGAATTGAAATTTTAATCATCTACATAGATCCAAAATGAAAGCCATTAACCCCGTTTTAATTTGCAAAACGTTAACAAGATTACAGTTGAGCGAAATAATCCCCAAATTATCGAAAACAAAAGCGGCAACAGATGACAATAAAACGTAAATGTTGCAATTTGATTAGGAGAAGTATCAAGAATGTCAACAACAATTAGCTATGTATATAAACCTCTTCTTGTACAACTCTCTGATGATGATTTCGATAGAAGACTTGAATTTTGTGAAGTTGCTTGCCAGCGTAATCCTGATTTTACAATAAAGTTTGCCAAAGTTACCACAGAATCCCACACACAACACCTTTTAAAACCTCATAAATGTTTGGGCTGGTGTTTACAGGAACAGGATTATCGGATTCAATTTTTCCAGTGGCAAGATGTGAATTATCTCTGCCTTAATGAAGAGTGTTAGCTAGTAGTTTCTATTTGGTTTCAGCAAGACGGGGCCTCATCCCATTATGCACTAGCAATACAATAACTATTAGGTTCTATATTTCCGCAAAAGCAAAAAAGAATTTTGGAGGGGATTGTGCTGCTGCTAGGATAAAATTATAAAATATTGATCATATAATAACAGATAAAGTCGCATGTTATGGTGATAAGAATTGGCAATAATAGTTATTGATAATGATCTATATTTTTCGTGATTATACTCAAAATCGAACACATTAAGTTTGTTCAACTCTCATAATCTACGCGTCAAGTATCGTTATTTGAATCACTAAAATATTTCCTGAATGTGATTAATCCTAATTAAAAATATATTTTCTCTATTTACAAATCCCACCAGATAAAGCCACTGACGACAATTCTAGAGTTGATATGTTTATTTCAAACACATTTTTAATTTATTTTAATTCGGAGGATATGATATTTGATAACATTCACGCCAACAAAAATAGAAGAGGTCGATAACCTTTCAGGAATTTCTGCGAAAATAAATTTGTATATTGTGATGGATTATATTTGGGCAAATATTGATGAACGCAATGTAGGTCATGTTTTGGAGGAATAAATGAAAAAATTGTCTAAACACAAATATTATTTATTTTTCAAATTTATTTTTTATACCCTGAATTATGATACTTTAAATTATCACAAATATTAATGAAGTTGGGCTAGAATACGAGAAAGTTGTGAGGTAATTTTGGATACTTTCTAAACAAATCGAACAAATACTTTTCTTCGTAAAAATTAAATTTTTATTTTAATATTAAAAATTTCAGATTTTCGAAAAAATTTCACCTAAAACTGATACTTGTTTCCAGACCTATTGGCCTTAAACCCTCTTGGCGATTTTTGCATAATTTACATGAACGGATTTCTTATAAAAATCAATTCATAGAATTGAATTCTGTCAATCCTAAATTTCCATCCTTTTATTTTTTATAAAGTACCAAAGGAAATAAATGAAGTGAAGCAAAATTTCTTCACGTTCTCCATAACCTAAAGAGCACGAAATTCCAATCAAGATGGGAATTTCCAGCCAAATTTTGCAAATTTAGGTAGGATCTTAGAAAACGAAGCAAATTTTATTGTTTTTAGAAATCGTCTAAATTTATTGTTTGGATCATTGCGTTTTATATATTTTGATTCCTTGAATATGTTTTATAACAATCCTTCAGTGCTATTAAAATGGGTCAAGGCATTGATGTTTTTAATCACTGTGAAGTAAGTTCATCTGTTGTTATGCACTCATGTGTGTTACAATAATTAAGGGTGATGAGCCTCAAATTAATAGAATCTCATTTCTTCAATTCAGAAGATGTTAGGAATGACGAGATGAGAGAAATCTTTGTATTTTCCTAGTTTATGTAGGTGTATGGTTAGTCTTTTGGGATTCTTTTTGTTAACAGATAGATCTTTGCTGTCTCTGGCGACTCTGATCTAATTTTGTCCTGGTATGCTTTCCCAAGATGCGACCTTTTTATCTTTTATCCCATTTCCTGATGGCTTGGGACCCTTCCTAAAGTAACGTAGTCTTTCGCGTGACTACGAACACAATTGTGTATCAGGACAGGTTTATGTCTATGAATTTTTGGCAGTTTTTAGGGCTGCTTAGGTGCCGGTGAATATGTTTATGGTTGCCTTGGTTGAGATTCTTTTTGGTTCACAAATTTAGAGAAAGAACGAAGTAATGTACCCTTGAACTGAAATACATATATGGGAGGTGAAGGAGCAATAGAATTAAGGGACCGTATCGTTTGCAACGTGCATCAGATAAGTCATGTTGGGACCTTTGAGGATTCTGAGATGCCCTCTAATGTCCACAAGCTGTAGTCCTTTCATTCTACAAAGAGTGAGGGCACTCGATATAGCCTGCCACCAAATCACTAAATATAGGAAACCGGAGAATCCAGCAGATAAAACTATCTGAATTCATGTTTGCAGACGACATGGTGATATTAGCAGACTCGGAAAATAACCTCCAAGATAATGTAATAAAATAAACACGTATAATAAGCAAACACTTATAAATACTTGGCCACAATATTAGAAAGTAAGTAAACACATGCAGCGGAAGTAATGAAAATGCAGTCACACAAGACCAAAAGAAACAAAGTTAAGAATGAAGTACGTAGACAAAAGCTACTGTGGCATCAATAAATGATAAAATAGATGAAGAACGATTGAAATGGTTCGGCCATCTGTGTAAATTGCCAAAAAATAGAATTATAAAGATATGAAGTACTACTGTATCTGTTTCCTATCGGGTATCTCTCTATTATAAAACGCTATTTAGACATCTTGACAAGCTATCAATTAACTTTAATTTTGTTTTAATTAAGTTTATCCGTAATAAATACGCTTTTTTTACTAATAACGACACCTGCCCTTTCCCAAAAAGAAATAATGAATTCTTCTTCGGTACCAGCCTTACTCTCAAAGAACCGACGCACTTTATTCCTTCTCACTGTTTTACTCGCCCAAGGGTTGATCTGAAGAAAATGGAAGGAACAACCAGTCTCGGTGTCGCATCTCCAATAATCCGCACCAAGTGCAAGGTTAACCAAGCGGAAATAAAGAGGAAAATAATAAAAAGATCCAACAGCAGCAGCAAGCGTCCCACTTTACGTTTATCTCTTCTTTTTTCACAATCGGACCGAATTCTATATAAAGAGAAGTCGTGGTGCGTTGACCTTAAAGCTGTGCGTACGCTATTTTTAGAATCGACGACGATTCAAGCGAGCTATGGCGAGATTCGGGTATTCGTAAAATGCATCATCATACGCGAACGAACTTCTCTGCTCGCTTAAATGACGAAACACCATGCGCAATGAGGGTGTGCAAGTAGGTATTTTGACAATGCAAAGCTTCTTGCGTGACGGGCATTGCCCGACTTTTTTTTTAGTTTTCTTAGTGGTTTCCTCCGTTTCTCCGTGAACATTTTTTAGAAGCGAAGATGTTAAAAGTGATCGATGGTGTCTTCTTTGGCACCGTTGCAGTCAGTTTTGATTTATGTATTTCCTTGGTTTCATACGCTACTGACTTCTGAAGTAGTACATCGATCATTTTCTGTACTTATGGTTTTTTTTTTTTTATAATTGCAGCAATAAATGTTAGTCGAGGAAAAAAAGAAGGTACATAAATTTGCGGCACATACCATAAATGGATTTCCTGTCAATGTCAGGAAACATCATTAAAATTTTGCATTTTTATTAAATTTTCTAAATGTCAAAATGATTAATTAACTAGTTAACTGAAAGGAAATATTTCTGTCACAACTCAGGTGAATGCAAATCTGCGATTGATAGGGCACTTAAGAACTTTCATTACTCTATTAATTATATCGGAAAGAGAAAGCATTTTCTTGCTTACAGCTCTTTTCTGAATCCAAAAGGAAAACTATTCAACCAGTAGAAACATATAAGAAGAAGAACCCAACCAACCAATAAGAGTGAAGAGTGAGGCCGCAAAATTGTTTGTATTTTGTTCAACACATGGAATTATATTTACAAAACAAAATAAATTTCTCACTACATTATGTGCTACAGCATCCTTGTTTTGTTGGAAAACTTAACGTTGATTTCTACTAGTCTGCTTCCTGTTCTATATCCTTTTTTAACCTTTTGCTTTGTTAACAAACGCCATATCTTGAACGAAGAGAACAAATATGTCTTGCTCTATTGTAAACTAACAATTAATTGATTAATACGTATAGATTTATCGGTGCAGCCTATGTTAACAAGTTTTGAAGCAATACGGCACGGATGCTCCAAACTTCATGGAATTTCTCACTGCCACGAAGAAAATAAGACTCTGGACTTCGAAAAAATAAGAGGCACCTTAATGTCGAATAGAATTGATCATAGAATGGAAGAGCACAGTCAGCATAGCCTTCTTAAGAAAGTCGTGCTTGGTAACTAACATCTTGGGCAACTTATGATGGACTAAAACAACAAAACATTGAAGTGCTTGATTAACCACTACCACAATTCCATAAAATATTCATGGGCAAGGTGTTGATATGAGAAAACATTACGGCAAAGCCATCTATCCACCAAGCATTAACTTCAGATCAACCCATACACACGGGTTCATAAACTGCTTTCTGCAATTGCTTTCCTCATAGACTTAAACGTTTTAGATTTTTAGAACTAAATAAATTTGCGCCATCTCTCAAATTTATTTAGTAGTTTCCAAAATAATAATTTTTGGATGTACGCAAATTATTTTAGTGCAGCTACATTTTAATAGATGATCTTTGAATAAATTTAAATAACATCGAATCCTTGAAGTAGAAAGAATATAACCCGAATACTTCATATAAAACAGAGTAAATTCTGAATGTTGGATTACACTTCATGTTTACTTTCTAATTTAGAGATCGGACGCTAAACGGTGTGAGTTAGGACGATAGAAATGGAACAATTTTTATAGCCCGGTCAATGTCACTGTATTTCTGTAATACTTTTACCATGTCATATATACATAAATACTAGTTTTTCTCGATACAGTAGAGCGTAAAATATTCTCTTAATTGTCGATATTTTCTATTTATAGTCATATATATATATACATATAAATGCAAAATAATCTACTCTACAGCTTGATAAGATGGTTGATATTGTTTTAGCTAAACTACTAAAAACTAGTAGGCATTATTTTCTTCGACGAATGTTTGTGATAAGATATTTGTAAAACTTCTTTCTCGCAGAATATCAACAGATACAAGTAATGTTTCTAGGGAACAAGGTGTAAACGTGCTCCTCAATTTGTAAAATACACTCAGAAACCTGCTGGGGATCTGAAAGGTTTACCAGATACGACAAAAATTGCACGGGGAGACTGTGATAAAGCTAACATTGGACAAACGAGTCGGGCAATAGACACCAGGTTCAAAGAACACACTACACATTGTTGCTATGTAAGAACTGAATCGGGAAGTGTAGTATAGCGTATAGTAGAACACCTCAAATTAGTTAGGAACGTAGCTTCGGCAGAGAATTAGATGCCTACGAAACTGTTTATATTAGAAGGAATAACAGTGTTAAATCGAGAAGAAGGCCACTCTGTATTGGTAAATTTTTTACGGGAAAACGTACATATTGTTTATGTTTTGTGCTAGATGCATTTTAAGGTAGACCCTAAAATTAAATACTTGTAAAAATCTTCTAGAATATGGCATGTAAGAATAAAAAATATTTTTCTTGCATCATTCGGCCCTACGTTGAACAACGGAAATCTACAAATTTCTCAAACATATGTTCTATATGGTGCGGAATGTGTCAATACCCTCAATGTTTATCAGACTACTCCGCAGTTCTTGCTATCATTACCAATTATTATTATTGAAAATCTGCAATTCTGGTGACTTTTATTTTCTCTGGTAGTATTTTAATCTGTTATTTGTGGATAGAGATATATTAACACAAATACAGATTTTTAAGATTAAACTTAAAGACTTTCCAACTTTTCGTCGAACCATATGCTTAATATTAATGCTACTAAATCCATTGCATTATCGTTTGGTAAGTCCAGAGCTGTGGAAAACAGTAAGTTTGTATTTCCATTAAAGATTAATGATTCCTACTTGTTGATATCTAGTCCTGCTACGAGCCTACGATTGTTTATGGACAATAGCTTTCGTTTTAAAGCCACATCTCTGCTATACTTCGCACTGCATACAGCAAATTATAAATATTACATCCGCTTAGAGGGCTTTTGGGTATTCGGCCAAAAACTGTCATGTGTGAAATCTTTGTACCCTCTCTCTCTTTAATTATGGTTCGCAAGAATATGGTCCTTGTTTGGATGCTGCCGACAGAGATAGAGGGTCCAGAGGCTTCAGAATACTTGCATTTATTTTTGGTATTAGAAAATACGAAAAAATATCGCATAAACTTGTAGAATTGAAATGGTTAACTATGCAAAACCATACAAAAGTACAAGCTCTGAAGCTCTACCATATATTAATTACAATTAAAACACCCTCATACCGCATGAATAAAATACGCTTCCATACGGACGTATGTCCTAGTTTTGTTTTTCATTTTTTTTATTTTTGTGTTTTTCTTTTTCCATTAAATACACTACAATACGCGTGACGTGCTGGTACGTGGTTAAACAGTGGCAAGTAATGTGTACAACAGTGGCATCATTCACGTGATTTTCAAACCAATTGTTGTACTGCACTCTCACTACGTGATCAACCGGCTTGAGTTCTTGAACAATACGAATTTTATATGGATATTTTTCAAGATTTTTTGTAAGAATATGCTGACAAGTACCATATAACAAATAAATTGTAAAAGCTTTAGTAGAGCTTAAAATTTATGGACAAGTTCAATGCTATCAAGTACCGTGACACTTGGCGCTACTGATTTAGAAAATATTCTGATCACTACGTTATTCAACGCAATCGAATGGCTTTATTTTTTTTTTAATTTCTAAGTTCTCTGTTAGTTTCATCTCCTATAACAACATATTTTTTGCAGGCAAATGTTGAGCTACAAGATCCTATATTTTCTTTACTTTTTGTTTTACGAGGAATTTATTCCTTTTTTAAATCTATATTGTCCTGAAAATAATAATACGACATTATTTGCACATAAAAAAATGCCTAAGAACCAAAATAATCCGAAGCATAGCTTCTCATGGTTCTAATAGAATAAGTCACGACAAAAGCAATGCGAGAGAAGAAAACATAAGCCAGTGAATAACTTCTGCCTAACCGACATCATCAGCGTTGCTCCGAGTGTTTTTCTACTTCATATCCTCCATTATTTATCTCTTGCCTTATACCACTATCCTTTGAAACAACAAGCAAAATATCTTCTGGTGCCATCCAGTGCCAAAAGGTGCCCGCATGTCAAGTTCAGCAGTCCAAGAACTGCTCGAGAGTTGATTGTAAATGCTGTTAAAATCAAGAATTTGAAATAAGTTTAGAACAACCGTTCTCGAACTTCGCCCAAGATTTTGCTAGCTACTATAAAAGCCGTAAGTTAAAATTTAGATAAAATGAAGGAAACAAAGATGATCAGATGCTGCTAAGCTAATGCTAAATGATGGAACAAAAAAACATTAATTTGCACCAGCGTGTTAAGCAGGTAGATATTTCGAAAAAATCTGCATTCCTCCTTCTAGAATGTGTTTGTTGCATGGACGTAAAATGCAAATTAGAAAGTTTCGAATTCCATTTTAAGTTTGAAACTTTTCACGGAACGCTTGCAAAGCTTCAACAGAACTCCATTATTTCGCGGAACACATCTTGTCATTATAGCAATCTAGTAAACAATTATTTATTTTCTTCTAGATGCTTTTGATATATGAAAACCTGCATTATTACGTGATCCCGATGGCGTTCCAACGAAATTCCACCAGTTCGACGCATTATCTATAATAAATTCACGACGATGCGTTAACCATGCGTACGTTCTACACGTGCATGACCAGCTCAGATAGCAAACGCATTTAATCGGAAACTCCCATATCTAGAGTTAGTTTTAAATCGCTTAGTATTCAGTGCCGGTAGACGGTCGATTGCGGTATATCTAACTACCAACCGTATTATTACATTACCACACACTTCCAAGCGGGGCATTAATTATTTAGGGAACGCGATGTCGAAATATCCGTCATTGAAAGTGGAAATTTCGTTACATATCGTATCCTGACACGTGTAGGCGGTTCGTGGCGTAATTCGACGCTTTAAAAGTCCATCAAGGAGTCGATGCGTTTTGAGCTGCGTTTAGTATGAGTTCCTTTTTAGGTAGCTTTCAGCTGAATATATTTATGAAAAGTGGCCATGGAGGTATCACCATTTTACGTGATACTACGAAAGGTTGCGCAATTAAGTCATGTTTCGAGAGAGTAGTATTTTTTATCACGTTGTATTGTCATTACACCAAGTAACAATTTTTTTTTTATCTGAGGTTCCATGTTGGAATTTCTTTTTAACTTTTTTTTCTACTTCTTATTGTATTTTCACCTGTAGTTTATTAGTATTTGCTAATATTTTGTTACGCAAGGTGTTATAAAATAAAATTATCTATTTTTTTCAGTTTCAGTCCTGGTTATAAAAGGATAGATAGACAAAAACCGATATCTTTTTGATCCCATCGAGAGTCATAGATTCGAGTTCTATCGTCGTCTAATGAGATTTTAATTTCATTAAAAATATTAAAATAGGGGCCATTCTGACAGCTTGCATACGTCTCAGTATGCAGTTAATTAAGTTTTAAACATCATCTTGTTTGGAAGGGGTACACGCGATCGAATATGTCTGTCCCAGAGATGTTCTATTAAACTGAACTCTGGACTGCAAGCTGACCAATTCGTCCGCACAATCGCGCTTTATCGTATGTAAAAATGAAGCTAGGCCCTATAAATGGAGCAAAGAGAACCGTATGCTTCCCTAAAATGGTGTTCGTGTGCCTTGCAATGGTACCCTGTATTAACATCATAAGAAAATAAGCACCTTTAAGCACATTTCCTACTCTACATTTTCTTTCCAGAAAATAACCTTCTATCTATTCAATTCTAACTATTATATCGGTTATGTATAAAAACAGACGCTATAGGGTGTTCCATAAAAAAATACAACCTGGGCTAGCTACGAACTTATGGTACACCTGTAGGTATTAATATAACTTTAAAACATGTCCATAGTCGGCTCTCGCAACAAGAAAAAGCTGTTCTGAAAAAGTCTTCATTCACAAAGACACAATTTTCCGAGTCCACGGAGATGACACTCTGTATAACTTGTTCTTAGTATCTGAATCGGACGATTCTTAAAAAATTCATATATTTAGTGTTTCATTAAATATTTCCCATATAGCTTTGTTCATGTAATGGAAACAATGTTAATTATTATAAGATTAAAAAATTGAAAACTATATACTGGAAAGACCAGTACTTAAATTCAAAATTAAATCATTTACTATGTAACTTGGTTTGTTTGGCTTCGTTATGCTATCTACAGAGAGCAGTAACTGCAGTAACAAAGAATGAAGAGTAACGAGAAGCGACATTTCAGGTGCAGCATGAATTGGATGACCGTTGTTGATTTTGTTGGATATTTTCGCAGCGGAAGATTTCAATAATTTACTGTGCTTTAGTTTAACGTATTAAATTCAGTCAGTTCAGACAAATCGAATTTTGTGACGCCTCACGGCCTGTAAATGAAAAACGTACGGTGAGAATAAAAGATCGCCATTGTCAGATATGCGTATGTTTTGGTAAGAAGGTCACTTCTCGTTAATCTGTATTCTCTGGCAGTAGCTTTTAAGCTCAATTTCAATGTGATTGAACCAGCTTTATGGATAAGATATATTCAAGACGGCTAGCAGCTGCGACCACCACTGATGTTTCAAAAAATGTTCCCAAATCAGGCTGAATAATCAATGTAATGAAAGCTAGAGGTAGCAGATAGCACGAGGAAAATATTTGTTATTTACTTTGAATCGAAAATTGTTGCAAATTATTTCATATTCTGTCCGTTCAACAGGGAAACATTGCATAGGGGATTTGTACCATCAGGGTTTATCCCATCGAATCTTTTCACCAACCCCTTGGATTATAATCTTTTTTAATATCCTTAACTTTGATTTCGAATTTCAAGAAGAATTTGTCAACGGCAAATACTTCCGAGTATTTTTGGATATTACCTCGTACTTTGCTAAAAAGTAAAACGACGACCATGGTGTAGTACCTAACGGTGCTATAGGCAGATACTGCCAAAAAACAATTGTAGCTGCAGCTACACGCGTGTTTTCTTTTTATTTTATTCTACTATAACTTAGAAAATAAGTGGGTCAGAAATTATCAACAGGCTTCGAGATGACCAACTACTTAGTTGATGTCCCTGGGCTCATATACCTTGTATTCTGGATTATTTTCCCACCTTTAAATGTTCAGACGATAGGTCTAGAACGCGTACATCAAAATACCAAGATTTATTATACTTAAAAAAATAAAAATTGGGGCTATGTATTCAAAAAACAGCACTTCTGCTTTCGTTCATCGTGAATAAAAAGAGTGAACTAAATCTAATCTTCCGTGCACAGCCTGACATGAATCTCGATAACTAGTGTCTCGCACATCATATAAACATAATCACTGCTACATATGTGTACATAAGCACATGCATGCGCTAGAATTAGTAGTGTACAGTCAGGTAGGTTAGGGTCCCTTGATCTTTCGTAAGAATCCATTTTCTACTCGTCCGAAAATAAATTAACACACCGTAAGCGCGGAGTCTACATTCGAGGAATGTGCACATGTTTTCGGGCTGCGCCGCGAAGGCGGGCCAAGATCATCCGTTTATTTACACAAGGCAATTTAATGATCTCTCTAATGAAACAATTCATTAATGCCCACACGTAACTCAAGACCAGCATGATCTATGACGACCGTGGTCGGAAATGTTTAAAAATGGAAATCCAGAATAGAGAATATTAATGCTTTGAAAATGATGATTTGGACCAATTATAGTTGATCTAGATTATATTTCTGTGGGTTTTCAATGGGCACTTTGCTACGGCTTCTTGGAAAGCAGATGTGAGTAGGAAGAATCCTGTTTTTTTTTTTTCTTCTTTAAATAACCATTTAGAGTTGTTGAGATGTAACTGACTTCTTTATGGGAAGTCTATTAAAAGAATATTATTGA